>CM054807.1:16471298-17108181 GCA_028984105.1 Lavandula angustifolia | reverse complement strand
GTGTAATGTCGATAGGACTAGATGATGTAATAGGCTAAACGGATTATATTTATCATTATCGTTTTTGTCTAAGTCCTGTACGGGGTAAATGTTGGATTGATCTTCAGTAGGAAGTTACTTTCCAGAACCCCACGTCATTAGTGTAAGAGCTTGTGTTCTCAAGTCATCAGCTGACCTCGCTCAGTAGAAGACATCTCGTCAGCTGATATACATCAGTAGAAGAACACTGTATTCAAGCTCAGTACCTTCAAGAGTCATCAGCTGATCCCGTTCAGTAGAAGCTTTTCTTTATCAGCAGACTCAGACGAAGAAGACAGAGATCTTATCAAGTCTACTGTATCCGACAGGAAATGACCCCAGTCTAACTTCATTCGAAAGTCAGCAGAAGATCATACGAGGATGAGTGAGAGTCAACTCCGATGAAGACCAATGTCTGACAAGTCTCACCTACCATAAACCTCGACCAATGAGAAGCAGTTTAAGCTCAACCTACTCTGACCAACTAAAGCTGCTCTCATACACAGTAATCAACAACTCTGCTACAACATTTTGAGCTTATGGCCGTTTTCCTTGGACGTTTGTGACACGTGGCATCGTCCTCTCTAACGGACAAATGCCTGGGTCACAACTATAAATAGAGAAGTATTTTTGAGCTTCACGCATGGGATATCAAAGGGACTACATGCTCAAGCTTTTGAAACACTCTAGCGCCTTTCACGAAGATCCAACGAAGAACTTGCTTATTAGAATATTTCTAGTTCTTCTCTCTAGAGTTATTTCTTTAGATCCCTCTTCTCTATCTAAGCTCAATCGTTCATATCCATAGCTTAGAACCTTCGAAGGAGTTCACATTTCGTGACTGTTCTTATTGTAAGAACTCCTTCACTATTGGAGAAAATCCCCTCCCCTTCAAACTTAGGTTTGGATTGTAAAGTCGCTAATGACTATAACTTAGAAGGGTCTGTCCAGTGCACAGATACCTTGCTGAGGCTTGCTCAGATAAATCAACAAGACCTCCTATTCAGCAGGACCATGGACGTAGGATCTTGCCTATCCGAACCACATTAAAAATTGCTTGTGTCATTTACTGTTTTATTGCACTGCATTCAAAATCATCTTACAAACTCATACTTTGCATAAAACGTATTTGAGAAGTGCACTAGCCAAAATTATTTAACTTGAGAAAAACACGTTTTCAAACTGAGACGAAGTCTTCGGGCCTACACACTTATCCGCACTAAGTCTTCGACTAAGAATCAAATACTGACAAAAGTCAGTAGGAGAAACTCAGCAGTTGACGCACTCTGACCCGCGATCAGAAGGTTACTATCTGACACTGTTCATCAGTCGCAACCTACAGCTCAGCTGTCCTTCGCGTTTGAGAAAAAAGAACTTGTACTCAGGTGTATTCACCCCCCCCCCTCTACACCTGACACTCGTCTCCGGACCAACAATTGGTATCAGAGCGTCAGTGTTCTTCTGATCATCGGTTCTGAAACTCTGGTCTACTCGAACAGATCCTGAAAACGTTTTTCACTGCACAAGCATCTCTTCATACATCCTTATACTCTCACCCATGATGTCTGATATATCAGGTATTCGGATGGTACCGATGTTCTCTGTGGAGAACTACACGGTATGGCGCGTAAGAATGAAGGCGCACCTTACATCGCTGCACGATAGCATGACTGATGTCCTAGAGACAGGACCTATCATTCCCATGATCGACAGTGTTCAGTTTGCTACTGTGGGAGGTGTAGGAGCACAGACTGGTGCTAAAGTTGCCAAAGACAAATCAACCTTCACGCCTGAAGAGAAAAAGTTGCACAACCTCGACCGAGTTGCGCGGAATGCAATCCTGACTACGCTCAGCGATTCACACCTCGGGAGGGTGCAAGACTGCAAAACGGCAAAGGAACTTTGGGATGCCCTGGCTGTACTGAGCCAAGGAACCCCGCAGATCAAAGAAAACAAGCTCGAACTAGAGCTACAAAAGTTCGATATTTTTGCCATGGAGCCCAATGAATCCATTGACGAGCTTAGCGTCAGATTTACAAACCAGATCAATGTGATCAACGGGCTGGGGAGGACGTTCACCAACAAAGAGATGAACACGAAGATCTTGAGAGCGTTACCTCGACTGAAGTGGCTTCCTTTTGCTACTTATTTACGTCGCTCATATCTAAATGCTCTAACTCCTGATGTCATATTTTTAGAATTAAAGACGGGGGAATTCGAGCACAGCCTACCCAAACGATGTTCCAGTGCTCCAGCTGACACACAGATAGATCATGCCTACAAAGCAACAGTCAGCAAAACTGGAGTCAACCCCATTTCTTCCGGCAAGACAGTAGCTATGTCAGATGCTAAGTCTTCCGAGATACCTGCTACTGATCAGCTTGCACCCATGGCTCTCAAATATCAAAGAGAAAAGGAAAAAGTCAGGAAGCTGAAGAAATACCACAGAGATTCTCCCTTAGGTAAAAAAAATTATCGAAAAAGGGAAGAATCTAAACCATCTACTGATTGCAGGAACGCAGAACCTGCTGCTAGTCCATCCAACGACTCAGCTAGAAAAGGCGGCAAAACTTCTGTATGCTACAACTGCAAGAAGGAGGGACATTATCAGTACGACTGTCCCGAACTCTCAGCTGCTCAACGAGCAGAACGGCAGGCCAGACGCGAGAAATTTGCCCGAAGAAGGCAGGCCTACATCGCCGGAGAGATATCCGATGACTCAATCGAGGAAGATACATTTATGTATTCTTCTGAAGACGAAGCTGCATTTGTCGCTGTTGAGATCGGAGAAACAGATCCTGAATCAACAGCTGAATATTGCCTGATGGCCGGAGAAGAGGCTGAGATAAACTCGAAACTTAATATAACCTCCTCTTCACATAGCACACACGACACATGCTCGGTCACAGATGAACCTATAGACATGGTACAAGCATATGATGATCTACTAGAGGAGCAATTCAGCTGAGCAAAGAGTTCAACAGAACTATTCAGGAATTGGAACAGGTAAAGGCTGAGAATCAGAGACTTTCTTCGATTGTCGAGTCTCTACCGATTCGGAGAATGCGGTCGCGAGACTCAAGGAAGAGATTGAATCTCTTATGACTAAGTCTCAGCTTCAAGAAACTCAGTTATCAGTTCTGACCAAGGACAATTCTGAGAAAGATACTGAGATAGCCCGACTCAGTCAGAAACTCGCAGAAGTAGAAAAGGATTATGAATCACTTCGGAAAAGTGATGAGGTCTGGCGAAGACTGATGACCGAACAAGCACTCAGGAGCTAAAGAGAAGTTGGAAAGCATGCTCAGAGCTCAAAGGCCACTAGCCATGAAAGAATGACTTGGCTACACTCATGAAGCTTCCACTTCAACATCTAAAAGCTCAGAAATGCTGGCTCATAGGTTCGTCAGAGGGAAAGTTCAGGTCATTGAACCAACAACTCAGGCAAAAAACAAACAGAAGATGATTGCACCTCAGCCGAGCAACAAGAATCAAATGACCAAAGGTTCTAGCCCCAGGACACCACGATCAAATTCAGGGGGAACCAAGAAGGTCAGGTGGGCAGAACAGTACAACGAACCACTGTATGAGCATCCAACACAGTATGGTTCGTACTTCTATGAGCCCAGGGTCAGGAGAAGCACAAAACCTTAGAAGAATAAAGCTCCTGAACCCAAAACTACCAGAAAGTCAATATCTCCAAGTCCTGTGGAGAAAAAGACTGAAAAGGTTCAGAAGAAGAAGTCTCAGACTCCTAAGGTCCCGAGACAGATCTGGGTCGCGAAATCACCAACTAACGCTTAAGGACCCAAACTGAACCAAAGGGTACCTAAAACTGTTTATGTTTTGCAGGTGCATGAGGACCCTTGGATTGTGGACAACGGCTGCTCGAGACATATAACATATCAAAAGAGCCTGCTGACCAATTACGTATAAGAAGATGGTCCCAGAATTGAGTTTGGTGACAACTCTAAAGGCTATACAAGGGGATATGGAACACTGAACATTGGGACTGCTTCAGTTCCACGAGTAACATATGTTGAAGGACTTCAACATAATCTCCTTTCTATCAGTCAATTCTGTGATAATCTGAATAGAGTTATCTTTGACACTGGTTTCTGTGATGTTGTTGACAAATCTACAGGGAAAACAGTGTTATCAGGTTCGCGGAAGAAGAATATCTACGTTGCAAATTGAAAACCGCATAACCTGAGGCTTGCTTACTTGCTCAGACGAAATCCAGTGATAAAACAGGATGGCTGTGGCACAAGAGACTCAGTCACCTGAATTTCAAGACTATGAACAAGCTAGCCAAGAACTCTAAAGTCAGAGGACTGCCTAATGAAGCTTTTATCAAAGATAGAAATTGTGAAGCATGCTTGAAGGGAAAGCAAACAAAGAAAAGCAATCCACCAATTTCGTCACCTTCCACTGATGGAATCCTTCAACTGCTACACATGTACTTGTTTGGGCCAGTTTCTCCAGTGACTATAAGAGGCAAGAAGTATGCACTCGTCGTTATTGACGACTACTCAAGATATACGTGGGTCATCTTCATAGCCAACAAATCTGATGTCAAGACTGAGTTACCCAATTCTGCTGAAGAAACTCAGTGTGGAGAAAGACATCAAGATACAAAGAATTCGCTCAGACCGAGGAACAGAATTTCTCAACTCAGTAGTAAAAGAGTACTGCGATAAAGAGGGAATCAAGCACGAGACAACAACAGCTCGCACCCCTCAGCAGAACGGACTTGCTGAACGAAAGAACAGAACACTCAAAGAAGCAGCAAGAACGCTCTTAGCAGACTCTGGACTACCCTCAAAGTTCAGGGCTGATGCTACTGAGACCGCCTGTTACACTCAGAATCGCTCACTGCTTACACAACAACACATGAAGACACGTTACGAACTGTGGAAAGGGAGAATTCCTTCTATTTCTCATTTCTATATTGTTGGCTGTCCTTGCTTTATTCACAATAATGGGAAAGATCAGTTGAAGGTCTTTGATAGCAAATCTGATCAAGGAGTATTCTTAGGATACTCTCGAGTCAGTAAAGCGTTCAGAGTCTTTAACTATCGGACTCTTTGCGTGGAGGAAAACCCTCATGTGTTCTTTGATGAGTTTGTTACTGAGAACAGGAAATCGAAAAAGACAAATACTGAAGATGTCAGCAGCAAGCTACAAGATCTCACACTGAACGACAAAGCTGAGAAGATCCAGCATTGTTAGGATGATGAGTCA
Organism: Lavandula angustifolia; assembly: GCA_028984105.1. Lineage (NCBI taxonomy): Eukaryota > Viridiplantae > Streptophyta > Magnoliopsida > Lamiales > Lamiaceae > Lavandula > Lavandula angustifolia. Next base: position 17,102,919 of record CM054807.1, on the reverse strand, counting down.
GACGATGAGGAAATCCAGACCCATCCCGCAGGCACTATAGCTGACCTGGTTGATTCTACTGAACAAAATCAACATCAGGTAACAATGGTCGATGAGGAAGCCCCAGTGGTAACTGAGACCTCTACTGAGATTATAAACTCAGGGGGAACGACAAATGTTCCTGAGCTAAATGCCCCTGAACCTGGAAACTCAGTAGATCCTAACCTTCTTACTGAATTGCTTCAGTCACAGAATATCACTACTGAAATGCCTAACACTCCTGTTGACTGTGCAGAAGTAATCTCAGAAGAAGAAGCCAAACTCAGACGTTCGTGGCTTGACGCTCACTCTTCTGATCTTATCGTAGGAAATCCATCAGCAACAGTAAGGACAAGATCCAGATTAAGCCAAGGAGAAAGTTCTCTCTACTCCTGCTTCTTGTCTACAGAAGAACCTCAGACGATAGAGGATGCTCTCAACGATGCTGATTGGATCATTGCCATGCAAGAAGAGCTGAACCAGTTCGTTTGAAACGAAGTTTGGGAGCTTGTTGACAGACCAATACATCAGCACATAATCGGCACTAAGTGGGTCTTCAAAAACAAGCGAGATGAAAACAACGTCATTGTCAGAAACAAGGCTCGACTTGTTGCTAAGGGATACTGTTAAGCAGAAGAAATAGACTTTGATGAAACATTCGCCCCAGTCGCCAGATTAGAAGCTATTCGTCTGTTCCTAGCCTATGCGACACATCAAAGATTTGAAGTATATCAAATGGATGTAAAGTCAGCGTTTCTGAAAGGCGTACTGAAGGAATAAGTCTATGTGGAACAACCGTCCAGCTTTCAGTAGGGACATCAGGTGTACAGACTTCGGAAAGCTCTGTATGGGTTAAAACAAGCACCCAGGGCTTGGTACGATACCCTATCAGACTTTCTGGTTCAGAAAGGTTTTCAGAAGGGGACAGTAGATCGCACCCTGTTCAACATCAAGTCAGGAGATGACATCCTACTGGTGCAAATCTACGTGGATGACATCTTTTTCGGCTGTAGGAACGTGACTATATGTCAACAATTCGAGAAAATGATGAAGGAGAAGTTCGAGATGTCCATGATGGGGGAGATGAACTATTTCATTGGATTCCAAGTGAAGCAATCAACTGAAGGAATATTCATCAACAGGCTAAATACACTCTGACCCGCGATCAGAATGTTACTATCTGACACTGTTCATCAGTCGCAACCTACAGCTCAGCTGTCCTTCGCGTTTGAGAAAAAAAACTTGTACTCAGGTGTATTCACCCCCCCCTACACCTGACACTCGTCTCCGGACCAACAATGTTGCTTTACATGCATGAATCTTATCTACAATATGCATGAAGTTGTTTTGCATAGAAAAGTTTATAAAATATCTGCAACATGCAGGAAGTTCAAGATCAAAAGGAAAGAGGAAGGTAAACAATTGAACAAGAAACATTTAGCGATTTCAAGGACATGAAGTTGAATACAAGAGAGATGGACAACATATTTTTAGACAATGAACTTTGAGACCTGAAGGATACTCATGTTTTGTTAGAATTTTTGTTTTTATTAGAAATATTTTCAATATATGATTCGTAAGAGAATATTGTTTATATGAGCTATGCAATGTTATAAAACAAGCTATGCATTAATATGAGCGTAGATATGCATGTAATTGAAATGAAAAAATATATATATAGCAATTGAGTAACCAATTTTATGCATACACAAGTACTAATTTATGCATATTTCTAGTTAAACTTATGCATAACATAAACTCGTTGTTGGGGAGAAAGAGAGAAAAAATAATGTATGAAGGAAAATTAAAACAAGAACAGATTACGAAAGTGCCCTTAATGAGTCCAATTTCTCCTTTTTTGCTTTATTTTTAAGTGTCTATCTAATGAAAAATGCTAGTTGTTGATCAAGGAAATGGATGGATGAGATCAGATCTCATATCTCATATGAAAATAAGATCTCATTTGATCAATTCCTTATATATATATATATATATATATATATATGGAGAGGATCATTAGTGTACACCCCCTTAGAGGGTGAAAATGAACACAACTACACATTCCATTTCTAAGATCTAAGACTGTGATAAAATGAACATTATTTAATTATTAATAATCATTGAATTTCATTAAGGGTAATATACTAATGTTCTTTTATTTTTTATTCCAACTACTAATCTAATATTTTGATCCCCACTCTCACACATTTCTCTCTCTCTCGTCTCTCTCTCTCTCCTCACTCTCTTTTTTTCTCTCTCTATCGTCTCTCTCTCTCCTTCCTTTTTTTTATTTTTTTTTCTTTCTTTCTCTCTCTATCGTGTCTCTCTCTCCTTTTTCCTTTTTTTCTCTCTCTCTCATGTATTTTTTTCCTTCTCTCTCTCGTGTATCTCTCCTCCCTCTCTTTTCTCTCTTTTCTCTCTCTCTCTCTCTCTCTCTCTCTCTCTCTCTCTCTCATGTATCTCTCCTCTCTCTCTCTCTCTCTCTCTCTCTCTCTCTCTCTCTCTCTCTCTCTCTCTCTCTCTCTCTCTCTCTCTCTCTCTTCTATCTCTCTCAATTCGAGTGCATTAGATTTTTGCTATAAGTGCATCACGATGTGCTTATAAGTGCATCACGATATGCCTATAAGTGCATCAATATTTGTCTTCGAGAGCATTAGATTTCTCAATATTCTTATTTTTTCTACTTTTTCATTTTATTCTTTATTTATGCTTACCAATTGTTTTGTTTATCTTAGCAATCCTAAAACTGGTTTATTACGTTTTTTTATAAACTATATGTGATTTTTTAATTTTAATTTGATGAGTGCGTGCATCGAATAACAAAGGAAAATGCATCACGATATGCCTATAAGTGCATCAGAATTTGTCTTCGAGAACATTAGAATTCTCAATCTCCTTATTTTTTTTTATGTTCACCAATTGTTTTGTTTGTCTTGGCTATCCAAAAATGAATTTAATTAGTTTATTACATTTTTTATAAACTATATGTGATTTTTTAATTTTAATTTGATGAGTGCATCGAATAACAAAGGAAAGTGCATCGAATAACAAGGAAATTGCATCGGATAACAAAGGAAAGTGCATCACGAACATTATACGTATTACATTTTGTGTCCGACGACTTTCATATCCGAAGAGAGAGAGAGAGAGAGAGAGAGAGAGAGAGAGAGAGAGGGAGGGAGAGAGACGAGAGAAAAAACAAAGAGAGGGAGGAGAGAGAGAGAGAGGAAAAAAAAGGAGGGAGGGAGGAGCGAGAGAAGAGAGAGAAAAAAAAATTTGGGGTTTAATTTGATGGTGAGGGATTAAGGAAAATGATTACTAATTTAGCATTTAGCTATTAAAAATAAAGAAAAAAGCTTATTTTATAATTAAGCAAGTATAAATCATAGCCATCTATTGTTGAAATCTAATGGTGTAGAAGTGGTTCCTTTTTCACACTCTAAGGGAGTGTTCACTAAAGAACCACTCCATATATATATATATATATATATATATATATATATATATATGATTTGGATCAAATAAGAACTAAGGGTTTTTGTGAGAACTAAGAACCAATTACAACCATTGATTTAGTTGATCCAACGAATATCATTAATTAGTTAATTAATGACTTTTTTAAATGTCATAATATCCAGAAGGTTATTAGTGTAATTTTAGGTTTATATAACTTCTAAAAGATCGTGTGATTATTTAAGGATATGGCAAGTTTCTTAATATCTAATTTATTTTTTAATTAACATATTAATTATTGCGATAAATAGCAACAAACGAATTGATTTATATAACTTCCTATAAATTGCGTACTTTTTATAGTAAGCCACCCAATTAAATATGGTTATTATTATTCTTATGAATTTGTTAACATGTATGCATACGATTTTAAATCACAATTTTTACATTGGTTTTTTATGGTATGGAATCTTTTTGGATAAGGTAGGTTAGTTACTATTTAATTTATTTCCTTAAGTAATTTAATGGAAGACCATAAATAATATTTTAATTATAAATTTTAATCTATTTAAGTCCTTTTATAATCGTATCTTAGTAAAGGTTTGTTAAGATAGCATAAAAAGTTTTTAAGAAAAAAGTAACGTGATTTCATAATTAATTGAATCATGCATATTAATTTATAGGTCGATGCATATTATGGAATTCATATATGCATTATCTGAAGTCGTTCTAGATATTGTTATGTTATTAAAAATAATATTTTTGTGTGTTAATATATGTATGTGCCATATAATATTCATTATATTAATTAGTAGTAATATTATTTTATTAATTAATAATATTAATGAGATTATATTTTTTAATTATATTAATTATTTATAATATTATGCGATATTCATGCTATGTTCATTATTAAAGTATGCATTGAAAAGTCTGGCATAATGCATAAAAAACTTATACCATTATGCATCAAGCTCTCTACCATAATGTATGCATTATGCATCAAGTATTCTACCATATTGCATCGCATGATACAAAATTATGCATGTAAAAAATTAATTTAAACAATATTCGGTCTTCACATATTTGCACAAAAATAACATAATGCATCAAATTGTACAAATTATGCATGTTATATCGGGCCTAATATTCAATCACAAGTAGGGTTGTAAACGAATCAAATATTTTTGATTCGATTCGGTATTCGTATTCGATTTTTGATATTCGTATTCGAGATTTTGAGATTCGAATTCGATTATAAATATTCGGTTCGATTCGTTTACTAATCAAATACGAATACTAAATTGTAATATTCGATTCGATATTCGTAAATATTCGATTAAATATAAATTATAAATACAATAATTATTTTTATATATAATAATATTTTTGTAAACTTATTTTTATTTTGTATATTAATTAAATGAATAAATTAAATTCTAATTTCATAACCTTATAAAAACAAAACCCTACTCAATTTCATTTGTTCCTTTCCACCCAAACTCCCCACGTCTTCCCTCCCCCACACCGCCGCCGTCCCTCGCCGCGGCTCCCCCACGCCGTCGCTCCCTCACCTCCGTTCCCTTCTCCCGCTCACCACCGACGATAGAACGCCTCGCTACTCACTGCCGCTCTCTCAGCAAGCCACAGACGCAGCCTCTTCCTCACGCATCTGTCGCCGCCGCGTCCTGGTTTTATTTTTCCCAAATTCGTTCGTATCTGTTTCGTTCGTATCTGTTTCTTCCCCAAATTTTATTTTTATTAATTTTTCGTAATTTTTTTTGGTCGTTGCTATGTATCGATAAACTGAATTTAAGCATACGATAAACTGAATTTAAATTTAAACTGATAAACTGAATTTAAATTTAAGAAAATTCGAATCGAATAGTTTCGAATCGAATAGTACCGAATATGAATCGAATAGCCGAATCGAATAGCCGAACAATCGAATAGTTACTATTTAACAAACAAACAAATCGAATATTCGAATCGAATCGAATAATTCGAATAGCATTATCGAATCGAATACGAATAAGGTTTAATATTCGAATATAAATCGAATACGAATACGAATATTCAAATATCGAATCGAATACGAATTGAATACAGTGATATTTGCTTCGATTCGGTTCGTTTACAATCCTAATCACAAGACTACGTACAAATCAAATAAAGACAGAAAAAACTAATAAAAACTAGGAATGGAAAGTAATCCAGGAAATGAGAATGCAGAAACTAATTGCATATTTTCAGTTGTTTTCTATAATATTAGTATTGGTGTATAATTCTTCTTACAAATCTACCCTTCAAATATTAATAATAATTAAGATATTGATAATGTTGATTGAAATCTAACCATAGATCAAAACTAAATCTACGATTTATATTGATTCTTAGTTCTCACTTAAGGCTTGGTTCTCATGAGAACTATATATATATATATATATATATATATATATATATATATAGATATGGGAGGGTTCAATAAGGAACACCACTTTATCGAATGAATTAGGAACAAAATCTATCCATCTATTTTATACAATCAAAGGGCAAGATTCAATCTTATAATAATAATAAAAAATATATTAATAATTTTTTTATGATAAAAAATAATAAAATCCCTTATTTATTTTTTACATCAAACTTCACGTAATCTCTCTCTCCATTCAATTAATCTCTCTCTCTCTCTTATCTATCTTCTTCTCCAGTCCCCCCCCCCAGTCCTGTGGTCCCTCCTCCACCAAGCCACCGTCCCTCCTCCGTCGATTCGTCGCTCCGCTGTAGTGCTCAGATCTGCTTCGATGTAGTGCTTAGATTCGTCTCTCTCTCTCTCTCTCTCTCTCTCTCTCTCTCTCTCTCTCTCTCTCTCTCTCTCTCTTCTCAGATCTGCACAGACCAACCATCCCTGCACCGTTGCCGTCGAGATCTGCAAAGATCCGGCCATCAATACACTGCTATTGCCGCGACCTGTAGAGATCTATTGAGATCCGACTATCCTTATGTAGTCACCGCCGCGATCTGTCCAGATCTGCAAAAATTGCCCCAAATCTTTACAGATCTGCCCCAGATTTGCAGAGATCCGTTCAAGATTTGCAAATTCAACTAAAGTGTATACAAAATTCAACTCAAGTGCATACGAGATTCATGTAAAGTGCATACAAAATTCGTAAAGTGCATAACAAATTTACGTAAAGTGCATAAAAAATTTCCGTAAAGTGCATATAATTTTACTGTAATTTTACTATAATTTTGAATCAGTATTTTGAATAAATGAATTTTATAGCAAAAGAAATAGTTTAATTGTTAAATAAATAAAATTTATTATTTAATAATTAAGAGATTCGGAAGTTTTGTTTAACAAGAAAGAAGAAATAAACTAATCACAAGAAACCAGGATAACAAATTTGAGAAATTTATTTTCATAAGAAAGAAAATGATAAAATTACTTGTGTAACCTTAATGAATAAAATATAGGAAATTAAAAATTATAAAAAGTTTTCTAATCAAAACCACGCATCTTAAAAGATGAATGGATGAAATGTGTTCCTTGTTCCTTCATTAAGCATGTGTTCCTTAATGATCCAACTCATATATATATATAGGGTGTGGATCCTATAAGAAGGGTTCTTAAAATAAGAAATAAGAAGGATTTATAACTGTAGATTAATATCTAATCAATGGATAAGATTTTTTGTAAATTTTATTATCTAAAAAATCATATAATAAGGAAATGGTATATTAGACAAAAAAAAATATGCATATTATTGGTTTTTACACTTTTTTTTTTGTAACTGCTCCATTATTTAGATGGAAACCCTCCCTAAAAAAAGGAAACCCTTGGACTACCATTAAAACTTGCAGCGACAGTTTTCTACAAAAAAATGTTAATTCACTATTTCTAAAATAATGTAATTGTGCCCTGATACTTAATTGAATGCATATAAATGAATAATATTATGCATAGTTATTTGAAATATATGCATATTTAGCACTAATAATTACATCATGTGATACAAAAAAATTCACAAATATTCAATGCATATAAATGAATAGTATTATGCATAATTATGGTTAATTTCATGCATATTTAGACTTTGATGAACCGAAATGTAATTCACTATTTCTACAATAATGTAATTGTGTCATGATACTTTAATTGAATGCATATAAGTGAATAGTATTATGGATAGTTATTTAAATATATATATATATATATATTTAGCACTAATAATTACATTATGCAATATAAAAAAATTCACTATATTTAATGCATATATATGAATAGTATTATGCATAATTATGTTTAAATTCATGCATATTTAGACTTTGATGACCGAAATGTTAATTCACTATTTCTAAAACAATGTAATTGTATCCTGATACTTAAATTGAATCCATATAGATGAATAGTATTATGCATAATTATTTGAGAATATATGCATATTTAGCACTAATAATTACATTATGTGATACAAAAAAATCACAATATTTAATGCATATAAATGAATAGTATTATGCATAATTATGTTTAAATTCATGCATATTTAGACTTTGATGAATGAAATGTTAATTCACTATTTCTACATTAATGTAATTGTGTCATGATACTTTAATTGAATGAATATAAATGAATAGTATTATGCATAGTTAAATGAAAATATATGCATATTTACTCTAAAATTGTCATCATATTATTATATTAACTTATTCAGAAATGGAAACAAACGAGAAAAGAGATGAAATGTTTATTTAGGAAATGAAACAATACGCAAACAATCTCTAAATTCAAAAAATTGAACTCAAATTAGAACCTAAATTTTCTTTGAAATGGAAATTATATGCTATTTTAGAAAGAGAATCAATTACTAAAAAAAAGAAGATGATTCCACAAATTAAGGAATTTAAATGGACACAAATACCCTTAATGATATGTTATTAATAATAATGTATTACATAAAAACATATCTTCAAAATAATCACAATCATAGATTTTTAAAAATGGAGGGCTAGGATTCCTTCCTATTTCTTATTTTAAGCATCCTTCTCATATGATCCATTCCATATATATATATATATATATATATATATATATGATATATTCGATTTAAAGTAGTTGGTGGTATTCGAACATGTTATACTTAACCACAAGACAATCACCTCTAATTAAAATAGTTCATGAATAAAGACATATCCACCTAAGAACAACCTTCACTTTAACCTTTACTGTTACCGTTTTTGTTTTGTTTTTTAGTTTTTAATTAAACTATCTATTATTGAATTTGGGTTAGGGTCCTCTATTTTATATATTATGGTATATTAGTTAATCATAATATCGTCATTATTGGGTTTGTTTTATATTGAGCTTAGTCATTATTTGTCTTAAGGCAATAATTGGACAGCAGCAACCTAATCCCTCTAGATTATACGTCTTCATATGCATATTAAATTTTAGATGAGATTATTATTGTAAGCTGTATTTTGACTTTGTCTTGAAACAATCATTGTCTGTATAATATATTTGGGATGAGCCCCCCATGCAACATATACATATAATTGCCTGCAATTTTGTTTATATTATATTTGGGTTTTATACACATTGCATACTTACCCAACAAATTGACAAAAAAGAAATTGGAATATTGTTGATAAGAAATTTGGATATATATATCCAAATAAGTATCACATGTAGATAAGTTTTTTGTGGCACATTTCATGTTGGGTTAGATTAGATGAAGAGTAATTAGCTTTATACCGTCAAATGAATTCGAATTTATATTATTGTCAAAAGTTATGAGTTTCAAATATCCAAATGTAAGTTGAGTATGCTACACACAAAGTAGCTTATATATATATAGTACTAGAACACAAAGACTATCATGAGTGAATACTGAATATAGAGTAAACTATATATGATTTCTTTGTCACCTAAAAATAGAAGTATTGGAAAAGAATTGCATAGTCAATGTAATTTGTAAATGAATCTATAGGCCTTTTAGAGTATTAGTATGTGCGATTTTAAATTATGATTGTGATGAATAAATCGAACCGTGACATGATAAAAAATAAGTTAAATAACACATTAGAATTCCACAAACTCTTTTAAGTTAAGAGTCTTATCCACAATTCCTACCACAAGTCCATAACACTAACACCATTTTTTCAAAGGAATATTTTGTACTATGTGATATAAACGTTACAACGTATTATAACAAGATTTATTTATCTTAAAAACTGTTCATATCACAAAACCAATTTCAGCCTTAAAAATCTGATACTTCGACTTGGTATCTTCCTTCCGTGTGGCTTGCAAACTATATATCCACCCATTCTGTATACCGCCACCGTTAATTATCTTAATCGCATACAATTATAAAATATTATAATGTGACAACTCCTAATTATATCATATTTTTGGTAAGATTTTAATTATAATTAGGGAATCATTTTGAGTATTGGGTGTCATTGAAAACTTACAGAACATCTATAGATGAATTGACTCCTAAAAATGAGGTTTTAACTATTTATGGGTGGTTATTTTCTTTATGGTCTTACATTAATTAGCTATACCTTCCAAATAACTTAGGTTATGAAAGTTGCATCTTTAGTAGTTACACACATATAAAAGAAAAAATAAATAAAAAATCTACCCCATCACAGTATGTAATTTACAGGATATAACCAAAAAAATAAAATAAAAAAATGATTCACTCGGCATCAGTAGTGAATCAGAATAATTAGGAGAAACAATATTTGTAATTTTGAAAATGCAAATTAACAATTTTAGGGACAAAATAAAAAGATTTACGAAACAATTAGGTTAAATGTACAATTTTGAGGTTCTCTCTCTCTCTATGGAAGAATCTAATATTACAAGTAGTTAATAGAAGTTTATTGCTTTAGTGTAAAGGTAGGAAGAAGTAATACCTATATAATTAGTTATTTACCCTTTAAAAAAGTCACATTAGACATTAGGCGTTTTTAGTTAACCAAAATTAAGGAGGAGAATGGGGGATAAAATACATAGAATATAACCATCAATAGAGAACTAAAATACATTATCCTTTTTTTGGGAAAGAAATCTTCAGATAATTTTATCCCGTTGACGTAAAAATAATGGAGAGTGGCGGTACCAAGAAATGGAGTGGAGATAGCAATTAATTAGTAGAAAGCCGACGAGAGTACTATTTTATTGTAATAAACACACAGTAGAAATGCGCCATAACATAACATAGGACTCCGTGCTAATCTAATCTGCACAGATCCACCTGAATCATCCTCTTCTTTCATCTTTCATCCTTCATCCTTCTCCTAAGCCTAATAATGCCTTTCTCAAAACTATAAAATGGTAGTGGCGAGAGTTGTTGCTGCCTAAGCCTAATAATTTGTTTCGTAATTCTTTTAGTATTTCTCTACAGTACCTAATTTTTCTTGGTCCATTTCTTTAAATAAAAGAAAGGAAGCACCGAGACAGAAACCAAGTTTGTTTTCTTCTGTTGGTTGGTACCTGTATCCATATTTGCGTTGAATTTTACTTGTTTTTCTCAATGAGGAAGCTTCAGATCTGTTAGCCCATAGAGAGAGAATTGTAGAAATGATGGTGGTGGTGGTGGTGCAATTTTGACAACACAAGTAAAGGAGAGAGAAAGGGAGCTGCTCAACTTTTCTCCCTTTTAGCTGTAAAAGATAATTGTCCGTACCTTGCTTCTTGAGGACTGTAAAGCTGAAGGCTTCGGCATTTCTTTTCTTCTAAAGTGGAGGGTTTGCCTTTTTGGTTTGCTCTGCTTGGCTGTACACATTGGAGAGAAATCTTTCAAAGGGAAGACATTTATTCAGTGCTGAAATGATGAGTGCGTTTGGGAATAATTCCATCAGTTTCCATACAAGCAATACTTGTAATGCTCTGCTCAAAGAACTTCAGGTTTCTCTCTTTCTCTCTCTCTCTCATGTTGAATTTTGACAACTTTTTTACCTTTGTGCAGTTTTACTTTTTTGTTTCATGGGTTCTTGAGTAGGTTTCCTTTTTCTTTTCTTTCTTTTTTTTTTCTTTCTAGAAAATGGGTCTTGTTTAGTATCAAGAGGTTTCTTGTTTTAGTTTAATTCTATAGGATATTGGTAGAAATCTAATGTTATTTAATATCATGTTAAGTAGTTTAATTTATGAGTTCATCAATTTTTCACTGTTCTTTTTCTCAATTTCAAGTTCTACTAGATTTTTTCTTCTTTGGTGAAACCTATGTTTTGTTACCTGTACAGTCTCAAGAAATCAATACCTTGATTCTTTTTACCATCTTTGGGATATATTTTATCTTTTAAAGTTTATAAATGTTAATGATGGCATAATGTAGGTACAAAAGGGGACTTTTATTGCATTGTTGACTTCAAATCATGTCTAGCCCATCAGCTGATTTTTCTAACAGAAAGAGGAATACGAAGCTCGTATCATGATTATTTAGTTTCCTTAGGTAAGACAATACTAATGGTCTGCTAATACTCTGGTTTTCTGTCATTTTCATTCTGATGAACAGCAATTATGGACTGAAATTGGGGAGACTCAAGCTGATAAAGACCGCATGTTAATGGAGCTTGAGAGAGAATGCTTGGAGATCTACAGAAGAAAGGTTGATGAGGCTGCAAATGCCCGAGCTTGTCTTCATCAGTCTATTGCTGCCATGGAAGCTGAGGTTGCAATGCTTATGGCAACTCTTGGAGACATCAACATTAATTCACCGGTAACGAACTGTCTTTACCACATACTACAATAAAAACTGCTGTTTTGTTTATTTGTTCTTATAATCCAATCTTTACTCTCTTCGTTGTATTGAAGTGTTTCGGAATATATAATGCGAATGCACAATATAACGGTTGTCTTTTTCACATTCCCATTTGGCAGAGACTTCTTTAGTTTGGTTCCCCTATCTTTTGAACTCGACAAATTCTTGAAAATATGCATCAAGAGGCCGATAGGACATAGAAGCTAAAATTAGAACTATTTATTATTTTTGGTATTAATGGGACTTCTATTGAAAAATGCAGTCGAATGTTCGGTTATATGATATTGCTTTCCTGAACTTAACAGGTGCAGTCCGAAAAGAAAGCCAAATCTTTGAAAGGACAATTAGCCTCAGTCACACCTTTGGTAGAAGATCTAAAACTTAAAAAGGAGGAAAGAATGAAGCAATTTGCAGATATTAGATCACAAATTGAGAAGATCTCTAACGAGATTTCTGAATATGACAGTACTGTCAGTTCTATGAGCCTCTTGAATCTGGAGGAACAAGACTTATCAATGAGAAAGATCATGGAATATCAATCGAAACTTCGTACTCTACAGAAGGTTAAGGTATGGAAACTTCTTCTTAATAAACATATTTTCGACATACTCAGGTGGGAGAATCCACTAATCTGCATCTTGATCGGTCGTGTAGGAACTCTTTTACAGTCTATTTAATTTGGAAGGGCAGTAGTCATAATTTGAACAATTCTTTTCACCTGAGGATACTGTTGAAGTTCCAAATTGATTTCAGTACCAATTATTTATGGCAGAGTTTTGCTGGTTCTGGTTTTAAATCTGTTTTTACATTCTTCACCCCCCCCCCCTCCCTCCCTCTCTTTTCTTGGGCAGTCTGAGCGCCTCCAGAAAGTCATGGACTATGTGAATGAAGTGCATACTTTATGCGGTGTCCTTAATCTAGATTTTGGTGAAACTGTGAGTGATATCCACCCGAGCTTGCATGGATCAAGTAGGGGGAATATAACGAGTATCAGCAATACCTCATTGGAGGGGCTTGATCAGGCTATCCTCAGGTTGAAAACGGAGAGAAAATTTCGACTTCAAAAGGTAATTTGACCTCGTGTAATCTTTTGTATGAATCTTCCAAATTCTTCCTCATTAAAACTATGCTTGCTGCAGCTGAAAGATGTAACAGGGTCTCTTTATGAACTATGGAACTTGATGGACACACCGAAAGAAGAGAAGGCTAGCTTCTTGAGAATTACTTCGGTCCTTGGTTTGTCGGAATCAGAAATTGTGCAACCAGGTGCTCTTTCCCTAGAGATAGTTGAACAGGTATAGGAGCACCATAATTGCCTAATCGTGCTACTTCTTTCTCATGAGTATTAGAACCTAGTTTGATCATGTGCAATGTCAACTTTGAAGGTATCAGCAGAGGTTGAGAGGCTCTCTAAACTAAAAACAAGCAGGATGAAGGAACTTGTGCTGAAAAGGAGGTCCGAGTTGGAAGATCTGTGCTGCAAAAGCCATATTCAACCAGATCCAAGCACATCTGCTGATAAAACCAATGCTTTGATCGATTCTGGTGATTAATCCGTTTCACTAAGACCTCCCCTTTCTCTCTGTTTTGATTCTTACTAAAGCTTGATCATACTGCAGGTTTGGTGGATCCGTGTGAACTCTTAGCTACCATCGAGGCACAAATATGTAAGTCCAAAGATGAAGCTTTAAGCCGCAAAGAAATAATGGACAAGATAGACCGGTGGCTTTCTGCATGCGATGAGGAAAAGTGGCTTGAAGATTATAATCTAGTAAGCTAATTAATAATGACCCCAAGTCCCTAACATAAGAATTGGGATATTTTGTGCTTATCAAATCATGTTCAGGATATGCAAGTTAGATATAACTAGCACTTTTCTAATTTCTTTTTTTGGTCACCCAGGATTCTAATCGTTACAGTGCTGGAAGAGGTGCACACATAAACCTTAAGCGCGCAGAGCGAGCTAGGATTGCAATTAATAAAATTCCAGGTAGTTCTTTTGACCCATTGGTGTTAGCTTTCCTTGACCTATCTGATCATGTTTATGGAGTTAATGAGCTATGATATACAGCCATGGTTGATAATCTGATTAGCAAGACTCTCGCATGGGAGGATGAGAAGCAGAAACTGTTTCTTTATGATGGAGTAAGTGATTTAAAACTCTTTCAAGCTGCTTTCAAGTTTTTTCCTAATATATTTCTAATTTCATCGTGACTGTAATATGCAGGTGCGTTTGGTTTCAATTCTGGGAGATTACAAACAAGCCAGACGAGACAAGGAAGAGGAGAAGAAGCGAGCTCGGGTAATCCAATTTTGGTTTATCTTTGTGCAGTTATCTTTATAACATTTTGTTTCTTTGAAGTACAAAAAAGATAAGGAAACACAATTAAGGTTCAAAATTAGAAGAATGCCTTAACATGAAACTAGGGCGCACAAATCCGTAAAGGGTGAATCTATTTAGTGGTTCTGATGTTTCTTTGCTGTTTTGAATTTTAGGATCAGAAGAAACTGCAAGATATGCTCCTAACTGAGAAAGAATCTATGTACGGGTCTAAGCCGAGTCCGAGGAGGAGCAGCAGCTTTAGAAGTCAAAACGGATATCGAGCATATGGAAATGGATCAGTGACTCCCTCACCCCGTCGCAACTCAGCTGGCAGTGCTACTCCAGAGCTCCTTACACCACGTTCTTACTCTGGGCGCCAAAATGGCTATTTCAAGGAAATGAGAAGGCTTTCTACTGCTCCTCTTAACTTTGTTGCTATAGCGAAGGAAGATACCATGTCATTTTCTTCGATCGGTGGTTCAGAGCCTGAATCTCCTCCTCAAGTTTGAAGTAAGATGTTTTTTGCAGACTATCAGATGATCTTCTTCATTACGGGTTGTCTCATTTCAGTTAAATTGGTTTTGCAGATGATGCGTTGTTTGGTAAAAGGAATGGGGTAGAGGCTTGTGAATATAGGTGATGTATACTGTGGTATGATGTGCTGATCCATTGAAGTATGAGGTGTTGGAAAGTTGATAAGAGTATAGTGTTGTGTTATTGATAGGAATAGCTAATTGCAGATGAATGAATGCTGCTGCTTATGTTATTACCTTTTGCTTGTATATAGGCTTGTTGATGTAGATTGTTTTTAGGAAGAGTATTTATTGTTCTGTTGGCAAGATGTATGCATGTTGACAAATAAGACTGCTGCTGGTTTTTCCCATTGTCATCCTCTCACACACAAACACACACACATTAGAAGAAAAATATCTGATACAATCCATGGTTCAATTAATGGAGTGGTTTATGACTTCCCTGGTGCTTCACCATCCTCTGCCTATTCACACCTTTATGCTGCAATCATTAGCCCAATCAATGTTAGATATGAACCTAGAAGCATGACGACCATCACCACCACAACCAAGTCTGCACTTAAATGTTCCTTGATCTAAAACCACGAATTTTAACAATAATCACATCATAAAACCTCCCGCCAAATATATATAACCAAACAACAGTTTCTTGCTTGTAACCAGCAATGGCCTAGAACGAGCATTGGTGTATCACTACTCTCAGTAAGGAGTTAAACATCATCTCTCATATTTTCTTGCATATCTGATCTAGTAGTATGTAATACTAAAAAGCCAGAGAGTGCATCGAGAAATAATAATAATAATAATAATAATAATAATAATAATAATAATAATAACAATAATACGCCGCTTATGAATCCTGGGGTACTTTCAGTCTCTTCTACAAAACTCAATTGGAATTGTCTATGTTTCTTGAGAACTGGCAGCTTTGAAACCTCTTGCAAATAAGATTGCCATTTCACTGGGCATTAACAAAACACAATCAGATTATTAATTCAAAAACTGTTGGTGCATACTTATTTAAGGCTCAATTTACGGCTACTTATAAAGATATGAATCAAAATCTTGTTCTAAAAATATCCAAGGAATCTCAGCTCAAATCCAGAAGCTCCTATAACCTTTTTGATCGCTATCAAAGAATTGGGTAATTTTCTCAGAGTAATCGACATATCGGTCCTAAAACAAAAGTTCTTATATATTTTGTAAGAGCATTTATTGGAACGGTAAGATATCTCTTTCACTCTATGAAATTATTTAAACCCAACTTAAAATTTCTGAACAGATGCATCTAAAATATATAATTTAAAAGCATATTATGTTGGTCCCGATTCAAACGTTCAGGTGTAGAGGGGAGGGGGGGATTGAATACACCTAAAAACCTTTTTCTCAAACTTGAACGCGAACAGTCCAATTTACGGAGATTGCCTACTGAATGAATTCAGTAGACCAGACAAGTTGTTCTAGATCGCGTGGATAGAGTGACTGACTGTACTGGGATCTGCTAGTTGACTGATGTCAGAATTCAGTACCACTCAGTAGAAGTTCAGTAGCGTGCGAAATTGTGTAGGCCCGATTTAATATGGTTTGAAAACGTTTATTTATTAAAACTGTTTCAGTAGATTAGTGCACTCAGTTAAGCTTTTTACTGAAACTTTGTCAGTTTTCTGAATGAACAGTAAATCATTGCAACAGTAAAATAACACAGCAACTTTTTAAAGTGGTTTGAATATCCAAAATCCTACGTCCATTGTCCTGAACAAAGGCAGGAGGCTATTTTATTATAATGAGTTAGTCTCAATCGGTTTGTACACATGACAAACACAGCCTTGTGATTATACTGAGCAAGTCTCAGTTTACAGAGTCAAACAAAAATATGTTTGAATGTTTCTCCAACGATGAAGGAGTTCTTAACAATAAGAATAGTTCAAGAGATGAACTCCTTCGGTTCTAAGCTATAGATAGATATAGTTGAGCTTAGGTTAGAGGGAAAGGGAACAAGAAAGGCTTCTAGAGTGAAGAACAGTGAGGAATAATGTCTCTGGGTTCGTGTTCTTCACTTGGATGCTAGAGGTTTTGATTCTATGAAAGCTTGGGTTCCCTAGAGCAGTGTGAGTGCTTTTCGCGGTTGGTTGTTTTCTCTGCAATTCGTCGTAGAAAGCTTGTGTTCTTGTTTTTGTATCTGCTTGTATGTTGTGAGTTGTGTGTTTTTATTCAACGATTTGATTTTCCCTCTATTTATAGACGTGAGCTATGGATAGATCCGTTGGAGATGAATTGTCCACGTGTCACTCTATTTTGGTAGCTAACGGCTCTTTTGAAATTCTACAGAGTCCACTATCTTTTTCTGGAAAGTGGTTGACTTGCAGCTTTTACCAGTTACTTTAACAGCTGGCTGCATGTCATTGATCGAGGTGCAGAAAGAAAGTTGTTGAGACATTCAGACTTCAAGGTAGATACTGAAGCTGACTTCTCTGATGTGTACAACCTCGGACAACTCTACTGATATATTCTTGAAGACCACTGACAGTTAAGGCAACTGTCAGGCCGTTGCTGAGTCTGACCAGGGGTTCAGTAGTATACTCCTGCTGAGTTCAACTCCATTGAGGGTCAAGACTCTGAGTTCAGTAAACTGCTCCTGCTGAGTCCAGTTCTACTGACTCCTGAACACCTTTCAGTATGTTGCTCCTGCTGAGTCCAACACTACTGAATCTTCACTCCATGGTATTGAGGCGGAAAGTCTACTGAGGTTTAGCAAACAGAACTTTTGAGCCTGGGACCATGCTGAAAGCAAGTCTACTGAGTCTGAAACTCTCAGAGACCAAGGCGTTACAAATATACATGAATGGTTCACAAATCAACATAGGGTTATAGGATCAGCTAAATCTTCTAAACAGTCTACTGCTGAATCATCTCCCAACAATTTTCCCCTATTTGATGATGCCAAAACCTATCACTATCTGCTATCTAACACTATAAACTATCAGGTGCAAACTCCTTACAAATGTTACAAGAAGAATCAGTGGAGTTGTACTTTCAAGTTTCTAATCTACTGGGGACAATTGGGAGTGTACAAAATTATCTCAATAAATTCTCCCAACACAATTTCCCTCTTGACATCAATCAATCTGAGCAAAAACAGACAAACACAGATAAGCAGTGAGTGTGTGAGTCAGTAATCACTTAGGTGATTCTGAGTGTTAAAGTAAGACGAAGTAGGCCATAGAGACAATAAGAGATTACTAGGCCAAGTAACAGTTGATGTATTGATACATATGAGAAATTCAGTACAATTACATCACTTGCTACACTAGGAGCTAAAAATAGACCTAACAAGACTGCTTCCTAACAGATCTGAAGCGCTGAATCCTTGCCTTAAAGTCCTTCGATTTGTCTTCGGGCAGAGGAAGTCCATATATCTTGAAAGTATCTCTTCTTAGCTTCTGAATCTTCTATTTATCTTCAGGATCGTTAGGATCAAGATCCAGAGCTAAGACTGCTCTCCTGATTTCGCCTTCTATCACTCCTGTGTACAAAGATCCGTCTAATTTCTGAGGTGGGGGCAGAGTCCTGAAAGCCGGAGTTTGTACATTAATTTTAGCTTCAATGGCTTTCTCGACCACTTTGTAGATCTCTATATCACACTTATGAATCCAATCAGCAAAGACATCATTCTTTTGAGAGTCAGTCCAGAACTGCCATACATAGTATCGTTTGATAGATTTGGCTTTGATAGTTTCCCACAGCTGATTCCTCTCCCAGGGCATGCATTGATCGACATGAGGCCACCTATGAATCTTCTGATCACTAGGTTTGTGGCCTCTCCTGAACTTTGAAGTAGTTGGAATGTCCCTGTCCTTCGATGGAGGTGGCCTTGGCTTCAGCCTCTCAGTTTCTCTGGCCTCTTCAGCTGCCTTCTCTTTGGCTAGTGCTTCTTGCCTTCTGAATTCTTCAAGATGGTGATATTAAGCTCTTTTGTCCAGAGCAATAATGCTGAAATTAATCATTTCTTCGATCGTAGGCTCATCTCTCTTCTTCTGACCTTGCTGGGATTCAGTAGCCTTCTTCTGTTCAGCTTCCCTCTCTTTTTCTTTTTCTTGATCTGCTTCATCACTGAGGGTAAGCTTCCTGGCAGCCGATCTCTTAGTTGGTTTCCTTGCAGGAACCTTGGTTCTTGCCTTAGTGGGAGCCTTCTTTGGCTTATTTGCTGCCTCAGCCTCAGCAAGCTCTATTGCTAATTTTTCATCTGCTTCGATCTGAGCATGTTCAGCTGGGCTGATGTATCTTTTCAGGGATTTAGGGCGAGGTGTAGGAACCTTCAGTACTTTCTTTCCCTTTCCAGATACTGGTGGAGCCAAAGGAGTCTCTTCTTCATCTTCCGAGTCCCCCTCTAGGAAGTCGGCAACTTCTTTAATATGTTTCTGAGAGTCAGAAGTGCATGTTCCTGCCTCTTTGGGTCCTGAGCCACTTAGGCCAGTCTCAGCACCTACATCTCCTGTGCCTGAGACACCCTGGGCCATACCCTCTGTCTCAAATTCTTTCCCCTCAGTTAGGGATGGCAAAAGGACCCGGAACCGTTGGACCCGACCTGGACCCGTACGCGTAGAACCGGGTAATACCCGCCCCGTACGAGCGTGGGGCGGTTCGGACCCGACCCGTGCCGGGTCCGGGCGGTTCCGGTTCCGGCCCCGACCCGCCCCGCCCGCCCCGCCCCGTGTAGACCCGCCCGTCCGGACCCGTCCCGAACCCGCTCCGGACCCGTCCCGGACCCGCTCCGGACCCGCCCTGTAATAAATTATAATTTAGAAGTGTAAAAATGTTACTAGTGAGATTCGAACCCGCATCAATAAATTCTTTACATGCACTTATACCGTTTGAGCTAATATTCACCTTTGTTAATATTTTTCATATATATATATATAGTTATATATAAGAATATGATATACTAAAATTAAAAAAAATTAATACACCTAACAAAAATTAACTTATAAAATATAAATATTAATTTTCTAGATTTCAATATACTATATTCAAATTGTAATTACGGGCATGTATTTCGAAAATGAAATTAATATTTTTATTTTCAAAATTTAAATTTAAAATTATTTTTAATTTTTAATTTTCTATTCTTTAATTAAAATGGATTATATGTATAAATACAATTATGATTAATGAACAATTACAATTAAAAACTTTTTATAACAAGTAAAAATACATCTAATAAAAATACAATAAATATTAACTTTCTAGATTTCAATATTATATTTAAATTTCTAATTTCTAATTAAGAAAATGTATTTCGAAAATGAGATTAACATTATCTACATTAAAAATAAGTATTCATGAACTAATGAACTTATGAAAAATTATAAATTCACAATTTAAAATTCTTTATGATTAATGAAAAATTACAAATTTACAATTGAGTTTTTTTTATAACAAATCAAAAACTACGATCTTATTATTCATGAACTGCAATTCATAAGTTTTTTTTCATTAATATTTTAATAAGAATCATAACATATGAAAGTATATTTAAAAAAATTAAAGAAATATGATGAATAAAAGTTACAAAATATATTTCAAAGATGATTTTATTTTTGTGGTTTATTTTTATTTTCCACATGAAATATTAGTCATGCTTACTACAATCATTATATTTGATTAAAGTTACTATATTTTTATTTATGTTTTAAATTAAAATTAATAAAATAATAGTTTAACATTATATATATTTTATGTTTATCTAAATTTAACAAATAAGTTGTTGGTCTAGTGGTCAAGAGTATTTATAAATTTTCGGATAACCCGGGTTCGAATCCTTGTGGAAACATAATTTTAAATTTATTAATACCTAAAATATTTGCGGGTCTACACGGGTCGGGCGGGTCTACCCGCCCGCACGGGTCCGGGCCGGGTCCTAAAATGCGGACCCGTGCGGGTCCACGGGGCGGTTCCGGGTCCGTTTTTTAAGGGACGGGGCGGGTCCGGGTCCAGTGATACCCGGCCCCGACCCGTAAAATTGCCATCCCTACCCTCAGTCATTGGAATCAAGGCAGTTGGATCAGATATAACTTGGGCCCCTTGAACTGACCTTTTCCCTTTGACTATTCTTCCCCCCTTTTGGCGCTCAGCATCCTCTGTCCCATATCATGGTGGCCCATATGATGGCCCACCAATCACGCCCCGCCACGCGTGCATTGGTGGGCCATCCTTTTATAACTAAAATAGTTTTTAATTGCTAACATGGCCCACCAATGCACGCGTGGCGGAGCGTGATTGGTGGGCCACCGAATGGGACACGGGAAATGGGCCAGAGGAAGCGGATTGCCCTTTTGGCATCATCCAATATGCCAGGGGTGGGAAGTGGGACAACTTTTGAATCGAGCGCTTGATAGGAAGTATTAAGCTTATCCAAAGTTTTCTGAAGTCCTTCGAATTTGGCGTGTAGATCATTCCTCTCAGTAATGAGATCTTCACCATACTTGCGGTGAAAGGAGTCTACAAGGTCTTGGATTTCCTTCACCTTAGCATCTATCTTCACCTCACACTCCTTTTGAATATTAGAGATTCTGAGTTCATGAGCCTGAGTGAGTGTGGAGCTTCTGGTCAGATGATCTGACTGCGCTGCCTTGAAAGATTCAAGAAGAGTAGTATGGGCAGCAGTCATCGATCGTTGAATGGATGCTTATGAAGCGTCAAAATCAGCTTTCTGTGCGGCTAGAGCATCCTTGAGGATAGATGAGAAGTCAGAGAGAGGAGTATTTTGAACTTAAGCTTTCAGCTCCCTGAGTTCCTCGCACTGTGCTTTAGTAGCCTTACGCCAGATTTTATGAACATTCCTTGCAAGGAGACGATTCTGTGTCCCTTGCGTCAAGAGCTTGGCTACTAATTTTGACGTTCGTCGTTTCACGACAGGGGCAACCTCATAAGTAGACCTTTGCAAAAGCTGTCTTGGGTCAGCGTCCAGAGAGGTTCTTGTAACAGCCGAGCCAGGAGGAAGAGAGCTGATAGGTTGATCAGCTGAGGGTTGAGCTCCCTCCTCCTGTTGAGAACCCTCAGTAAGATTCTCAAGGCCTGCATCACTGGGTGGGTCCTGGTCATCGGGACTAGAAGAACCCTCAGTAGGGACGGGTGTTGAAGTGTTTCTATCTTCAAGCAGAGCCAGCATCGCCGCCCTAAGATCCTCGATTGAGCAAATATCAGCAGGTTCTGAGTAGCGTATCTGTTGTCGAATCTGTATCTCGTCGGAGTTCAGCGGTTCTGAGGACTTGAATCGGATCAGACGCTCAAGAGTGATCCAGTCCTGGAACCTGAACAACATCTGAAGCCTAGCCATGTTGGCTAAATCCACCAAATCAGAGTGACTTGTGATTTCAGGAATAGATTCAGAGATCTCTTGGGTTGCTCTGTCCTGAAGCAAATCAATCTCAAACCCAGGAGTCTCGACTTCAGTGCCAATCTCCATCTCCTCTAAATCAATTAGAGACTCTGGCTTCTCAGCAGAGGGGAGACTGCTGATAGGGGGGGACGTCCAGTGGAGACCTGGACGTAGGAGTTGTAACTTCAGGAGCAGTCCCCTGTTCTACTGAGTCCTCTTTTCCAGCTGAGGAGGGTGTCTTCTCTCCTGAAGAAGCCTTTTCTACTGAGACTGTCTTCTCAGCAGAGTCAGACTCATCTCTCAGTCTGAAAGCGCTCTGGGTTACTACCATGGCAGTCTCATAAGCCTTCTTCTGCTTCTTCTAAGGGGTAGTACCCTTCTTAACGGGAGTAGGGGCTTTCCTCTTGCCCTTACCCTCTTTAGCGGCACCGACGCCAATCTGCTGAAGAGCACTGGCACGGCTGTGGATCTGATCTTCTTGGGGTTGAAATATCCTTTGTCAGCGAATGTGATCTGATCAGTTCCACAAAAGTCTTCGATCATAGCTGATAGCTTCATCCCGTAGAGAAGCTTGCCCTTAGCACTCAGACGGGCAGTAGATCGATCAAACTTAGCCGATTGTGTCTGAAATTCTCTCAGTAAAAACTCGATCCAGTTGATGTGGGCCCTGTCATGTATGGACATCATCATCTGCAACTTAGGCATGGACACTTGATCAAAAGAACCGGCCTAGTTGGTCAAGATTTGCGTAACAACATATGCCAAGGCCCGATATTGTGGGAGCATGCTGTTCTTCGGAAAAGCGGCTCGAAATGTGGTTGGCTCCCCACAGAACGTCGTGAGGTATTCATCAAGGAGGTCATCCTTGTATCCAGAAAGGTTCATGCCACTACTGGGCAATTGGAAACTCCTTTCCAAAGCTTCCCTTACTGACATTCTCCTGACTTGAGAGTAGGTTTTTGTCGGGTTAGGAACACGATGAACAACGAAAGACCCGAACAAGTCCCCATCTACCTCCTCCATATTTAGGTAGAGTTCAGCTATCTGACGTGGGAGGAAATAAGATGGCTTCTTCGACAAGAAGCGTTCCAGCCCAGATGCTCTGAGAGCATCAAAAACGTCATCCAAAACCTCGAGTTCGCTGGAGTCGAACTCCATTACGGGCTCACACCAAACGCGATCCTTCTCAAGGATCTCTACTATGTCCACAGGAACAATAACAGAGATGTTCTCCATATCTTAATCTGCAAAATCAAATATTAGCACTTGAAAATAGAGTAAGCTAGTACGAGTGCTATAGAACATAATGTTTACCATAGAAAATTTCTGCAAATACGCAAAGATTGTAGATAGAAAGTTTAAAGCTTAGGGTTTTTCAGAGAGATAAAGGTATTTGCAGAGCATAAATGGTGGTTTTTGGATAGATACATCGATATATATGTTTTGAAGGTGAAACGTTTAAAGATCGACGGTTAGGGTTTAATCCCACTTTTTCAGTTGACGGTCACAATTTTATGATATAAAAATTAATAAGTAACAGTGCCGCCTAATTCAAATCCAGTTGTAAATAGCCTATAGGAGTAAGTTGATATGACATGTGTTGGGTTATGAGTCAGTAGATGGTACTCAGCTGTCTAGTGGTTAAAAGAATATTGGGGGAAATCATAGTAGTACTATGGAATTGAAGATCCCAAAACCCAGCTGATATCAGTAGTGCAGTGTGTCGATAGGATTAGATGATGTATAGGTTAGACTTGTTTTATTTTGATTATCGTTTTGTCTAAGTCCTGTACGGGGTAAACTGTTGGACTGATCTTCTGACGAAGTTACTCTCCAGAACCCTACGTCATCAATGTAAGAGCTTGCGTTCTTCAGCCAGCAGTTGATCTTCACCTCAGTAGGAGACAGCCCAACAGCAGAAGAGCATAATGCAAAGCTCAGTACCTTCACAGTCATCAGCTGACCCACCAGAGCCTTATCAGCTTGTCAGCCGACTCAGCCGAAGAAGACAGAGACTGTCTTGAGTCTACTGTATCCGACAGAAAGCGACCTAGTCGTAAACATCTTTTCGAAGTTCAGCAGAAGATCATACGAGGATGTGGAATAGTCAACTCTATCTCTGACACATTCTCACCTACCACAAACCTCGACCAATGAGACGCCGACAACGCTTTGACCTGCTCGGACCAACTAAAGCTGCTCTCATGTACAACATTAACTGCCCTGCTGCAACAATTCGAATTTATGGCCGTTTTCTTTGGAAGCTTGTGACACGTGGCATCGTCTTCTCCAACGGACATATGCCTTGCTCACAACTATAAATAGAGAAGAAATCCGAGCTCCACGCACGGGACTCATAAGGGAAAAACTCAAGCTCAAGAACACTCTAGCGAACTCAACAGATTATACAGCGAAGAAGTTGCTTTCATAGAATATTTGTAGTTCTTCTCTCTAGAGTATTTAGATCCCTTTCTTCTCTAGACTAAGCTCATTGCTAGATTTATAGTTTAGATTTCGAAGGAGTTCACTTTTAGTGAATTGTTCTTATTGTAAGAACTCCTTCTTAGTTGGAGATTATCCCCTCCCTTTCGAACTTAGGTTTGAATTGTAAAGTCGCTAAGGACTATAACTTAGAAGCGGTCCGTCCAAGCGCAGCATTCCTTGCTGAGGCTTGCTCAGAATAATCAACAAGTTCTCCTGCCAAGTCAGGACCGTGGACGTAGGATCTTGCGTATCCGAACCACGTTATATCGTTTGTGTTATTGACTGTTTTATTGCATATCATACAAACCGCTCAAAATCATATGTTTGCATAAAATGTATTTTAAAAGCGCACAACCAAAAGAATTTATCTTGCGAAAACACGTTTTCAACTGAGACGAATCTCCGGGCCCTACACACTTATCAGCACAACGTCTCCGACTGAGTTTCAACGACTGACTAAAGTCAGTAGGAGAGCTCAGTAGCTGACACACTCTGACCCCGTGATCGAAGGTTACTATTTAGCATTGTTCATCAGTTGCACTAAACAGCTCAGCTATCCTTCGGTTTGAGAAAAAGAAACTGTGATCAGGTGTATTCACCCCCCCCCCTCTACACCTGACTATCGTCTCCGGACCAACAATTGGTATCAGAGCCTCGGTGTTCTTCTGATCGCCGGTTCTGTACTACTGGTCCTCTCGAACAGATCCTTGAAAATGTTTTCACTGCACAAGCATCTCTTCATTCATCCTTATACTCGTTCACATAATGTCTGACATGTCAGGTATTCGGATGGTGCCGATGTTCTCAATAGAGAACTTCACGGTATGGCGCATGAGAATGGAGGCACACCTCACATCGCTGCACGACAGCATGACGGACGTCCTTGAGACAGGACCCATCATTCCCATGATTGACAAGCGTTCGGGCCTCTGCCGCGGGAGGTGTAGGAGCACGATCGGGTGCTAAGATCCCTAAAGAAAAATCAGCCTTCACGCCTGAAGAGTAAAAGCTGCACAATCTCGACCGAGTTGCGCGAAATGCTATACTGACAACGCTCAGTGACTCTCATCTCGGGAGAGTGCAAGACTGCAAAACGGCTAAAGAGCTTTGGGATGCCCTGGCTGTACTGAGCCAAGGAACCCCGCAGATCAAAGAGAACAAGCTCGAATTAGAGCTTCAGAAGTTCGAACCTTTGCAATGGAGCCCAGTGAGACCATTGACGAGCTTAGCGTCAGATTCACAAATCAAGTCAACATCATCAACGGGCTGGGGAAGATGTTCACCAACAAGGAGATGAACACCAAGATCCTGAGAGCGCTACCTCGACAGAAGTGGCTTCCTTTTGCTACTTATTTACGTCGCTCTGATCTTAATGCTCTAACTCCTGATGTTATATTTTCAGAACTAAAAACGGAGGAATTTGAGCATAGTCTACCCCAAAGGTGTTCCAGTGCTCCAGCTGACACACAGATCGACCATGCCTTCAAGGAAACAATCAGCAAGACTGGACCCAAACCAGTTTCCTCAAGCAAGGCAGTGGCCACAATCGAAGCAAAGTCTTCCGAGACTTCAGGCACTGACCAACTAGCTTTGATGGCTCTTAAATATCATAGAGAAAAAGTGAGAGTCAGAAAGCTGAGGAAATACCACCGAGATTCTCCCTCAGGTAAGAAAGAATATCCAAAAAGGGAAGAATCTAAACCTTCTACTGAATGCGGGAATGCGAGCCCGCCGCTAATCTATCCAAAGACTCAACCGGAAAAACGAACGAGAACATCCACCTGCTACAACTGTAAGAAGGAGGGACACTACCAGTACGACTGTCCCGAACTCTCAGCTGCTCAACAAGCAGAACGGCAGGCCAGAAGAGAAAAATTTGCCCAAAGAAGGCAGGCCTACATAGCCGGAGAGATATCCGACAACTCACTTGAGGAGGATACATTCATGTATTCCTCTCGAGGACGAAGCCGCATTTGTAGCGCTTGAGGTCGGAGAAACAGTTCTCCTCGAAGGAACAACCGAATCTTGTCGATGGCCGGAGAAGAGGCCGAGGTAAATTCCAAACTTAATACAACCTCTTCTTCACACAAAGACACACGACACGTGCTTGGTCACGTATGATCCTCCGGATGTGGTACAAGCATACGACGATCCGCTAGAGGAGCAGATTCAAATTGAGCAGAGAGTTCAAAGCAAAACGATTCGAGGAACTTGAACAGTAAAGGCTGAGAATCGAGACTTTCTTCTTGATTGTCAAGTCTCTACTGAGTCGAGAATCTTGGTTGCGAGACTCAAGGAAGAGATTGAATCTCTTATGACTAAGTCTCAGCTTCAAGAGACTCGAGATCTCGCCCGACTAAGGACTTGGGGTGTACAAAAAAACCGCAAAAACCGCCCGCCCGCACGCACCCGCCCGTAACCGCCCGCAACCGCGCGGTTTAAATTTTTATGTGCGTATTAACGGTTTAAATTTTTACAACTCGCAAAGTATTGGGTGGGTTGCGGATTTGAATTAGAAAACCCGCATTTAAACCGCCCACCCGCATATTTATTTTAATTACAATAATATCATATTTATATAATTATATTAACACTTTTAATCTAAAAACTGAATTTTATTAATTAGTTCACTATGCCAAATTAACAGTATTAAAATAGTAATAACTAATATGAAAAAGTTGAGTTGCAGTACGTGTATCAATATTACTTCCAAAGCCATTTACTTGTAATAAAAAAAATAAAAAATGACTAATAAATTCACATAAAATAAAAAGAAATGCAATATGTGAATTCTTTTGAAGATTCTCGATTACAAGTCTACAACAATTCCCAAAGGCCAAAGCAAGTCAAGCGCAGCTTCTAAACCCTAAAATATTTTGGGAATACTTTTAGAATATCATTTATTGCTTTTGATAATCGTTTAAACTGTGTAGGAATTTTTTTTTTAACTTATCAACCCGCTAAACCGCCCGATAAACCGCCCGCAACCGTTCAACCCGCCAACATGCGGTTTTCTATTTATATTTGACGGTTGCGGTTGGATAATTTTGTAAACCGCAAGCATTTGGGTGGTTTGCGGTTCCGTTTGTCACCCGCCCATGTACACCCCTACTAAGGACAATTCTGAGAAAGAGACTGAAATAGCCCAACTCAGTCAGAAGCTCACAGACGTGCAAAAAGATTATCTCACTCAGGAGGAGTGACGAGGTCTGGCGAGGACTGATGACTGAACAGTACCTAAGAGCTAAGGAGAAGCTGGAAAGTATGCTTAGAGCGCAACGACCAACAGTCCTGAAAGAAGGTCTTGGCTTTACTCACGAAGCTTCTACCTCAAAAAACTCAGAAGCGCTGGCTGATAGGTTCGTCAGAGGAAAGGTACAAACTGCTGACACCACACCTCTGGCGAAGAATAAGCAGAAAATCGTTGCTCCTCAGCCGAGCAACAAAAAGCAACTGACCAAAGGTTCCAGCCCCAGGACACCGCGATCAAACTCAGGGGGAACCAAGAAGGTCAGGTGGGCAGAACAGTACAAGGAGCCACTGTATGAGCACCCGGCTCAGTATGGCTCGTACTACTATGAGCCCAGGGTCAGGAGGAGCACAAAAACTCAGAAGAAGAAAGCTCCTGAACCCAAAATCATCAGAAAGTCAGTATCTCCGAGTCCTGTGGAGAAGAAAACTGACAAGGTTCAGAAGAAGAAGTCTCAGACTTCTAAGGTTTCGAGGCAGATTTGGGTTCTGAAATCACCCACTAACATGTAAGGACCCAACTGAACCAAAGGGTACCTAAAAATGCTTCTGTTTTGCAGGTGCATAAGGACCCCTGGATAGTGGACAGCAGCTGCTCGAGACATATGACATACCAGAAGAGCCTGCTGACCAACTACATACAAGAAGATGGTCCCAGAATTGAGTTCGGTGACAACTCAAAAGGCTACACAAGGGGATATGGAACGCTGAACATTGGGACTGCTTCAGTTCCAAGAGTAACATATGTTGAAGGACTTCAACATAATCTCCTTTCTGTCAGTTAATTCTGTGACAATCTTAACAGAGTAATCTTTGACGTTGGTTTCTGTGATATTGTTGATAAATATACAGGGAAAACAATGTTATCAGGTTCGCAGAGGAAGAATATATACGTTGCAAACTGGAATACCGCAGAGCCTGAGGCTTGCTTGCTCGCACAGACGAAATCTAGTGACAAGTCAGGATGGCTATGGCACAAGAGACTCAACCACCTGAACTTCAAGACTATGAACAAGCTCGCCAAGAACTCTAGAGTCAGAGGACTGCCCAACGAATCGTTCATCAAAGACAGAAATTGTGAAGCATGCTTGAAGGGAAAGCAGACAAAGAAAAGCAATCCACCTATTCCTTCACCTTCCACTGATGGAATCCTTCAACTGCTCCACATGGACTTATTCGGGCCAGTCTCCCCAGTGACTATAAGAGGCAAGAAGTATGCCCTCGTCGTTATTGACGACTACTCGAGATATACTTGGGTCATCTTCATCGCCAACAAATCTGATGTTCAAACTGAGCTACCCAATCTACTGAAGAAACTCACTGTGGAAAAGGACATCAAGATTCAAAGAATTCGCTCAGACAGAGGAACAGAATTTCTCAACTCAGTAGTTAAGGAGTACTGCGATAAAGAGGGAATTCAGCACGAGACATCACTGCTCGCACCCCTCGGCGAACGGACTTGCTTGAATGCAAAAACGAGAACACTCAAAGAAGCAAGAAGAACGCTCCTAGCGGACTACGGACTACCCTCAAAGTTATGGGCTGATGCTACTGACACCGCCTGCTATACTCAGAATCGCTCACTACTTACACAACAACACATGAAGACACCATACGAATTATGGAAAGGGAGAATTCCTTCTATTTCTCATTTTCATATTTTTGGTTGTCCTTGCTTTATTCACAATAATGGGAAAGATCAGCTGAAGATCTTTGATAGCAAATCTGATCAAGGAGTATTCTTAGGATACTCTCGAGTCAGTAAAGCCTTCAGATTCTTTAACTATCGAACCCTTTGCGTGGAGGAAAGCCCTCATGTTGTTTTTGATGAGTTTGTTACTGAGAACAGGAAAAATACAAAGACAAAAACTGAAGATGTCAGCAGCAAGCTACAGGATCTCGGACTGACTGATAAAATTAAAAAGATCCAGCATTGTTGGGATGATGAGTCAGACGATGAAGAAATTCAGACTCAGCCAACAAGCGATGTAGCTGACCTGGTTGATTCAACTGAACAGAATCAACAGCAGGTAACAACGGTCGATGAGGAAGCCCCAGTGGTAACTGAGACCTCTACTGAGAATATAAACTCAGGGGGAACGATTAATGTTCCTGAGCTAAATGCCCCTGAACCTGGAAACTCAGTAGATCCTAACCTTCTTACTGAACTACTACAATCTCAGAACAGTACTACTGAAATGCCTAACACACCTATTGACTGTGCAGAAGTAGTATCAGAAGAAGAAGCCACACTCAGACGTTCATGGCTTGACGCTCATTCTTCAGATCTCATTATAGGAGATCCGTCAGCAACGATAAGAACTAGATCTCGATTGAGTCAAGGAGAAAGCTCACTCTATTCTTGTTTCTTGTCTACCGAAGAACCTCAGTCAATAGAGGATGCACTCAAGGATGCTGACTGGATCATCGCCATGCAAGAAGAGCTGAACCAGTTCGTCAGAAACGAAGTTTGGGAGCTTGTTGATAGACCTAGACATCAACATGTGATCGGTACTAAGTGGGTCTTCAAAAACAAGCGTGATGAAAACAACGTCATCGTCAGAAACAAAGCTCGACTAGTTGCCAAGGGATACAGTCAAGCAGAAGGAATCGACTTTGATGAAACTTTCGCTCCAGTCGCAAGATTGGAAGCCATTCGTCTTTTCCTAGCCTGTGCAACGCATCAAGGATTCAAAGTATATCAGATGGATGTGAAGTCAGCTTTTTGGAACGGCGTACGAAGGAAGAAGTCTACGTGGAACAACCGCCCGGCTTTCGGCGAGGACATCGAGTGTACAGACTTCGGAAAGCTCTGTATGGGTTAAAACAAGCACCCAGGGCTTGGTACGATACCCTATCAGACTTTCTACTTCAGAAAGGTTTTCAGAAGGGGATAGTAGATCGCACCATATTCAACATAAAATCAGGAGATGACATCCTACTTGCAAATCTACGTTGACGACATCATTTTCGGCTGCAGAAACGAGACCATATGCCAGCAGTTCGAGAAGATGATGAAAGAGAAATTCGAGATGTCCATGATGGGAGAGATGAATTTTTTCCTTGGATTTCAAGTGAAGCAATCACCTGAAGGAATCTTCATCAATCAAGCCAAATACACTCGAGATCTTCTCAAAAGATTCGGTTGCGACTCTAGCAAGCCAGTCAAGATCCCCATGAACATAAATTTTAAAATCGATCTAGACAAAGATGGAGCTTATGTTAACTCTACTGATTATAGAGCTATTATTGGTTCTTTATTATACTTAACAGCTAGCCGACCTGACATAACTTATGATGTATGTGTAGGTGCAAGATTTCAAGCGGATCCTAAGCGAAGTCATCTAGACTCAGCAAAGAAGATTCTACGCTATCTAAGAGGAACACCTGACGCTGGGTTATGGTATCCTGCTGACGATAATCTTATACTGACAGGTTATTCTGATGCTGATTATGCAGGATGCAGGATAGATCGAAAATCAACTTCCGGAACGTGTCAGTTCCTAGGCAGCAAGCTGATATCTTAGTTTTCAAAGAAACAACATTCAATAGCAACGTCCACTACTGAAGCTGAGTATATGGCTGCTGGAAGTTATTGTGCCCAAATCCTTTGGCTTCGACAACAACTGAGAGACTATGGTATAAGTCAGGATGAAGTGCCTATCTACTGTGACTCCACAAGTGCTATTGCAATCACTCAGAATCCAGTTCTCCATACGAGATGCAAGCACGTGGATATTCGACACCACTTCATCAGAGACCATATCGAGAAGAAGGATATCAGAATGGAGAAAATCCATACTGACAAGCAAAGGGCGGACATACTGACCAAACCACTAGCTGAGAACAGATTCAGAGAACTATCAGTTGAGCTAGGTCTACTGGATCCTACTGAATCATATCAGTAGATACAACTACTGACAAGTGCCATCAATTGTTATCAAGTGTAGGAACCAGTATGACAGGCCAGATGATCAGTACAATGATTCAGTCGGGAGAATTATACTGTACACAGTAAGGGGGAACGTGGTCATCAGCACGACAACCATCCTCCTTAACCTTAACTGTAACCATTTCCGATCTTAGAGCTTTTCCTCAGGGATTCAGTTTTCTCCCCAAAATCATAAACTGCTTTGCATCTGCATAGTTCAAGCTCTAAATATTACGGTAATGTATTTAATCGTGCTTAAAACTCTACTGACTTACTCTATTTTCAAGTGCTAACGAGTTTTGATGCAGATTTCCATGGCGACGATACAGACCCCCGCGAACATCGAAGAAATCATCCTCTCGCGCATACAGTTTGAACCCACCATGGCCTTCCGGCAAGTGGATATTCCTTATATGGAGGAGGTTTTTGATGCTCTGGAAGAATCGTGCCTAGATGCTCTTGTTACAAGGTAACCGAGAGCCTATCTTCCCAGGCAAGTAGCAGAGGTCTACTACAACTGGAGGACCTTAGAGACTGGAGCAGAAATCTCCAGTTTCGCTTTCATGAAAGAGATCGATTCCCTCTCATGGGATACCAGTGTTCACGAGTTCAACATTCGAGATGCTCTCGAACTGGGTTTCGATCTGACAGATGAAGGAATTTCTCCGATTGGATATAAGGAGAAGGAGATTAATTCTTATGTTCAGAAGTTCTGCGGTAGGAAGGACATAGCCTTCAAGACCGCTCTGCCGAAGAATTTGTTGCTACCGAGATACCGCGCGCTCGCTTATATCATTTCTCATATCTTAACGAGCTCAGCCGGATCATATGATCAGCTTTCTAAGCCAAAAATCCAGCTGATGATGATTATTGACGATAGAGTCCGCGTCAATTGGACGGACTACTACTTAGCCGAGATGAGGGCTCAGGCTCAGAAGTTTACTACTCTACCCACTGGAGAGAGGAAGCTCGCCAGTGTGGGTAAACTGTTGTTTGGGACGAAGATGTCCATCATGATCGAGCAGAGAGTCTCGAGGAGCTCAGCTTTTGCTGACTCTAAGTACTTCGACAGCAAGCTCATCAAGTTCAAAACTAGAGCCGCTGCTGAGAAGTCAGTCGGGCGAGGGCCGCCTGAGCTGAAGAGGGTCGTATTAGACCTGCCCCCTCGCGCTGACCCGCCGAAAAGGAAGAGGCTGACAAAGACTGGACCTTCTAAGGTCCCAGTGGAACAAGCCAAACCAGCCTCTCCCCCGCCTCCTCAGGAAGAACAAATTCTTGACTCGGACACCGGCATTGAGGGTGCCACGTTGAAGGACAAAGTCCAAGTCATCAACTCTGAGGAAACTCAGTCGGACATTCCGGAACTGACTGAGGAGATATCCTCTGAGTGGACCACCTTCCACTCCATTCGTCTTCGTGCTACAGCTGAAGTCCATGATCAGATTCCAGAAATCTCTGAGCACTCAGACCTAGTGAGGATAGCTATAAGGGCTAGGATACAGATGCTACTGAGGTTCCTAAGTTGGGACATTCTCGAGGACATGATCAAATCTCAGTCAGCTCTATCCCTACTCGCCGAAGAGCAAGATTTGCAGTCAGCCATTGGTTTTGGGGAACCAGCTGACCTTGCCTACTTCGAGGACCTGAGGGCTGCGATGCTATACCTTCTCAGTCTGCGCACCTCAGTTCCTGGCGACAGCCCTTCGCCTCCATCTCATCCTGACAACGATGATGACAAGGATGATGATGAGATGGATCAGGCACCACCCAAGGATGCAGAATTGGGAGGTTCTGCTGAGGGTTCTACTCCCCGCGAAAAGGGCCAATCACCACCACCTGCTACATCTGGTGAAGCCCAGGTTGCCTCGAAGCCAAGTCGAGCGCAACAACTCGCGTCATCTGAGCAGAGACTCGAAACCAGTTCTTATCAGATACAACCTATAGGTTCCGTGTCCTCCAAGTCGGTAAACAGGGCTATCAGGTGCCTAGGTGAAAAGAACCGTCTTCTCTCGAAAGACGTTCACATTAAGTGGGCTCAATACACAAAAGCTCAGACGGAGAGCATCAACCGACTTGCAGAAGGGGTCGAAAAAGTCTCTAACGCTCCTACTCAACAGATTAATATTCAGGAGATAGTTGAGACAGCCCTCGCAGCTCAGAAGGCGGACTTAGCCGCCCAGAGTCAGCAGCTCTTGATCACTCAGCAGAATATCCTCGCTGAGCAGCTGACTAAGGGGCTAGCGGCGGTCCAAGCCACAATGGATGAGAGGAATAAAGTTGCCACCTCCAGTCTCCAATATGCCATTACTCAGCAGGCTGCGGCACTTAAACTCATCCAGAAGGAGATCACAGACTCCCACGATCAATCTCTGCTGAAACTCAGATAGGAGTCAACCGCACAACTCAGATTATTCAGAGAAGATCAGGAGCACGACTGGGATAAATACTGTGATCTGGTCAAGGACTTCGAAGCCACTGCCACTCAAATCAAAGAGCTCGTCTACAACTTGGAGAAAGACGTTAAAGCCATCCGCACTCACCTCTCCCAGGCTGATGATGCCAAAAAGGGGGAAGGAGAAGTTAAGATTGAAGATCTTGAGGCGGAACAGGCTGAGGTCCAGAAGAGCCCAGAAGTCCAAGAAATTAATAAGGGGGAAGGTACTTCTACTCAGGGGGAAGGAACCAGCACTGTACCTCAAGCAGAAGGTTCAGCCACCCAGGCTGGACCCAGCTCAGCTGTGCTCCTCCTGGAGTATGCTCCACTCCCCCAATCGACTGTGACTGAGCCAACACCTATCTCATCCGCTCAGCACATCGAGGAAATTGCTCAATTTCTTGATGAACAACAAGAAGAAGAAGAGCCACATCAACTGCCACCGTAAAGGCCGGGGAAGGAGATTACTACTGAAGCCACTCCATCTTCCCCGCCGCCTAAATTCAAAACCAAGGCGGAGCAGGAAGCCTATGATCTGAGAGTTGCTCAATAGCTGCAAGACAAGCTGGATCATGAGCATCAGATGGAAGAAGCAAAGAAAGGCAAGGAGCCTAAGAAATTCATGGGCAAAATTGCCAAACGCAAGGCTAAGCAGTTGGTGGACGAACAGAAAAATAAAGCTCAGGAGGAGCTATCCAAAGCCCCCACCACTGTAGTCTAGCCGACAGCTCAGGGTCACTACACGCCTTATCTTACATCCGAGCAAGAGGCTGAGGACAAAGCCACCTGGGAGGCGACGCTGAAGGGACTAAGTCTCCGGAGAGGAGATGCAAGGACAGCGGCCCTCAGAGAGAAGAAGAGATTAGCTGACTTGGCTAAAATGATTAGCCTATCTCAGAAGCCAGCAGCTGATCCAAGGAAGCAGATTCCACGAGGTTCCAAGTTCAGGAGGGCACCTTATATCAAGAAGGACCCTATCCCTCATGTTGACAAGTGGGTGCCAGCCGAGCTTAATGAGCAGTGGGAGGAACTTAAAGAAGATTTTATCAAGGGATACTATATGTGGGGTATCTATTCTACTGACAGACCAGCTGACCAACTCTTTGATGAGCTTATTTGCCGATTTGATATGGAACTCAGAGATCAGCTTCGTGAGATCATGGAAAGAGAGAAGATACCTTTCAAAGCTCCAGCGTTCAGAAGAATCCCTCCTCCCCGGACTACTCGCGGCGTGCTGAGCACAAAAGAGATTGAGAGAGAAGTCGAAGAAGCTGCTTATCACCTCTGCCTAAACTTTGACCATCCTGCTGATCACGAGGAAATCCAAGTCCTGAGAGCCAGAATCTACAAGTATTATTACCTGGACCCTCCGGCTGATAAGTCTGAAGACTTCAAGAAGCGTACTCAGAGATTCAGACGTCAGCAGTGATCTTGCCTTCCTTGTCTTCCTTTTGTAAGAGTGATAGAAACTTGTACTCTCTTGATCATATTTATAACAGTTTCTATTGCTTGCCAGACAACTACTCATTGTCTCATGGCTTTTGTTTGTGTTTTTCACAACTGATCACTAAGTGATCTGACACACACTCACATAACCGTTTCTCTGATTTTGCCTATCTCTCGCCTACTGACTTGATGTTTAAATGATCACCTTGATTGTATTTTCAGATATTTTAGGGGGATATTATTGTCATTAGATTAGCTTTCCTTTCCTTATTGTTTTAGAGTGGAGGTTTTGACATCATCAATTAGGGGGAAATTGTTGGGTTATGAGTCAGTAGATGGTACTCAGCTTTCTAGTGGTTAAAAGAATATTGGGGGAAATCATAGTAGTACTATGGAATTGAAGATCCCAAAACCCAGCTGATATCAGTAGTGCAGTGTGTCGATAGGATTAGATGATGTATAGGTTAGACTTGTTTTATTTTGATTATCGTTTTGTCTAAGTCCTGTACGGGGTAAACTGTTGGACTGATCTTCTGACGAAGTTACTCTCCAGAACCTCACGTCATCAATGTAAGAGCTTGCGTTCTTCAGCCAGCAGCTGATCTTCACCTCAGTAGGAGACAGCCCATCAGCTGATAAGATATCAGCAGAAGAGCATAATGCAAAGCTCAGTACCTTCGCAGTCATCAGCTGACCCACCAGAGCCTTATCAGCTTGTCAGCCGACTCAGCCGAAGAAGACAGAGACTGTCTTGAGTCTACTATATCCGACAGAAAGCGACTCAGTCGTAAACATCTTTTCGAAGTTCAGCAGAAGATCATACGAGGATGTGGAATAGTCAACTCTATCTCTGACACATTCTCACCTACCACAAACCTCGACCAATGAGACGCCGACAACGCTTTGACCTGCTCTGACCAACTAAAGCTGCTCTCATGTACAACATTAACTGCCCTGCTGCAATAATTCGAATTTATGGCCGTTTTCTTTGGAAGCTTGTGACACGTGGCATTGTTTTCTCCAACGGACATATGCCTTGCTCACAACTATAAATAGAGAAGAAATCCGAGCTCCACGCACGGGACTCATAAGGGAAAAAGCTCAAGCTCAAGAACACTCTAGCGAATTCAACAGATTATACAGCGAAGAACTTGCTTTCATAGAATATTAGTAGTTCTTCTCTCTAGAGTATTTAGATCCCTTTCTTCTCTAGACTAAGCTCATTGCCAGATTTATAGCTTAGATTTCGAAGGAGTTCACTTTTAGTGAATTGTTCTTATTGTAAGAACTCCTTCTTAGTTGGAGATTATCCCCTCCCTTTCGAACTTAGGTTTGAATTGTAAAGTCGCTAAGGACTATAACTTAGAAGGGTCTGTCTAGTGCATAGATTCCTTGCTGAGGCTTGCTCAGAATAATCAACAAGTTGGACGTAGGATCTTACGTATCCGAACCACGTTATATCGCTTGTGTTATTTACTATTTTATTGCATATCATACAAACCGCTCAAAATCATATGTTTGCATAAAACGTATTTAAAAGCGCACAGCCAAAAGAATTTATCTTGCGAAAACACATTTTCAACTGAGACGAATCTCCGGGCCCTACACACTTATCCGCACAATGTCTCCGACTGAGTTTCAACGAATGACTAAAGTCAGTAGAAGAGCTCAGTAGCTGACACACTCTGACCCCGTGATCGAAGGTTACTATTTGGTATTGTTCATCAGTTGCACTAAACAGCTCAGCTGTCCTTCGGTTTGAGAAAAAGAAACTGTGATCAGGTGTATTCACCCCCCCCCCCCTCTACACCTGACTATCGTCTCCGGACCAACAACATGCATTTAATGCAAAGTAGAGTTCAACATATGTAGCATAGAATGTCGTGTATTTAATGAAACCGTTTTTAATAAATGATATTCTCTAAGGCATTGAATACGATGCTGAGCAAATATCATAAGAACATTAATTACTGAGTTGACTACTGAAAAAGATACGCAAACCTGTCAGCTGAACATTGTAGTCAGCTGATACCACGTGTAGTTGCTTTCTGAATCTCTATGTACTGAACGAGTACAGTACTGAGAGTAGGCATTCCCCCTTGCTAAATGCTCATCTCTCCTGAAGCCTCTTACTGACTTGAGTCAGTAGGGTCCCGCAGACCTAGCTCTATTGATAGTTCTTGGAATTTGGTTTTAGCTAGAGGTTTGGTCAGTATATCGGCCCTTTGACGATCAGTATGGATCTTTTCTATTCTGATATCCTTCTTTTCGACATGGTCGCGAATGAAGTGGTGTCTGATGTCCACGTGCTTGCATCTAGTATGGAGAATAGGGTTCTGAGTGATTGCAATGGCACTGGAGTTGTCGCAAAAAATCGACACTTCATTCTGAATGACGTCATAGTCTCGTAGCTGCTGTCTCAGCCAAAGGATTTGGGCACAGCAACTTCCGGTAGCCATGTATTCAGCTTCAGTAGTTGACGTAGCTACTGAATGCTGTTTCTTGGAGAACCATGAAATGAGCCTACTGCCGAGGAATTGACAAGTTCCTGAAGTTGATTTTCGGTCAATCCTGCAACCTGCGTAGTCAGCATCATAATAACCAGTTAGTTCAATATTATCATCTGCTGGATACCATAAACCCATGTCAGGTGTTCCTCTGAGATAGCGAAGAATCTTCTTTGTTGAGTCCATGTGGTTCTGCTTAGGATTCGCCTGAAATCGAGCGCAGACACCTGCAACATAAGTTATGTCAAGTCTAGTAGCAGTAAGATATAATAGAGAATCAATAATTGCATGAAATTCAGTATGGTCTACTGATACTCCCTCTTTGTCAAGAGCTATCTTCATATTCGTCTTCATTGGGATCTTAACTAGTTTGTTGGATCCGCAACCGAACTTTTGATAAGGTCTCGAGTGTATTGGCCTTGATTGATGAACTTTCCCTTTTCTGATTGTTTGACTTGAAATCCAAGAAAATAGTTCATCTCTCCCATCATTAACATCTCGAATTTGCCCTTCATCATTTTCTCGAACTGCTGACACATGATGACATTCTTTGAACCGAAGACAATGTCATCTACGTAGATCTGCACAAGTAGAATGTTGTCGCCTAGACGAATGCTGAATAGAGTGCGATCTACGGTGCCCTTCTGAAAACCTTTCTGAAGAAGAAACTCAGATAGGGTATCGTACCAAGCCCTAGGTGCTTGTTTGAACCCATACATGGCCTTTATGAGTCTATACACCTGACGTCCCTACTGAAAGCCGAGAGGCCAGGAACGCTGACTTCACATCCATTTGATATACTCTGAAGTGTTGATGTGTTGCGTAGGCAAGGAATAGTCTGATCACGTGTAGCCTTTTGCCACGAGTCTAGCTTTGTTCCTTACTATAACGTTGTTTTCATCACGCTTGTTCTTGAAGACCCATTTGGTTCCAATCACGTGTTGATGTCGGGGTCTGTCAACAAGCTCCCAAACCTCGTTTCGAGTGAACTGATTCAGCTCCTCTTGCATGGCAGTGATCCAATCAGCGTCATTCAGCGCATCTTCAATTGATTGAGGTTCTTCAGTAGACAAGAAGGAGGAATATAAGGCGCTTTCTCCCTGATAAAATCTGGATCTTGTCTTGACACTTGCTGACGGATCTCCAATAATAAGATCTGAAGAGTGAGCATATAGCCACGATCGACGACGTCTTGTCTCTTCATCTGAAATTGGTTCAACACAGGTAGTAGGAGAGTTAGGCATTTCAGTTGTACTATTATGAGATTGAAGCAATTTAGTGACAAGAGTTGGGTCTACTAAGTCACCAGGTTCAGGGGCATTTAGCTTAGGAACATTATTAGTTCCCCCTGAGTTGTTATTCTCAGTAGAGGTCTCAGTTACCACTGGGGTTTCTTCATCGACCTGAGTTACCTGGAATTGATTCTGTTCAGGAGAATCAACCTGTTCAGCTACGTTCGCTGCTGGCTGTGATTCTGCAGTCTTGACTTCGTTATCCTCTTCTGAATCATCATCCCAACAAAGTTGGATCTTTTCAACATTTTATTTTAAGCTTAGATCCCGTAGCTGCTTACTGATGTCCTCAGATTCTGAATTTGAGTTTCTGCTCCTGTTCTCAGTAGCAAACTCATTAAAAACAACATGAGGGCTTTCCTCCACGTAAAGCGCCTGGTAGTTAAAAACTCTGATGGCTTTGCTGACCCGGGAGTATCCTAAGAAAACTCCCTGGTCTGTCTTGCTATCAAAAGGCTTCCTGCCGTTCCATAGTTCATATGGTGTCTTCTGATGTTGCTTTGTCAGTAGAGATCTGTTCTGAGTATGACATGCAGTATCAGGAGCTTCTACCCAGAATTTTGATGGGAGTCCTGAATCTGCGAGCAGGGTTCTTGCTGCTTCTTTGAGTGTTCTGTTTTTCCTCTCAGCACTCCCATTTTGTTGAGGCGTGCGTGCAGCAAACGTCTCATGCTCTATTCCTTCAGTTTCGCATAACTCTTTGACCATCGCATTCAAGAACTCAGTTCCTCTATCTGAACGAATCTTTCTGATCTTTGTGTTCTTCTCGATACTGAGCTTTTTCAGAAGCGTAGGAAACTTTGTTTTGACATCAGACTTGTTGGCAATAAATATGATCCATGTGTAGCGCGAGTAGTCATCAATGACCACTAATGCATACTTTTTGCCTCTGATCGTCACAGGAGAGACTGGTCTGAACAAGTCCATGTGGAGGAGCTGAAGGATTCCATCAGTGGAAGGTGATGGAACTGGTGGATTTTGTTTCTTTGTTTGCTTTCCCTTCAAGCATGCCTCACTCTGAGTGTCTTTGCTGAACACTTCATTCGACAGTCCTCTCACTAGAGCATTTCTAGCAAGCTTGTTTAGCGTCTTGAAGTAGAGATGGCTGAGTCTTCTATGCCAGAGCCACTCCGTTCTATTGTCATTCTTCGCTAGAAAGCATGCTTCAGGTTCTGCTGAGTTCCAGTCTGCAATGTATATATTCTTTTTGCGCGAACCTGATAACACTGTTTTCCCTCTAGATTTATCAATAACATCTCAGAAACCAGTGTCAAAAATCACTTTATTCGAGTTATCACAAAATTGACTAACAGAGAGAAGATTATGTTGAAATCCTTCAACATATGATACTCTTGGAACTGTGGCAGTTCCAATGCTAAGAGTTCCATAGCCTCTGGTATAGCCTTTCGCGTTGTCTCCAAACTTGATTCGGGGTACTTCTTCCATGATATAATCCTTTAGTAGACTCCTTTAGTACGTCATGTATCTTGAGCATCCGCTATCCATGTACCATGGGTCCCTATGCACCTGCAAAACAGAATTATATTCAGGTAGCCCTTATTTTTGATTTTGGGTCCTTAAGCGTTAGTTTTAGAAACCCAAATTTGTCTAACGACCCTGGTAGTCTCAGACAATTTCTTTGCACTTTTGTCCACGTATTTCACCTCTAGGCTAGGTGAAGTTGACTTCTGAGGCTTCATAGGTTCAAGAGTCCTGATCTTCTGAATTGGTGGACTGCTGACTTTAGCCTTCTGAACGACCTTTTTCTTCTTCTGACCTTTATGACCCCTTCTGACATTAGGATTATAGTAATATGACCCATACTAAGCTGGATGTGTCATTTGTGGCAGTCCATACTGATCAGCCCATTTTACTCTGCTGCTTCCCTTTTGCTTGTGCTGGGGTGATTTTGAGGTGAATTTCTGGTCAGATTTCTGATATATAGGATGAGGTGCTTTCATCTTTTGCTTGTTCTTTGCTGAGGGGTTCAGTGGTTCAGCATTGATTGTCTCCCCTTGAACAAACCTATCTGTTAGCCGATTCTCTGAGAGTGTGGAAGCAGATGTGGAGGCTTCGTGGCTGAACCCGAGTCCTTCCTTGCAGTTCTTAGGCTTGTTGTTGGCTAGCATTGCCTCAAGCTTTTTCTCAGCTCTCATGTACCGCTCTGTCATCAGGTTTCTCCAGACATCATCACTCTTTTTCAGAATTTCGTGCTCGGTCTGAAGTCCTGAGAACTTATGCTTCAGCAGACCCAATTCAATATCTTTCTGAGTCAAGTCTTTGGTCAGTAGTGAAATCAGACCTTCTTGCTGCTGAGACTTGATCATCAGAGAGTCACAACAAGTCCTTCCGACTCAGTAACAACCTGAGTCTCCTAAGAAAGTCTCTGATTTTCTACTTTCAAGGCATCCAACTCCTGAAGAGTCTTGATGAGCTGCAGACTCATCTGAATCTGTTCGTCTAATAATTCTTCGTAGGTGATCGCAACATCCAGATTCTCGTCTGCACCTGAAATAGTGTCTTGTGTGCAGTGTGAAGAAGAGTTAAATGGTTCTGGAGAGTTTACCTCATCCTCTTCTCCTGCCATCAGACACTTCTCAGTGTCTTCTTCAAGCTCTTTAGCCATGAAGGCAGCTTCATCATCAGATGAATCCATGACGGCGTCGACTTGTTCTGAGTCGTCTGAGAGTTCACCGGTAATATAGGTTTGTCATTTCTTGATGAATTCTCCCTTCGAGCTTTTCTTGCAACTCTTTCAGCTGCACTAAACTCAGGACAATCGTACTGATAGTGTCCTGGTTTTTTGCAGTTGTAGCAGGAGGTGACTCTGCTTTCTCTATTCTCACTGTCTTTCGACTGTGCAGAATCCTCCTGATTCCTGCATTCAGAAGTTTGTGAGTCAGGATTGCGCTTTGGTGAGAAGTCAGACTTACTCTTTGAGTCTCTGACGACTCTAGACAGTTTCCTGCGCCGCTCCTTCTCCTTCTGATACTTGATCGCAAGCAACGCGTATCGTTTAGCTAGGCTCCCTTCTTTTAATTCACTTGATGAAGGTTCAGCTTTGATAGACGTTGGAGTCGTTGTGCTGACTGATGCTTTAAAAGCATGGTCTATTTGAGTGTCAGCTTTAGCTCTCTGCTTCCTCTGCGGCAGACCGAACTCGAACTCTTCAGCTTTTAATTATGAAAATATATGATCAGGAGAAATAATATCAAGATCAGAATGTCTTAGAAGTGTAGCAAATGGAGTCCATGGTCCGTCTGGCAGGGCTCTCAATATTTTGAGATTCATCTCTCGATTAGAGAACGTCTTTCCCAGCCCATTGATTGTGTTCATCAGATCCGTAAATCTGACATTGAGATCTTCAATCGTGTTGCCGGGCATGAGTGGCAATCTCTCCAGCTTCTGGAGTTCCAGCGCCAGCTTGTTGGCTTTGATCTTCTGAGTCCCCCGACTCAGTAGCGTTAGAGCATCCCAGAGTTTTAGCTAACTTGTAGTCCTGAACTCTGCCGAGATATGAGTCGCTCAGCATGGTTAAAATGGCGTTCTGGCTAACCGGTCAAGATTATGAAGTTTCTTCTCTTCTGGAGTGAAGAGCCTTATGTCGTTTGGCACCTTCTTCCCGGTCACCACTAGTCCTTGAGCTGGTTCCTGAAAGTCAATACTATCGACCATAGGGATGATTCAGTCTTCTCACAACCAGTTGAGACATAACTCAGTAGCCCTGTGCTCTGAATATTTACTGAAGATTTGAAGATCCCAAAACCCTATCTTGACTGATAAACCATTCGGTTGTAACTTGGTTGGCTTTGTCTCGGAGGATTCGGACTCGGTAGACACTCGCATCTGGTTCAGGCGCTAAGTAGATTACCTGCCTCGGATGGAAGCAGAAGACTCAGTGATACTGGACTCAGCAGGACGAGTATACTGAAAGGAGCCAGTGGAACTGAACTCAGCAGGAGTAGTTCATTGAACTCAGAGTGGATCTTCAGTAGAGCCGACTCAGCAGGAGCATGCTACTGAATAAAGATCAGAGTCAACAACGGCTGGACAGTCTTCTGACTGTCAGATTATCTAAAAGTCAAATCAGCAGAGTCAATACGAGAAAGAGAGAAGTCAGCTTCAGATCTCCTTGAAGTCTGTTCTATCTCACCTACTTTCCTGAACCTCGACCAATGACAAGCAGCCACCTGTCCTATATCTGTTAAAGCTGCAAGTCAACAACTTTCCAGAAATGGAGGGAAAGGACACTGCAACCATACTTTGAAAGAGCCGTTAGCTACCCAAAAGAGAGAGACAAAGGATCGTCGTCTCCAACGGATCTATCCTAATCTCAGCTCTATAAATAGAGGGATAAAATCAAATTGAAGAGCACAAGCATACAGGAGAATACGAGTGAACCAACGAACACACAA
This sequence comes from Lavandula angustifolia, assembly GCA_028984105.1. Taxonomy (NCBI): domain Eukaryota; kingdom Viridiplantae; phylum Streptophyta; class Magnoliopsida; order Lamiales; family Lamiaceae; genus Lavandula; species Lavandula angustifolia. Next base: position 17,058,682 of record CM054807.1, on the reverse strand, counting down.
ACGAACTCAGTGCATTCAAAAAGCAACTCATAAATTTCCTAAGTCTTTCGCAAGTAGTCGAAGAAACAATCTCCAGCGAAAGACTACATATCTGCTCATAGGGAACCAAGCTGAATCAGAATTATACAGCCTCTAGTATCCAAGCGACTGAACACGAACCCAAAGTTTATACTTAGCCGTTCGTCACTCTAGAAGCCACTTTCTCGTTCCCAATCCCTCTAACCTAAGCTCAGTTGTTCATATCTATAGCTTAGACGAAGGAGTTCATAATCGAACTGATCCTTACTATAAAGGACTCCTTCATAGTTGGAGAGTTTTTCAAACACTTAGTTTGATAACCTGTAAACTGAGACTTGCTCAGTATAAATCTTAAGATCAGTGTTTGTCTAGTGTACAAACCGACTGAGACTATCTCAGTATAATACATATCTTCCTGATCTTTCGGGACAGTGGACGTAGGATTGTTGGATCCGAACCACATTAAAAATCGCATGTGTTCTGTGTTCATTATTTACTGTTGCATTGATTACTGTGCATACTGAAAATATCTTTAAAATCATTCAACTGAGTTTCAGCAAGCTTAATCGACTACACTAATATACTGATTTTTTTTTGATAAAAACGTTTTTTTAACTCAACTGAATTTAGGCCTACACATTTCTGCACTACTGAACTTTATCTGAACGGTACTGAATTCTGACTCTAGTCAGCTAGCAGACCTTAGTAAAGTCAGTCACTCTGCCACGCGATTCAGAACAGCTTATTTGGTCTGCTGAATTAGTTCAGTACGACATTCTACTGAAAAGGACTGTTCGCGTTCAAAGTTGAGAAATCAGTTTTCAGGTGTATTCACCCCCCCCCCCCTCTACACCTGAACGTTACTCTCGGGACCAACAATTGGTATCAGAGCAGGAGTTCTCTAAAACTCTTGTTATTCTGAAACTGGTCTACTTGAACGGATCCGGAAAACATTTTCACTGCATATCATTCTTCATTCATATCATTATTCTATGTCTGATATGTCAGGAATTAGAATGGTACCCATGTTCTCAGTAGAGAACTATGGAGTATGGCGGGTCAGAATGGAGGCACATCTGACCTCCCTCCACGACAGCATGACAGAGGTTCTAGAGGATGGACCAATTGTTCCAATGGTATATAGCGTCGTAGCTCAGGACTCAGCACAAGGAGGAGGGATGGTGACCGGGAAGAAGATCCCTAAAGACAGAAGTCTCTTTACCCCTGAGGAGAAGAAGCTTCACAACTTAGACCGAGTCGCCAGAAACGTCATACTAACCACTCTGAGCGATTTTTATCTCGGAAGAATTCAGGACTGCAAGTCCGCGAAAGAACTCTGGGATGGTCTAGCGCTACTGAGTCGGGGGACTCAGAAGATAAAAGCGAACAAACTCGCACTGGAACTTCAGAAGCTGGAGACACTGTCTCTCATACCTGGTGACTCCATTGAAGATCTGAATGTCAGATTCACGGATCTGATGAACTCTATCAACGGACTGGGAAAGATATTCTCCAACCGAGAGATGAATCTCAAAATTTTGAGGGCATTGCCAGACGGTCACTGGACTCCCTTTGCTACTTTATTGCGTCATTCTGATTTAGATATTGTTACTCCTGACCGTAACTTTTTAGAACTTAAAGCTGAGGAGTTCGAGTTTGGCCTACCTCAAAGGAAGCAGCGAGCAGAAGCTGACACCCAAATCGACCATGCTTTTAAAGCATCAGTCAGCATAACAGCTCCGGCGTCTAGCAAGGCTGAACCTTCACTCAATGACATACAAGAAGGAAACTTAGCCAAGAAGTACGCGCTGCTTGCCGTAAAATATTAGAAAGAGAAGGAGAGGCGCAGGAAGCTCTCAAGAGTCGTCAGAGACTCCAAGGGTAAGACTGAATATACACCTAAGCGCACTCCGGACTCACATACTTCTGAATGCAGGAAACAGGAGGACTCAGCTCAGTCGAAAGACAGCGAAAGCAAAGAAGAAAGAGTCACAACCTGCTATAACTGCAAGAAGCTAGGACACTATCTGTATGACTTTCCTGAGCTCAACACTGCTGAAAGAGCAGCACGCAAAGCTCGAAGGGAGAAGTTCATCAAGAAGCGACAAGCATATATTGCCGGTGAACTCTCAAACGACTCAGATGAAGTCGACTCCTTCATGGATTCATCAGATGATGAAGTGGCATTCATGGTCGTAGAGCTTGAAGCTGAAGAAGACGCTGAAAAGTATCTCATGGCAGGAGAAGAGGATGAGGTAAACTCTCACGCACCATTTAACTCCTCTTCACACTGCACACAAGACACTATTTCAGGTGCAGATGAGAATCTGGACGTCGCGATTGCATATGAAGAACTACTCGACGAGTAGATTCAGATGAGTCTGCAGCTTAGTAGACTCTTCAGGAGTTGGATACCCTGAAAGTGGAAAATCATAGACTTTCTCAGGAGAGTCAGGTTGATACTGAGTCAGAAGGACTTGTGTTGAGACTCAGGGAGGAGATAAACTCTCTGATGGCCAAGTCTCAGCATCAAGAAGGTCAGATCTCAGTACTGACCAATGACTTGACTCAGAAAGAAACTGAACTGAGTCTACTAAAGCAAGAGTTGTCAGGACTTCAGACCGAGCATGAACTGCTGAAGAAAAGCGATGATGTCTGGAGGAACCTGATGACAGAGCGGTACATGGGCGCTGAAAAGAAGCTTGAGGTGATGCTAGCAAGCAACAAGCCTAAGCATTGTAAGGAGGGACTTGGATTCAGCCATGGAGCCTCCTCATTCGCCCCCGTACGCTCGTAAAAACCGGCTAGCCGATAGGTTTGTTCAAGGGGGAGACCATCAATGCAGAGATACCGAACCCCCTAGCCAAGAACAAACAAAAGATGAAGGCACCTCATCCCAGTTATCAACATTCGACAAGAAGATCAGCACCAAATCACCCCAGTTCAGTCAAGGGGGAACCAAAGAAAGCAAAGTGGGCTGATCAGTATGGACCTCCTCGGTGACACATCCAGCTCAGTATGGGTCATATTACTATGATCCTACAGTCAGAACAGGACCTAAAAGTCAGAAGAAGAAGAAGAAGAAAGCCGTACAGAAGGCAAAGGTCAGCAGTCCACCTACTCAGAAGATTAGGACTCCTGAACCTGTAAAGCCTCAGAAGTCAGCATCGACCAGTCCAGTGGTCAAATATATTGATAAAAGTGGAAAGAAACTGTCTGAGACCACCAGGGTCGTAAGACAGATTTGGGTTTCCAAAACTAACATCTAAGGACCCAAAATAAAAAATAAAGGGTACCTGAATATAATTCTGTTTTGCAGGTGCACAAGGACCCTTGGTATGTGGACAGCGGATGCTCAAGACATATGACATACCAAAAGGACCTACTGAAGAATTGTACTACTGAAGAAGGACCCCGAATCGAGTTTGGAGACAACGCAAAAGGCTATACCAGAGGCTATGGAACACTCATCATTGGTACCACAACAGTTCCAAGAGTATCATATGTTGAAGGACTTCAGCATAATCTTCTCTCTGTTAGTCAATTTTGTGATAACTTGAATAGAGTGATTTTTGATGCTGGTTTCTGTGATGTCATTGATAAATCTACAGGGAAAATAGTGTTGTCAGGTTCGCACAAAAAGAATATCTACGTAGCTGATTGGAACTCAGCTGAACCTGAAGCTTGTTTGTTGGCAAAGAATGACAACAAAATGGGGTGGCTCTGGCACAGAAGACTTAGCCATCTCAATTTCAAGACGCTCTACAAATTAGCTAGAAACACTCTAGCAAGAGGACTGTCGAATGAAGTATTGAGCAAAAACACTCAGTGTGAAGCATGTCTGAAGGGAAAGCAAATAAGGAATCAAAATCCGCCTGTTCCATCTCCTTCCACTGATGGAGTCCTTCAGCGGCTACATATGGATTTGTTCTGCTTAGTCTCTCCGGTGACGATCAGAGGCAAAAAGTATGCATTAGTGGTCATTGATGACTACTCTCGCTACACATGGGTCATATTTATTTCCAACAAGTCTGATGTCAAAACAGAGTTACCAACGCTTCTGAAAAAGCTCAGTGTCGAGAAGAACACCAAGATCATCAAGATACGTTCAGATAGAGGAACTGAGTTCCTGAATTCTATGGTGGAGGAGTTCTGCAAAACAGAAGGCATAGAGCATGAGACGTCTGCCGCGCGCACGCCTCAACAAAATGGGGTTGCTGAAAGGAAAAATTGAACACTGAAAGAAGCAGCAAGAACCCTGCTCGCAGACTCAGGACTCCCAACCAAATTCTGGGCAGATGCTACTGATACTGCATGTTATACTCAGAATAGATCTCTACTGAGAAAGCAGCATAAGAAGACACCATATTAATTATGGAACGGCAGGAAGCCTTCTCTATCTTATTTCCATATTTTTTGGTGTCCATGCTTTATCCACAATAATGGGAAGGATCAGTTGAAGACTTATGATAGCAAGTCAGACCAGGGAGTCTTCTTAGGATACTCCCGGGTCAGCAATGCCTTCAGAGTCTTTAATTATCAGACCATTTGTGTGGAGGAAAGCCCTCATGTTGTTTTTAATGAGTTTGCTACTGAAGACAGGAGCAGGAACTCTAAACCTGAATCTAAGGACATCAGTAAGCAGCTATAGGATCTGAGCTTAAAAGATAAAGTTGAAAAGATCCAGCTATGTTGGGATGATGATTCAGATGAAGAAACTGAAGATAAGTCTACTGAATCTCAGCCAGCAACAGAAGTAGCTGAACAGATTGACTCTACTGAATAGAGTCAATCACAAGTAACTCAGGTCGATGAAGAAACTCAAGTGGTAATTGAGACCTCTACTGAGGATAATAATTCAGGGGGAACAAATGATGTTCCTGAGCTAAATGCCCCTGAACCTGGTGACTCAGTAGATCAGACTCTTGTAACTGAATTGCATCAATCTCATAATAGTACAACTGAAATGCCTAACTCACCTACTATCTGTGTTGAACAGATTTCAGATGAAGAGTTGAAACATCGTAGATCGTGGCTGGACGCTCACACTTCTAATTTGATTATTGGAGATCCTTCAGCAAGCGTAAAGACAAGATCCAGATTATGTCAGAGAGAAAGCGCCTTATATTCCTGCTTCTTGTCTACTGAAGAACCTCAGTCAGTTGAGGATGCACTTAAGGACGCTGATTGGATCATAGCCATGCAGGAGGAGTTGAATCAGTTCACGAGAAACAAAGTTTGGGAGCTTGTTGATAGACCCCGGCATCAACATGTGATTGGAACTAAATGGGTCTTCAAGAACAAGCGAGATGAAAACAACGTTATAGTAAGGAACAAAGCAAGGCTCGTGGCAAAAGGCTACTGTCAAGCTGAAGGAATAGATTTCGACGAAACGTTCGCTCCAGTTGCAAGATTGGAGGCAATCAGACTATTCCTAGCCTACGCAACACATCAAAAGTTTAGAGTTTATTAAATGGATGTGAAGTCTGCGTTCCTTAACGGCGTACTGAAAGAAGAAGTCTATGTAGAACAGCCTCTCGGCTTTCAGCAGGGACATCAGGTATATAGACTCAGAAAGGCTCTGTATGGGTTAAAACAAGCACCAGGGCTTGGTACGATACCCTGTCTGAGTTTCTTCTAAGAAAGGTTTTTAGAAAGGCATAGTAGACCGCACATTATTCAGCATTCGACTGGAAGATGACATCCTACTTGTGCAGATCTACGTAGATGACATAATCTTCTGATCTAAGAACGTCATCATGTGTCAGCAGTTTGAGAAAATGATGAAGGACAAGTTCGAGATATCAATGATGGGAGAGATAAACTATTTCCTCGGCTTTCAAGTTAAACAATCTGAGAAGGGAACGTTCATCAATCAAGGAAAATACACTCAAGACCTCATCAAGAAATTCGGTTGCACATCCGGCAAACCTATCAAGATTCCGATGAACACGAACATGAAAATCGATCTTGATAAAGAGGGAGTATCAGTAGACCATACTGAATTTCGTGCTATTATTGGTTCTTTACTATACTTAATAGCTACTCGTCCTGACATTGGTTATGTTGTAGGTGTCTGCGCTCGATTTCAGGCGAATCCTAAGCAAAGTCATATGGACTCAGCAAAGAAGATCCTCCGCTATCTTAGAGGAACACCTGACATGGGTTTATGGTATCCAGCTGATGATAATATTGAACTAACTGGTTATTCTGATGCTGACTATGCAGGATGTAGAATTGACCGAAAGTTAACTTCTCGAACGTGCCAGTTCCTTGGCAGTAAGCTGATCTCATGGTTTTCAAAGAAACAACACTCAGTAGCGACGTCAACTACTGAAGCTAAATATATGGCTGCCGGAAGTTGCTGCGCCCAAATCCTTTGGCTGAGACAGCAGCTACGCGACTATAATGTCATTTAGAATGAAGTGCCGATCTTCTGTGACAGTACCAGTGCAATTGCAATCACTCAGAATCCCGTACTTCATACGAGATGCAAGCACGTGGACATCAGACATCACTTCATTCGTGATCATGTCGAAAAGAAGGATATCAGAATGGAAAAGATCCATACTGACCACCAAATGGCAGATATATTGACCAAGCCTCTAGCTGAAGCCAGATTCAGAGAACTCTCAGTAGAGCTAGGTCTGTTGGACCCTACTGACTCCAGTCAATAAGAGGATTCAGGAGAGGAGCATTCAGCAAGGGGGAATGTTCACTCTTAGTACTGAGTAAATTCAGTACGTAGAGACTCAGCAACCATTTACACGAGGTATCAGCTGACTACGATGTTCAGCTGACAGGTTTGCGTATCTCTACTCAGTAGCCAATGAAATATTTCTGTGCATTTATGACTCAGATTCAGCTTCATATTCAATGCCTTAGAAAATGTCATTTAATATAACGGTTTACATTAAATACACGACATTCTATGTAAAGTATGCTGAACTCTGCGGCGCATTTAATGCATATCGTATCAAGTTACTTCTTTGGCTATATACAACTGTATTTTGACTTAGGCGGCTAAATTGATCATTGCCTTTTTTTTTCTGAGAACATACCTGCCTCCTTGCAAAACTCAAACTCATTTTCCAAAAAACTCTCAGAAAAATCTTTGGTAAACTTCTAATGATCATTCAGTATTGCATATGTTAATTTCTATATTTTTTTTATTCGATACTGATCTATTGTTCTTGCAGAATACTAAATATGGCAGGACGAGAAGTTATCGTTCCAAAGGATATGCAAGAGATCCTGGAAAAGGATCGGGTCTGGTACGAGCCCATGATGGAGTTCGATATGTGTGAACTCGATTATATGGAGGAGATCTTCTTTGCCCTCAGAGAAACTGGCCTTGAAGGATTTCTGACGAGGAAGCCATCCTTCTTCCTCCCATGCCAGATAGCTAAGCTCTATCTGAATTCTGAATCAGTAGAGGGAGACATCCGATGCCGTTACGTCGTTCACTCACTTGGCGACCCCTCCCGTGCCATCACTGAGATCAAAACCATGTCGATCAAAGAGGTACTTAAGAGAAGCTTCAACCTCCCAAGTGAGGGATTCACCACCGTGGCGTATAAAGACGACTTGATGGATGAGTATTTATCTGAGTTCTGCGGGAAGCCTACCACGTTCAGAGCTGCATTTCCGAAGAATGCCATGCTCCCTCAGTACAGAGCATTGGCTTATATAGTGACTCAGCTGCTGACGAGTCAGGACGAGTCCTTTGATCAGGTGTCTAGGCCAAAGCTCCAGCTCAGGGTGGCGAAGCCCAGGGTGTCTCAGCAGCAGGCGATGTAGTGTCTGCTGAGACCGGCCCAAGCGACTCAGGACCCAAGGACGTGGCTACTCAGGCAACCCAAACTCCTTCTGACATAATCAAGGAGGTTGTTGAGTACGCAGATGAGGAGTCTGAAGAGGAAGAGGTTCCTCTGCCTCCTCTAGTTGCCGGCAAAGGCAAGAAGATTCTGACGCTTCCAACCCCTCCCTCTAAAAAGAAAGGACCCAAGAGGTATGTTACTCCGGAGGAAGAAGTTCAGATTGCTGCCGATGAAAAATTGGCAAGAGTGATTGCTGAGGCTGAGTCTGCTAACAAGCCCAAGAAGAAGCCAGCCAAAGGCAAGACTAAGGCTCCAGCAGGTGGAAGAAAAACTGGACCTAGACTGCCTCCCAGAACGCTGAAGCTGAGTGATGAGGCAGATAAGGAGAAAGAGAAGGAACATCAGCAGTCAACTGGTCAGCAGGGTACTTCGAAAGAAAAATCTTCAACACCTGCTAATTCAAAAGAAGAACCTCATGTACCCTCCTATGTCCCTTCTAAGGAATAAGATCTTGAGATGCAAGAGATTTGGGCTCAGATGGAGAGGTATCTGTATAGAGGAGAAGAAGCAAGACAGATAGAAGCAGCTAGAGAAAGGCTTAGACTAGCAGACTTGGAAGCTCTAAGGCTGAAAGCTAAAAAAGAAGCGAGTCAGAGGATTCCTGAAAAAGCAGACATTCCCTACAGATATAGAAAGTTCAGGAAACCTACTGATCTCAAAATGCACAGATGGCCAAGAATTGATGAATGGATGCCTTGGGAAAGAACTCAAAGGTGGGAGTCATTGAAGGCTGATTTCATAAAGAGAAACTATTTCTGGAGGTACTGGTCTGAAAAGCACAAATCTATCGCCTTTGCTGAATGGCTTATGAGGACCGATCCTGAGATATTTGCTAAGGTTCAGAAGGCCTTAAAAGACAAGATAGATGTCAGAGTCCCGCTCCAAGAATCATGCCGCCCCCACTGAAACTAAATGGCTCTATTCACTATGGAGTGATTGAAAAAGAGATCAAGGATGCTGCTGAAGCCAAGTGTTTAGAGGAAGATGATCCAGCTGACTTTGCAGAGATACTGAAGCTGAGGAAGATCACCTACAGGATGTATGGACTGCCCCTTCCTGAATCTAAATCAAAGGACTTCAAAGACAGGATTAAGCAGTTCAGATGACTATTAGCTTCTGTGTTTCTTGTAACTTCTATTCTGTTCTTCTTAGTATAGCAGTTGATGTCAATGTACTGAACTTCTTCACATCTATAAAACATCATTATTATTGGCCCTGACAATTCCTTATTGTCTATATGGCCTTGTTTGTTTTTATGCTTAACACTCAGAATCACTCAAATGATTACTGACTCACACACTCACTGAACTTATATTCTGTCAGTTTTTACTTAATCAAATTCTGTTAGATTGCGTAGTTGGGGGAAAATGTTGTTAGAAAGGGGGAAATTGTTGATTAGTTTCTGTATAGGTTCTGATATTTCTTCCCTGATTCCCTCAGTAATCTAGGACTTGAAGAACAACTCCACTAATCCTACTTGTAATACTTGTAAGGAGCTCTGTTTCTGATAAGTCATAGTGTTAGGTTTTGGCATCATCAAATAGGGGGAAAATGTTGGGAGATGATTCAGTCTTTCACAACCAGTTGAGACATAACTCAGTAGCCCTGTGCTCTGAATATTTACTGAAGATTTGAAGATCCCAAAACCCTATCTTGACTGATAAACCATTCAATTATAACTTGGTTTGCTTTGTCTCTGAGGATTCAGACTCAGTAGACACTCTGCATCTGGTTCAGGCGCTCAGTAGATTACCTGCCTCAGTACCAGAAGTAGAAGACTCAGTGATACTGGACTCAGCGAGAGCAAAGATATGCGAAAGAAGTCAGTGGAACTGAACTCAGCAGGAGTAGTTCACTTAACTCAGAGTGGATCTTCAGTAGAGCCGACTCAGTAGGAGCATGCTACTGAATAAAGATCAGACTCAACAACGGCTGGATAATCTTCTGACTGTCAGATTCTCTAAAAGTCAAATCAGCAGAGTCAATACGAGGAAGAGAGAAGTCAGCTTCAGATCTCCTTGAAATCTGTTCTGTCTCACCCACTTTCCTGAATCTCGAGCAATGACAAGCAGCCACCTGTCCTATATCTGTTAAAGCTGCAAGTCAACAACTTTCCAAAATTGGAGGGAAAGGACACTGCAACCATACTTCGAAAGAGCCGTTAGCTACCCAAAAGAGAGAGACAAAAGGATCGTCGTCTCCAACGGATCTATCCTTATCTCTGCTCTATAAATAGAGGGATACATTCAAATTGAAGAAAATGAGAATACGAGTGAACCAACGAACACACAAGCAAACTCATAGCATTCAAAGAGCAACTCATAAACATCTTAAGTCTTTCGCAAGTAATTCGAAGAAGTAATCTCCGGCAAAAGATGACATATCTGCTCGTAGGGAACCAAGCTTAACTAGAATCATATAGCCTTTAGTATCCAAGCGACTGAACACGATCCCAAGTTTATACTTAGCCGTTCGTCGCTCTAGAAGCCACTTTCTCGTTCCCTATCCCTCTAACCTAAGCTCAGCTGTTCATATCTATAGCTTAGACGAAGGAGTTCATAGTCGAACTAGTCCTTACTGTAAAGGACTCCTTCATAGTTGGAGAGTTTTTCAAACACTTAGTTTGATACCCTATAAACTGAGACTTGCTCAGTATAAATCTCAAGACCAGTGTTTGTCCAGTGTACAAACTGACTGAGACTATCTCAGTATAATACATAGCTTTCTGATCTTTCGGGACAGTGGACGTAGGATTGTTGGATCCGAACCACTTTAAAAATCGCCTGTGTTTTGTGTTCGTTATTTACTGTTGCATTGATTACTGTGCATACTGAAAATATCTTTAAAATCATTCAACTGAGTTTCAGCAAGCTTAATCGACTGCACTAATGTACTGAAACTGTTTTGATAAAAACGTTTTCTTAACTCAACTGAATTTGGGCCTACACATTTCCGCACTACTGAACTTTACCTGAACGGTACTGAATTATGACTCTAGTCAGTTAGCAAACCTTAGTAAAGTCAGTCACTCTGCCACGCGATTCAAAATAACTTATTTGGTCTGCTGAATTAGTTCAGTACGACACTCTCCTGAAAAGGACTGTTCCCGTTTAAAGTTGAGAAATCAGTTTTCAGGTGTATTCACCCCCCCTCCCTCTACACCTGAACGTTACTCTCGGGACCAACATTTATCAACGGGCATTTATGACAATGATTGATGCTTTGCTCAAAAGAGGAACTTTACGTAGCCGTGGCATTATTCCATATGGAAAACAGGGTTGATTTCAAAGTTCAACGTTCGTGCCCGACCAGTTTTGAATTATATTTGCAGACGAAGTGAAGATTGTCCATTTTCTCTGCAGGAACACTGTAGAGGCGAGCTTTATTGGGAAGTGACGAGATTCCAACCAAATCACACTTGTATAGATGATTTGTCAGGCCTCGGATCAAGAAATGTTCGTTTGAAAGTCGTAGCCGCTTATCTTGCATGTAGAATGTGTCGCTAGAGCAAGTTAATGAAACCAGTAGATATTCAGGCGGATCTATTGGATAAGTTCGAAATTCAAGCGACCTACGGTGTGGCCCTACGAGCACGCATTGCTGTCATTTCTATGATTTATGGTGGACATGCAGAGTCATTCAACAAGTTGCCTCAATATTTGCATTTGCTTGATATTACGAATCCTGGCACATAGACTGATCTGGATGTTGATGAGGATGGGCATTTCCGGCACTTATTTTTTTCGCTTGGTGTATCGCGTGGACCATGGCTATCCAATCTACGGAAGGTTATTGTGGTCGACGGGACATACTTAAAGGGGAGGAATAAGAGAATATTATTCGTCACTGCAATATTTGATGCGAACGAGCAAATATTCCCTCTGGCTTTTGGAGTTGGTCCGATTGAGAATGATGTATCATGGACCTAGTTTATGCTATGTCTTAAAGAAGCATTTACACCGGACTAGAGTTTAGTCATTGTGTAAGACCAACATAAAAGTATAGCGAATGCAGTTACAGATGTTTTTCCAGACGCACAACACGGGCTTTGCTATTACCATCTGTCAAATAAGCAGCCAGACACAGAGATTAGGTAATCTGGGCGTTCTATGAAGCTGTGTATGCTTATCGGCCAACCGAGTTTCATCAGTCCATGAACACCATCCACTAAGCTGAACCAGCTATTTATGAAAAGTTGATGGAAATCGGGCCAGAAAAGTTATCCAGTTTGTTTAGTAAAGGCCAATGGTACAGTCTGATGACACTATATCAATTCTCGACTGCTGCAAGCTAGACATCTTCCAATTATCGCGATGGTAGAGGCAATCCGCCACATGCTTGAGGCGTGGTCTGATGAACGCCGACGGAGGGCAATTGTGACAAACAATCGATTGACAGTGGCTTCAGACTTTAGGATGTGCAAAAAAGTCGATGCAACTCGAAAGTGTAGTGTTATGCAGGTGACTGCTAACACATACAAGGTAGATGACGAACGTCGACAGTTGAGGGTTCATCTCCACAACAAAGTGTATGAATGCAATGTGTGGCAGATGGACCTATTGCCTTGGAGTCACGTAATTGCCGTTTGTTAGTCGCCGAGAAAATTTGTAGGATCATATTCATTACTTTTATACCGCGGCCACATAGAGGGAGATATATGCTGGTGTAGTAAATCCGTTACCTCCCCAGAAAGAGTGGGGTGTTCCACCAGAGGTTGAGGATATTGTTGTTCTACCACCAATAATTACGCGGCAAGCCGAACGCCCTAGGACCACTCGTCGTTCTTCTGTAGCAAAAACCGACACATCTACTCCTAGACATCGAGCACGAAAGAAATGCAGCATTTGCAGCGAAGAAGATCATACAAAGTAGAGATGTTCGTCGGCCGCTGGAACATCAAATCCTAATTGAAGTCGTTTTATGTAGTAGTGTAACTTTGTGTAATCAGTGTAGTTTTTCCTTCTATGTACATGAATGGGTTTTATATTCCAATTTTACTTTGTTCAATATGGTCTTTAGCACAACATAGGCTCCCTTAAGCACTGAATTTTTATTTTTTTTAAGTAAAGAAATTGAATAACATTGCAAAACCAAAAAGGAACAAGCCTTAGGCTCCCTTAGGCTTTCGGTCGTGGCTTCATTATTTGTCAAATTATAATAAAATTGGGAATCTCCCTTAGGCTCTTACGGCCTGCGGCCGTGGCTTTTCCAAGAGTTTAAAAAAAAATATTTCAGTGCCTAAGTGAGCCTGAGGTAGGTACTAGAGTTTCTTTATTTATTTCTTAAATAACTTACAAAATAAAATTGGGAATCTCCCTTAGGCTCTTATGGCCTATGACCATGGCTTCTCCAAAAGTTTTGAAAAAATATTTCAGTGTCTAAGGGGGCCTGCGGCCTCTTAGGCTAATGAATATTTTTATTTGTTTCTTAAACAACTTACAAGCCTAACAACTAATATAGAATATAGACGAAATTTCTTGTTATAAATTGAAGATCAAAATATAGAATATTCGAATGAGTTAGACATACGGGATATGTAATATTTATGGCTTAAATTGTTATAAATTGAAGATCCACTCCCGATATTTACAAACATTGATTTTTCCTATTCCCCCAAATCGGTAGAGGAAATCCGGTAATAGGCGATCAATGCATGTATACGGACCACTACTTTGAGAGTCTTCTTGAACGAACTGGGCATCAATATAAGCTCTGGAGTCCGCAATCCGGGGTGCGGGAGCTTGTACCTATTCACCATCCAGTAGCTAGCGGCCTGTTAAACACTTTTGAATTAGCTTAATAACACTCAATAGCACTTTCATGGCTTAATTTTTTTTTTTTTTTTTTGAATCTCTCAGTGCCTTAGGAGTGCCTAAGGCCTTCGGGCACTAATAATTTAAAGATTCAACTTTTTGCAGACATGTGAGGGATTTGTATTTTTTTGTGGTACGCCTTAGGCACTGGTAGTCAATTTTCTGCAGATTAAATTTTCTTGTCTCTAATACTGCTCACATGACTGGAGCACATAATTTCAATCAAATCTGACAGAAAATTGAATAAAAATGAGGGTAATATTGTCAAATTGGTGGATTATAAACTTATAATGGAAGGTTACTTTTAATTTCTATTTAAAGAATTTGGCTAGAAACATATATTACCACGAGTTAATATGTTGGTGGGAATATTTTTTCATATTTGTAAAATCTTTTTGTATAAAATTTTATTGTTTTTTTAAGGATGGGAATATTTGAGTTGAATATATATATAAAGGTGGATAATGGATACTTGTGGAATGGTGCAGGATATATAATCACTGAGCATGGCTTTACTAGCTTCTCTGGTGAATTTAAGAAGCTTGAATATGATTTCTTTTGGTAATAGTAATGGGTCTGCTTGTTTAGTCACGAGCATCTCTATACATAGATAGAAGTAATAATAGTACTAGCACATCGTTTAACCGTGTTGTGCACGACACTATAATAATGCCCAATACTATGTACGATGTTGTAAATCATGTGTATATAACAGACTATCTCTTGAATGATGTTATTCTTGACAAAGAAACTATTTCGAAGTGAATAAAAGGAGTTGATAACTTCTTTCTCTAGTGCATTTTTATGTGCATACACGCAAACAATGAAACTTCAAACTAGCAAGCAAATTTATAGGAAGAAGCGATGAATGTCCTCAAACCGTGTCTTCTATGAGCAAGATCTCTATGACGGGAAAGAAAATGAATGAAATCCCCTAGCAATAACTATCATGCCGCCGTCAAATTCCCTATACCACCTAAAAAGTCTTGTTCTTTCATGCCCGCCAAAATACTCTACTTCTCCAACATAGATACTTGAAGACAAGTTTTTCACTTGAACAAGGGAACAACTTGCCGGCACCTTTTTCACTTGAACATGAAGACAATTTTTTCACTCATGAAGCTTATCATTCATTCTGAACTAAATATATATCCCTACCTCCTCGTCCACCAAAATAATTGGCAATAGGGATCACTTCCAGACCCTAACAGCACTCAGGTATCATCAGTTCAACATCGGTTTACCTGCATATAAGGACTATGCTATCTAGACCTAGTATCATAAATTGCTACATGCAGTGCATTGTAACACTAAGGAACATGTATAAGAAGAAACCACTTGAAGGACTGCAGAAAGTAGTAAATAAAGTTGACAGGCATTTTCATACAAAATGAACAACTACGGCATACAATAAATCGAGATAAGGATTGTCAACTTCATCGGTGCTCAATGGCTTCTCTACTTCTACAATCCCTCATTGAGGCCCTTTCTCGAGGGAAGCCAAGTAAACGCGATTCTACGTTGAAGAAATCAACTTAAAATTGATGTTCAATTACCAATGCGAGTCTACTTATGAGCTCCTCTCGAAATGGTGTCGGCTTCTTCAATAGATCAAGTATTTCCTACAAGTTGCACACCAACATCGATCATTAACCATTTGTAGTTAACTATGTATTCAAGTAATTAATCTAGGCTTCTATTGAAAAAAAACAATTTTCATCATTTGTAGTTAACCATTCACGTGGAAATCGATCATTAGTCAGAAACTAGGTATTCAATTAATTAATCTAGGCCTCTATTGAAAAAAAAAAAACATTTTTATCATTTCTAGTTAAGCATCAGGGCCGGCCCACCCTAATAGGGGTGGGGCCTTTGCCTAGGGCCCCAATTTTAAGGGGCCCCAAATTCTAAAATACGGCACATTATAGTAGCCCATTTAAAAAAACAAAATAATATGATCCCAATGCAATTTTTAAGGCAAGACTCTCATAGCACACTTTAAAAAAAATAAAAAAAAATTTAATATGAGCTCATTACTTACAATTACAAACCCAAGTTCAAATTAATAATTTAAGGGTCATTCTCTTTTTCTAAGCCCATTAAGCCATTACTCACTATTTACCAAATCAAGTACCCAACGGCCAAGTGCAGCAACGATTCTTTCTTCACTTCTTGCAGCAACAGTCGGCTATCTCTGCGCCTTAGAGATTACAGAAAACTGATAAAAGGCAAAACCGCAAAAAGATACCGATTTTTTAACTTTGTTGCACTTTACGGTTTCTACTTTTAAAGTTATGTAGACACACAATATGGAGGCACACAAATATGGAAGCATGTGCTAGCTTTCGCTGACAACATGATTCACGAAGCTTCGACAGGGGCCCCGTTTTTTGCTTTTCGCCTAGGGCCACCGGAATCTCAGGGTCGGCCCTGTTAAGCATTCACGTGAGAATAAGAAGATCACATCCCCTAAATCATGAACCATGGAAATTACATTTGGAAAAGAATGATATGCAAATCTTAAGATCGTCCCCTGCTTAAATCTAGGAGCTTTCAGCTAAAACACTGAAATCAAACTAAATTGGACATTTTATCGAACAAGTGGGGTGCGTGTGATCCACTTCAATTTTCAGCACACAATTCCTAAGCAAATCTCTCAATTTCCAGCAATTTAGATATTCAATAGGCCATATCCACAATTGCGCCTACACAGATCCACCTCCTCCTTCACGCCTTCCCACACGCCTAGAAACCCAAAGCCTCTTGCAATTCAATGTTCACGCCCACTTCTGCTCGTGTTCTCCCTGACGCTGCATGTTCTAGTCCCGTTTCAAGGTAATTTCACCGCCATTTAATTTCTTTCTAGAGGCCCAATTTCGGTGTTCCTCTTATTTTAAAACCTTTCCAATTCAATTTCCATAATTCATACACTGGTCGATTGACTGGAGGAGCCCTATTGAATTTTTCTTAGCTTTGTTGTTGTTGTTGGTAATAATGAAGGGTCTGCTACGTTTCGTATGTTCCCCTAGAATCTCTTCTCTTATGTCTGGATCTACCTTTACTCCCTAAAGCATGTCTTCAATTGCACATGCAAGCATGTGGGGATGAGTTATTACGTGTATTGAATCACTTTGACGATTGTATATCAGAGCATTCCACAATCATAAGGAATGCATAAGATCGAATAATACACCATAGGCAAACAAAGCAAGTAAATACCTAGTGGAAATTTGGAAAATTTGGGAAAGCATGTAAACCTAAAGTCACTGGTTGGAAGAGGAACATGAGGGCGCATAAATCTTCTAAAGGAGAACCTAGTGGAGAGAATGTCTATAAGTTATCCGAGACCCACGAAATTGGAGGGATTTGTGCTTGATTCAGCGTGTCAGCGTGGGATAGGTGGCAGGGTGGAGGTGGCGGTAGGAGAAGAAAATTGGAGAGAGGGGACGGAGGTGGTGGCTGCGAAGAAAGTAGCGTTACAGAAATCTTATTCCTTTCTCTCTATTAAATGGGTAGCTTGTACGTTGAAATTACAATAAAGTCATCCCTTTAGATGTAAGAAGAAAATCTACTAAAAAAGGCTAATGACAAAACAGTAAATATTTCATGGAGTAGGGATATTTTTGGAAGTTCAGGAGACTTTGAGTTGCTGTTGTAGGACATTTTTATTTTTAAGGTATCGATAGATAAATGATAAGAGGTAGAGCTGTTGTGGAGGTATGTTTGATGCTGAAAGAAAAAAAAAGAGAGTTGGAGAAGACAAATGGTGAATTACTACATTGAAAATAATTCATTAATTAAAAAGTTTTTTAGCTCTAATTTTAATTCTGAATTAGATGGAATCATGGTTGGAAGCGTAACTAATAAATATTAGCAAAAGTTTTTTTAAATTAATTGATTGGGAGAGAAATTGCACAACTTAAATAGGTTGGGGGTGTTATTATTATTTTTTCCCCTTAGTGTAATGACTCAAATATGAATTGTTGGGTCTTTGTATTATTTTAACCGTAATAAATATTGGATGAGATACTATAATTTTGGGGCTCCCAGCCCTGCATAAAATAAAATGCGATAGATTGTTCGTGATTTTTTCATTTAGTTGGCGTTTTCTATAAAATCTTTCCCATATGTAAATAAAAATATATGTAGTATTATGAAAACATTAGTTTGATAGCAATAGTATAAGAATAAATATTACTCCCTTTGTCCTATGTAATTTGGTTTCAAACTTTTCAGTGCGGTTATTAAGATGAGATAAGTTATAGTAGTAAAGATGGGGTCCTACAATTTTGATGAATTAATTTACTGTAGAAGTAAATGTGTGAGTTCTATAATTTAAATAAAATAATTTAGTAGTAAATATATGAATTCTATAATTTAAATAAGTGATTAAAAAAGTTTCCTTTAAGGGTTGATGACAAGAGAAATGGGAGCTCGAAATGAGAGCAAAGACATCATCAATTGGAGGGAGTATATTTTTAAAGGGAAATGTAGTATTCATTGGAAATAATTATGATATTGAACTGTTAGATCAATATTTTAGTATTATAATATTACACAATCGTACAGACATTAAAGATAATACTACGGTGGCATTTTATGGTATTGTAGCGTGAATATGTTCTCCAATCGTACGTTACACGCTATATTATTCTAATGTAATTGTACAGTATCCCACCAATTGTAGTGTGACACTGTTTCACACTATACTATTTTAATTTAATTATTTTCCTTATTTTCTTATTTTTTCAATTATAAAAATAATCATAATTAAACTTTATAATTAATTTAATTTACACTACACTAATTTAATTAAAAAGAAAAAATTTGAGATAGATTTACAATATTATTTAAATATTAACATATTAATTTAGATTACGTGTTATACCCTAGACCCTAAAAAATTTAATTAATTTAAAGTATTATTAGTAACATTATTAATATATAATATATAATAATTTATTAAAATTAATTTAATAATACAAGAATCAATATAAGATATTCTATTCTAGCTTTTTGGAGATAAAAATGATTTACAATACATTTTACACCCATTGGAGATGCTTTTATGGGGTCTAAAAAAATCTCATCAGATTTCTTAATCCTATGTATGAATCTATATATTCAGTTAAGTGAATATAATTAAAGCTTATTATGATTCAAATCATTTGGTCAACCTTTTCTCTTTATGGTTTATATTATATAAAGAATTCTTATTATGGACTCGTGCAAAATGATAGGAAAACAATAGAGAACAAGTTGGCTGAGTACTGTCCAGAATTATTGGATTCAAAAAAAAAAAAAGATAAAAATATTTACAAAATAAGAGTTGGAATCCAACTTCTAAAACTACAAATGGTTGTTTATTTTATAATTTCGAGACTCATAATGAAAAAGAAAAATTCTGAAGATAAGAAAATGGGATCGGCGTCTTCCTATTTGCCAATAAGGTATCGTTACGTGGAGGAGAAGAAAATGGCAATTTAATAATTTTCTTATAGATATTTGATTATAAAACGTATTAGCAGATCTGTACCAGACAATCTCTGATTATTAAAAGGAGAATACCAAACGCCAAAAAACAATCCCTGAAAAATGGAGACGTGGTTTATCATCACCGTCTCACTCTGCATCGCCGCCCTCCTCAAACAACTGCTCAGCCTCTTCTCCCCGCAAAAGAAGAGCCTGCCGCCGGGTCCGCCGAGGTTCCCTCTCATCGGCAACCTGATTTGGCTGCGGAAGCCCGTCTCCGAGGTAGAGCAAGTCCTCCGCCGCCTCAAAACGAGCTACGGCCCTCTCATCACCATCAAAATCGCACACCGATCTCTCGTCTTCGTCTCCAGCCACTCCGTCGCTCACAAGGTCCTCGTCCAGAACGGCGCCGTCTTCGCCGACCGCCCCGCGCCTCCGCCCACCAGCACGTTCCTCAACGCCCCGCGCAAAACGATTAGCGCCGCCTCGTATGGACCTAATTGGCGCCTCCTCCGCCGCAACCTCACTCAGGAGATCCTCCATCCCTCCCGGGTGAAAGGTTACTCCGCCTGCCGCGGATGGGTGCTCTCTATCCTCATGGACCGCCTCCGCGCCGCCGCGGAGTCGGATTCCTCAATCCGGCTGATCGATGACTTCCAATACGCCATGTTCTGTTTGCTGGTGTTCATGTGTTTTGGGGATAAGTTGCAGGAGAATCAAATCAAAGAAATCGAAACAATCCAGCGTAAACTCCTCGGTAGTTTTGGGAGATTCAACGTTCTCAACTACTGGCCTCGATTGGGGAGAATCATATTCCGAAATCGGTGGAAGGAACTGATCTCGCTCCGCGAAGAGCAGGACAGAATCTTCATACGACTAATCAGAGCTCGGATCGAATCCAAAAATACGAGAGAAATAGTTTCATACGTGGATACGTTGTTGGATTTGGAGATGCCGGAGGAGAAGAGAAAGCTTCACGAGGAGGAGATGGTGAGCTTATGCAGCGAGTTCATGACCGCTGGCACCGATACAACATCGACAGCTCTACAATGGATCATGGCAAACCTCGTGAAGCACCCTCAGATTCAGGAGAAGCTATATAGCGAGATAATCGATGTAGTAGGCGAGCGGAAGGAGGTGGAAGAGGAAGACTTGCAGAAAATGGTATACCTAAAAGCGGTGGTGCTAGAGGCGCTGCGGCGGCATCCGCCGGGGCACTTTGTGCTGCCGCACAAGGTGAAGGAGGAGGTGGAGGTGGATGGGTACACTATCCCTAAGGATGCGTATGTGAATTTCATGGTGGCGGACATGAATTGGGATGGGGAGGTGTGGGAGGAGCCAATGGAGTTCCGGCCGGAGAGATTTGTGGCGGCGTGCGAGGGTGAGGGTTTCGACGTGACGGGCAGCAGAGAGATAAAAATGATGCCGTTTGGGGCAGGGAGGCGAGTGTGCCCCGGGTGGGCGGTGGCGCTGCTGCATTTGGAGTATTTCGTTGCGAATTTCATTCGGAATTTCCGGTGGACGGGGGCGGCGGAAAGTGGAGTGGATCTAACAGAGAAGCAGGTGTTCACAATTGTGATGAAAAATCCACTGGAAGCTCGCGTCACTTCCCGGGCCTAATCACAAGGAAGTACATGTAATACACATCTTAGTTGAGCTTTTATCATTTTATATACAACTAAGCAATAATTTCCAAGTTCCAAATGTAGTTACTATTGATCTAATACGGCACAATATCTGTAGTATCATTTCCATCAAGTCAGCTTCAATACGTGATGGATGATGGATCGTTTCCAGTGACAACAAAAATAGCTGCAAAACCCATGAATGACTTAATTTGAGAATACAAGACCCAGTTTGAAATTAACTAACAACCTTCTAGCCAAGTTACAAACTCCGAAGGTGAAAACTGAAAACAAGTGCCTGCACAAGTCAGAGAACTCAGACTTGTTCTAGTCAATGAACTTGACAATCAAAGGAAATTCCAGAAGAATCTGAAAGTCAGCCACAAGAACTCAATCAGCTGAGAGGAATACGGAACAAGAACCTAAAGGGTTCCACTCAGGCACCCAGTGCAACAGCAGTTCAGAAGGACATTTCCCCTGACAATTCAGTAGCCACTAAGGATGCCACTCAGACGCCCAGTGCAGCAACAGTTCAGGAGGAACTTGCCCCTTCCACTTCAATACCCCTTGCGGACGATACTCATGACCCCCACTCAGCAATCCATCATCCAACAACCTGAACCCTAAACAGAAGAAGAAGCCTTCTTCCCAACCTAAAGCTAGGAAGAAACAACACGCAGAAAGCAAGCCTAAAGCCAGGAAGGGACAGACTGCCGTCAGGCAATCTGAAGCATCAAAGAATAGGAAACCTGCTACTCCACCAGACAACAAACAGAAGAGCAAGAAGCCACGCTGCAGCCGCGCAACAAGTAAGTAGACATGATCCTCCCCCAATTTTTTTATGTGTCTTTGTTTCTTTGTTTGTTTTTCTTCCCTGTTTTGTGTTTGTGTGTTTATTCCCCCCTACTCTACTTGATCTTGACTTGCTGGAGGGCAAGTAAGGCTCAAAGTTTGAGGATGGGGGTGTATTTTTGTTTTTATTGTCACAGTCCCCACCTCCCACACTTTAGCCTCTGCCTGATTGAGGGCAAGCAGAGCTCTAAAATGTGGGGAGGGCAAGCAGAGCTCTAAAATGTGGGGAGGGCAAGCAGAGCTCTAAAATGAAACTATGTTTGCATTCACCCAACTCATTATCTTGTCTTGCTTGAGGGCAAACAAGACTCAAAGTGTGAGGGAGGGGTTGCATTTATGTTTGTAGGAATGTATGTGTGTTCGTCTGTCCAAGCATGTCAATCTATGTTTAATCTGCCTTTATTCTGCATTTGCCCCCGCTCTCCAATTTTTTTTCAAAAACTTAGTAAGTTTGTTTACAAAGCATGTGAGCATGATTTTCATTACCTAAGAGCCTATTAAATGAAAACTGGAATGATAAATAATGGCAGAAATTAGGTATTAACATAGCCCCTTAGGTAGTCAAATTTGAGTCTATAGTTGAGCAGCCTCAACTCTATTCTTCATGAGTGAATTAGGAGCAAAGTTGTCATATTGTCAAATCATATGCATCAAGTGATAGAAGGCATTAAGGAATCTCAATTGAGTTTGAATTCTTTCAAATCCCACCATAAAAGATCTCCTAGCGAACCCGGTTGTGCATTGGCATGTTGCTTCATTAAACTCACTAAAAATCACCCAAGCCCTTCTAACCTTCTTTTGACCCTACTGTGTATGTTGCATATGTGGACTTGATGCGAACCAATCTAGACAGTGAACTCAAAAAATCTGGGTGTTTGTGCAACAACAAAAAAATAGAAGAAGTAGTCTGAGATAAAATCAGTCTAAAAAGAAAGAAAAAAAAAGAAAAAGAAAAGAAAAAAAGGGGAGGAAAAAAATATTGAAAATTGAATACATGTTTTACCTCCCCAAGTTTTTGCTTTACATCAACTACACACCCGTTCCACATTTAATATGTTCATGGCTGTAATTTACATTCCTACTGCCTACTGTCCACACTGCATGCATGCACAACATGCGCGTTTAATTGATAAAGCTTAGGACCAATTAGGAAAATCTCACCAATGCAAAATATTTTCAAGGTCCCTAGCCCCATTACAACCTCAAAAGAAGACCTCCTTGATGTAGCAAATTGTGATTGACTCAATACGATGACTGAATGAACAATAGTTAAGTTGAATGGTTGTCTGGACTAGGATAGGGGAGAGTCGAGTGAATCGTGAGGAAGGCCTAATGCCTTCCCAGTTTTTGACCGGTTGATAATAATGTTCCTAGTTTTGAATTCATAATCCTTGCTATGCTAATTGATAGTCACTATGATGTGTTACATCTGTTTTGAGCTTGAGTGTGTTGTGATCATTGGTCGATTGACTGGAATGGATGCTTATTGTCTTCCATCTTAGTTTTCTATCCTGATTGTTTGAGTCTGTATGCTTGTGTGTCTGGGGGAGTCTATCTTGACCTACAATCTGAGCTTATAATTTTTTCTTCAAATTTGAGGGAAAGTATTACTTAAGTGTGAGGAGGTTGATAATCTCGAATTTGTAGCTCCCTTGTCTGTTTAACTCGTGTGTTATTATATGTGGAAGTGTAGATTTTTTTCGTCAAAATTGGAGGAAATATGATGGAATTTGAAGCAAGAAAGAGAAAGACTCAATCTGGGCTACATTAAACATTCTGTGCAAAATTGGGTTATAAAGAGACCATCAGGGCCTGAGAAGTCTTGGGCTGAAAATTAAAGAAGCCCAAAGTCCATTTATGGTTCATCTCTTCTATTGCTCCAATTTGGAGGGAAAATGAAATGTTTAAAAAGGAGCAAGTATAGTCTGCACAATAATATCCAAAGTCAAAGCAAAATCCAGGGAGTAGGTCAGCTACTCTGCAGAGGTCCAATTTACAAGGGAGGCTGAATGAAAAACGTGGGAGATGATAAAGAAGACTTATCTTGAAGGAGAATTTACCCACTTCTCATCACCTTGAACCTTAGTTTAGTTTAGTTCTCGCTCTCTCTAGAAATTTCACCATTATAATAGAACTCAAACACTCTCTAATTTTCTGCCTATTCTAGTTTCAAGCGTCCTATAGGAGAAGACTTTTGTTAAATGCAATTGTTTGTTAGCTTTTAGTCTGTCTTAAATTCAAGTCTTTAATACAAGTAGTTATTTCTCTCTTAACTTTCATTTATGTTCTGTCTTAATATTCTACACGTGAGCTTTGATTATCTCTCTACCTTTCTGTTTGTATCTTTGTGAAGAAGAAAATGTTGTCCTTTCATAATTTTAACATTATATGCTTTTAGATCCACATGCTTTTAAGTTTGTATTCCTTCTTTTAAGTAGTTTGTTCATGTTAATTTTATGTCAATTTAGGAAAGTTACTATTCCACTCTTTACTCATGCTGTCCTTTCACAAGTTTATTTCAGCACTTTTAGTTGATATGAGTAGCTAAGTACGAGATCTAGTTGAGGTAATGAGGCACCACGCCTAGAACCCGTGGGATGTGTTAATGTGCTTAAAAATTGGTTAAGTTAGGGTTTTAGTCGAACTCTGTGTTGGTAGGTTAGTGAACTACTTAGGCTTGGTCAGTCTGGTAGGTAGCTACTTTCTGTGCAGACGTAGATTAACTAAGCTTTTGCTTTGTGTGCTCAACATCGGTAGAAGTTTTGTCCTGGTTCCCTTGTTCTTAATACTCCATAGTAGTAACCCAATCATTGCTCAACACGGTTCCATATTGGATACCCATGTGCTCAACACATCATTCTGACCAGATAGCCTTAGTTGAACCAATTCATCTAGTAATCTAGGATTGAAGAGGGAGTGGTGTGGAATTACCTCGGCTGGATTGCCTTTATTACCTATGTTAGTCAGTTGTTTATTATTGCATGTTATTCTTCTGCCCAATTTATATATTCTGTCTAGTTTTAGAAGACTCAAACTTAATGGTGATTGCTAATCAAACTTAAGTCCCTAGATATTGTCAGGGTTAATATGTTCATTACCTGTGGATCGATCCGTACTTGTCGCTGTGCTAATCTTAATTTGAGTTGTCTGTGCAGGTGTTACAAATCTATTTGGTGAGTCGGTCCAGACGATGGAAAGACTCCATCACTTATGACATGGGTTTTGCATAATACAAACAACAGCTACCATAAAAATAAGATCAGAAGTAGGTACAAGATGCATCTTCCTTGTTCAACTAAGGATGTAGCATCACTAGAGGTGAAAACGGGTTAAATACGGATGGATAGTGCTCTTTCCATATTTTGTCCCATATTTTTCTCTCGAATTCGGAGTCGAATACGGGGAGGCCGGATACCAATACAGATTCGGAATGTTCGGGATACGAATACAGGGCGGATATATGACGAATTCGGATAACAATAATCAGATAATATGATTCATAAATAACCATCTATTTGTGATTGTAACACATGAAAAAAATCACGTATACAATATTTAATAGAAGTTTTAATGCAAAATATAGTTAAAATATTACCCATTATGAATAACATAATTTTTAGGATCAAGAAAGTACGAAAAAATTTCAAAATTCAACATAAAATACCTAACAATAACCATAGATGCACTTAATATTTTTTTTTAATATCTTTTTATAATTTTAATTTATTATTATATTAAAAATTAATTATTAAATAATCCAGGAAATATCCGAATTCATAGTCCAGGAAATATCCGAATTCATATTCCGGGAAATATCCGATTAATACGGAAAATATCGGATACGGGCGAATAATGTGAAATCCGAATTTGAATCCATATCCGATTTAGGCTATCTGGATTCGAACCCGTATCCGACCGGGTACTAAATTTGCTCCTCAAATTTGATCCCGATCGGATCCGGCTCTGGATCGGACGGATAATATCCGATCCGTTTTCACCCCTAAGCACCGCATAGAAAATCATCAAAGCTAGAGCAAAAGGATAAACGAGGATGTATACCCCCAACCACCATATACTGTGCAAGGAGAAAGAGTTATAAAATTATTTATGAACCCAGTCCAAAATGAAATGAAAAAAATAAAGCTGCAGACACAGAGCTAATTTTGATTTATAAAGTACAGAAAGGGTAATGAACTGCAGATAATGAAATCGGTTACGAAACACAAACCAATCAAACTTGAAACTAAGAGTAATTTCATATGATTTTAAATGTTATGTTATTTAATTTTCGAAAAATATGACAGTATTATTAAGATAATCTAATTAAGAATATAATATGGTATTATTGAGGATAGACCACACTCCACTGTTCCCCCACTGTGAAACTTTTGAGGAAAAGTTTGGGACTAAAAAACCAAACATCTTAGCGCGCTTTCCGATATGCCTTTCCACGCTTCCCAAACCGAAAAAATTCACCACAAACAAACCCACAAATCTGCTGTGATTTGTAAGAGTGAGTCTCTAAGGACCACTCGAAGATTTATCCCAAATTATCTCTGCCTCGAAAAATTTTGGCGCTACAGGCTACAGCAAGCCGGTTCCTGAAGCCACTCGAGATTCTGAATTCCGTCGCCGACAGCGCAAATGCATCCCAGGTGAATTGAAAACCCTATTTTTCAGTTGAATCCTATTATGCTTTCAGGGAGACCTTGAAGGGGCCATAAAAGGAGTAGCCGAAAGACTTCCTTGCTCGATTGAGAGTTACAGATACAAGAGAAGACCTCAAGGTAATTTCTTCAATCCTTTTTCGTCGTCTTATGCTTGCACAGATCCTATGCCCCAAGAAGTAGTTTCTTCAAATACCTGTTCTTAGGTTGAGACAAGGAATAGAAGCTGTAGAGTTCTTCAATTTTTAATTGTTCTGATCTTTTCTTTGGCCCTTAAATTGTTTTTTGTTTAAAATATTTAAACTACAAGGGGAATTTGAAAGGGGTAGAAGAAAGGGGTAGAAGAACCATTATGCTTCTTCCTAGGTTGAAGGTCGCCTACAATTAGCTTTCGGACTCAAGACCTGTCGCTGATTTGGAATCAATTTTTCCGCATATGCGTTGCTTGCTGCTGAAGGCTTTCTTCAATTTTGAGTTGTTCTGAACTTTTGTTTGTGCCTCTTATGTTTTGCAGTGGACAAGTTTCAAGAATCAGCCCTAACAATTCAAGGTCTTCTTGGGATGTCCTTGCCCTAGACGGTGACAATATTATTGTTGGTACAGAAACATGCTATTTCTGAAGCAGGATATACATATTCTGGTTGTATCACATTGAATAATCTTTTTCCCTTCCTGTGTTCAAGTATGCAGCAGTCCCGTAAATATTCCTGAAATCAAGTATGGCAGTTTGGTTGGAACAATATCCACATATCCGACATGGAGTTGGTTGGATGTTCCAAGCCCCATAACCAAATCCTCCGAGAAGGTATCAGATTTCCTGTATATTTTACAAAGTTCTTTTCATGCTTGTATCTTAAAGATCGTCACTAAAATTCTTATGATCATTTTCAGGTTTTGTCTTCGTTGGCATCACTACAATTTGACATCATGAATATTCCAGTCAAGGGTGTCTCTGAAAATCTTGCGAAAGGTGCCTAAATAAGATGTTTATCTGTGAAACTGATTTGGGTCGTGCTTATGGTATGGTTATGTCTAATAGGTCCGACCACAATCTTATTTCATTGCCTTTGATGACTTTTAGTGGCCGCACAATGCTCCAACGCTATAGAATCTGAATGCATAAGTTAATAATGTATATAGAACATACAGTTGCAAAAGAAATTTTAGGGTACAAGTAATCTCAACTTTTAAAATAATTATAGACAAGCTGTATATATTTTGATTGTCTTAACTCATAATAGTACAAGATAAGGATGCATGCACGTAAATACAAGATCTCCCTCTCTTTTTCGTTTTTTTTTTGGCTTTACTCTTTTTCTGCTCTAGATACATAAGATGAATCTGTCCTGATAAGAATTAGATGAGTTTTTCTTCTCTGATTTAACTTTTAAAAGGATTTCTAATATTCTGTAGTGTATTCGTAACAATTCTTGGGCTATACACAAAACAGAATTCTTTACTTATATTGCTTTTGAGATATTCTAATTAAATTATTCAGGTCCATGAACTTTCCTTTTTCTTCTAGGTGCCTGCAAACCATTTGAAGCTATATACGTATCATCAAAGTCTAAGAAGCCTGAAGTGTTGCCACTGCCAGCTTCGTTAATTGTTGTCCTTCATGGAGGTCCCCTCTCTATTTTACTGGCAAGCTTCTCGAAGTGCTTAGCTTTCCTATCCTCACTTGGCTATAGCTTGCTTATTGTGAATTATAGGTATGCATATCAGGCAACGACTTTCATTTTTTTCTACTCCCGCAGACTATCCATATGCTTTGCATATGAACTATAGAAAATAATGAAACTATTACTTTTCAATTTGGTCTTTCAGTTTACCATTTCAACACAACTAAAACAGAGACAACTTTTGGAAATCAAACATCTTCGCGCGCTTCACGATACATCTTTCCATGCTTCCCAAACCGACTTCTCACCACAAACCCACAAATCTGCTTCTTCACCCACACACATGAATCCTCGAAAAAATCTATTACTCAAAACCAAAACAAAAAATCGCCCATCTCTTTTCCCCTTATCTATAAACATATCCAAAATTCAAAAATCACAATTTGGTTGCTGGTATGCATCTATGGTTTAGAAATTTACCTTTCCTTTGTGAACGTCTCAAATACATCCTCTTCTGATCTCGCTCTTGACAAGAAGCTAATGTTGCAAATTGTGTTTAGGTTTCCTTGAGCTCCTAAGTTATGTGTCAAAATATTCTCCGGCCCACACCATTTCCTTGGAGGCAGATTTGTTCCCCCAGCCATTGCTGAAAAATTCAAGCTAAACCTTCCTGAATATCCTGGAACTTCTATGTGTGTCCGGATTAGTAAGCCTCCACGAGTTGATATACCAGGTCTTAGAGACTACATTTCTCCTGAGTTTACCGAAAACCAAGCTGAAGATGATCCCTTTACTCAAGTATATCTTCACCTCGAACAGAGTGAGTGGCTTCATTTTTGGCTGCTGTTGTTTTTATGTACTTTTATGAATTTACTTTATCACTTTATGATATTGTAGTTCTAGAAATGGTTTGATGATCTCATAGCAGCTGCCTTGAAGGAACCAAATGCAATGGCCATTTGCATGGCTGGGAAGGACGGGAAACCGTAAGATTAATGCCTTTAACCTGTTTAATTATTTGGTGATGCTGCTCTTGCTACTACCTGTGTGGCTATTGTTTACTGGTGTTATGCATATCTTAACTCAATCATGATATTACTTCCTATTGCTTTTGCCACAGCTCGTCAAGAATGGTATTGCTGAAAGGATTTGACAGAGATGGTTTCGTCTGGTAAATTATGTTATTGTACACTTATTCAGGTGCATACATCCTAATTAGAATTCTACTGGCCATTCCAGAAGTCTTAAAACCATATCATCTTCTGATAGGTACACAAATTAGGAAAGTCAATCCTCAACCTACTCTCCTCTTTTATTGGGATGGCTTAAATCGCCAGGTACCTCACTACCTCAGATACTTCATCAAATTTTGTTCACCAGTTAGGAAGCAACATATCCACATGGACTTCATATAACGGGTTTGGAACTTTTGCTTGAGAGAGATTAAAAAAATGGTTTTTTACCAAGTTCCTGACTATCAGTCTCTTAAATGGAGATTTATTTGAGGAATGAATACACTTGCCAATAATGTAGCTATCTTCATTCTTGTTTTTACAAATTCATTAAAACGTTAAGGATATCACTTGAACTAATAGAAAACAAAAACAACAAAAAATGGTGCATGGTATCAAGCTCCATATGTAACTAAGATTTTGCTATGCACCTTGGTTTTAGGTAAGGATTGAAGGGCCAGTGCAAAAGGTTTCTGATGAAGAATTTGAGCAGTACTTTTACAGGCGTCCTAGGGGAAGCCAGATTGGAGCAATTGTCAACAGACAGGTTTCTGTTTGTTCTTTTGTTTCTTCCCTCCACTCCTCTGATATGTAGTCTCTCTCATGTGCTCTTTTCTTATATGCTTTTCTTCTGCAGAGCACTGTAATCCCCGGAAGGGAGTACCTTTACCAACAGCAGGCAGAGCTAGAGGCTAAGTACTATGATGGGTTAGTTTCACAGTTTGGCTTGCATGATTTAACTATGTTGACGAGTCGATATTGCTGAATAATAATTATACTTACCTGTCCGCTCTTAGGATACTTTATGGGGGAACAATGTATGGCTACTATCTCTTTTGGAATAATAACTATATAGTACATATATGCTTGGTTTTTTTAACTTTGACTCATACTTTGTCCGTATCGTCTTTGTGTATATTTCACAGTATAATTTGGTGTTAGGTATAATTATTGTATATTGCAGAAGCACGTGGTCTTTCCAATTTAGCTTTCTTTAGTTTCTTGTGGAATTTGTTCATTTTATATCAGCTTGTCAACTCTAAATCTTGACATTATTTATTTACTACATTCTTATAAGCGTCAAATTTGCATCATCTATTTAAAACATAAATTTGTCTAATTTTCTGTAGAAGTAGTATTATATTTGCATTTTTCAGGGCGATTGAGTCGAATTTGCATTATCTATTTAAAATAGAAATTTGTTTATTTTTTTTGTGGAAGTAGTATTATTATATTTGCATTTTTCATTGGATCAAATATATCATTTCACATCTTTATAAATCATGTCATTATCTGCATTGTCCTTTGTAAAATAAACATATCCAAAATTCAAAAATCACTATTTAACCTATATATATTTGATCAGGCACAGCGCTGGAGCGGTTGACAAATTTCTAGTATGGATAGAAGCGGATACACGGGGGCATGGAGGATCACCAAATTGTACGTAATTAATTCTAGATTTTTTATGTATATTTTTAAGAAAAATATTTATCTTTGAAATTGTAGATTTCACTTTTCCTTCTCATTTAATCATAAATCTATTCTTGTATTCTTCCTCCGTCCTGTTAATGTTGTCTTAGTTTTTTTTTTTTTTTTTTTTTTTTTTCAGTTGTCCTATTATTTTTGTTCTTCATCCGAAAAAAGAAAGTAATTTGTAGATCACAATTAATCTAATTATTGGATCCCACTACTTTAACACACATTTGCTCACTTTCTTAAATTCTGCACAAAACAATGAACAGACAGAAATAGTGGAACAAGAGCAGCATCATGTAGTTTTTTTTTAAATATTGAAATCTGAATTTTATTTGTAACAAGGAATACTTGAATATTTTCCATCCCCTTATTATTGATTAAAATTTAAACATATAGACCACAATTAAATTAATCTAAATCCATGACACATTGTGAACGTGATTTATGTGTCACGTATTACCATTAAATTATTTTAGTTCTATAGATATAGTAGGACGACTATATTGACTATATCTTTTTCGTACTCATAGTCGCTATTCGTGCATTCAATGCATACACATAAGACATGCCAACATCCATGAATAAATAAACATAAACTTTAGTCATAGGTTCCATAATCTTTTGACCAAATACATGTCGAGGTTATGCAGTTATTTATTAAAATTAAAGTCTCGTGTCTAAAAAAATAGGTTTTTTCTTCTTTTGTTTTTTTATAAAAATAGAAACACGCTTGTCCGCAATTTGAGGTCGCTTATAAAACACGCAAAAAAACAACATATACATTAACTAGAGAGGGAGATTCTGGATGCAAATTTTATGGGAAAGAAATGGTGAGTTCCCCATAAATATAAAGAAAAATATGAGTAAAAAGTCATGATAAATTTATCCATGTGAAATATGTAGGCATCAATGCGTGATAAGTGAACTACAGAAATATGAGTAGGTAAAACTCGAATATGTGATATTTATCAATAAGAAAATCTAATCTTATAATTCATGTTATGCTAATGTTTTTTATCGTGAGGGGCCAACCACAGTCTTACCACGTAAACAAATTTCGATCCCTTGCAGTTCATGATTACAAACAAATATTTTAATACTTTTGTAATTGTTATAAACTAAATAGAACGAGAGAATAATAAAGAGAACGGGAAATAGAAGTATTATTATGAGGGTGAAGACCTCTATTTATAGAGTACAAGATGGGATCATGGGTTTTTAGGGTTTTCATGGTCATTATAATATACGGTAAGTATATATAAAATATATTTACAACACTCTCCCTTGATTGACCATCCCTAAAAAGAAATTCTTTGCCTCGTTAAAACCTTGCCGAGAAAAACACATTGGGATAAAAACTGGTCGAAGGAAAAAGAGTATAGTAATGCCTTTGTAAAAGAATTCGCTAAATTGTCACTTGAACGAATTTGTTGGATGTTGATGCTGCCGTTTTTGGAGATCATGTGTTGCATTGGTTCTTTTATGAATCAATCTCAATGACTCATTTACTCGTATGGTGCATTGGATGTCTCGTTAAAAACCTTAACTAAGAAAACCCTTTGGGAAAAAACTTAGAAAGGAAAAAAGAGTACAACCATTTGACCTTCAGGGTCATTTGACCTTTAGAGTCAGTCTAATCTTCAGGATTATTTATAATTTGTTACCCCCTCTCAAGATAACAATCTTCAAGGTTATCATCATAGATAATAGCATGAAATATGTCAATATATCATCTCTCATAAATAGACCAATATCACATTTGTCTCGAAAATAATAAAGGATGGTCAATATCATTTCAAATTCTCCAATTGCACATAAGTAAGGAACTTCTGGTCCTCATCTTTGTTATCTTCTATAGGTCTAAATGAGTTTTCATCCACTTCATGTGATTGAATCAACCATTAGATAGACATGTGGATGTGATACAATAAAATCTCTTTAAAGACCTTTCAGGTAGGTCGACTAGCGTAACTCCATCAGGGAGATGCTCGATCTGCAGGTCGAGACAATTATTAGTTCAACCTAAGTCTTTTGATTCTAAATCCGTCTTTAGGCATGAGTTGATTTCCTCAAGTACTTTTGTACATAATGATTCACATATCCTCTTCAGGAGGAATTTGAGTGATGTGTTCTAAATTTCTATTCCGCGGATTTTTTATCTTTAATACAAATAAATCTGTCAGGCTCTGGCGCTAATGAGAATCAATTGATTTATTTTGTCTATGATGAACTTCAGTTCTTTCATGGTGCATATACAACAAGTATATGAGATTTTAGTCACTCATTTTGCACTAAATAACTTGATAAACTTCTGGTTCATAGTACGTGAATCTAAATAATTAATCCAACGAGATGTTTGTGGCATTTATATTTTAATTTCCCCCCAATGCAAACAATAGTTGAGTTGGATTATAGAATCACGTGTCAATCAATAAAATAGTCCACGAGTAGTGGCCTTCTATATGTTATATTGACAGAGTATACACATAATTTTCAATGTTGGTCCCGAGAATAAATGTTCAGGTGTAGAGGGGGGAGGGTGAATACACCTGATAACAATTTCTCAACTTAAAACGCAAACAATCCTTTTCAGGAGAGTGTCGTACTGAACAAGTTCAGTAGACTAAATAACATGTTCTGGATCGCGTGGCAGAGTGACTGACTCCACTGAGGCCTGCTAGCTGACTTGAGTCAGAATTCAGTACCATTCAGCTGAAGTTCAGTATAGTGCGGAAATGTGTAGGCCCAAATTCAGTTGAGTTAGAAAACGTTTTTAAGAAATCAGTTTCAGTATATTAGTGCGATCGATTAAGCTTTGCTGAAACTCAGTTGAATGATTTTAGAAATATTTTCAGTATGAACAGTAATCAATGCAACAGTAAAAAGACAGAACACAGGCAATTTTAAAGTGGTTCAGATCCAACAATCCTACGTCCACTGTCCCGAAAGATCAGGAAGCTATGTATTATACTGAGATAGTCTCAGTCGGTTTGTACACTGGACAAACACTGGCCTTGAGATTTATACTGAGCAAGTCTCAGTTTACAAGGTATCAAACTAAAGTGTTTGACAAACTCTCCAACTATGAAGGAGTCCTTTACAATAAGGATCAGTTCAGATATGAACTCCTTCGTCTAAGCTATGGATAAGATCTGCTGAGCTTAGGTTAGAGGGATAGGGAACGAGAAAGTGGCTTCTAGAGCGACGAACGGTTAAGTATAGACTTGGGTTCGTATTCAGTCGCTTGGATACTAGAGGCTTTATGATCTGGTTCAACTTGGTTCCCTATGAGCAAGTATGTCGCCTTTCGCCGGAGATTACTCTTTGAAGTTCTTGCGGAAAGCTTAAGTCGTTTCGAGTTGCTCGTGAATGCTCGTGTGTTCTTCGATTTCTAGGTGAGCTTCAATTTGAATTCATCCCTCTATTTATAGAGCAGAGACATGGATAGATCCGTTGGAGACGACGATCCTTGTGTGTCTCTCTTTTGGGTAGCTAACGGCTCTTTCAAAGATGGTGGCAGAGTCTTTTCCCTCCATTTCTGGAAAGTTGTTGACTTGCAGCTTTAATAAAAAAGTAGACAGATGGCCGCTCGTCATTGGTCGAGGCTGAAGAAAGTAGTGGAGACTCGTCATTGGTAGCTCGTTATTGGTAGCTAACGGCTCTTTCAAAGATGGTGGCAGAGTCCTTTCCCTCCATTTCTGGAAAGTTGTTGACTTGCAGCTTTAATCAGAAAGTAGACAGCTGGCCGCTCGTCATTGGTCGAGGCTGAAGAAAGTAGTGGAGACAAAACAGACTTCAAGGTGGATCTGAAGCTGACTTCTTTATACCTCGTATGACTCTGCTGATTTGACTTAGTAAATCCTGACAGTCAGAAGACTATCCAGCCGTTGCTGAGTCTGATCTATATTCAGTAGCATACTCCCGCCGAGTCGCCTCTCCGAAGATCAACTCGAGTTCGATGAACTACTCCTGCCGAGTTCGGTCCACCGACTCCTTTCGATATCTTTGCCCCGCTGAGTCCAGTACTACTAAGTCTTCTTCTTTTGGTACTGAGGCCGATAGTCTGCTGAATAGCCAGCGGACAGAACTGAGCGCCTGAACCAAAAATGAAGAGTGTCTACTGAGTCTGAAACTCTTAGAGACAAAACAACAAATTACAATAGAATGGTTCATCAGCCAAAGTAGGGTTTTGGGATCTTCAAATCTTCGAGCACTAAGGCTACGAGTTGTCTCCCAATAATTTGTGGAAGAAGCTGAATCATCTCCCAACATTTTCCCCTATTTGATGATGCCAAAACCTAACACTATAACTATCAGAAACAGAGCTCCTTACAAATATTACAAGTAGAATCAGTGGAGTTGTTCTTCAAGTTCTAGACTACTGCAGGAATCAGGGAAGAAATATCAGATCCTGTACAGAAAACTAACAACAATTTCCCCCTTTCGAACAACATTTTCCCCCTTAATGCAATCTAACAGACTAGAATCTAACAAGATAAGAACTGACAGATAAAATATTCAGTGAGTGTGTGAGTCAGTAATCACTTGAGTGATTCTAAGTGTTAAGCATAAAATAAATAGGGCCATGTAGACAATAAGGAATTGTCAGGGCCGAATAGAAGTGATGTATTATATATGGAGAAATTTCAAGATGCGTACATCGGACTTGCTATTCTAAGAAATAAAGAACGAGTAAAGAAATACAAGAAGCTATCTATCATCTTCCGAACTCGATGAATCTGGTCTTTGAAGTCCTTTGATTTTGCTTCAGGGAGTGGCAGTCCATACATTCTGTAAGTGACCTTCCTCAGCTTCAGTATCTCAGGCATATCAGCAGGCTCATCTTCATCTAACTGTTTGGCTTGAGCAGAATCCTTGATCTCCTTCTCAATTACCCCATAGTGTACAGAACCATCAAGCTTCAGTGGGGGAGGCATAAGTCTTGGAGCTGGGACCCTGACATCTATCTTTTCAGCTATGGCCTTCTGGACTCTTGCATAGATCTCTGGATCAGTCTTCAGAAGCCATTCAGCATAGGCAATTGACTTGTGCATATCAGGCCAGTATCTCCAGAAGTAGAATCTCTTGATATAATCTGCCTTCAGTGTCTCCCACTTCTGAGTCCGTTCCCATGGCATCCAATCATCAACTCTGGGCCATCTGTGGATCTTGAGGTCTGTAGGCTTCCTGAGTCTTCTTTATTTGTGGGGAATGTCAGCTTTCTCAGGTATTCTCTGGCTTGCTTCCTTCTCAGCCTTAATCCTCAGGGCTTCTAGATCAGCAAGTCTGAGCCTTTCTCTTGCTGCTTCAATCTGCATGGCTTCAGCTCCTCTGTCTAGGTACCTCTCCATCTGATCCCATATCTCTTGCATTTCTTGCTCTTGAGCTTTTGAGGGGACATAGGAAGGCATATGCTCTTCTTCCTCTGAGTCAGCAGGTGTTGAAGATTTTTCTTTTGAAGTGCCCTGCTGACCCGATTCTTCTTCTTCTTCTTCGCTCTCTTTCTTTCTCCTTGTCTGCCTCATCACTCAGCTTCAGATTTCTTGGAGGCGGCCTTATCCCAGGCTTCCTTCCCCCTGCTGGAGCCTTTGCTTTGCCCTTGGCTGGCTTTTTCTTTGGCTTGTTGGCAGCCTCAGCCTCGGCAATCTCCCTAGCTAGATTTTCATCAGCAGCTATCTGAGCTTCTTCCTCAGGAGTGATGAATCTTTTAGTTCCTTTCTTTTTTGGAGGAGTGGGAAGCTTCAGTACTTTCTTTCCCTTCCCTTGCACTGGAGGAGGTAGAGGGACTTCTTCCTCTTCTGAATCCTCCTCTGCATACTCAGCAATTTCTTTGATGATGTCGCTTGGAATCTGAGTTGCCTGAGTAGCAGAATCCTTGGGTTGTCCTGAGCCACTTGGGCCAGTCTCAGTAGGCACTACAACCCCTGCTACTGAGACACCCTGGGCCTCACCCTGTGCAGTCTGAGTAGTAGAACCAGTGGAAGAAGATTGCTGAATCTGAGTTGCTCCTGCCACTGTCCTTACTCCTTTTGGTACTCTGAGTACCTTCTCCTTCCCTTCAGGTACCTTCACCTTTCCTTCCCCCTTTTTGACATCAGCAAATAAACCAGGGGTGGGAATCTGTACCTTCTTATTCAGACTTTTGTAGGCTGTGGAAAGATCGCCCAAGGCATATTGCAGCTTCACAAGCCTCTCATGCAGCTCATTCCTCTCATCTGTCAGTTGTTCGCTGTCTGAATGTCCTGCAACTTTTGAATGTCCTGCAACTTCTGATCCACCTTATCTTCCATGACCTTCTGAATGGTTTGGAGTCTGAGCTCGGAGGCCTGAGAGATAGAGGAAATGGATGCAGTATGAGCTGATTGGGCGGCCTTGTATTCTTCCAGAAGTTTAGCTTGGCCAGCTTCCATCAAGTTCAGTTGCTCTTCGAAGTTGGCTTATTGAGTGGCAAGTGCGTCGGTCAGTATCGTTGAGAAGTCAGGGGCAGGTGTGTTCTGAATTGATGTCCTGAGCCCCTTTATCTCTGCACTCTGAGCCTGCGTGGACTGCCTCCACGTCTTGTGGACAGCACGGGCGAGGAGTCTATTCTGAGTTCCTTGACTCCTCAGTGCCCTGGCCACTGACTTCGAGCGTCGGCTTTTAGGGCTGAGTGTTACCTCGAACGCAGACTCCAGCAATAGCTGAGCTGGTTCCGCCGTCTTTGAGGTACCAGCCGCCGACTGACCTGGAGCAAGGATGTTGAGTGGTGGTTCAACAGTAGAAGTAGGAGCATCCTTGTCCAGTTAAGTTCCCTCATCAGGCTTCTGAGGGCCTGAATCACGGGGTGGGTCCTGACCATCAGGGTCTGACCCATCTAAGGGTGTCGTTGCTGAAGTGGGTTGGCGATCGTTCAGCATGGCGAGCATGGCAGCCCTCAGGTCGTCTAAGGAATAGATTTCAGAAGGCTTTGAGTAGCCTATCTTTTTCCTTATCATCAACTCCTCTTCGTAGAGTTGTTCGCAGGAGTGGTGGTGGATCAGCTTGTTCAAGGTTGACCACTCCTGGAACCTGATCAGCGTGTGGAGTCTAGCTTGCCTCGCCAATATGATTAGATTTGTGTGGCTGGCTATCTCCAGAATATGTTCAGAGATCTCTCGGGAGGCTCTTGATTTCAGAGCAGACGCCTCCATCCCGATTAATTCTGATTCATAAGCAGTCTCTGAGTCTTCGACTTCTATCGGAGACTATTGCTTCTCAGCAGATAGAATACTGCTAAGTGGAGGGATATCCAAGGGTCTCTGAGTAGTAAGGATCTGTTCAGTCTCTACCCCTTGGTCCACTGTTTCACCTTGTTCAGTGGAGACGGCTTTCTCCACTGACAGAGTCTTCTCAGATGACTCAGCTTCGTCCCTTAGCTGCAAAGGCGGTTCAGCTACGACCTCACTGACTTTCTTCAGTCTCTTGGTCGGTGTCTTGGGAGTAGACTTAGGAGGCGACCTCTTCTTGGAAGGTGTTGAGGTCTTCTGAACTCCTGTCTTGGGATCAGTAGGCCCAGCTTCAATTTGTTGAAGGGCCGCTGCCCTGCTTTGGAATGTGACCTTCTTCGGATTGAAGTATAGCTTATCAGCATATACTACGTTGTCAGATCCGCATAAGTCCTCTATCATGACTGATAGCTTCAATCCGTATAATAGCTTTCCCTTCACGGCTAGGCGTTGGGTTGATTTATCAAACTTGGCGGCCTGAGTCATGAATTCCTTGAGAAAGAACTCGGTCCAGTTGATCTTGGCATGATCGTATATGGCCATCATCAGTTGAATCTTCGGCCTCGATAATTGATCAAAAGAACCGACCTGACTCGTCAGTAGCTGGGTGACGATGTAGGCAAGGGCTCTAAATTGTGGGAGAATGGCGTTCTTTGGGAAGGCTGCTCTGAATGTAGTTGGCTTCCCGCAGAAAGTCTCTAAATACCCATCCATTAAATCATCCTTGTATCCCACCGTGTTGAATCCCTCATTAGGAAGCTTGAAGCTACGCCGAAGAGCTTCCTTACCGTACATCGTCTTGATTTACGAAATAGCATGGGAGGGGTCGACAACCGTATGAGTAATGAATTTGCATCGGATGTTTCCTTCTGCTGACTATGAGTTTAAGTACAACTCAGCTATTTGGCGCAGGAGGAAGTACGATGGCTTCCTCGATAGAAAACCCTCCAAGCCTGTCGCTCTGAGAGCGTTAAAAATCTCTTCCATGAAGTCGAGCTCGCATGCATCGAACTCCATCATCGGTTCGCACCAGACGCGATCCTTCTCTAGGATCTCTTGCATATCCAGGGGAACGCTGACGTATGATCCTGCCATGATTTATATTCTGCAAATGAAAAGTATCAGTATCGAATGGAAAAATATTATAAGTATCATATACGATGCTGAATAATCATTAAATATTTACCAAAGAGTTTATGAGATTTTGAGATAAAATTTTTGCAAGGAAACGGAGGCTATTCTCAGAAAATCTAAGGTTCGAAAAATTTGCAGAGTGAAAATGGCGGTTTCTAAACATTGAACGTGTTTTTATATGTTAAAGAAGATGAACAGTTAAAAATCCATGGTTCAGTTTGAAATAGCTTTATGAGATGGACGGCTAGGATTTAATGTTATAAAATAGGTAATGATCAATTTAGCCGCCTAAGTCAAAATATAGTTGTAACTAGCCAAAGAAGTAACTTGATACGACATGCATTTAATGCGCCGCAGAGTTCAGCATGCTTTACATAGAATGTCGTGTATTTAATGTAAACCGTTATATTAAATGACATTTTCTAAGGCATTGAATACGAAGCTGAATGTGAATCATAAATGCACAGAATATTTGATTGGCTACTGAGTAGAGATACGCAAACCTGGCAGCTGAACATTGTAGTCAGCTGATACCTCGTGTAGATGGTTGCTGAGTCTCTACGTACTTAATTTACTCAGTACTGAGAGTGAACATTCCCCCTTGCTAAATACACCTCTCCTGAATCCACTTACTGACTGGAGTCAGTAGGGTCCAACAAACCTAGCTCTACTGAAAGTTCTCTGAATCTGGCTTCAGCTAGAGGCTTGGTCAGAATATCTGCTGTTTGATGGTCAGTATGGATCTTTTCCATCTTGATATCCTTGTTCTCGACATGATCGCGAATGAAGTGGTGTCTGATGTCCACGTGCTTGCATCTAGTATGAAGTACTGAGTTCTGAGTGATTGCAATTCCACTGGAGCAGTCACAGAAGATCGGCACTTCATTCTGAATGACATCATAGTCACGTAACTGTTGTCTCAGCCAAAGGATTTGGGCGCAGCAACTTCTGGCAGCCATATATTCAGCTTCAGTAGTCGACGTCGCTACTGAATGTTGTTTCTTTGAAAACCATGAAATCAGCTTACTGCCAAGGAACTGACACGTTCCAGAAGTTGACTTTCGGTCAATTCTACATCCTGCATAGTCAGCATCAGAATAACCACTTAGTTCAATATTATCATCTGTTAGATACCATAAACCCATGTCAGGTGTTCTTCTGAGATAGCGGAGAATCTTCTTTGCTGAGTCCATGTGACTCTGCTTAGGATTCGTCTGAAATCGAGGGCAGACACCTACAGCATAAGTTATGTCAGGTCGAGTAATAGTTAGATATAATAATGAACCAATAATAGCACGAAATTCAGTATAGTCTACTGATACTCCCTCTTTATCAAGATCAATTTTCTTGTTCGTGTTCATCGGGATCTTGATTGGTTTACCGGATGTGCAACCGAACTTCTTAATGAGGTCTCGAGTGTATTTGCCTTGATTGATGAACGTTCCCTTCCCAGATTGTTTGACTTGAAAAACAAGGAAATAATTCATCTCTCCCATCATTGACATCTCGAACTTATCCTTCATCATTTTCTAAAATTGCTGACACATGATGACGTTCTTCGATCCGAAGATTTTGTCATGTACGTAGATCTGCACAAGTAGGATGTCGTCTTCCAGTCGAATGCTGAATAATGTGCGGTCTACGGTGCCTTTCTGAAAACTTTTCTGAAGAAGAAACTCATACAGGGTATCATACCAATCCCTAGGTGCTTGTTTTAACCCGTACAGAGTCTTTCTGAGTCTGTAGACCTGATGTACCTGCTGAAAACCGGGAGGCTGTTCTACATAGACTTCTTCTTTCAGCACGCTGTTCAGGAACGCAGACTTCACATCCATTTGATAAACTCTGAATCGCTGATGTGTTGCGTAGGCTAGGGATAGTCTGATTGCCTCCAATCTTGCAACTGGAGCGAAAGTTTCGTCGAAATCTACCCCTTCAGCTAGACAGTAGCCTTTTGCCACGAGTCTTGCTTTGTTCCTTACTATAACGTTGTTTTCATCTCGCTTGTTCTTGAAGACCCATTTAGTTCCAATCACATGTTGATGCCGGGGTCTGTCAACAAGCTCCCATACTTTGTTTCTCGTGAACTGATTCAGCTCCTCCTGCATTGCTATGATCCAATCAGCATCCTTAAGTGCATCCTCAACTGACTGAGGTTCTTCACTAGACAAGAAGCAGGAATATAATGCACTTTCTCCCTGACAGAATCTGGATCTTGTCTTTACGCTTGCTGAAGGATCTCCAATAATCAGGTCAGAAGTGTGAGCGTCCAACCACGATCTATGATGTTTCAACTCTTCATCTGAGATTTGTTCAACATAGATAGTAGGTGAGTTAGGCATTACAGTTGTACTATTTTGAGATTGAAGCAATTCAGTTACTAGAGATGAGTCTACTGAGTCACCAGGTTCAGGGGCATTTAGCTCAGGAACTTCATTTGTTCCCCATGAATTATTATCCTCAGTAGAGGTCTCAGTTACCACTTGGGTTTCTTCATCGACCTGAGTTACCTGGGATTGACTATGTTCAGTAGAGTCAATCTGTTCGCCTACTTTGTCGTTGGCCGAGATTCGATGAGGCTTATCTTCAGTTTCTTCATCTGAATCATCATCCCAACACAGCTGGATCTTTCCAACTTTATCTTTCAGACTCAGATCCTGTAGCTGCTTACTGATGTCCTCAGACTCTGATTTATAGTTTCTGCTCCTGTCTTCAGTAGAAAACGCATTAAAAACAACATGAAGGCTTTCCTCCACGCAAAGGCTCCGGTAGTTAAAAACTCTGAAGGCTTTGCTGACCCGGGAGTATCCTAAGAAGACTCCCTGGTCGGACTTGCTATCAAAAGTCTTTAACTGATCCTTCCCATTATTGTGGATAAAGCACGAACACCCAAAAATATGGAAATATGATAGAGAAGTCTTCCTTCCGTTCCATAATTCATATGGTGTCTTCTTATGCTGCTTAGTTAGTAGAGATCTATTCTGAGTGTAACATGCAGTGTCAGTTGCTTCTGCCCAGAATTTGGTTGGGAGTCCTGAGTCTGCGAGCAGGGTTCTTGCTGCATCTTTGAGTGTTCTATTCTTCCTTTCAGCAACCCCATTTTGTTGAGGCGTGCACGCGGCAGACATCTCATGCTCTATGACTTCAGCTTTGCAGAACTCCTCCACCATAGAATTCAGGAACTCAGTTCCTCTGTCTGAACGTATCTTTATAATCTTGGTGTTCTTCTCGACACTAAGCTTTTTCAGAAGCGTTGGTAACTCTGTTTTGACGTCAGACTTGTTGGCAATAAATATCACCCATGTGTAGCGCGAGT
The DNA here is from genome assembly GCA_028984105.1 of Lavandula angustifolia. NCBI lineage: Eukaryota > Viridiplantae > Streptophyta > Magnoliopsida > Lamiales > Lamiaceae > Lavandula > Lavandula angustifolia. Next base: position 17,016,328 of record CM054807.1, on the reverse strand, counting down.
AGTCATCAATGACCACTAAAGCATACTTTTTACCTCTGATCGTCACCGGAATGACTGGACCGAATAAATCCATATATAGCAGCTGAAGGATTCCATCAGTGGAAGGAGATGGAACAGGTGGATTTTGATTCCTTGTTTGCTTTCCCTTCAGACATGCTTCACACTGAGTGTCTTTGCTGAATACTTCATTCGGCAGTCCTCTTGCTAGAGTGTTTCTAGCTAGCTTGTTGAGCGTCTTGAAGTTGAGATGGCTGAGTCTTCTGTGCCAGAGCCACCCCGTTCTGTTGTCGTTCTTCGCCAACAAACAAGCTTCAGATTCAGCTGGTTCCAGTCAGTTATGTAGATATTCTTTTTGCGCGAACCTGACAACATTGTTTTCCCTGTAGATTTATCAATGACATCACAGAAACCAGCGTCAAATATCACTCTAATCGAGTTATCATAAATTTGATTAACAGAGAGAAGATTATGCTGAAGCCCTTCAACATTTGATACTCTTAGAACAGTTGTGGTTCCAATGCTGAGTGTTCCATAGCCTCTGGTATAGCCTTTTGCATTGTCTCCAAACTCGATTCGGGGTCCTTCTTCAGTAGTATAATTCTTCAGTAGGTCCTTCTGGTATGTCATGTGTCTTGAGCATCCGCTGTCCACATACCAAGGGTCCTTGTGCACCTGAAAAACAGAATTATATTTAGGTACTCTTTATTTTTTATTTTGGGTCCTTAGATGTTAGTTTTGGAAACCCAGATCTGTCTTACGGCCCTGGTGGTCTCAGAAAGTTTCTTCCCACTTTGATCAACATACTTGACCACTGGACTAGTCGATGCTGACTTCTGAGGCTTCACAGGTTCAGGAGTCCTGATCTTCTGAATTGGTGGACTGCTGACCTTTGCCTTCTGCACGGCTTTCTTCTTCTTCTTCTGACTTTTAGGTCCTCTCCTGACTATAGGATCATAATAATATGAGCCATACTGAGCTGGATGTGTCAGCTGCGGAGGTCCATACTTATCAGCCCACTTAACTTTGCTAGTTCCCCCTTGACTGAACTGGGGTGATTTGGAACTGATCTTCTTGTTAGAGTGCTGATAGCTAGGATGAGGTGCCTTCATCTTTTGTTTGTTCTTGGCTAGGGGGTTCAATATCTCTGCGTTGATGGTCTCCCCTTGAACAAATCTATCAGCTAGCCGGTTTTCTGAGCGTACGGGGGCAGATGAGGAGGCTCCATGGCTGAATCCAAGTCCCTCCTTGCAGTGCTTAGGCTTGTTGCTGGCTAGCATCGCCTCAAGCTTCTTTTCAGCGTCCATGTACCGCTCTGTCATCAGATTCCTCCAGACAACATCGCTTTTCTTCAGCAGTTCATGCTCGGTCTGAAGTCCTGACAACTCTTGCTTCAGTAGACTCAGTTCAGTATCTTTCTGAGTCAAGTCATTGGTCAGTACTGAGATCTGATCTTCTTGATGCTGAGATCAGAGAGTTTATCTCCTCCCCGAGTCTCAACACAAGTCCTTCTGACTCAGTAGCAACCTGACTCTCCTGAGAAAGTCTCTGATTCTCCACTTTCAGGGTATCCAACTCCTGAAGATTCTTACTGAGCTGCAGACTCATCTGAATCTGCTCATCGAGTAGTTCTTCATATGCGATTGCGACGTCCAGATTCTCATCTGCACCTGCAATAGTGTCGTGTGTGCAGCGTGAAGAGGAGTTAAATGAAGCGTGAGAGTTTACCTCATCCTCTTCTCCTGCCATGAGACACTTTTCAGCGTCTTCTTCAAGCTCTACGGCCATGAATGCCGCTTCATCGTCTGATGAATCCATGAAGGAATCGACTTCATCTGAGTCGTCTGACACTGAGCTCAGGACAATCATACTGATAATGTCCTAGCTTCTTACAGTTGTAGCAGGTAGTGACTCTTTCTTCTTTGCTCTCGCTGTCTTTCGACTGAGCTGAGTCCTCCTATTTCCTGCAGTCAGAAGTATGTGAGTCAGGAGTGCGCTTAGGTGTATACTCAGACTTACCCTTGGAGTCTCTGATGACTCTTGAGAGTTTTCTGCACCTCTCCTTCTCCTTCTGATACTTCATGACAAGCAGCGCTTACTTCTTAGCCATGTGTCCTTCTTGTAAGTCACTGAGTGAAGGTTCAGGGTTTAGGTTTACTAACAATATCTAAATCAGAATTAAGTTCTGAAAAGATATGGTCAGGAGTAACAATATCTAAATCAGAATGTCTCAGTAAAGTAGCAAAGGGAGTCCAATGATCGTCTGACAGTGCCCTCAAAATCTTGAGATTCATCTCTCGGTTGAAGAACGCTTTTCCCAACCCATTGATGGTGTTCATCAGATCCGTGAATCTAACGTTAAGATCTTCAATGGAGTCACCAGGCATGAGAGACAGTCTCTCCAGCTTCTGAAGTTCTAGCGCCAGCTTGTTCGCTTTGATCTTATGAGTCCCCCGACTCAGTAGTGTTAGAGCATCCCAGAGTTCCTTCGCGGACTTGCAGTCCTGAACTCTCCCGAGATAAGAATCGCTCAGGGTGGTCAGTATGGCGTTTCTGGTGACCCGGTCTAAGTTGTGAAGCTTCTTCTCCTCAGGGGTGAAGAGACTTCTATCTTTAGGGATCTTCTTCCCGGTCACCATGCCTCCTCCTTATGATGGGTCCTGAGTTACGACACTATCAACCATGGAAATGATAGGTCCGTCCTCCAGTACCTCTGTCATGCTATCGTGGAGGGAAGTCAGATGTGCCTCCATTCTGACTCGCCATACCCCGTAGTTCTCTACTGAGAACATGGGTACCATCCTGATTCCTGACATATCAGACATAGAAAATAATGATATGAATGAAGAATGATATGCAGTGAAAGCTTTTTCTGCATCCGTTCAAGTAGACCAGTTTCAGAATAACAAGAGTCTTATAGAATTCCAGCTCTGATACCAATTGTTGGTCCCGAGAATAAACGTTCAGGTGTAGAGCGGGGGGGGGTGAATACACCTGAAAACAATTTCTCAACTTAAAACGCGAACAATCCTTTTCAGGAGAGTGATGTACTGAACAAGTTTAGTACACCAAATAAGCTGTTCTGGATCGCGTGGCAGAGTGACTGACTCCACTGAGGCCTGCTAGCTGATTTGAGTCAGAATTCAGTACCATTAAGTTGAAGTTCAGTATAGTGCGGAAATGTGTAGGCCCAAATTTAGTTGAGTTAGAAAACATTTTTAAGAAATAAGTTTCAGTAGATTAGTGCGATCGATTAAGCTTTGCTGAAACTCAGTTGAATGATTTTAGAAATATTTTCAGTATGAATAATAATCAATGCAATAGTAAAAAGACAGAACACATGCAATTTTAAAGTGGTTCGGATCCAACAATCATGCGTCCACTGTCCCGAAAGATCATAAAGCTATGTATTATACTGAGATAGTCTCAGTCGGTTTGTACACTGGACAAACACTGGTCTTGAGATTTATACTGAGCAAGTCTTAGTTTACAAGGTATCAAACTAAAGTGTTTGACAAACTCTCCAACTATGAAGGAGTCATTTACAATAAGGATCAGTTCAGATATGAACTCCTTCGTCTAAGCTATGGATAAGATCTGCTGAGCTTAGGTTAGAGGGATAGGGAACGAGAAAGTGGCTTCTAGAGCGACGAACGGTTAAGTATAGACTTGGGTTCGTATTCAGTCGCTTGGATACTAGAGGCTTTATGATCTGGTTCTGCTTGGTTCCCTATGAGCATGTATGTCACCTTTCGCCGGAGATTACTCTTTGAAGTTCTTGCGGAAAGCTTAAGTCATTTCGAGTTGCTCGTGAATGCTCGTATGTTCTTCGATTTCTAGGTGAGCTTCAATTTGAATTCATCCCTCTATTTATAGAGCAGAGACATGGATAGATCCGTTGGAGACGACGATCCTTGTGTCTCTCTCTTTTGGGTAGCTAACGACTCTTTCAAAGATGGTGGCAGAGTCCTTTCCCTCCATTTCTGGAAAGTTGTTGACTTGCAGCTTTAATCAGAAAGTAGACAGTTGGCCGCTCGTCATTGGTCGAGGCTGAAGAAACTAGGTGAGACAAAACAGACTTCAAGGTGGATCTAAAGCTGACTTCTCTATACCTCTTATGACTCTGCTGATTTGACTTAGTAAATCCTGACAGTCAGAAAACTGTCCAGCCGTTGCTGAGTCTGATCTATATTAAGTAGCATACTCCTGCTGAGTCAGCTCTACTGAAGATCAACTCTGAGTTCAGTGAACTACTCCTACTGAGTTCAGTTCCACTGACTCCTTTCAGTATACTACTCGTGCTGAGTCTAGTACTACTGAGTCTTCTTCTTCTGGTACTGAGGCCGATAGTCTGCTGAATAGCTAGCGGACAGAACTGAACGCCTGAACCAAAAATGAAGAGTGTCTACTGAGTCTGAAACTCTCAGAGACAAAATAACAAATTACAATGGAATGGTTCATCAGCCAAAGTAGGGTTTTGAGATCTTCAAATCTTTAGAGCACTAGGCTACTGAGTTGTCTCCCAATAATTTGTGGAAAGACTTAATCATCTCCCAACATTCAAGTATTAAACTATTCAGGAGTCTTAACCAAAATTAAATAACAATACAAACTGTTTTGCTATTAGTTTTCTTCTTGAAAACAAATGAGCACATATCTTCACTTTTGAGATACACGTTGTTCTTACAATGATTTTGCAGTTTACTTGAAAAAATATTTTTGACCTACGTAATTCAAGCAAGTTCAATCCTTGATGGATTTTCAAGTATATATAACTATCAAGTTAATCAAATAGATAGATATTTACTACATTCATAAGGTGCATATCAAGCCTTTGTGACATAAGTAGATTAATTACACTCTAAAATATAATGTCGTCTATTATGAGAGAATACATAATTCCCGGTCTTTGAGAGAAACATTGTGTTACGAGTATTGCCATATATCTCGTAATTTTTCATTTTTCTTTGTAATAAAGACACATTTGTGTCATTCGGGGATATACTTTTTCCGGATTTTGGAACTATAGGTCCAAATATCACAAACACATGATAGTAATGTTAATATCACAATATGGTCATTCTTCAGGAATGTAATTGTGCTACTTCCAGGGCAACAATTTACTTTATTCAAGATGAATGAAATTAATATATTACAAATTTTGAGATCTGTCGAATCTCACAACTATTCTTGAAAAGAAATTAAGCAACAATAGGTGTTAGAAACGCAGTCGTCAAACATAGAGGAGCTCTTGCTACCACTCCATGTAATTAGGTAATACTTTAAATTACAACATACCTTTATATATACATTGTTCTTTAGGAACATGCAATCTTCATCAAAAATATTAATTGTTCTACTTCAGGAGCAATAATTAAAGTATGGTTGTTGTAATATATGATTTCAAAATGACAGGTTTTAGTTGTTTCAAAAACATGTAGAGTTAATTGTGCTATTTCAAGAGCAACAATTAGAGTTATGAACATATAGCATTTGCAAAAATCAAGAGCTTGAATTGTTCTTCAAGAACATGTAGTATTCTTCAAGAATACAAATTATGCTACTTCAGGAGCAACAAATTTAGTCTATATTAAATTGCTTCAGGAGAAAGATTAATATTTTCGAGAAATCCAATTGTTCTTCGGGAATGTATAGTTTTTTTTTGGATATCAATTGTGTTACTTCATGAGCAACAACAATAACAATTCAAGAACCAAGATTTGTCCATCAATAAGATATATTGTATGAATTGCTCAGTACGTAATATTATTCAGGAATATTAATTGTGTGTTACTTGGGAGAAACAAATTAAGATTGCATTTATATATATAAATATAAATATTATACAAGTATGCGAAGAAAAAAAAACTAAGGTATATATTAAATACATAAATAATATTAATAACTCTTTAGGAGTATGTAATATTCTTCGAGAATATTAAATTGTGCTACTTCTGGAGCAACAACAAGTTAAATTAAAAATATTTTTTTCCAATTGCTCTTCACGAGCATGTAATATTCTTCAGGATATTATTGTATTGTGCTACTTCTGGAGCAACAATTGATATCGGAAATATACAATAAAAAAATTCAATCTATATCATTAATCTATATTCAAAATAAATGACAAGCCAAATCTCTAATATAATCGTTCATCTCCAAATCCCATTTAAACACATGATGTCCAATTAACTCCATAAGACCAAGCTTATTAATTAATAAGAAATATTATTGTCGTCACGTGAATTATAATAATCAAAATTAATATTTTAATAAAACAAAAATTACCTCCATGAATTATCTCCCAATTCAATAATGGGCAAAAACGAAACAAATTTGGAATTTGCACCTGAGCTTGTGACGTCCGCGTGCCGTGAATTCACCTAAGCAATTGAGAGCGTTTCGTGCTGATAACGTGTTATAAACTAAATAGAACGAGAGAATAATAGAGAGAACGAGAAATAGATGTATTATTATCAGGGCGGAGACCACTACAGTTAAACCTCGATAAAGTAATATTCAATAAAGTAATAATCTCGCTAAGATAATAATTTCTTCCAGTCCCAATATAGGTCAATGTACTAAAATAATGTTCGATAAAGTAATAACCTCGTTAAATGAATATTTTTTCTCGGTTCCAAGGTTATTACTTTATCGAGGTTTAACTGTATTTATAGAATATAAGATGTGTTCATATGCTTTTAGGATTTTTATGCTCATATATGGTAAATATATATAAAATATATTTATAACAGCAATTAAAAATTTTATTTCTTTAATGTGATGGTGAGTATAATTTTCTTAACTGAAAAGCCAAAACCAATCAATAAATTGTTGGAATTTATGCTATACAGCAATACCGGCATATACCCACACAATTGTAATAAAACAATTTCGACAATTAGTTGTAAATTAAGGAAAATTGGCACAAATGGTCATCAAATGTTTGTTAGTTTGGATGGATGAATTGATCCTTAATTTTGGTTTTTTTTAGTTTTTAATCCCTAAAGTTTGTTAGTTTTGATAAATTGGTCATTCCGTTAAAAAATCCGTCAGTCGACCGTTAGTCAACATCTTTTTGAAAAAATAATAAAATAATCTAAGTTCATTATCAGAATAAAATATACGGGACCAATTTATCAAATATTTGTAAGTTTCTGAATTAACTTAGGGTTAAAACTACCAATTAAAAAAAAAATTACTGAAATAAATTTTGTGCCTCCCCTCCCGCTTCCATCCGTCCACCGCCTCTCCCACGCCTCCCTCCCCCGCTGCATCTCCGCAGCCGTCCCTCTCCATCGCCCTCCTCCCGCTGCATCATTCCTGCGCAGCCCTCCCTCCCTCGCGTTCGATTTCAGTTTTATGTTGCGTTGTGGTTGGTGTCTCTCCGGTGATGGAGAAAGAGAAAGGAAAGCACGTAAAAAAGAAACCTTCAAATGAGAAAATGACCCTCGAACAGTTCGTTTCCATTATGGTTCCTCTTATAGACAGGGAAAAGGTACTAACTCCAGTTTATCCTCTTCCTAATCCTCCTTCTGCGTGTGTTTGCATATATATATATTCATGTTTATTTATCGCTATATTTTTATTCATGTGCGTGTGGGTATGTGTTGATGTCACGCGGTCTAATGTCTTGTTTCAATGTTGATCAAAATAATCCGATGGGGAGGGCAGCGGGGGGAGGGCTGCGCAGGGAGGGCGGCGGCGGGGGAGAGGCGGTAGACGGATGGAAGGAGGGGGATTGAAGAGCAATCCGGATCCTCTATCCACTTTCTTGTGTGCCACTCACATTTTAATTGTAAGCACCTAGGTGCTTACGATAACTCTAAAATTCAAATCGAAGCACCTAGATACTTACAGTTAAAAATGAAAGTGGAACACGAATGAGATACAAAAAAATGGGACAGAAGATCATGTGGATTGAAGCAGGAGGGGAGGCATAAATTTTATTTCAGTAATTTTTTATTTTTTTAATTTGGTAGTTTTAACCCTAAGTTAATTTAGAAACTTACAAATATTGGATAAATTGGTTCCATATATTTTATTTCGATAATGCCCTTAGATTACTTTATTTTTATTTCAAAAAAATGTTGACTAACGGTCAATTGACGGATTTTTTAACGGAATGACCAATTTATCCACACTAGTAGACATTGAGGATCAATAAACTAAAAAAAGATTAGAGACCAAATCATCCAAATTAACAAGCATTGGGAACCATTTGTGTCAATTTGTCATTAATAATGTTGCAAATACAGACGATATATCACCCACCCTTGCATGAAAAACTAAAATATATATGGAAACAGAAAGAATAATGTTTATTATTTACAATTCATATATAAAATGAAAATGATAAGTCAATTAATACACCATTCATCCTATAATTTGGGCACGATAATTTAAAAGAGTTTGTTATAGTTATGGATAAAGTTGTAAGACTTTTAAATAAAATATTTTAATAATTTACTAATTTAAAAATTAAGACAAGAATTCTTCGATAGCTAAAAAATGGGACTTTAATTATAGGACGAAAAGAGTATCCATTTGGAAGAGCTTATAAACAACTTATTTTAACTTATTCTAAATAATAAGTTATTTTACGCATGTTTGGAAAAATTTATCAAAATAACTTATTCTAAATAATAAGTTATTTTCAATTTATTTTCATAAGTTAATATTATTAACTTATGACAACTTATAAGTAACTGTTAAGGAGGTCCCATATCAAATCCCGACAACTAGATTTTTTAATTTCATTTTTTTTGCTTACATAAGTCATTGTTATTGCATGTATCCAACACACAATTAACTTATTAAATTTAAGTACTTATCCATAAGTTCTTATGAAATAAGTTCTTTTGTCATAAATTATTAATTAAGTTGTTTTTCCAAACGGATTTAAATAAGAATAATATAGAAACAATTTTCCGATGTAAAGGATGATTAAAAGGGATAACAATTTTAATCCAATGCGAAAGAATAAAACAAAAGGTGCAATAGGCTGAGAGACAAAAGATAAAAGATGATTGGTATATAAATACAAAAATGCGTTGAGAATTGTATAGCGCGGGATTAGAAATATAACACGTGTAATGTATACAGAATATTATGTCCATCACAAATTCAAATTTAATATCAACAAATCAGTCAGTTCTATATGAATGACTAGTTTAGTGAGTTAATACCATTTCTACATACCCGATCAAAATTCACTAAAGATGCGCATTACGTGCGCATTTGAAGTAAGTGAAGTTTATTGATAATTGTTCAAATTTATTGATTTAAAAATGTGTAGGTATTTGAAAAAAATAATATTGAACGATACTAAAAGTAGAAAAATAGTGTTTGATAATATTGTTAATAGTAATAAATTATTTTCACTTTTTAAATGAAATGTTTGTCTCACCCATAATATTATTAAATAATTATAATTTATAATAAATAAATAAAATTGAGAGTTCCTTACTTATGTTTTAAATTACAATTAATAATTTATAATAAATAAACAAAATAAACATAGTATTAGCCTCAAATAGGGTTAATACTATATTATAGTATGATATATTTGGAGGGAGTATTATTTAATATATAATAGCATGATATATTTATGCTAATGTAATATACTATAAATTTGTATATCATATTAGTAAAAATATATCATGCTATTATATATTAAATAATATTTATTTGCATAACTCATACAAATAATATTTTATATAATTTTATTGATTACGTAACGGGAAAAAATAATTATCATAAATGGAAATGGAAAAACCTTAATTAAAAAATTGAGAATCTCAAAATCCAATACTTCGATTAATTTTATTTTATAATTTTTAAATATTAAAATATTTCATTAAATTCGAAGAACTTACAAATAATAAATAAAATATAATTATAATCAAATTGACAACTAGTTTATTAAGAAATAATCATAAGTAAATTGGTACTCCCTCCGTCCCATTAAAAACGTTCACCTTTCCCGATTAAGTTGTCCCAATATAAGTGTCATATTCCTAAAATGGCAATATTAACTATATATTTAAAAATGAGGTGGTACCCTCATTACTCACTACCCACCCCACATTATTATACACACACTCTTTCTAAAAGTTCATCTCTCACACGATTCCATTCCGCTCCGAACTCATAAAATTATAATTTTTAACATTTTGGGAATTTTAGATTGTTTTTGTAATTACAACATTAAAAAAAATCAATTGCCTAAACCACGTCTGAATAAAATTTGGATAAATTCCCATTCCATCCCACCACCAATTTTCTCGAAAACTGTGTTAATTTCTTAATATAATTAAAATTCATAAAATATATACATAAATAAAGTTTGTTAATCTCTGTGCCGAAAAGAAAGAGGACACTTTTAATGGGACGGAGGGAGTAACTAATACTCCCTCCATCCCATAATTGTTGCTCCATTTTCCTTTTCGAGCCGTCGCATAATTGTCGCTCAATTTCAAAAAATAGTAAATTATTACAAACACTTTATTTGAGGACTCACATCTTGACACTCAACCAGCAACTCTTCTTAAAAACCGTGGTGAAAAGTTTTGGAATAAGAATTGGATGGAGGGAGTAAAAATATCAATTTTAGGATAAATAGTTTTTTGGGAATTAAAAAAATATTTGGATGACAAACATGTCTAATAAACTAGAGAAGTTGTAAGCTGAAACGCTTAAGCAACTTTTCTATCTTCATACTATTGGATAGAGAATTTCAGTTGAAAATTAGGTGTTCTAAACATCAACTTGTTAGTTGAAAACTATTCATTAGAGCTAAAAGTTGTTCTAAACACAACCTTGTAAATACTATAAGTGGGGTCGGAAGATGGATCACACATAGGCAGATCTAAGGAGACCCTAACAATGTTTACATGGAGATTGCTTGATATATTTTAATAATTTACAAATCCCAGAATAATTACATATTTATTATCTCGTACTTGAGTTAAATTATGAATTCGTCCGACCAATTTTGCACAATCACACGCGACTAACTTAGTAATTTAATGTTGTTTTTATATAGTTTGCATTTTGTACAACAATTGAGGTTAACCAAAGGTTAATATCAAGTAGGGTTGTGTCACACCCCGTATGGCTGAAGGAAAAGATGATACCAGTAATAGACGAGCGTGGTCGTCATCGAAACCATCCACGTGTTATTCCTACTTAGTGTTTATTTTTCCGTCTAATTAGCTATTAGTGGTAATGCTAGGTCACGTGTTGTGTCCTATATATAACCTATGTTTTGGTGGAATGAAACAACAAGAAATTCAGCCTCTCTTTCTCTCTTCTCTCAGTTCCATTCTCTCTTTCCTGATCATCTTTCTCTCGTTCTCAATTCTCATATTCGGAATCAATTTATAATTCATCAACTAAGTACAACTCTCTACCAATCGATACAAATATTACATCAAATACTCTTTTCTTCTGGCAGAGGTGTTACAATGGTATCAGAGCAACGATTCTGCGACAATCGGCATGTAACGACCCAAAATTTTCGATATAAAATGCATTGCATATCTATTCATGCATGTTATCAAGTGTTTTAGTTCTATAAGTCGCGCCTTAGAAATTTAAATGAAAATTAAAGCATTTATCTTATTTGTCATTAAATCATTTTTGTTATGTAAATTTATTTTGAACTTCGAATGTGTTTGTTTATTTATTTATTTAGAAATCATGTTGAATTATTAGCCAAGAATAATATTTATTTATTTTGGATTTCCTAAACCTACTAGGATTCATAAAAGGATATAATATTTTATAGAGTATTAAATTATTAGGAGATAATTTGAAATTATATTTTTTGAATAAAATAGATATTATATTTGTGATATACATGTTTTAGGAAAAAAATCTAGTTGTATTTATCCATATCCTAATTTATCTATGATTGAATCTCTTATATGGTAAGTGATAAACTAAATTCTATATAAATTATATAAGTACGAAAATAATTATGGATAAAATATATTTTGATACCTTATATGATTAGGGAATGTTTAGATAATAATTTCTAGGCCTATAAATGCCCATTAGTCGCTCATAATATAGCATCCCATAAAATTTTCGAAAATCTGTCAGCATATATGCGAACTGTTTCAAGAATTATTTACACATCTTTCTGTCGTCATGTCGTCGTGAAAATTTAGGATCGTCTTCATAGGTATGTCTAGTATACTCTATTATTTTTGTAGAATCTTTCAAGCATGCTAAGTATTTGTTTTAAAATTGTTATTCGTAACCTGCTAGTTTTTGACAGCATGTTCATGAGCTTGATAGGTGTCAATAGGTGTATGTTTAATAGAAATAGGTGTATGTTTAATAGAAATAGGTGTCGAATGAATTGTCAATAGAAATAGGTGTATGTTTAATTTACCTAATTTTATTACTAGGTGAAATCATTAAAGTTTCATGTTAATAAGTAGGTTATGTATAATATACATTTTAGTTTGATTATTTTGATCTATGAATTGTTGAAATTATTGATGCATGCATGACATTTTATGTAGAGTCATTAAGATAAATTTTCATGTATAGGATCAGCGCGCAGGACTTAAACATTGATATCTATTATTTTTCATCAAGTCAAGGTTAAAGTGGGGAATGTTACGTTTATCTTTACTATATATTATATTCGATATTTCATGTTTTGACGACAGACATGTAAGAAAGTGGTCTGTGTGGCCAATACAAGTTCATGTGGTTTGTGTGGCCAATACAAGTACATGTGGTCTGTGTGGCCAATACAAGTTCATGTGGTCTGTGCGGCCAATACAAGTTCAAATGGTCTGTGTGGCCAATACAAGTTCAAGTGGTCTGTGTGGTCAAAGTACAAGTTCTTGTGGTCTGTGTGGCGAAATTACAAGTTCATGTTACATGATCTAGTTACTCATGTTTATGTTTGATATAATCTATAGTTTGGATAAGTGTATTCCCCACTGAGTAGTCGTACTTATCCCTATTATTTTAACATTTTTCAGGAAATGGTTCGGCCGATGCGTAGAGGTGTTGGTGGTGATGGTCACACGGAAAAAGGAATTATGAAACTTAGTAATGCATTAAAACTAGTTTTATCATGAACTGTGCATTCTATTTTCGAGAACTAGTAGTCGTAGTTATTTTTATTTAAGACTTCCGCTGAGTATGAAATTAACATGAGTTTTGACATTAACCTTTTCCATGAAAATGTTTTGAAAGAATTAAGATATGCATGTTAAGTTTAAGTAGCGTCCCTTGTTAAGTTTTGAAAATTAGGGCGTTACAGATTGGTATCAGAGCAGGTCTACTTTCTTGTAGACTTGATTAATGTTATGTAGGAAATTGACCACCATCACTACCACTGCATCGCGCCGGCGAGGTGAGTAAAGTTTTAAAGTCAAACAAAGTTTTTAAAATTCATATATTGCACGATTCTGAAAATGGCATGGTTTTTTATGAAAGTACATGCATTCATGTTTTTAAGCTAAACAATTTTCGAGGACGGAAATTCTTTAAGTGGGGTAGATTGTAACGACCCAAAATTTTCGATATAAAATGCATTGCATATCTATTCATGCATGTTAGTGTTTTAGTTCTATAAGTCGCGCCTTAGAAATTTAAATGAAAATTAAAGCATTTATCTTATTTGTCATTAAATCATTTTTGTTATGTAAATTTATTTTGAACTTCGAATGTGTTTGTTTATTTATTTATTTAGAAATCATGTTGAATTATTAGCCAAGAATAATATTTATTTATTTTGGATTTCCTAAACCTACTAGGATTCATAAAAGGATATAATATTTTATAGCGTATTAAATTATTAGGAGACAATTTGAAATTATATTTTGTGAATAAAATAGATATTATATTTGTGATATACATGTTTTAGGAAAAAAATCTTGTTGTATTTATCCATATCCTAATTTATCTATGATTGAATCTCTTATATGGTAAGTGATAAACTAAATTCTATATAAATTATATAAGTACGAAAATAATTATGGATAAAATATATTTGATACCTTATATGATTAGGGAATGTTTAGATAATGATTTCTAGGCCTATAAATGCCCCTTAGTCGCTCATAATATAGCATCTCATATAATTTTCGAAAATCTGCCAACATATATGCGAACTGTTTCAAAAATTATTTACACATCTTTCCGTCATCATGTCATAGTGAACATTTTGGATCGTCTTCATAGGTATGTCTAGTATACTCTATTATTTTTGTAGAATTTTTCAAGCATGCTAAGTATTTGTTTTAAAATTGTTATTCGTAACCTGCCAGTTTTTGACAGCATGTTCATGAGCTTGATAGGAAAATTGTTTTTCATATTTTATTTGTTATTTTCGACCATGTTTAATTTTAATGGGATATAATATATGTTAGGCCATTCATGTTAAAAATATAGAATTTTTAGGATACGGTTACTATTTATTTGTTAATTTGTTTCTTGACGTGCCAAATTCTTTGCCAACATGCATGTAGATTGAAAAACAAAAATCTTAATGTTACTATTAAATGAATTCTTGATTATGGTACGTTTTATTGTGATGAATATGTAATATGTTGGTCATGTTAGATGTCTATAATTTCTAGGACAATACTTTTATGATTTTATTAATTTATTTCTTGAATTGACAAATTACTCAATCCACGAATGAATTCTCAATAGAAATAGGAGTATGTTTAATATACCTAATTTTATTACTAGATGAAACCATCAAAGTTTCATGTTAATAAGTAGGTTATGTATAATATACATTTTAGTTTGATTATTTTGATCTATGAATTGTTGAAATTATTGATGCATGCATGACATTTTATGTAGAGTCATTAAGATAAATTTTCATGTATAGGATCGGCGCGCATGACTTAAACATTGATATCTTATTATTTTTCATCAAGTCAAGGTTAAGGTGGGGAATGTTACGTTTATCTTTATTATATATTATATTCGATATTTCATGTTTTGATTTCGTCGGGAACATTTTAGTTACCCGACGGCTCTCTTGAATGAGAATGAATCTGAAGAAAACGAGGAGACAAGTGAAGTGAAACCTACCGAGGTGTTTGAGGCTCCGACTAATCACGCAACTGATCTATTTGTGCAAGGAAGTGGTGAATTGGAGTCTGCAGAGGAGGTGTTCGCTGAAATGTCTGGAAGAGACCCTCAAATTGTCAAGGGGAAAACGATAAGCGAAGTTGTTTCTGAATTCGTTGGACATCAATATGAGGCTGCCTTGGCAGACCTTACGTTCGATTGCGAGCCAATTTCCGATGTCTTCGATGAACCATGTTCACTGCTGCAGGAAGTTCGGAATCCGAATGAGATGGACATGGGTGACCCATTGAGTCGAGCTCCACATTGTGCTGTCAGAAAGCACCATCAAACTTTCCTTCCGGGTAAGAATTTGATACTAACTCCGGAGTTTGATTTACTAAACTTGAAAGCTATTACAATTGTTAAAAAAATGGGTAGAATTGTTGTTGATACGGGCTGGTTGAAACTTGTTAAGGTGGAGAATCATGTGGGGAAGGGTATGTTGCTAGTACTTTCTGATTCAGGAAAGCTTTCGTTTCTCTCCTTTTGCAATGAAATGCATAGATTTTTCCCTTTGAGCCATGTTCAACTTTCTGATCCTGGAAACTCAAGGCATCAATTTGGAAGGATGCTTGTTGTTGATCCCAGTGGTTGTTTTGTTGCTGCTAGTGCGTATGAGGATCAGTTGGCTATTTTCTCGGTATCAATGTCTGAAAGTGGAGATATTATTGAGAAGAAAATCTTTGTTCCTCCTGAAAAAGATGGGCGCTTGGAATCTGCGAAAGGCTTGACCAGCATTTCTGATACTATATGGAGCATGTGCTTTATATCTAGAGATGACAATCAGTCTCGAAAATCAGGGAACCCTCTGCTGGCCATTCTTCTGAATAGTTGGGGATCTTTTTATAAAAACGAGCTTATGTTGTTGGAATGGGACATCGAGGAACAAGCTGAAGGAATAATAGGGTTGGAAAACCGATACCTTCCTCCCGGTGTGTTGTCGCGGCTCCGATTGTTGCTCCTGTGTTAGACCTTCTGATCCGTGTCCCGACCTTTTTCTCCCTCTAGGTGGTCAGAGATCTGAAGGAAATAAATTTATTTCTCTCTCTGTAACTCACGCCACTCTCGATTTTTATGAATCAATTGTGTGAGTTTCTGAACAGAATACTAATATATATAGGCTTCAAAAACTTATATAATATTAATATATTTGTAGCCCATTAATTTAATTATATTCCAATGGGCTTCCACATAACCAGCTCATAATATAATTAATTAATTTATTGAGCTACTAATATTTATCAATTAATTGGCCCAGCCAATTAATTCCAGATAAATGACATTATTAAATAATGTAAAAATACATTAATCCATTAATAATGAATTCTGAGAGACAATAAATTAGTAGACAACTAATTGGGCCAGACCAGGGATCCAATACAAGAAATAAAGCTGGGCCTCCAATTAATTAATTATCCATGCTCGACCTGAGCAAAATTAATTAATTAACACAGATTCATTCCACTAGAGAATCCGCGCCGACTTACCCCTTTATCCCAATTTGAGCAAGGGCTTGTATTTTAGACTTAATCAATCTCCGTATTTAAGATAGAAATATCCGTTAATTAATTAAGCTCACCGACGACTTAAATTAATTAACATCTTATATTCCTGAGTAGTACCACTCGACCTTATTAACACACCTCGAACTTAATCAACCGACCGGGTTTAGTGTGCTAATCCTTTCGAGTTCCTCGGGGGGATATTATCAACCCATTTTACTAGGATACGGATGCAAGATACGGACAACCGACTGAGCCACAAATAACTACTAACACCCAAGATACGTAGATCCCGCCGCTCATTTGACGTTCACCATAGTAGGTCAAAGTGATAGATAGCCAAATGCACTCGGTGAAGTCTTACCAAGCTTAAGATCAGCTAAGTCACCGAGATCTTGGTTCTCCACTAAGGTCGGTTAGGAGAACACATCTCACTGTGATCCTTCAATACACCACCTTAAGTGTACCGGAAAAGACAAGCGGCTAAGACAAGCCACTTCTTATCTAAAGCTGCAGCTTAAACCGACAACTTCATCCTTAAGTTGTCTCATTTGTGTGCTTGTTTATATCTTGTCAGTTCAACCAATTTGTGTTGTCTTACGTGATACCCGACACACCACACAAATCTAACTTTTATACAAGATAAAGGATAACATGTGCAAATATACATATTTATCGAGATAGGAGAATAAAACGGTGGTAAGGACAAAAACACATTGTATACAAGCATAAAAAGTGCTTCCAAGTATACAAAATCCCAACAATTCTACCACTTATACTAAAGTAAACTTTTAGTATACAATGTGTCTATATCTCAGCTATCTAGGTACAAACTAGTACCCAACTATATGTTAGCTATCTATCATATCTATCACGACATCTTCTCCCACTTATACAAAAGTTTCTGTAGTCCTAAGTGGGGCATCTCTACCATCCCAAAGCCACGAACATGCTTCTCGTAAGCGGGAGTGGTAAGCTCTTCGTGAAAGGATTAGCTAGGTTGACTTCGGTCCAATTTTGTTAATCACCGGTGTCACCTCGATTTACGAATACTCGTATAATATGGTACTTCCTGTCTATGTGTTTAGACGCCTTGTGAGATCTAGGTTCCTTAGAATTTGTTACTGCACCCGCATTATCACAATAAATCGTGATCGCCTTAGGCAAATTCTGAACAATATAAAGATCTTGGAGGAAATTCTTGAGCCAAACCGCCTCTTTCGAAGCTTACGGGCGCCCACATACTCTGCTTCCATGGTTGAGTCCGCAATGCATTTCTGCTTTGCACTCCTCCATGAAACGGCTCCACCTCCCAAGGTAAACACATAACCCGAGGTAGACTTCTTCTCGTCTGACTGGTCAGCCTGGAAATCCGATTCTGTATAACCCAAAGACACTAGGACCGTCTCGACGGGTAAACAAGCCTATAATCTCTAGTCCGTTTAAGGTACTTGAGAATATACTTGACCGCAGATCCCAGTATTCCTTTCCAGGGTTAGACTGATATCTTGAGACCATGCCTACGGCATATGAGATATCTGCTCTTGTACAAAGCATCGCATACATGAGGCTACCGGCAGCGGAAGCATATGGTAGTTGCCTCATACTTTCTATATCTTCGGGGCGTTTTGGGGCACCGATTCTTGGATAGAAAAATGCCATGTGTGAAAGGTACTAAACCTCTCTTGGCTTTTGCATGCTAAAACGAGCAATAACAGTGTCAATGTAGGACACTTGTGACAAGCTTAACATCCTTTTTCTGGCGATCTCGAATAACCTTGATCCCAAGGATGTAAGCAGCTTCACCTAAGTCCTTCATTTGAAACTGCTCGGATAACCACGTCTTTACGTCTGATAACACTTCAACATAATTGCTAATGCGAAGGATGTCATCTACGTAAAATGTAAGAAACACCACTGATCCGTTAACACAAATACGTTACACACACCTCGTTAGGACAGGATACAAATCTATAGGATTTGACTACTTCGTCGAAAACGCTGGTGCCATAACCGGAAATCTTGCTTAAGTCCATGAATAGACTTCTTAAGCTTCCAAATTAGATGCTCTTCGCCCTCCTTCACATAACCATCCGGGCCGTTTCATGTAGATGTCCCTACCTTTTCAAGGTGACCGTTTAGGAATGCGGTTTTGACATACATTTGCCGGATATCTAGGTTCATGTGAGCTGATATGGCAAAGAGAATCGGGAATGGACTTGATCATTGCTACGGGCGAGAAGGTGTCTTCATAATCGATACCTTCTTTCCGGGTAAAACCCTTCGCCACTAGCCCGGCCTTAAACGCCATGATCTCTTCATTCGGTGCTCTCTCTTTCTCTTGTATACTCACTTACTACCAATAGCATTGCAGCCCTCGTGTAGTTCGGTGATCTCGTATACATCCATATCGAGTTATGGACTCAAATTTCGAGTCCATGGTGCATCTACATCTCCCCATCGCTTCGTTGTAAGTCCGAGGGATCCACGGTATCTTGTTCATCTACCGGGAGATAATCAAACGTCTCCCCCGGTGAACATACCGATCAGGTGTAAATATCACCCTCCCACTACGTCGAACGGTGTTAGGAGGCTGTGTTAACGGATTGTGCGAGTTACTCGTGGAGTACTATCTTGCACTACCGGCCGTTCAAGTGGAACTCGACCACCTTATAATTCTTCAAGGATGATGTCGACTCGAGATTTATGGTTACTAGTGTAATCCTCTTCTAAGAACCGAGCGTTAGGGCTAACAACGATCTTCAGTTCTTTAGGATCATAAAAGTATCCACCTTTCGTTTCCTTCGGATGCCCTATGAACAACATCACTTCTGAACGTGATTCCAATTTATCGGCCTGCCTATTTAGCACATAAGCAAGATAACCCCAAATCCTTAAGTGGTGCATACTGGGTTTGTGCCCGCTCCACAACTCAAAAGGGATCTTTTGTACCGACTTGGAATGCACACGGTTCGGCCAAGTATGTTGCGCTCTCAGGGCATATCCCCAAAAGAAAACGGCAAAGTTGCATAACTCATCATCGACCGAACCATCTCTAAGAGACTTCGGTTCCTTCTCTCGACACACCATTCCGCCGAGGCGTGCCCGGTGATGTCGACCGGGATGTAATCCCACATTCGTCAAGTAGTCCTTGAACTCGTTGGACAGTATTCCCCACCACGATTAGATCGTAGTGTTTTGATTTCTTTACCTAGCTTCTTCTCCACTTCGCCTTGAATTCCTTAAAGGTTTCAAAGCAATCCAACTTGTGGCGAAGAAGGTAAACATATCCATACCTCGAGTAATCGTCAGTAAATTTGACGAAGTACTCATACCCTCCACGAGCTTGTGTAGACATAGACCCACACAAGTCGGAATGTATCAAACTTAATGCTTACGTGGCTCTATAACCCTTTGCCTTCAAAGGCCTAGTCATCATCTTTCCTTCCAAACGAGTTTCACAAGTTGGAAACGGTTCAATCTTGGAGAGACTCCAATGATCCATATTCCACCAACCTCTGAGTCTTGTTAAGATTGATGTGACCTAGTCTTAAGTGCCATAGATAAGTTTGGTTTACCTTAGAAGACTCTTTCCTCTTCTTAGGATTTGATGATGAGGAAGCAATATTAACGTAACTACGCGGTTTACAAGTAATAGTATATAAAGATCCGTTTAATGGTCCACCACGGATAAAATCATCGTCTTTCATGATAGAAACTTCACTATCAAAACTTGATTTATAACCATCCATGGTGCGAGTTTTGAAACGAGAAATAATGTTTCGCCTAAACTCGGGCACATATTAAACATCTTTAAGTACTAAAACAGAACTATCAAAAGATAGATTTAAATCTCCAATGGCAATTGCGGGAACTTTCAATCCATTGCCCATTGAGACTACCACCTCGCCATTGCTCAATTACCTTTTCGCAAGAAACCTTGCAAGGTGTAACAAACATGAACAGTTGCCCCGAATCCACTACCCATTCATGGGTAGAAGAGGAAACCGAAGCAGTTTCGATTACAAGAGCGACTCGCGTCTCTTTTCCTTTTGCCTTGACATCTGGATTATAATTCTTCCAGTGTCCTTTCTTACCATTCTTGAAGAACCTTCCTTTCTCCTTTGACATTTGCATGTCGCCGGTAAGGACCGTCTTCTTACTCCCAGCTGCTCTTCTTGAAATGTCCACCCTTTCTCGTTCTTTTTCTCGGTTTCGCATTTCGAGGATTCCTTGAACTACTAGGGATATTCAAGACTTGAGCACTCTTGCCCTTTTCTATAACCTCTTTGACCGCTACCAAAGATTTGAGTAACATACTCAAAGTAAACTCGTTCTTAGACATAGCGGTCCTAAAAAAGAAGTTCTTATAGAACCTTTGCAGAGCATTTATTGGGTAGGTAAGATATCTCTTCCACTTTGTAAAATTATTTAAAATTGTAAACCCGTTAGGGTTTGGTTGGTGAGACTATTTAGGAACTCGAAATTAAAGTTTTTCGAACAGACATATCTGAAAAAATATAAATTAAAAGCATGTATAAAATTAATATTTGCACATAATTCGTAATTAACAATCATTGTAACCTTTTGAAAAACCAATGATGTTAAAAACCTCGAACCGCTCTAGGAATTCCACTAGCAAGCCACGCAGGTGGACGTTTACTAGCGTAACCCTAAACCAAGCTATTTACCTAGCTCTTTAATTCCAATCCACGTCAAGGTTCTTAAGACGAATGGAATTAATAGTTCGATATTCTGGACCATGTCACTATTAAAACGCGGGAAGGGACTTCGAGGGAAGTGAATTGTACCTACGGTGACATCTAAGCATTGACCATTAATTTGACCAAAATAGAATCAAATTCTCGAAATTGACATACTTACTCGAACCATGCCGCATTCAATTTGATCTAATTAGCCATCCTATTTAATTATTATCTTCTAGAGTACTCGTGTTTACTAGGCACGCAAGCCACGCAGGTGGACGTTTACGGCTTCGCTCCCACTACTCAATAATAATTAAATATTGTTTTGGAAAACTCATCTCACAAACCGGTAGCTCAAAAATGCAAGCAAGCCACGCAGGTGGACGTTTACTCACACAATCTTACTACTTTCGTGTAGAGTCCAATTAATGGAGGTCCGATTAATTGTTTAATATCCAAATTAATGGAATCTAATTAAACATTTAATTTTAAAAATTGTTTAGTCTTTTTATTCAAAAGGTTTGTAACGAATCATGCATATCACATAATTCCTAAAGCATGCAATTTCTAAGCGCATATAATAAAACGTGATCGCGAAAAATAAAACATGCTTTAACAATGACATAAATCCTATTTACATGCTTTTCTAAGCACAATTAATCACATAATTGCATGCTAAAGCATAATAATAAATAAACGCGCAAATAGGAAATTTAAAAATCGTTATCGGGCTTTAAAACACGTAATCCCTAACTATTACATTGCCGATCAAAATACAGATCTTCGAAATCTTCAAAAATCATCGAATCTAGAAACTGCGTCGAAAACTGCACCGAACTGTCGTCGCCACATCATCAGGGGGGGTCAGCCACGTGGCGCATGCATGGACGCCAACTCAGCTAGGGCTGACGTGGCGCGCCACGTCAGCGCGCCACGTCATCATCTTCCTCACGAAACTGTCGCCGCCACCGTCTTCTTCCAGGCCGGTTTCCGATCGGCCGTCTACACCAGGAGGGTCGCCGGGCCAGAGAGAGGCTGGAATAGGCCTCCCCATGCCGAGACGCCCCCGGAAACGGCGTGAATTGGCGCGCCGCACGCAGCCGCGTCTGCCCGCCGCGCGGCGCGTGCCGCCGCGCCGTTTTCGAGCGTCTCCGCCCCTCCTACACCGTCTCCAGCCCTGACCGACGTCCCCAGGATGTCGGATCTGTGAAGAACGGTCGCCTGGAGCCGCCGCCGCGTCGCGTGCAGTGCGATAAATCGCGCCTCCGCCGCAGCGCGTTCGCCGCCCAAATTCGACTTTTCCGAGCCGCGATTCGATCAATTGAAAGAGGGGAAACGTAATTGGAACACTCACGACCACCGGGTAACGGATTCCGGTCGAGATTAGTTCCTCAATTTCCCGAATTTCAAACGATTCGCCGGAACGAATTCATGGTGAGCAACGAATTTTAGACGTCGATTCCGATCTCATCCGGGATCGGATGATCCCTTGCGACCTATCTACACGAAGCTCGTAAGACGAGGATTCCATCGGTTCAAGCCGATCGTCGAACCGACGTCGGACGCGCCGGGAATCTCCGCCGCAAGATGCGGCGGAAACCTAGATAAACTAGGGTTTTTCGCTGCGAAAAACTGATTTTCGTCGTCTCATTTTTCGTGCCACCCGGACCAATTACAGTACAATTAAAATACAATCACATAGCATATTGATCCTATCAACTACTCGTGGATTTTCTCACGAGAAAAACGTTACAACGGGGTCAAAACAGTGGCTCGCAGGCCGCCCCAAACACGAAATAAGCCCGATAACGCCGAAATAAAAAACTAATTAAACAACAATCAGAGCCTAAACCAGGCTCTGATACCAATTGAAGGAATATGAAAGGAAGAAATCGGTACCTCCTCCTTCGTATGTTGTCGTGGCTCCGATTGTTGCTCTTGTGTTAGACCTTCTGATCTGTGTCCTGGCCTTTTTCTCCCTCTGGAAAATAAATTTATTTCTCTCTCTGTAACTCACGCCACTCTCGATTTTTATGAATCAATTGTGTGAGTTTCTGAACAGAATACTAATATATATAGGCTTCAAAAACTTATATAATATTAATATATTTGTAGCCCATTAATTTAATTATATTCCATTGGGCTTCAACATAACCAGCCCATAATATAATTAATTAATTTATTGGGCTACTAATATTTATCAATTAATTGGCCTAGCCAATTAATTCCAGATAAATGACATTATTAAATAATGTAAAAATACATTAATCCATTAATAATGAATTCTGAGAGACAATAAATTACTAGACAACTAATTGGGCCAGACCAGGGATCCAATACAAGAAATAAAGCTGGGCCTCCAATTAATTAATTATCCATGCTCGGCCAGAGCAAAATTAATTAATTAACACGCATTCATTCCACTAGAGAATCCGTCTTGACTTACCCCTTTATCCCAATTTGAGCAAGGGCTTGTATTTTAGACTTAATCAATCTCCGTATTTAAGATAGAAATATCCGTTAATTAATTAAGCTCACCGACGACTTAAATTAATTAACATCTTATATTCCTGAGTAGTACCACTTGACCTTATTAACACACCTGAACTTAATCAACCGGCCGGGTTTAGTGTGCTAATCCTTTCGAGTTCCTCAGGGGATATTATCAACCCATTTTACTAGGATACGGATGCAAGATACAGACAACCAGGCCGAGCCACAAATAACTACTAACACCCAAGATACGTAGATCCCTCCGCTCATTTGGACGTTCACCATAGTAGGTCAAAGTGATAGATAGCCAAATGCACTCGATCAAGTCTTACCAAGCTTAAGATCAGCTAAGTCACCGAGATCTTGGTTCTCCACTAAGGTCAGTTAGGAGAACACATCTCACTGTGATCCTTCAATACACCACCTTAAGTGTACCAGTAAAGACAAGCAGCTAAGACAAGCCACTTCTTATCTAAACTGCAGCTTAAACCGACAACTTCATCCTTAAGTTGTCTCAGCTGTGTTAACTGTTTATATCTTGTCAGTTCAACCAATTTGTGTTGTCTTCTGTGATACCCGACACACCACACAAATCTAACTTTTATACAAGATAAAGGATAACATGTGCAAATATACATATTTATCAGATAGGAGAATAAAACAGTGGTAAGGACAAAAACACATTGTATACAAGCATAAAAAGTGCTTCCAGTATACAAAATCCCAACACAAGCTATCCATGTCGTCTATCAATTTGCTGAAGTTGGACCCATAGCGTATCATATAGTTGAAGTCCCAAATTCTCATGGGTTTGCCTTCCTCTTTAGGGTCGGTGATATCGTCCTAATGGATTTCAGGAATGTTCAGAGCCCGTCTTGTGTAATACAGAACAAGCTTAAATTTCAAACCAGTGGAGGAAAATAAATTCAAAAACATTTTTGGAATACCAGATATTATGGATGAAGAAGGTATTTATAGTGTTGCTGCCTCTGCTTTGCTTGAGCTTGGTGACATAGATAAAATTGATGACCCAATGAATATTGATGATTATAGTAATGTACAACCTGGTTTCAATTATATTTGCTCTTGGAGTTGGGAGTCTAGTACCACTAATGGTCTTAGGATAATATTTAGTACTGACTCCGGAGATCTTTATGCTATTGAAGTCGTTTTTGAGTCTGATGGCCTTAGAGTAAGTTTATCGGATTGTCTTTACAAAGGTCTAGCATGCAATGCTCTGTTATGGCTTGATGGTGGGTTTGTGGCAACTATTGTTGACATGGCTGATGGGGTGATCTTAAAATTTGAAGAGGGATTCCTACAGTACAGAAGCTCAATTCAAAACATTGCTCCAATCTTGGATATGTGCATTGTTGACTATCCAGATGAAAAACATGATCAAATGTTTGCCTGCTCTGGTATAGCATCTAACGGATCCTTACGGATCATTCGGAGTGGTATCAGTGTGGATAAATTATTGAAAACTGCTCCAATTTATCAAGGTGTAACTGGTACATGGATAGTTAAAATCAATGTTTCTGATCTCTATCATTCTTTTCTAGTACTATCATTTGTTGAAGAGACTCGGGTTCTCTCAGTTGGTGTTAGCTTTTCTGATGTAACTGAATCGGTTGGTTTTCTACTTGATGTCTGTACTTTGGCTTGTGGTGTTGTGGCTGATGGTGTATTGGTACAGATTCACCAATCTGGAGTTAGAATTTGTTTGCCCATCGGATCAGTGTCTCCTGATGGTATTCCTTTGACATCTCCAGTATGCGCATCGTGGTTTCCCGAGAGTATGACAATAAGTCTCGGAGCTGTTGGGAATGGCATGGTAATTGTAGCGACTTCCAGTCCATGCATCTTATTCATCCTTGGCGTTAGACCTTTGTCGGCATATCATTATGAGATTTATGAGATGCAGCATGTGAAATTGCAGAACGAGTTGTCTTGTATTTCCGTACCACAGAAGCGCCCTGGTTTGAGTAAGGTTTTGATGGATTGTGCAGTTAACAACCTTATGACAGCCTCTCCATTTGGAAATTATGTTGATAATGCACTTATTATTGGTACTCATAAACCTTCAGTAGAAGTTATGTCCTTAAGACTACAAGTTATTGCAAGGGGGCGTGGTAAGACAAGATTTATCTTCATGTGTTGTTTCAGCCATGGAAATTTGGATGGGAAGGGGATCTTCTCTCAAACTATCAGTTTTTGGTTAAGGTATCACCTTAACTCGGCAGAAGGAATTAATGCAACGCAATTCAATTTCAGAGACAGAATAAAGAATGAACATTCTTATGTTTTGCCCCCTCCATTAGAAAGGGCCTTTGTTGTGGTTGATTGGAATCTATTGTTGGGACCATTTTCTGGTGTGATATACTTGTAGACTCACAGGGGATGGCAACAACAATATTGGACATGGTGTTTGCGGAGAGGTGACTGATAAGCTTGAGACTTGTTTATTGCCAAGTAGCAGTCCTAGCATCGTCAAATATCCGAGTCTTGGGGACAAGACTCTTTAAAGAGGGGAGTATTGTCACACCCCGTATGGCTGAAGGGAAAGATGATACCGGTAATAGACGAGCGTGGATGTCATCGAAACCATCCACGTGTTATCCCTACTTAGTGTTTATTCGTATAATTAGCTATTAGTGGTAATGCTAGGTCACGTGTTGTGTCCTATATATAACCTATGTTTTGTTGGAATGAAACAACAAGAAATTCAGCCTTTCTTTCTCTCTTCTCTCAGTTCCATTCTCTCTTTCCTGATCATCTTTCTCTCGTTCTCAATTCTCATATTCGGAATCAATTTACAATTCATCAACAAGTACAACGCCAATCGATACAAATATTACATCAAATACTCTTTCCTTCCGGCGGAGGTGTTACAGGTTGTGGTCGAAATACGGTGTGCGTAAGATCAAAATCGAGGAAACTCCAAATTGTATTTATAACAAGATTGCTTTAACAATTTATAGAATTGCTCTACAGTAATTACAAATTCATTATGCAATGACGAAAAATCACACGCGTGAGTGGCTATAGGCTGCGCTTACCCATTCTTACGGCTACACACACCTACAAAGAAAATAAGGCAAAATTAATTAAATGCTACAAGCAATAGCCTTAAAAAGAAACATTAATTTAATAGTATTCCATTTTCTTTCTAAAACCACGCGTTAAATGCACGAATGTTTTTGAAAATACACATCACGCATATATTCTCACTATAAACATCTGATGAATTTGCTTCTAATTCAAAAAATATTGCCCGTAATTTTCATTTTCATTTTCAGAATATTATTTTATTTGTTTATTCGTGGCACAAAACACATATACGTACATATTGATGTATGTATACACATGCATTACGTATACGTGTATATATAGCATTATAGAGAGAGAGGAAGAGGAGGAGATGGAGAGGTCGAAATATAAGGACAGATTGTGTAATATCTGTATATTTCTGGAGAGAGAGGGAGAGAGCGAGAGATTTTAGAGAGAGAGGAGGAGGAAAGAATTTGTTGAAACTCGAACACACTGCCAAAATCATCAAGGCCAGGTTCTCCGATACAAGCCTACTTTTTTCCATTTTCTGTTGATATCTGCTACCGCAAACATTATACTGGAAGCAAATTTCCGCAAGTTTTTATTTTTGGGGATTTTTTTTCCAGATCCTTTAATCATACCTGTAATTCCAGTGAATGAATTTCGATTTATCCACTCCGCGCCCTCGAATTCTAATCCAGTTTGTCCTATTTATTTCTTAATCGATTAATCTTGAGATAGTAACAGAGGCAAACAGTTCTTATTTTCTGAATTTGGCTTCATTTAATCAAGCATGTGGTTTGCCTGATTTTAATAATTACTCCGGGAAATTCATGCTTGGTCAACCGGCGGCAACTCGTCGATGATAAATCGGAGGGAGCGAACTCTCCAAGACATATGTGATGTCACTCCTACTCTATCTCAGCCGCAGGCATGTTATTAACTTGATTCTTCCCATTGCCATCGCCTTTGAATTAATAGATTTGCTACTCACTCATTGTTGCGGTTCTGTCTGTAATTTAAATTTTCATCAACTTTTAAGTTGAATTTAAATGGGATACGGGGCAAGCTTGCTTATTTTGTCTGCAGTACTGGGATTTATCACTGCATATCAAATGCATGTCTTTATCAATTTGACAAGTATATATAAGCTATTATGTGTAGGTACACGTGTGTCTGATATATGTGAAAGTTGCTATGCTATGCTCGTTTGAGTTTATTGTGCTAGAATTTTGAACTTCCTTTATGTGCTGGCCAGATTACCCCAGTATTGAGAGGAAACTTTAGGATGGAGGGACCAAGTGATGAAGCAAATTGTGACTCACTGACTAATATGGTGAGATAATATCCGGTAATCGCTTTCTGTTTCATTTTTGCCATATTTGTCTCTATCATGTTTCCGACTTTCCGGCTTGCTCTTTCCTTTTATATTTGTTTTAAATTAAAATATAGGGCTTGATCTTTTTGATTTCATATGCTATGATGGTCAAATATAAGGAACATACAGCCATGTTTTGAGTGCCCTGTACTTGCTATATTTTAGGTTCAGCCAGATGAGGATTTGGTATAGTAGTTTATTGTAATTCAGCATCAATTCTAAGTAAAAGCCTTGATCCTGGAAAAAAAATAAAAGAAGAGGAAACCGAAAAGTAAATATAATCATATTGTCTCTAGAATTAGAAAATGGTAAAAAGCATTTCTATGAAGAAAAACCTAAATTCTTAGTTTTGGAGTTGGTGTGGAAGTGGACTGATATCTTGGTTGCTCTTACAGGGTTGACATCATTGCAGAGTATTTGCTCGGAAAATACCTTTGTTATTCACAATGGCTTTAGTATGTGAAAAGATATCTAATGAAATATTAATCTTTATTCTGGTTATCGATCTTATAAGTTTATCCTATCTCTTCACCGATCCTATGGTGATATGATGCTTTTTGAGTGCTCCCTTGATTGTGCTTATAGCCATTAAGATAAGATCACAATGTTTTGGAGAGTACTTGTTTCTACTCGTTTGACTTGTTCAATTATGCATCTTCTGATTCTGTCTCTCAAAATGGTGCATCTTTTTACTTCAGTTGGCAGCTGCATCATCTAAATGTGCTAGATTTCTGTACGTACTTCACCGGCATCCTGCGGCCCTTCTCCTTAAATTTATCTAATTTTGTTGATTTGTTCATTGGTCAGGTGACATCTAAAAATAACAGCCATAATCCTGCTAGATGCCGAAAGGTTGACTACAGAGGGAAGTCTGGGACATGTAATGTGTGCTCTGCTCCTTGCTCATCTTGCTTTCACGTTAATAATTTTTTTCTGAAGTCAAACAATGACTCTGCTGGAGAAACCTGTGTTGGGAATCCTGAAACTCAGCAACTAAGCATACTGACTGCTGTTGGAGGCATGGGCTCTACTTCTGATTCTTTGACTGAAAATGCAGCAGGCAAGGCTTCTTCAAGGACTTCCATTGCATCTGCATCAGATGATAGTGCAGTCCACTCAAAGTCTGATGGTCGAAGATCTCCAGAAGGAGGACACGATGATTGCTTGTCATGCGTCAGTGGAAATGATGAACAGGTTACTAAGAAATCTGATACCGAGGATAGTGGGAATAAGTATAATAAGCAGAATGCTATTAATGGAGAAATATCTGGGAAGGTGTCACCTAGTAGCTCACAAAGTGAGTTTTCTTTTACAAAAAGCACTGATGATGTGACTAACGGACAGAAGGTTCAGAATACTTCCCAACCTTCCAATGTCAAGAACCCACCATATGAAGAAAGCCCTATGAATGTAAATAATGACAAACCTTCCAAAACAATAGTTGAGCTGTTGGAAGACTCAACTGAGCAATTCAATTCATCATCACCTAATGGTGTGGTTGCTGAGTATGTTTCTGGTAATCTTAAAACGGATCTGAATTCTGTTCAGAAGAATGATGACATGGAGGTTGAAATTCATCATTCTGATGAGAGTGAGGACTCAGATATGGTGGAGCAAGATGTAAGCATGTGGTTTTCCTATTTCATAAGATTGATAATCTCGGTGTTCATTGTGTTTCGGTGGTATTAATTATGGCCATATAACCGGAACGAACAAGGATTATATTTTTGAATCTCTTTGTTAAATCTGGAGTGCTACAGTTATGATTTATCATGGATTTACATCCCCTTTATCATTTTAGTAAACTAAAAATACATCCTATTGTGCTTTGGATTTATGAAGACTGGAGATCGTGAAATCAAAGGCTATTGCGATGAATTGAAGAGTGCAGATAACGGAAAAGCTTGTTTATCAAGAAAACTGGAAACTAGAGAAACAATCCAGGGAATGAATCCTGCCTACCCGATGTCTTTGATTCTGCTAGGGCTAGAGCTAGGGCTAACCAGTCCGTAAGACAGGCACCCAGTTCATAACCAAACTATGAAATATAGAAATAGTTAATTTTGGTAAATAAGGATAATGACAGAAAAAACACTAAAACCAATCCTAATCCCTCAAAACACTATGTTACGTAGGCTCTGCAACAACTTACTGCATGCTAGCTTTTATTTTAGTGTTCATTTGCTCGAGTTCCATTACAAAAACTGGTAGTAGTTCGTCTATTTGGTTCTTATTTAGCACAAATTGGTATTATTGACATAGTTTCAATAAATATTATTCTTATGAGCATTCTCGGACCTTAATATATTACTTTTTCTTGACATTATTTCTCAATACTTGATATATAAGCCATTTTCTTGTTAGATTTTATTATCACTTGATGTAGGAAAATATTGAAGATTTGAGCTGTTTATAAGAAAGATATTGCATCAATTAGATTGTGTCATGCATAAATATATATATTTCTTTTCATGACAGAAATCTGATAAATCTGTTTTCTATTGGAAAGGTGAAAGTTTGTGATATCTGTGGGGATGCGGGGCGGGAGGATTTGCTTGCTATCTGTTCTTGTTGCAGTGATGGAGCTGAGCATACGTAAGTCTTTTAACTTCTCTAATTTTATCCATGTGTTGAATTTGCAAACTTCTGCATTTAAAACAATGGTTGTTTTCCAGATACTGCATGCGAGAAAGGCTGGAGAAAGTCCCTGAAGGGGAATGGCTTTGTGAAGAATGTAAAACTCTGGAGCAGGTAGGAAATGGAAAGCAAGAGAAGGTTGGAAGTAGGGATGAAAATGAAAAAAATAATTCATCTAGCCGAGAAAGTGAAAATTTAAATAACTCCGGCATCAAGGGTCACAAAACAATAGGTTCTACAAAATTAACTTCTAAAAGGCTTAGAGATGATGAAGATGCTGAAGTTTCTTCTATTGCAAAGAAGCCTGCTCTCGAGTCATTAGTTGGGTCACCGAAGACGTCCAATCCCAAAATAACTGCTCTTTCTCGCGAGAGTTCCTTAAAACACCCGGACAGGGGTAGATTACAGTCTCCAAATCGTTCTACTTTGGATACAATCCCAGTTAATGATGCTACAGAATTGGCAAAGTCTGCTTCAGATGCACGCGAGCTAAAGTTGCGAGGTTATAATGTTGACCTTTTTCGGTTGTTTTGGCATTGACTGGACTTGTATTCTGACCGGTTAAGTTAGTTTTTATGACTGTAGGGTTTCAATTGACAACTATCTTATTTCCCATGTCCTAGATGATTTAACAACTTCTTCACATTTCACAGGTACTTTTGCAAAGTCTAATTCTTTTAATTCTTTGAATTCAAAACCGAAGGTCAAGCTAGTAGATCAGATTGTTATTCGGAGACAGAAATCAGCCAAGGAACATGGTTCTTTTCGTCTTAAGGAGGGAGTAGTAAGATCTGTAGGCAAATCTATGTCATTTAGATCCACAGATTCCAATAGCTCTGAATCAAAAATAAAGATGCTATCGCCTAGACCGTCACACATCCAGGACGTTAAAAACACAAAAGAGAGGAGTGCATTTGAACGCCAGCGCTCATTCAGAGCAGAACATCCATCAAAAAATTCAATGATGGGTACTTCCAAGAGTTCCATATCAAGAATTGATAAAAGATTATCGCCTAGACTAGAATCATCTTCACTAGCAAGGCCGACCAACCACCATGTGGTGAAGCAAGTAAAAAATGATGGTAAATCAGTAACATTATTGAGGTCACCAAGTCTTACAGCTAGGAGGACTCCAGATGTATCCAGTTCTACAGGTAGAGTTAGATTTCAGATTTATGAGTTGGTTTGCATTATAGCTTTTTGTGCTTGAATTATTTTTTCTGCTGCTTCATTTTTTAGTATTTGCGTTACCAGGAGACTTTAAGAGACCATCAAAACATGCACGTGCTACTCCTTTGCTTTCATCAGCCAATGGAGTTAATAATACCGAACAAAAGTATAATCAGTCTAGCCTGAAGCAGGACCTAGCATTATGTCCTGATACTTCTGAAAAGTTGCCCATTAATGCTAGTGAAGGTCTATCAGACGGACTTGTTCAGCCTAAGGATATTACAGATTCTGCTGATCGACCAAGGGAATATTCTGGAAGCCGCTTGGGGCCACCATCTTTTAGGTCCTCAAGAGATGTAAACGACAACCTGAAAGCTGCAATTGAAGCTGCTGTGCTAAGGAAGCCAGGAGTCTACAGGAAGCATAAATCTTTTGGTCAATCAGATGAGTCATCCTTGCCGACTGTGGCTCCTGTAGCTTCTCATATAGACCACATGTTAAGTCCTAGATATAGAAAACTATCTTCTGATGCAGAGCTTGCTGAGAGGCCCGCGGTATCTCGGAATTTGAATGCTGACCCCCTTAAAGAGGAATCTCCCAATAGTTTAAAGCTGTCCTTGCTGATTACCCCAGAGGGTATTTCTTCTGGAGGTCGAGATGGTGTACATATTGGTCTTTCCTCGAAGGACAAATTCAGTAATGTTCCAGCTGTATTTCCTCTCTTGTTGAAATCCATAGCACTTCCTGAGCGTGAATCCATATGGCAGTATGAACTTATCTCTCGCTAGTTATTTTCTTTCAGTTTTTACCACTGCAACTGTTTTGATTGCCTCCTATTCTCCATCATGTTGAAACTAGTGCGCCTGTATGTGCAGAGGAAGTTTTGAAATTTGTCGAAGTGGTCAAACATTTGAGTTGCGGGATGGAATTCAAGCTCATCTATCAACATGCGCTTCACTTAAAGTCGTTGAGGCTGTAAACAAATTTAACAATAAAATTGTTCTCTATGAAGTTTCTCGTGCAAGCACCTGGCCAGTTCAGTTTCAGGAAGATGGTGTTAGAGAAGATAACATTGCACTTTTCTTTTTTGCTAAAGATCTTCAGAGGTTTTATTTTTGATTGTTTTGCCATCATTTTTCATGTATAATCTCTATGACTATTGGTATCGCGTTTTGCATCTAAAAGTTGATATCTTTTTAATGATACAGCTATGACATGATTTACAAAGTGTTACTGGATAAAATGATGAAGAATGACCTGGCTCTCAAGGGAAACATTAATGGTGTAGAGCTCCTCATATTTCCTTCTAATCAGCTTCCTGTTAATTTGCAGCGTAAGTGGGGGCAACTGTCTACCTTCTTTTCATTTGCAGTATAAGTGAAACATCTGTTTGTTTGTTGTACCCTGATCTTCTCTTCATGCATCCTATTTGAGATTGCCATTATATGGAATATAGTTTTTGATGAAAAAGTGGATTCATCTCATATGTTTGTAAATGGTGATGAGTCTTTATGATATGACATTTTTCATTCTAGGAGTTGCCTCTTATTGAGCACTTCTAATATGGTGTTACTTGATTAATGGGATGTGCCAGTGTCAGTTGTGAACCAAACAATGAGAGCTACGTGGATAGTTTGTACCGTGGATAATCTTTTATAAGCTATTTAACATAAACTCTTGTTACCTAGCAAAATTGGGTAAATATTGTTTCTAGAATTCCCACCTAATGACGATATCTGTTCCGAATTCCAATTTATTGAAAATGAATGCAGTTGTTTCTAACTCATGCTTCTGATGCCGCAAGCTATGTTACAATCTATTTTTAATATTTTTCATGTACATGCAGGGTGGAATACGTTATTCTTCCTTTGGGGTGTTTTCAGAGGAACGAAAGAAAGTAGCCTGCAAAAAATGCCTGAGTCCATAATATCACCTCGAGATATCCCCCAGCCAATAATGTCCTTGCCTGAGAATAGATGCTCACTTAGGCCTGTAACTGAGATTGCAAGCCAAGATGTACATCCAGAACTTGAAGTGCCCGCTTCAGAAGAATTACGAGGTTTACCTGGAGTTGTTAAAAGAGACTTTAGTATTGATGTATCTCCTTTGTATCAGCTCGGCCATGGACTAAATACTAGTTCGTCGTCTGCAGTACAAAATGATAAATCTAAGCAAGACGGAGAAATGAGATATGCTTATCAGGTACTTTTTCATTCTATTCATTGTATACATAGAACTTCCCGTTTGTTTAGGATTATTAAACTACTTTTATAGAGCGAGAATATCGTGGTTTTGTCAATTTGTCATTTACTATTTCTGTGATAGTGGCCAAGTGAACGAGGCCAAGTTAAGGTTATATCATTTCTGTTGGTTTGGGAAATCATGTTATCATTGTTTATTTTCTTTCATGCACTCCTGCCCAGTATGTCTTTGCCCATTTTCCTTGTTCGATTCATGCTTTTACAAATTTAATGCTTTGCTCTTCTCTTTTCATGTCATTGGAATTTTTACTTCGTTATTTAAATTTTATTCGCTGGTATTCTGTAGAAATTGAATGCATATCGCATGTTATTGCGCACAGGAAAGTGGCATCAGTTCCAGCTGCAATCCCCCTATTGCTATGATGAGTCCTGGTTCTGGACGGGAGCAAAGGCCGATGCAACCGGATACTCCATTTGGTAATCCACATCCACAACATGATTTTTGTAAATCACCGGCTGGTCTGCCTAAGGAAGACACAGATGAAGGAGCTACATTAAAGAAGACCCGTCATCAAAATCAATTGAGTTCAAGTGTGGATGTTATAGATCTATCCATGGATGAAGAAATCCCCTTGGAGGATGATAGGAGTACCACAGACCTAAACATGGAGCCCAACCAATGGTTCTTCAGCCAGAGAGAACCAATCCTTCCTGGGCCACCGTCTTTTGGGCATCGTACTCTTTCTGCTGGCACTAGTTATGTCTCTCCCAGAAATGAAACCTGCAGAACACTTGAAAAAGTAAGTATAGACAGACGAACTCTTACTGGCTTGTCACGTGTCATTTATCTAAGGAATGTGATACATAGGCGTACGCAATTTGGGATAGAGAAACATTTCCGTAGAAAATATGTTGTAGTAATTAATGGTTTTGTGTCATAGGTGAGCCATGTGTCTGGTGAATCTGGCTACGAACATGGTGAAAGATACTTCTTTCCCATGCAGTCGCAGCCCATGAAGGGTTTACCCTTACCCGACGGATCTATGACCTGGAAAACACATCTGCTGGATGAAGCACCAAATCTTGAGCTAGTTCTAGGGGCTGAAAGAACACCTCTGAGTCTCGGTATCGAGCGGGTGTTTTCTAGTAGAGTAGAGCAGAAGGTAGATGAGGATCATATTCTTGAAGAGGCAAGGAAGAAGAAGGCAGAGGATGATGTATCGGCATCCCTCTCCCTTTCTCTTTCATTCCCCTTCCCAGAGGAGGTGGATGCGAAAACAGCTTCTTCTTCTTATTCTTCTTCTTCAAGGATTAAGAGGCAATCCATAATGTTGGTACAGAGAGGATTAAATCCATAGTCCTAAACGGCTGGTTGTATATATGTAGAGAGTATAGTAGCCGTTGTGACACTGTGATATGATGAAAGTTTTTTCTATCAGCAATTCGCTTTCTTCGAATTTATTGTTTAATTTTATTCTTTAGCTACATCTTGGTCGATTTTTAATTTTTGGATTTGGTGCTTATATTTGATATAATTTTTCAACGAAATGTATCAAGGTTAATTATATGCTAATAGAAAATAATGAAATGTGTTCTCATTAATTATATGGAAAAAAGCAAAAACACCCCCAATCTAGGTTAAGTGGACTTTGTAGTTCAGGATTAAAGTTGAGTTAAAAAATGCATTTAAGTATATTTTTTGTTGTTTTTTTATTTTTAAATTATCCTGTGGAAAAATCTGGACTCCATTGTTGTAGACGAGGTCTAGGTTAAAAAAAATTCTAAAAAAGTGCGGTTTGCTACGCAACCTATTAATTTAAAGAGATTTATTTTCAACCTTTTTTAATAGATGCAATTACTTCCATCCAAATTAGGGATAACAAAGACTTTCATCCAGTTACATATTATATTGGTGCTATATGTTGGTGTTCGATTTCTTGTTATATGATTCATATCACATATACTGCTAACTAGAAAAAATAGTAAAAAACCAAATCAAATTTTCTCTTAAATCACCTTATTTAAGAAGTCTCTTCTTGTACATTTGTATGGTCACCATGTTTTGTATAGAATTGGTTCATTCTTAGGTACACCTATTCAAATAGACCATGGTGCAACCACTATGGAGAAAATTCAATTCGCGAGACTTTTGTGTTGAAGTTGATGTTTCCAAATCGGTTTTGGATGAGTTTGTTCTGGAAATTTGTGGTAAGGTTGTGAATCAGGAAGTTGTTTGGGATCAGATACCGAAGTATTGTTCGGAGTGCAAGCACATTGATCACTCCACTGATTCTTGTTATGCATATGGTAAGTTCCCGAGGTCGCCTAAGAAGGCTGTGCGGGTGGTAGACCGGCTCCTCCGACTGTTCAAGATGGTCTTCTCAGACTACTCAGCCTTCATCTTCGGGAGCTAAGGGTGGATCAGATTCTACTCCGCGAGATCAGGTCCTTCCTCAACGGAATGTTCAGGGAGACACTGGGACTCATTTGGAGGATCAGTCTAAGCGGTCTTCTACATCTGGGAGGGATGCCTTGATTCCTTTAGTCCCCTTGCAGCCTATTGGGAAGAAACAACGGACCCCATATCAGTGAACTTCATGATTTGGAACGTCCGCGGGATTGTCAATCTCGCCACTCAGTACATTATTCGTGGATATATATTAACAGAGAGAGATTATCTTTTGTTGTTGCGATTGAGCCTATGACTGATCCGAATCCCGCTACATATGGATCCACATTCAGTCTACCTCTTCGGGCTCATAATATTGATTCTCAGACTTGGTGTTGTTCCGGAGGCGATAGTCAGGTGTAGAGGGGGGGGGGGTGAATACACCTGATCACAGTTTCTTCTTCTCAAACCGAAGGACAGTTGAGCTGTTTAGTGCAATTGATGAACAGTGCCAAATAGTAACCTTCGATCATTGGGTCAGAGTGGGTCAGCTACTGAGTTCTTCTACTGACTTTTGTCAGTCGTTGAAACTCAGTCGGAGACGTTGTGCGGATAAGTGTGGGGCCCGGAGATTCGTCTCAGTTTTGAAAAATGCTTTTCACAAATCAAGTTCTTTTGGCTGTGCGCTTTAGAAACACGTTTTATGCAAACATATGGTTTTGAATAGTTATGATATGCAATGAAACAGTAAAGAACACAAGCGATTTAACGTGGTTCGGATACGCAAGATCCTACGTCCACGATCCTGACTATGGCAGGATAACTTGTTGATTAAACTGAGCTAGCCTCAGCAGGTATCTGTGCACTTGACAGATCCTTCTAAGTTATAGTCCTTAGCGACTTTACAATTCAAACCGAAGTTCGAAAGGGATGGAATAATCTCCAACTAAGAAGGAGTTCTTACAATAAGAACAATTCACAGAAAGTGAACTCCTTCGAATCTAAGCTATAAATATGGCAATGAGCTTAGTCTAGAGAAGAGAGGGATCTAAGTACTCTAGAGTGAAGAACTAAGAATATTCTAAGAAAGCAAGTTCTTCTCTGGATAATCTTTGAGTGTGAGTGTTCAAAGCTTGAGCGTTTTTCCCTTTTTATTCCGTTGCGTGGAGCTTCGAATTTCTTCTCTATTTATAGTTGTGAGCTATGGCATATGTCCGTTGGAGACGACGATGCCACGTGTCACAAGCTTCCAAAGAAAACGGCCATAAATTCGAATTTGTTGCGGCGCAGGGTAGTTAATTCCGTACATGAGACCGGCTTTACTTGCATAGAGCGTATATGGTGCTCGTCGCCTTCTCATTGGTCGAGGTTTGTGGTTGGTGAGAATGTGTCAGAGTCAAAGTTGACTATTCAAACAACCTCGTAAGATCTTCTGCTGAACTTCGAAAAGACTTGTGCGACTGGGTCGTGTTCTGTCGGACACAGTAGACTAGATAAGTCTCTATCTTCTTCGACTGAGTCGGCTGACAAGGAATACATCTACTGAGTAGGTCAGGCGGCGATGCGAAGGTACCGAGCTTTGCATATGTTCTTCTGCTGATGGCTTATCAGCTGATGGGCTGTCTCCTACTGAGGTGAAGATCAGCTGCTGGCTTAAGAACGCAAGCTCTTACAAAGATGACGTGGGGTTCTGGAAAGTAACTTCGTCAGAAGATCAGTCCAACAGTTTACCCCGTACAGGACTTAGACAAAAGATAATCAAAATAAACAAGTCTAACCTATACATCATCTAATCCTATAGACACACTGCACGACTGATATCAGCTGGGTTTTGAGATCTTCAATTCCATAGTACTACTATGATTTTCCCCCAATATTCTTTTAACCACTAGACAGCTGAGTACCATCTACTGACTCATAACCTAACAATTTCCCCCTAATTGATGATGCCAAAACCTCTATTTCTAACCATCTAGCCTCTATTCTAAAATAAGGAACGGAGAGCTAATCTACTGACAACAATTTCCCCCTGATTCATCAGAAGACAATCAAGATGATCAATAAAACATCAAGTCAGTAGGCGAGATATAGGCAAAATCAGAGAAACGGTTATATGAGTGTGTGTCAGATCACTTAGTGATCAGTTGTGAGAAAACACAAACAAAAACCATGAGACAATGAGTAATTGTCTGGCAAGCAATAGGAACAAATATATATATAGACAGAGAGTACATGGGTGCTATTACTATTACAAAAAATATGAGATAAGAGATCTGTTGGTTCGGAGACGATAAGTCAGGTGTAGAGGGGGGGGTGAATACACCTGAGCTCAGTTTCTTTTTCTCAATGAAGGTCAGCTGAGCTGATGATTGCAACTGATGAACAGTGCCAAATAAGCCTTCGATCGCGGGACAGAGTGAGTCAGCTACTGAGCTCTCTCCTACTGACTGTTGTCAGTACTTTGAGAATCAGTCGGAGACTGTTGTGCGGAAAGTGTGGGGCCCGGAATTCGTCTCTTTTGAAAACACGTTTTAGCAAATTAAATCTTTTGGCTGTGCGCTTTATAAAATACGTTTTATGCAAGCTTATGATTTTCAAGTCAGTTGAATGCTATGCAATAAAACAGTAAAGGAACACAAGCGATTTAACGTGGTTCGGATACGCAAGATCCTACGTCCACGGTCCTGAACAAAGAAGGAGAACTTGTTGATTATTCTGAGCAAGCCTCAGCAGGGATACTGTGCACTTGACAGTTCCCTCTAAGTTATAGTCCTTAGCGACTTTACAATCCAAACCTAAGTCTGAAAGGGGAGGGAATATTCTCCAACTGAGAATGAGTTCTTACAATAAGAACAATTCACTAAATGTGAACTCCTTCGAATCTAAGCTATAAATATGACAATGAGCTTAGTCTAGAGAAGAAAGGGATCTAAGAACTCTAGAGAGAAAAACTGAGAAATCTTCTAAGTATGCAAGTTTTCCTCTGGATGATCTTTGAGTGTTCTAGAGCGTTTATGAACTTGAGCTTGTCCCTTCGAAATTCCGTCACTCGGAGCTTCAAAAACTTCTCTATTTATAGTTGTGAGTTATGGCATATGTCCGTTGGAGACGACGATGCCACGTATCACAAGCTTCCAAGGAAAACGGCCATAATTCGAACTTGTTGCAGCAGGGTAGTTAATGCACTGTTCATGAGAGCAGCTTTACTGTGTAGAGTAGGTAAGCGTTGTCGGCTTCTCATTGGTCGAGGTTTGTAGTTGGTGAGAATGTCAGAGTTGACCGTTCAACAACCTCGTATGTCTTCTGCTGAACTTTTCGAAAAGACTTGAATAGCTGGGTCGCTTTCCGTAGGATACAGATGACCGAAAAGTCTCTGTCTTCTTCGATGAGTCTGGCCGACGGGCATCAACCGAGTAGGCCACGGTGGCGGCTGCGAAGGTACGTGCTTGTTTTCGTTCTTACGCCGATGACTATCACTGGGAGTAGTCTTCTCCTGATGATTTGTAAGCTGATGCGCTGTCTTCGACTGAGTGGAAGATCAGCTGCTGACTGAAGAACACAAGCGATTACACTGATGACGTGGGGTTCTGAAAAGTATCTTCAATAGAAGATCAGTTCAACAACTACCCCGTACAGGACTTAGACAAAAATAATAAACAATACATCAAGTCTAACCTATACATCAGCTAATCCTAACGACACACTAATCTACTGATATCAGCTAGGTTTTGGGATCTTCAATTCCATAGTACTACTATGATTTCCCCCAATTTTCTTTTAACCGAACAACAACTGAGTATCATCTACTGACTCATATCCAACAATTTCCCCCTAATTGATGATGCCAAAACCTCTACCTCTACCTCTTAAACTTCTTAAGTCTATAAAAGATGCTATCCTACTGACAACAATTTCCCCCTTACAACATTCTGAGGGAAAAAAATAAAGGAATTTCAATACTTCAGTAGGTGGGAGATAGGCAAAATCGAGAAACCGACGCGTGAGTGTGTGTCGGATCACTTAGTGATCGGTCGTGAAAACACAATGCAAAGAGCCGAAAGACAATGAGTAATTGTCGACAAGCAATAGGAACCGATATATATAATCAATGAAGTACAGATTCCTATCACTATTACAAAAGATAGAAAAAAGAAAGACTACAGACGCCTGAAGGCTTGAGTGCGTTCCCTGAATCCTGCAGATCTGTCCATGGGAGGTTCCAGACGATAGTATGAATAGATTCTCTTCCTCAGAGTCTGGATATCCTCGTCGTCTTCAGCAAGGTGGACACTCAGGTTGAAGCGGAATGCAGCAGCACTAACTTCATCTTCTATGTCCTTCGTACATAGAACCCTCGCGCAGCTTCTAGGAGGTGGGATGCGCCTGAAAGCTGGAGCTCTAAACGGAATATTCTCTCTCTTCATGATCTCCTTGAGCTGTTCCCTCAGCTCTGAATTGTACAGAAACATGAACTCATCAAAGGCTTGATCGATAGGTTGTTCTCGAGGATAGAATCCCCAAACATAGTAGCCTTTGATAAATTGCTCTTTAAGTTCTTCCCATTGATCATTAACCTCAGCCGGAACCCATCGATCGACATGAACAACTGAGTCCTTCTTGGCGAGAGATGTTCTCTTCCTTGATCCTCTTGGGATTTGTCTTCTGGGATCAGCTGCTGGCTTTTGAGATAATCTAATCATCTTAGCCATATCAGCCATTCTCTTCTTTTCTCGGAGAGCCGCTACCCTACAGTCTCCTCGACTGAGATTTAGGCCTTGCAGCGTCGCCTCCCAGGTCGCTTGATCTTCCGCTATCTGCTCAGGTGTTAGAGTAGGAGTGGGAATGCTCTGAGTAGTAGCTGGGATCTCAGTCGGAAGAGCCATAGCAAAATCTGTTTGGGCTTTCTTATGCTCTTCGACTGATTCGACCTTTTTCTTGCCTTTGCCCCTAACAGCTTTACCCTTGGGCTTCTTTGCTGCTTCTGCTGCTTCTTCAAGCTGACGCTCTCGGTCCAGCTTATCTTGCAGCTGTTGGGCAATATTGAGGTCATAAGCCTCTTGCTCCGCTTTAGATTTGAATTTATGGAGCGGGGAGGAAGGAGGAGTAGATACAGTTGCAATCTCCTTCCCCGGCCTCTGCGGTGGCAATTGTTCAGGCTCATGCTCTTCTTCTTCTGTCTCCTGCTCAATAAATCTGGTTA
Source organism: Lavandula angustifolia (assembly GCA_028984105.1). Classification (NCBI taxonomy): domain Eukaryota; kingdom Viridiplantae; phylum Streptophyta; class Magnoliopsida; order Lamiales; family Lamiaceae; genus Lavandula; species Lavandula angustifolia. The sequence goes on along the minus strand of CM054807.1, from coordinate 16,974,487 downwards.
CTTCTTCAATGTGAGCAGCAGAAGAGGAGATGGGGGTCGGCTGTAGTGGAAATTCTAGGAGAAGGACCTCAGAAGAGTTCTTATCCTGAGTAGTAGAGGGTCCTTCCTCCTGAGCCCTTTCCCCCTGAGTCTGTGCGGGTTCTTCAGTTGTGGAGGGTCTCTTCTCCTGAACCCTTTCCCTGATTATCTGTACATCACTGTATCCGTTTCAGATTCATCTTTTATTATACCTTCCCCCCTTTTTGGCATCGGCGGCACTTATCGAGGTTGGTACGGATAGCTGTGACTTCTTTTTCCGGCTTGTGGACTGAATCCTTAATCGATTTCTTTGTGGATTCGAAGTCTTTGACGAGATCGCAAGTATAAATCCCGTTCTTTTTCTTGATCGGCTATAGATGTTTTGAGCTGTGCAGCTGACTCCAGACGGAGTTTCAGCAGAGCCTGATCATGCGATTCGGTCATTTCCTTCTGAATAGTTTTCAGAGCCTCTGCCTGTTGAGTAATAGCTTTCTGAAGGCTAGAGGTTGCAATCGTATTTCTTTCGTCGATCTTTGTCTTGACAGATTCAAGAACTTGAGTCAGCTGCTCGGAAAATATCTTATGCTGATTCTGGAGCAACCGCCGACTACGAGATTGTAGATCGACTCTCCGAAGCCGATAACGCGGCCTCAATAAGCTCTTGAAAATTTGGTTGCGGAGGAGCTTCGGAGTCTTTGAGATGCCGGTTGCTAATCTGTCTCAGGCCATCTGTCGAGCCTTAGTATACTTCGCCCATTTGATATGAACGTCTTTGGCGAGAAGTCTATTTTTCTCTCCTTGGCATCGGATGGCTTTGTTGACAGATTTTGAGGTCACGGAACCGATGGGTTGAGTCTGGTAAGAACTGGTTTCGAGCCTCTCGCTCGGTAAAATGTGAGAAGTCGCTCCCTCACCGTACTCGGAGCACCTTGAGCATCACCCGATGTATCAGGGTTTGGTGATTTGCTCTTCTCACGGGGAGTTGAACCCTCAGCAGAGCCTCCCAACTCTGTATCCTTGGGTGTGTCATCCTTCCTCTGATTGTTGTCATCATCATCGTGCTTATCATCAGCAGGAGGAGATGGGGGTGGAGGAGTGTTACCGGGGGATCGACTCTCGCAAGCTTAGAAGGTAAAGCATTGCGGCTCCGAGATCTTCAAGAGTAGCTAAGTCACCGGTTCTCCGTACCCTATTACTTCTTGTAGCTTCGCTCCTCATCGTGCAGGTAGAGAACTGAGTGGGTTTTGATTATGACTTCTAGAATATCCCAACTCAGAAATCTAAGAAGCATTTGAACCCTAGCCCTGATGGCTATGTCGACTAAGTCTGAGTGCCCAGCAATTTCAGGAATATGATTGTGTACGTCAGCTGCGGCACGGAGACGAGTGGTGTGAATAGCTGTCCACTCGGCCGCATTCTCCTCGGCCGGTTCCCTATCGTCCGACTGTGTGTCATCGGAGCTGATGACTTGAGCTTTCTCCTTGAGGGTTGCTCCTTCAATCCCTGTGTCGGAGTCTAAGATATGCTCATCTTGTTGTGGAGGAGGAGTGGGTTCAATAATAGAGAGGGGCTGAGCAGCTGAGACCTCAGCTGGTCTGGTCTTAGTCAGCCGCCTCTTCTTAGGCACTTCGGTATGAGGGGGCAGAGCGGATGCTTGCTCTCTTCGGCTCAGCCGCCCCTTACCGATAGACTTCTCCGTCGCTTCTTTAGTCTCGAAACTTTATCGCCTTAGTGTTGTACGGCTTTGAGTCTTCAAAAGCTGAGTTCCTCTGTACAACACTCTCTATTAGGACTGACATCTTGGTCCCGAATAGAAGCTTACCCACACTGGCCAACCTCCTTTCGCCAGTGGGTAGCGTAGTGAACTTCTGGGCTTGGGCTTTCATCCGAGTTGTATAAAAAGTCGGCCCGGTTCACTTCTACTCCATCATCTATAGCCATCATCACCTGAATCCTTGGCTTGGACAAGTTGATCGTACGATCCATCCCGAGCTTGTCGGTATGTGCGAGACCACATACGCTAAACCTCTGTACTGAGGTAGCAAGAGATTCCTCGGGAGAGCTGTCTTGAACGTCAGATCATTGCGTCCACAGAACTTTTGCACATAAGCGTTGATCTCCCTCTCCTTATATCCGATAGGGGAGATTCCAAAATAGGAAGCTGAAACGCGAGGACCAGAGCCTCTCGGATGTTGAAGGTCTTCTGAGACGCCTTCCACTGGTTCGGATTAGTCTCCTTCATATAAGAAAACGAGGCTTCTTCTCCTCCGGCAGCCACTGAATTCCAGTTGAAATATGCCTCCGCCACTTGCCTCGGCAGACTGGCACGGGGATGCTTGGTTACGAGGGTCTCCAACCCAGACCTCTCCAGAGCATCGAACATAGGTTCCAGATATGGGATATCCACCTGGCGGAAAGCCATTGTGGGTTCGAACTGAATCCGGATGGTCATGATCTCCACTATAGGTTCAGGAGTCTGTACGATCGCCATAGAAATCTGCAAAACAACTTGTTAGAACTTGAAAATAGAGTAAGTTAGTAGTTATCAGCAGATTTTAATACATTACCGAGTATTAGAGCTTGAAAGATGCACAAGCAAGGCAGTTAAGAAGTAAAAACTGATTGCGAGTAAAGCTCGTAAAGTATGAAAATGGCGAAAAGTGAGGAAGAAGATAGAAGATGAAAGATTTTATATATATCATCTGATTATAAGTTGTGATCCAACGATCCTATTTTAATCTTTCAAATCTATAGACGGCTGAGATTAAAAGTCATAAAAAGAATGATTACCAAAGCCGCCTCAAACATAGATTTACGTAATAAAGGTAAGTGAGAAGACATGCATTAAATGCGCGACAGACATCATTAATTACTCAGTTTATGTGAATGAAAAGGTTTCCTACTGACCTTTCCTTAAACTATTAATGGCGGGAAATGAATGCACATTAACTACTGAGTGTGAACGACTGTTGCAATAAATGCGAGCATGCTTCAAAAAAATAAGTACACAAAATTATGCAAACTTCTTCAGCTGAACTTATCAGCTGGTTACCGTTATGTATAAGGAGAATGGTTGTCATGTTGATGACTATGTTCCCCCTTGCTGTGTACAGTGTGACTTTCCCAACTGAGTCACTGTACTTAGTTATCTGACCTGTCGTACTGATTCCTTATGCTGATACCAATTGTTACCAATTGTTGGGCAATGATGTTCTCAGTAGTCGGCATCTACCGACGCATTTCGGTAGGGATCCAAAGTAGACCTAGCTCAACCGATAGTTCTCTCGAACCTTGTTCTCGCCTAGTGGTTTGGTCAGTATATCTGCCCTTTGCTTGTCAGTATAGATCTTCTCCATCCTGATATCCTTCTTCTCGACATGGTCTCTGATGAAGTGGTGTCGGATGTCCTCGTGCTTGCATCTGGTATGTAGAACTGGGTTCTGAGTTATGGCAATTGCACTTGTGGAGTCGCAGTAGATGGGCACTTCATTCTGAGTTATACCATAATCTCTAAGTTGTTGTTGAAGCCAAAGGATTTGGGCACAAAGCAACTTCCCTGCAGCCATGTACTCGCCTTCGGTGAGTGGACGTTGCTACCGAATGCCGCTTCTTTGAAAACCATGAAATCAGCTTGCTGCCTAGGAACTGACAAGTTCCGGAAGTTGACTTTCGATCTATCCTGCATCCTGCATAATCAGCATCAGAATAACTTGTCAGTATTAAGTTATCATCAGCAGGATACCATAACCCAAAGATCGGTGTTCCTCTTAAATAGCACGAGAATCTTCTTCGCCGAGTCTAAATGACTTCGCTTGGGATCTCGCTTGGAATCTTGCGCATACACCTACAAAGATAAGTTATATCGGGACGGCTAGTGTTAAATAAAGTAAAGAGCCTATAATAGCTCTATAATCGGTAGAGTTAACGTAAGCTCCCTCTTTGTCTAGATCGATTTTAAAATTCGTGTTCATGGGGATTTTGACCGGCTTGCCGGAGTCGCAGCCGAATCTCTTGAGAAGATCTCGAGTGTATTTGGCTTGATTGATGAAAATTCCTTCGTGTGATTGCTTCACTTGAAATCCAAGGAAATAATTCATCTCTCCCATCATGGACATCTCGAATTTCTCCTTCATCATCTTCTCGAACTACCGACATATAGCTTCGTTTACCAGCCCAAAAATGATGTCGTCCACGTAGATTTGCACCGGTAGGATGTCATCTCCTGAATTTATGTTGAATAGGGTGCGATCTATCGTCCCCTTCGAAAACCTTTTCGAAGTAGAAAGTCCGATAGGGTATCATACCAAGCCCCGGGTGCTTGTTTTAACCCATACTGAGCTTTCCTAAGTCTCGTACACCTAATGTCCCCGCCGAAAGCCGGACGGTTGTTCCACGTAGACTTCTTCCTTCAAGACGCCGTTCGTAAAAGCTGACTTCACATCCATCTCGATATACCTTAAATCCACGATGTGTTGCATAAGCTAGGAAAAGACGAATGGCTTCCAATCAGCGACCGGAGCAAATGTTTCATCAAAGTCAATTCCCTCTGCCTGACTATATCTTTTAGCAACTAGTCGAGCTTTATTTCTGACGATGACGTTGTTTTCATCTCGCTTGTTCTTGAAGACCCACTTAGTTCCAATCACGTGCTGATGTCTAGGTCTGTCGACAAGCTCCCAAACTTCGTTTCTGACGAACTGGTTCAGCTCTTCTTGCATGGCTATGATCCAGTCAGCATCATTAAGTGCGTCCTCTATCGACTGAGGTTCTTCTGCAGACAAAAAACAAGAGTAAAGTGAGCTTTCTCCTTGACTTAATCTTGATCTCGTCCTTATAGTTGCTGATGGATCTCCAATGATAAGATCTGAAGAATGAGCATCGAGCCACGAACGCCTGAGTCGGGCTTCTTCTTCTGATACTACTTCTGCACAGTCAGTAGGTGTATTAGGCATTTCGAGAGTACGTTCTCGCGATCGAAGCAATTCAAGAAGAAGGTTAGGGTCTACCGAGTTTCCGGTGTTCGGGGGCATTTAGCTCGGGAACATTAATCGTTCCCCCTGAGTTTATATTCTCAGTAGAGGTCTCAGTTACCACAGGGGCTTCCTCATCGACCGATGTTACCTGTTGTTGATTCTGTTCGGTAGAATCAATTAGGTCAGCTACATCGACTGTTGGTTGAGTCTGAGATTGTTCATCGTCTGACTCATCATCCCAACAATGCTGGATCTTTTCAACTTTATCGGCAAGTCCGAGATCCCGTAGCTTGCTGCCGACATCTTCGCATTTAACTCTGTCTCTTTCCTGTTCTCAGTAACAAACTCATCAAAAACAACATGAGAGCTTTCCTCCCCGCAAAGAGTCCGATAGTTAAAGACTCTGAATGCTTTGCTGACTCGAGAGTATCCTAAGAATACTCCTTGATCAGATTTGCTATCAAAGACCTTCAACTGATCTTTCCCATTATTGTGGATAAAGCAAGGACAGCCGAAAATATGAAAATGAGAAATGGAAGGAATTCTCCCTTTCCACAGTTCGTAAGGCGTCTTCATGTGTTGCTGTGTCAGTAGTGAGCGATTCTGAGTATAGCAGGCGGTGTCAGTAGCATCAGCCCAAAACTTTGAGGGTAGTCCTGAGTCTGCTAGGAGCGTTCTTGCTGCTTGTTTGAGTGTTCTGTTCTTACGTTCAGCAAGTCCGTTCTGCTGAGGGGTGCGCGCAGCTTATGTCTCGTGTTGAATTCCCTCTTTATCGCAGTACTCTTTAACTACTGAGTTCATAAACTCTGTTCCTCTGTCTGAGTGTATCTTCTTAATCTTGATGTTCTTTTCCACACTGAGTTTCTTCAGTAGATTAGGTAACTCGGCCCGAACATCGATTTGTTGGCGATGAAGATGACCCAAGTATATCTCGAGTAGTCGTCTATGACGACGAGGGCATACTTCTTGCCTCTTATAGTCACTGGAGAGACTGGCCCGAATAAGTCCATGTGAAGCAGCTGAAGGATTCCATCAGTGGAAGGTGACGGAATAGGTGGATGACTTTCCTTTGTCTGCTTTCCCTTCAGGCACGCTTCACAATTTCTGTCTTTGATAAACGATTCTTTGGGCAGTCCTCTGACTTTGGAGTTCTTGACAAGCTTGTTCATGGTCTTGAGGTTCAGGTGGCTGAGTCTCTTGTGCCATAGACATCCTGACTTGTCACCAGATTTTGCCTGTGCTAGTAAGCAAGCCTCAGGTTCTGCGGTTTTCCAGTTTGCAACATAGATGTTCTTTATCCGCGAGCCTGATAACACTGTTTTCCCTGTAGATTTGTCAACAATATCACAGAAACCAACGTCAAAGATTACTCTATTAAGATTATCACGAATTGGATCGATCGAAAGGAGATTATGTTGAAGTCCTTCAACATATGTTACTCTTGGAACCGTGGCGGTCCCAATGTTCGGCGCCCGTATCCCCCTTGTGTAGCCTTTGGAGTTGTCACCGAATTCACTCGGGACCATCTTCTTGTACGTAGTTGGTCGGCGAGGCTCTTCCGGTAAGTCATGTGTCTCGAGCAGCCGCTGTCCACTATCCAAGGGTCCTTATGCACCCACAAAACAGAGGTATTTTTAGGTACCCTTTGGTTCAGTTGGGTCCTTACTGGTTAGTGGGTGATTTCGGGACCCAGATCTATCTCGGGACCTTAGAAGTCCTAGACTTCTTCTTCCGAACCTTGTCGCCTTTCTTCTCCACGAGACTTGGAGATACCGACTTTCGCCGATGATTTTGGGTTCGAGGCGCTTTCTTCTTCTGAGTCTTAGCGCTTCTCCTGACCCTGGGCTCATAGTAGTACGAGCTGTACTGAGCCGGGTGCTCATACAGTGGCTCCTTGTACTGTTCTCCCCATCTGACCTTCTTGGTTCCCCCTGAATTTGATCGCGGTGTCCTGGGGCTGGAACCTTTGGTCAGCTGCTTGTTGCTACTCGGCTGAGGTGCAATCATTTTCTGTTTGTTCTTCGCCTGAGGTGTGGTGTCAGCAGCTTGCACCTTTCCTCTGACGAACCTATCAGCCAGAGTTGCTGAGCTTTTGGAGGTGGAAGCTTCGTGGGTATAGCCAAGGCCTTCTTTTACAGTAGTTGGCCGTTGTGCTCTGAGCATGCTTTCTAGCTTCTCCTTAGCTCCCAGGTACTGTTCAGTCATCAGTCCTCTCCAGACCTCATCACTTCTCCTGAGTGAGTCGCAATCTTTCTGCACGTCTGTGAGCTTCTGACTGAGTTTGGCTATTTCAGTCTCTTTCTCAGAGTTGTCCTTGGTCAGAACTGAGATCTGAGTTTCTTGAAGCTGAGACTTAGTCATAAGAGATTCAATCTCTTCCTTGAGTCTCGCAACTAGATCCACTGACTCAGTAGAGACCTGACAATCAGAAGAAAGTCTCTGATTCTCAGCCTTTACCTGTTCAAGTTCCCCGGATAGTTTTGTCGAATTCTCGCTTCGGTCAATCTGTTCCTCTAGTAGATCGTCGTAGGCTTGTACCACATCTAGAGGATCATCTCGAGACCGAGCACGTGTCGTGTGTGTGCCGTGTGAAGAGGAGGTTATATTAAGTTTAGAATTTACCTCAACCTCTTCTCAGGCCATCGACGCGATTCGGCCGACTCATCGAGAACCGCTTTACAACCTCAACCGCGACGAACGCGGCTTCGTCTTGCGAAGAATACATGAATGTATCCTCTTCAATTGAGTTGTCGGATATCTCTCCGGCTATGTAGGCCCGCCTTCGCTTGGCAAATTTTTCTCTTCTCGGCTCGCCGTTCCGCTCTTTGAGCGGTGAGAGTTCGGGACAATCATACCGATAGTGTCCCTCCTTCTTGCGGTTGTAGCGAGTGGATGTTCTGCTTTGCTCTTACCAACCGAGTCTTTAGACGGACCGGCAAGCAGACTCCGATTTCCCCGCATTCAGTAGAAGGATTAGATTCTTCTTTCTTATGATAGTCTTTCTTACCCGAAGAAGAATCTCGGTTGTATTTCCTCGCTTTTCGACTTTCTCCTTTTCCCTCTCGATATTTGAGAGCCATCGGTGCTAGCCGATCGGTGGCCTAGAGTCTCGGAAGACTTTGCTACCGATGTGGCCACAACTTTGCTTGAGGAAATAGGCTTGGCTCCCGTGTTGCCGATCGTTGCCTTGAAGGCATGGTCGAACCGTGTGTCATTGGAGCGCTTAAGCACTTTTGGGGTAAGGCTATGCTCGAATTCCTCCGATTTTAATTTCGAAAATATAACATCGGGAGTTAGAGCATTTAGATCGAGCGACGTAAATAAGTAGCAAAAAGGAAGCCACTTCGTCGGGGCAACGCTCTCAAGATCTTGGTGTTCATCTCCTTGTTGGTGAACGACCTCCCCGACCCATTGATGACATTGACTTGATTGGTGAATCGACACTCGGCTCGTCAATGGTTTCAAGTAGCTCCATTGCAAAGGCGTCGAACTTCCGAAGCTCTAGTTCGAGCTTGTTTTCTTTGATCTCGAGGGGTTCCATGGCTCAGTACAGCCAAGGTATCCCATAGCTCTTTCGCCGTCTTGCAATCCTGTACCCTTCCGAGGTGTGAATCACTGAGCGTAGTTAGTATGGCATTACGTGTAAGTCGGTCAAGGTTGTGCAACTTCTTTTCTTCAGGCGTGAAGGCAGATTTATCTTTGGGAACCTTAGCACCAGTTTGTGCTCCCGCGCCTCCTCCAAAGAGCAAATACTACGCTGCCGATCATGGGAATGATCGGTCCCGACTCTAGGACATCTCGACATGCTCGTCGTGGAGTGACGTTAGGTGTGCCTCCATACGTACGCGCCATACCGTGTAGTTCTCTATTGAGAACATCGGTACCATCCTAATACCTGACATATCAGACATTGTAAGAGTAAGAGTATAAGGATGCTGAAAAGATGCTTATGCAGTGAAAACGGTTTTCAGGATCAGTTCGAGAGGACCAGTATTTCAGAACCGGCGATCAGTTGAACACCGTGTGCTCTCATACCAATTGTTGGTCCGGAGACGATAAGTCGGGTGTAGAGGGGGGGGTGAATACACTCGAGCTCGTTTCTTTTTCTCAATGAAGGTCACTGAGCCGATGATTGCAACCGATGAACAATTGCCAAATAAGCCTTCGATCGCGGGACAGAGTGAGTCGGCCCATCGAGCTCTCTCCTACCGATCGTTGTCGCATTTTTTGAGAATCAGTCGGAGATCAAGCAGCGGAAAGTGTGGGGCCCGGAATTCGTCTCTTTTGAAAACACGTTTTAGCAAATTAAATCTTTTGGTCAGTGCGCTTTATAAAATACGTTTTATGCAAGCTTATGATTTTCAAGTCGGTTGAATGCTATGCAATAAAAACAAGAAAAGGAACACAAGCGATTTAACGTGGTTCGGATACGCAAGATCCTACGTCCACGGCCCCGAACAAAGCAGAGAACTTGTTGATTATTCCGAGCAAGCCTCAGCAGGGATACTGTGCACTGGACAGTTCCCTCTAAGTTATAGTCCTTAGCGACTTTACAATCCAAACCTAAGTCTGAAAGGGGAGGGAATATTCTCCAACTGAGAAGGAGTTCTTACAATAAGAACAATTCACTAAATGTGAACTCCTTCGAATCTAAGCTATAAATATGACAATGAGCTTAGTCTAGAGAAGAAAGGGATCTAAGAACTCTAGAGAGAAAAACTGAGAAATCTTCTAAGTATGCAAGTTTTCCTCTTGATGATCTTTGAGTGTTTTAGAGCGTTTATGAACTTAAGCTTGTCCCTTCGAAATTCCATCACTTGGAGCTTCAAAAACTTCTATATATATAGTTGTGAGTTATGGCATATGTCCGTTGGAGACGACGATGCCACGTGTCACAAGCTTCCAAGGACAACGACCATAATTCGAACTTGTTGCAGCAGGGAGTTAATGCACTGTTCATGAGAGCAGCTGTGTAGAGTAGGTAAGCGCTGTTGGCTTCTCATTGGTCGAGGTTTGTAGTTGGTGAGAATGTCAGAGTTGACCGTTCAACAACCTCGTATGTCTTCTGCTGAACTTTTCGAAAAGACTTGAATAGCTGGGTCGCTTTCCGTAGGATACAAGTAGATCGAAAAGTCTCTGTCTTCTTATGAGTCGGCCGACAGGGCATCTACCGAGTAGGTCACCGGTGATCGCGAAGGTGCGTGCTTGTTTTCGTTCTTCGCCGATGAGTAGTCTTCTCCTGATGATCTGTCAGCTGATGCGCTGTCTTCGACTGAGTGGAAGATCAGCTGCTGACTGAAGAACACAAGCGATTACATTGATGACGTGGGGTTCTGAAAAGTATCTTCGACAGAAGATCAGTTCAACAACTACCCCGTACAGGACTTAGACAAAAATAATAAACAATACATCAAGTCTAACCTATACATCAGCTAATCCTAACGACACACTAATCTACTGATATCAGCTAGGTTTTGGGATCTTCAATTCCATAGTACTACTATGATTTCCCCCAATTTTCTTTTAACCGAACAACAGCTGAGTATCATCTACTGACTCATATCCAACAAGATCAAGTCTGACTTCTGAAATTCTTCGTGCGTTTCTTAAAGTCAGCAGACTTGTCAGCTGGAGGGTCCAGGTAGTAAAACTTGTAGACTCTTGAGCGTAGAATCTGGATTTCCTCATAATCATCTGGATCGTTCATATTCAGACATAGACGAACAGAAGCTTCTTCTACTTCTCTCTCAATCTCTTTTGTGCACAGCACGCTGCGAGTAGTCCTAGGAAGAGGGATTCGCCTTTAGGCTGGAGCTCTGAAGGGTATTTTCTCTCTCTCCATGATCTGACGGATCTGATTCCTGAACTCCATATCAAATCGACTGATAAGTTCATCAAAGTGTTGATCTGCTGGTCTGTCAGTCTCATAGATACCCCACACATAGTATCCCTTAATAAAGTCTTCTTTCAGTTTCTCCCACTGCTCGTTGAACTCGGCTGGCACCCATTTATCCACATGAGGTGTAGGCTCGTTCTTGGTATAAGGTGCCCTTCTGAACTTGGATCCTCGTGGAATCTGCTTCCTTGGATCAGATGTTGGCTTTGTAGATAGGCTAATCATTTTAGCCATGTCAGCTATCCTCTTTTTCTCTCTGAGAGCCGCTGCCCTTGTATCTCCTCTCCTGAGATTTAGTCCCTGCAGCGTGGCTTCCCAAGTAGCTCGTCCGTCCTCCGCCTCCCGCTCGGGTGTGAGATTAGTCGGATAATAACTCTGTGCAGTTGGCTGGACCTCAGACACTAAGGCCTTGGCTAGCTCCTCCCGAGCTTTCTTCTCTTCCTCAGCCTTCTTTTGGCTTCTTGCCTTTCTTAGCCTCTTCCAGCTGATGGTCATGATCAAGCTTATCCTGAAGCTGTTGAGCAATCTGAAGATCATAGGCTTCTTGCTCCGCTCTTGATTTGAACTTGCGAGCCGGGGAAGATGGAGAAATGGGTTCAGTGGTGATCTCCTTCCCCGATCTTTGCGGTGGCAATACCTGAGGCTCTTCTCCTTCTTCTTTATCCAAGAATTTTGCAATTTCGTCTATGTGCTGGGCAGATGAGATGGGAACTGCCTCGCCACCGTCTCGCCTCGCGAGGAGTGTATTCCGAACAGAGTACACTGGCCCGGGTCCACCCGAGCGGCTGACCCTTCTCCTTGAGCTGCGCTGGCCCCTTCTCCTTTACTTCCTTCCTCCACCAATTCGACCACAGCCGGTTCCGCCTCAGTTTCTTCCTTTACTTCTTCTTCCCCCTTTTTGGCATCATCCGCCTTAGAGAGGTGAGATCGGATGGCTTTGATTTCTCGTTCGACATTGTAGACTGATTCTTTAATGAGAGTGGTAGTGGATTCGAAGTCTTTGACGAGGTCGCAGTACATGTCCCAATCTTTTCCTTGATCAGCTCTGAATTGTTTAAGCTGCGCGGCTGACTCCTGACGGAGTTTCAGCAGAGCCTGATCGTGGGAATCTGTCATCTCTTTCTGAATGGCCTTAAGAGCATCCGCCTGTTGTTTTATAGCAGTTTGTAGGCTGGAGGTGGCCAATTTATTCCTTTCTTCCATGTCGGCCTTGATTGAAGCAAGAGCCTGAGCCATGTGCTCAGAGAAAATCTTCTGCTGAGTCTGAAGGAGCTGCTGACTCTGTGTTTCCAAATCTACTTTCTGAGCTGCTAAGGCAGTCTCAATTATTTCCTGAATATTCAGCTGAGGAGTAGGAGCTTCTGAGACTTTCTTCACGCCTTCAGCTAGTCGGGATACACTAGCCGTTTGGGCCTTAGTATACTGAGCCCATTTTGTATGAACATCTTTGGCTAAGAGACGATTTTTGTTCCCTTGCCATCTTATGGCCTTGTTCACCGACTTAGAGGTGATGGAATCGATTGGTTGTATCTGATACGAGCTTGTTCCGATCCTCTGCTCAGAAATCACGAGTAGTTGCTCTCGACTGCGCTTCGAGGCACCCAGGGCATCACCTGATGTGGACGGAGGTGGTGATTTGCCCTTCTCGCGGGGAGTGGGACCCTCAGCAGAGCCTCCCAACTCTGCATCCTTGGGTGGTGCCTGTTCCATCTCCTCATCCTTATCTCCATTATTCTCATTATCGGGGAGGAGATGGTGGCGAATGATCGTCGCCGGCACCGAGGTGCGCAAGCTCGCCAGATAGAGCATTGCCGCCCTCAAATCTTCGAATGTTGCCAGATCAGCTGGTTCCCCGAACCCAATTGCTGACTGCAACTCTTGCTCTTCAGCAAGTAATGAAAGAGGTGTCTGAGTCCTTATGATCTCCTCGAGTATGTCCCAACTCAGGAACCTCGAAGAAGATTCGAACTCTAGCCCTTATGGCTATTTCCACCAGATCCGAATGATCGGATATCTCGTGGATCTCGTGAGTGGACTTCTCTTGTAGCTTGGAGGCGAGTAGAGTGGATGGTCGTCCACTCGGAGGAAGTCTCTTCGGCCGGAGTCCCGACGTCCGACCGAGCTCCTGGAGCCGATCACTTGTGCCTTATCCTTAAGTGTGGCTCCCTCCATTCCTGTGTCGGAGTCAAGAATGTGTTCTACAGTAGGAGGAGGAGAGGCTGGTTTAGCTTGTTCTACTGGCACCTCAGTAGGTCCAGTTTTAGTCAGCCTTTTCCTTTTCAGAGGGTCGACGCGAGGGGGCAAAACAACAGCTGGTCTTTTTCTCTTCTGATCAGGCGGCCATCGCCCAACAGACTTCTCGGCAGCTGCTTTAGTTTTGAATTTTATTAGCTTGCTGTCGAAGTATTTGGCGTCGGCAAACGAAGAATTCCTCGCTACTGATTGCTCGATCAGTATGGACATCTTGGTCCCATACAGTAGCTTCCCAACGCTAATCATCTTCCGCTCACCAGTGGGTAAGGTGGTGAACTTTTGCACCTGAGCCTTCATCTCGGCTACGTAATAATATGCCCAGTTCACTTGGACTCCGTCGTCTATGGCCATCATCAGCTGAATACGTGGCTTAGACAACTGATCATAAGATCCTGCGGAGCTCGTCAGAATATATGACACAATGTAGGCGAGCCCCCTGTACGGAGGTAGCAGCAGGTTCTTTGGTAGGGCAGTTTTGAAACTGATGTCCTGCCTCCCACAGAACTTCTGAACATACGTGTTCATCTCCTTCTCCTTGTAGCCAATAGGAGAAACACCACTGTCTGGGAGATCAAACATCAGTCCCAAAGCATCTCGGATGTTGAAGACTCGTTGACTCACATCCCACGAGTTTGGGATAACCTCCTGCATATACGAGAAGGAAGATTCTTCTCCTCCGGACGCGAGAGTCCTCCAGTTGAGGTATACTTCCGCAACTTGCCTCGGCAGATAAGCCCTAGGCTGCTTGGATACGAGCCATTGAAGTCCAGATTGTTCAAGCGCCTCGAAGACAAGCTCAAGGTATGGAAGATCCACTTGACGAAGCGCCATTGTGGGTTCGAACTGAATCCGTGAGAGTATGATCTTGTTCATATCAGAGGGGTCATGAACATTCGCCATTAAAATCTGCAAAATAACTTGTTAGCACTTGAAAATAGAATGAGTCAGTAGATTTTTAAGCATAATTTAATACATTACCAAGTAGTTTAGAGCTTGTGGATGCTAGAAATCAGATTAGTATAGAGATTTTGAGGAAAAACTGATTTGCAGAAGAGCTCTAAAGTGGAAGTGGCGGAAAAATGAGTCGAGTAGAGAAGTTGAAAGGTTTTATAAGATCAAGCTTAATAACCGTTTAGATCGAATGGTCAGGATTTAATCTTTCAATGTTATCTGCGGCTGAGAATAAATGTTATAAACTGAATGATTACAAAGCCGCCTCTACTATAGACCCTGTTGGATATGAGTCAGTAGATGATACTCAGCTGTTGTTCGGTTAAAAGAAAATTAGGGGAAATCATAGTAGTACTATGGAATTGAAGATCCCAAAACCTAGCTGATATCAGTAGATTAGTGTGTCGTTAGGATTAGCTGATGTATAGGTTAGACTTGATGTATTGTTTATTATTTTTGTCTAAGTCCTGTACGGGGTAGTTGTTGAACTGATCTTCTGTCGAAGATACTTTTCAGAACCCCACGTCATCAGTGTAATCACTTGTGTTCTTCAGTCAACAGCTGATCTTCCACTCGGGCCGAAGACAGCGCATCGACCGACGATCATCGGAGAAGACTACTCCCGGTGATAGTCATCGGCAGAAGAACGAAAACAAGCACAGTACCTTCGCAGCCGCCACCGACCTACTCGGTAGATGCCCTGTCGCCCGACTCGACCGAAGAAGACAGAGACTTTTCGCCCATCGTATCCTACGGAAAGCGACCCAGCCTATTCAAGTCTTTTCGAAAAGTTCGACGAGAAGACATACGAGGTTGTTGAACGGTCAACTCGACATTCTCACCAACTACAAACCTCGACCAATGAGAAGCCGACAACGCTTACCTACTCTACACAAGAAAGTGCTCTCATGAACAGGTGCATTAACCGCCCCCGCCGCAACAAGTTCGAATTATAGCCGTTTTCCTTGGAAGCTTGTGACACGTGGCATCGTCGTCTCCAACGGACATATGTCATAACTCACAACTATAAATAAAGAAGTTTTTGAAGCTCCGAGTGACGGAATTTCGAAGGGACAAGCTCAAGTTCATAAACGCTCTAGAACACTCAAAGATCATCTAGAGAAAAACTTGCATACTTAGAAGATTTCTCAGTTTTTCTCTCTAGAGTTCTTAGATCCCTTTCTTCTCTAGACTAAGCTCATTGTCATATTTATAGCTTAGATTCGAAGGAGTTCACATTTAGTGAATTGTTCTTATTGTAAGAACTCCTTCTCAGTTGGAGAATATTCCCTCCCCTTTCAGACTTAGGTTTGGATTGTAAAGTCGCTAAGGACTATAACTTAGAGGGAACCGTCCAAGGTCAAAGTATCCCCGCTCGAGGCTTGCTCAGAATAATCAACAAGTTCTCCTGCTTTGTTCAGGACCGTGGACGTAGGATCTTGCGTATCCGAACCACGTTAAATCGCTTGTGTTCCTTTAAAGACTCAGCTGGTAAGAGCAGCAGAACATCCACCTGCTACAACTGCAAGAAGGAGGGACACTATCAGTATGATTGTCCCGAACTCTCAGCTGCTCAAAGAGCGGAACGACAGGCCAGAAGAGAAAAATTTGCCAAGCGATGGCAGGCCTACATAGCCGGAGAGATATCTGACAACTCAATTGAAGAGGATACATTCATGTATTCTTCTGAAGACGAAGCTGCGTTCATCGCAGTTGAGGTTGCGAGAGACGGTTCTCGATGAGTCGGCCGAATATCGTCGATGGCCGGAGAAGAGGCCGAGGTAAATTCTAAACTTAATATAACCTCCTCTTCACACAAAGACACACGACACGTGCTCGGTCTCGGATGATCCTCTAGATGTGGTACAAGCCTACGACGATCTACTAGAGGAAGAGATTCAGTGAGCGAGAGAATTCAAGCAGAACTATCCGGAGAACTTGAACAGTAAAGGCCGAGAATCGAGACTTTCTTCTAATTGTCGTGTCTCTACCGAGTCGATGGATCTAGTTGCGAGACTCAAGGAAGAGATTGAATCTCTTATGACTAAGTCTCGCCTTCAAGAAACTCGGATCTCGTTTTGACCAAGGACAACTCGAGAAAGAGACCGAAATAGCCAAACTCGACCGAAGCTCACGGACGTGCGAGAAAGATTATGACTCACTCAGGAGAAGTGATGAGGTCTGGAGAGGACTGATGACTGAACAGTACCTGGGAGCTAAGGAGAAGCTAGAAAGCATGCTCAGAGCACAACGGCCAACTACTGTAAAAGAAGGCCTTGGCTATACCCACGAAGCTTCCACCTCCAAAAGCTCAAGCAACTCGGGCCGATAGGTTCGTCGAGGAAAGGTGCAAGCTGCCGACACCACACCTCAGGCGAAGAACAAACAGAAAATGATTGCACCTCAGCCGAGTAGCAACAAGCAGCTGACCAAAGGTTCCAGCCCCAGGACACCGCGATCAAATTCAGGGGGAACCAAGAAGGTCAGATGGGCAGAATAGTACAAGGAGCCACTGTATGAGCACCCGGCTCAGTACGGCTCGTACTACTATGAGCCCAGGGTCAGGAGAAGCGCTAAGACTCAGAAGAAGAAAGCGCCTGAACCCAAAATCATCAGCAGAAAGTCAGTATCTCCAAGTCCTGTGGAGAAGAAAGCTGACAAGGTTCAGAAGAAGAAGTCTAGGACTTCTAAGGTCCCGAGACAGATCTGGGTCTCGAAATCACCCACTAACCAGTAAGGACCCAACTGAACCAAAGGGTACCTAAAAATGCCTGTTTTGCGAGTGCATAAGGACCCTTGGATAGTGGACAGCGGCCGCTCGAGACACATGACTTACCGTAAGAGCTCGCCGACCAACTACGTACAAGAAGATGGTCCCCAATTGAATTCGGTGACAACTCCAAAGGCTACACAAGGGGATACGGAATGCTGAACTTTTGGGATCGCCACGCCTCAAGAGTAGCATATGTTGAAGGACTTCAACATAATCTCCTTTCAGTCAATCAATTCTGTGATAATCTTAATAGAGTAATCTTTGACGCTGGTTTCTGTGATATTGTTGACAAATCTACAGGGAAAACAATGTTATCAGGCTCGCGGAGAAAGAACATCTATGTTGCAAACTGGAAAACCGCAGAACCTGAGGCTTGCTTACTAGCACAGACAAAATCTGGTGACAAGTCAGGATGTCTATGGCACAAGAGACTCGACCACTGAACTTGAAGACCATGAACAAGCTTGTCAAGAACTCCAAAGTCGAGGATCGCCCAAAGAATCGTTTATCAAAGACAGAAATTGTGAAGCGTGCCTGAAGGGAAAGCAGACAAAGGAAAGTCATCCACCTATTCCGTCACCTTCCACTGATGGAATCCTTCTGCTGCTTCACACGGACTTATTCGGGCCAGTCTCTCCAGTGACTATAAGAGGCAAGAAGTATGCCCTCGTCGTCATAGACGACTACTCGAGATATACTTGGGTCATCTTCATCGCCAACAAATCTGATGTTCAGACTGAGTTACCTAATCTACTGAAGAAACTCAGTGTGGAAAAGAACATCAACATTAAGAAGATACGCTCAGACAGAGGAACAGAGTTTATGAACTCAGTAGTTAAAGAGTACCGCGATAAAGAGGGAATTCAGCATGAGACATCAGCTGCGCGCACCGCTCAGCAGAACGGACTTGCTGAACGTAAGAACAGAACACTCAAAGAAGCAAAGAAGAACGCTCCTAGCGACTCGGGACTACCCTCAAAGTTTTGGGCTGATGCTACCGACACCGCCTCGCTATACTCGGAATCGCTCACTACCGACACAAAGAACACATGAAGACGCCTTACGAACGCGTGGAAAGGGAGAATTCCTTCCATTTCTCATTTTCATATTCTCGGCTGTCCTTGCTTTATCCACAATAATGGGAAAGATCAGTTGAAGGTCTTTGATAGCAAATCTGATCAAGGAGTATTCTTAGGATACTCTCGAGTCAGCAAAGCATTCGTAGTCTTTAACTATCGGACTCTTTGCGTGGAGGAAAGCCCTCATGTTGTTTTTGATGAGTTTGTTACCGAGAACGAGGAAAGAGACAAGAGTTAAATATTGAAGATGTCGGCCAGCAAGCTACGGGATCTCGGACTTACCGATAAAGCCGAAAAGATCCAAGATTGTTGGGATGATGAGTCGACGATGAACAATCTCGGACTCAACCAACAATTGATGTAGCCGACCTAGTTGATTCTACCGAACGGAATCAACAACGAGTAACATCGGTCGATGAGGAAGCCCCTCGTGGTAACCGAGACCTCTACCGAGAATATAAACTCGGGGGGGAACGATTAATGTTCCCGAGCTAAATGCCCCCGAACCGGAAACTCGGTAGACCCTAACCTTCTTACCGAATTGCTTTCACCACGTAACGCATTTCTCGAAATGCCTAATACACCTACCGACTATGCGAAGTAGTATCGAAGAAGAAGCCCGACTCGGGCGTTCGTGGCTCGATGCTCATTCTTCGGATCTTATCATTGGAGATCCATCAGCAACTATAAGGACGAGATCAAGATTAAGTCAAGGAGAAAGCTCACTTTACTCTTGTTTTTTCGTCTACGTAAGAACCTCGATCGATAGAGGACGCACTTAATGATGCCGATCGGATCATAGCCATGCAAGAAGAGCTGAACCGGTCCGTCGACACGAAGTTTGGGAGCTTATCGACGTACCTAGACATCAGCACGTGATTGGAACTAAGTGGGTCTTCAAGAACAAGCGAGATGAAAACAACGTCATCGTCAGAAATAAAGCTCGACTAGTTGCTAAAGGATATAGTCAGGTAGAGGGAATTGACTTTGACGAAACATTTGCTCCGGGCCGCGATTGGAAGCCATTCGTCTTTTCCTAGCTTATGCAACACATCGGGGATTTAAGGTATATCGGATGGATGTGAAGTCAGCTTTTCGAACGGCGCATCGAAGGAAGAAGTCTACGTGGAACAACCGCCCGGCTTTCCGAGGGACATCGAGTGTACGAGACTTAGGAAAGCTCAGTATGGGTTAAAACAAGCACCCGTGGCTTGGTATGATACCCTATCGGACTTTCTACTTCATAAAGGTTTTAAGAAGGGGACAGTAGATCGCACCCTATTCAACATAAAGTCAGGAGATGACATCCTACCGGTGCAAATCTACGTGGACGACATCATTTTCGGCCGCAGTAAACGAAGCTATATGTCGGCCAGCTTCGAGAAGATGATGAAGGAGAAATTCGAGATGTCCATGATGGGAGAGATGAATTATTTCCTTGGATTTCAAGTGAAGCAATCACCGAAGGAATTTTCATCAATCAAGCCAAATACACTCGAGATCTTCTCAAGAGATTCGGCTGCGACTCCGAAAGAAGCCACCAAAATCCCCATGAACACGAATTTTAAAATCGATCTAGACAAAGAGGGAGCTTCGTTAACTCTACCGATTATAGAGCTATTATAGGCTCTTTACTTTATTTAACGACTAGCCGTCCCGACATAACTTATGCTTTGTAGGTGTATGCGCAAGATTCCAAGCGGATCCCAAGCGAAGTCATTTAGACTCGACGAAGAAGATTCTCGCACTATTTAAGAGGAACACCCGATCTTCGGGTTATGGTATCCCGCCGATGATAACTTAATACCGACAAAGTTATTCTCGATGCCGATTATGCGAGATGCGGGATAGATCGAAAGTCAACTTCCGAACTTGTCGGGTCCTGCTAGCAAGCAAGCCGATTTCTTGGTTTTCAAAGAAGCAAGCATTCGCAGCAACGTCCACTACTGAAGCTGAGTACATGGCTGCAGGAAGTTGCTGTGCCCAAATCCTTTGGCTTCAACAACAACTTAGAGATTATGGTATAACTCAGAATGAAGTGCCCATCTACTGCGACTCCACAAGTGCAATTGCCATAACTCAGAACCCAGTTCTACATACCAGATGCAAGCACGAGGACATCCGACACCACTTCATCAGAGACCATGTCGAGAAGAAGGATATCAGGATGGAGAAGATCTATACTGACAAGCAAAGGGGCGTATATACCGACCAAACCACTAGCCGAGAACAAAGTTCGGAGAACTATCGGTTGAGCTAGGTCTCACCGGATCCCTCGAAATGCGTCGGTAGATGCCGACTACCGAGAACATCATTGCCCAACAATTGGTAATAATTGATATCAGCATAAGGAATCGATGACGAGTGTCGGATAACTAAGTACGATGACTCGGTTGGGAAAGTCACACCTGCATACGCAAGGTGGGGAACATAGTCATCGCATGACAACCATTCTCCTTATACATAACGGTAACCAACTGATAAGTTCAGCTGAAGAGGTTTGCGTAATTTTGTGTACTTATTTTTTTGAAGCATGCTCGCATTTTTTGCATCAGTCGCTCACACTCAGTAGTTAATGTGCATTCATTTCCCGCCATTAATAGTTTGAGGAAAGGTCAGTAGGAAACCTTTTCATTCACATAAACTGAGTAATTAATGTTGTCTGTCGCGTATTTAATGCATGTCTTCTCACTTACCTTTATTACGTAAATCTATGTTTGAGGCGGCTTTGGTAATCATTCTTTTTATGACTTTTAATCTCAGCCGTTTATAGATTTGAAAGATTAAAATAGGATCGTTGGATCACAACTTATAATCAGATGATATATATAAAATCTTTCATCTTCTATCTTCTTCCTCACTTTTCGCCATTTTCATACTTTACGAGCTTTACTCGCAATCAGTTTCTACTGCTTAACTGCCTTGCCTGTGCATCTTTCAAGCTCTAATACTCGGTAATGTATTAAAATCTGCTGATAACTACTAACTTACTCTATTTTCAAGTGCTAACAAGTTGTTTTGCAGATTTCTATGGCGATCGTACAGACTCCTGAACCTATAGTGGAGATCATGACCATCCGGATTCAGTTCGAACCCACAATGGCTTTCCGCCAGGTGGATATCCCATATCTAGAACCTATGTTCGATGCTCTGGAGAGGTCTGGGTTGGAGACCCTCGTAACCAAGCATCCCCGTGCCAGTCTGCCGAGGCAAGTGGCGGAGGCATATTTCAACTGGAATTCAGTGGCTGCCGAAGGAGAAGAAGCCTCATTTTCTTATATGAAGGAGACTAATCCGAACCAGTGGAAGGCGTCTCAGAAGACCTTCAACATCCGAGAGGCTCTGGTCCTCGCGTTTCAGCTTCCTATTTCTGGAATCTCCCCTATCGGATATAAGGAGAGGGAGATCAACGCTTATGTGCAAAAGTTCACGTGGACGCAGTTGATCCGACGTTCAAGACAGGCTCTCTCGAGGAATCTCTTGCTACCTCGGCATGGATGTTTAGCGTATGTGGTCTCGCACATACTGACAAGCTCAGCTGGATCATACGATCAACCGTCCAAGCCAAGGATTCAGCTGATGATGGCTATAGATGATGGAGTAGAAGTGAACCGGGCCGACTTTTTATATAACTCGGATGAAAGCCCAAGCCCGAGAAGTTCACTACGCTACCCACCGGCGAAAGGAGGTTGGCCGGTGTGGGTAAGCTTCTATTCGGGACCAAGATGTCGGGCCCTAATAGAGAGTGTTGTACAGAGGAACTCAGCTTTTGAAGACTCAAAGCTGTACAACACTAAGCTGATAAAGTTTCAGACTAAAGAAGCGACGGAGAAGTCTATCGGTAAGGGGCCGCCTGAGCCGAAGAGAGCAGCATCCGCTCTGCCCCCTCATACCGAAGTGCCTAAGAAGAGGCGGCTGACTAAGACCAGACCAGCTGAGGTCTCAGCTGTTCAGCCCCTCTCTATTACTGAACCCACTCCTCCTCCACAACAAGATGAGCATATCTTAGACTCCGACACAGGGATTGAAGGAGCAACCCTCAAGGAGAAAGCTCAAGTCATCAGCTCCGATGACACACAGTCGGACGTTAGGGAACCGATTGAGGAGAATGCGACTGAGTGGACAGCTATTAACACCACTCGTCTACGTGCCGCAGCTGACGTACACAATCATATTCCTGAAATTGCTGGGCACTCAGACTTAGTCGACATAGCCATCAGGGCTAGGGTTCAAATGCTTCTTAGATTTCTGAGTTGGGATATTCTAGAAGACATAATCAAAACCCACTCAGTTCTCTACCTGCACGATGAGGAGCAGAAGCTACAAGAAGTAATAGGGTACGGAGAACCAGCTGACTTAGCTACTCTTGAAGATATCAGAGCCGCAATGCTTTACCTTCTAAGCTTGCGAGAGTCAGTCCCTGGTAACACTCCTCCACCCCCATCTCCTCCTGCTGATGATAAGCACGATGATGATGACAACAATCAGAGGAAGGATGACACACCCAAGGATACAGAGTTGGGAGGCTCTGCTGAGGGTTCAACTCCCCGTGAGAAGAGCAAATCACCGAACCCTGATACATCAGGTGATGCTCAAGGTGCTCCGAAGTATAGTAGGGAGCAGCTTCTCACATTTTCTGAGCAGAGGCTCGAAACCAGTTCTTACCAGACTCAACCCATCGGTTCCGTGACCTCAAAATCTATCAACAAAGCCATCCGACGCCAAGGAGAGAAAAACAGACTTCTCGCCAAAGACGTTCATATCAAATGGGCGAAGTATACTAAGGCTCAGACAGACTAGACAGATTAGCAACCGGCATCTCAAAGACTCCAGAAGCTCCTCCGCAACCAAATTTTCAAGAGCTTATTGAGGCCGCGTTATCAGCTCAGAGAGTCGATCTAGAATCTCAGAGTCAGCAGTTGCTCCAGAATCAGCATAAGATATTTTCCGAGCAGCTGACTCAAGTTCTTGAATCTGTCAAGACAAAGATCGACGAAAGAAATACGATTGCAACCTCTAGCCTTCAGAAAGCTATTACTCAACAGGCAGAGGCTCTGAAAACTATTCAGAAGGAAATGACCGAATCACATGATCAGGCTCTGCTGAAACTCCGTCTGGAGTCAGCTGCACAGCTCAAAACATCTAGAGCTGATCAAGAAAAAGACTGGGATTTATACTGCGATCTCGTCGAAGACTTCGAATCCACAGCAAATCAGATTAAGGATTCAGTCCACAAGCTGGAAAAAGAAGTCACAACTATCCGTACCGACCTCGATAAGGCTGCTGATGCCAAAAAGGGGGAAGGTATAATAAAAGATGAATCTGAAACGGATACGCTGATGTACGATAATCGGGGAAAGGGTTCGGGAGAAGAGACCCTCCACGACTGAAGAACCCGCACGGACTCGTGGGGAAAGGGCTCGGGAGGAAGGACCCTCTACTACTCGAGATAAGAACTCTTCCGAGGTCCTTCTCCTAGAATTTCCACTACGGCCGACCCCCCATCTCCTCTTCTCGCTGCTCACATTGAAGAAGTAACCAGATTTATTGAGCAGGAGACAGAAGAAGAAGAGCCTGAGCCTGAACAATTGCCACCGCAGAGGCCGGGGAAGGAGATTGCAACTGTATCTACTCCTCCTTCCTCCCCGCTCCATAAATTCAAATCTAAAGCGGAGCAAGAGGCTTATGACCTCAATATTGCCCAACAATTTGCAAGATAAGCCGGACCGAGAGCGTCGGCTTGAAGAAGCAGAAGCAGGCGAAGCAGGCAAAGAAAGAAGCCCAAGGGTAAAGCCGTTAGGGGCAAAGGCAAGAAAAAGGTCGAATCGGCCGAAGAGCGTAAGAAAGCCCAAGCGCATTTTGCTAAGGCTCTTCCGACCGAGATCCCAGGCTACTACTCAGAGCATTCCCACTCCTACTCTAACACCGAGCGGATAGCGGAAGATCAAGCGACTCGGGAGGCGACGCCGCAAGGCCTAAATCTCAGTCGAGGAGACTGTAGGGCAGCGGCTCTCCGAGAAAAGAAGAGAATGGCTGATATGGCTAAGATGATTAGATTATCTCAAAAGCCAGCAGCTGATCCCAAAAGACAAATCCCAAGAGGATCAAGGTAGAGAACATCTCTCGCCAAGAAGGACTCAGTTGTTCATGTCGATCGATGGGTTCCGGCTGAGGTTAATGATCAATGGGAAGAACTTAAAGAGCAATTTATCAAAGGCTACTATGTTTGGGGATTCTATCCTCGAGAACAACCTATCGACAAGCCTTTGATGAGTTCATGTTTCTGTACAATTCAGAGCTGAGGGAACAGCTCAAGGAGATCATGAAGAGAGAGAATATTCCGTTTAGAGCTCCAGCTTTCAGGCGCATCCCACCTCCTAGAACTGCGCGCGGAGTTCTATGTACGAAGGACATAGAAGATGAAGTTAGTGCTGCTGCATTCCGCTTCAACCTAAGTGTCCACCTTGCTGAAGACGACGAGGATATCCAGACTCTGAGGAAGAGAATCTATTCATACTATCGTCTGGAACCTCCTATGGACAGATCTGCAGGATTCAGGGAACGCACTCAAGCCTTCAGGCGTCTGTAGTCTTTCTTTTTTCTATCTTTTGTAATAGTGATAGGAATCTGTACTTCATTGATTATATATATCAGTTCCTATTGCTTGTCAGACAATTACTCATTGTCTTTCAGCTCTTTGCATTGTGTTTTCACAACTGATCACTAAGTGATCTGACACACACTCACGTCGCCGCTCCGATTTTGCCTATCTCCCCCCTACCGAAGTATTGAAATTCCTTTATTTTTTTCCCTCGTAATGTTGTAAGGGGGAAATTGTTGTCGTAGGATAGCATCTTTTATGTACTTAAGAAGTTTAAGAGGTAGAGGTAGAGGTTTTGGCATCATCAATTAGGGGGAAATTGTTGGATATGAGTCAAGTAGATGATACTCACTGTTGTTCGGTTAAAAGAAAATTGGGGGAAATCATAGTAGTACTATGGAATTGAAGATCCAAAACCTAGCCGATATCGGTAGATTAGTGTGTCGTTAGGATTAGGCGATGTATAGGTTAGACTTGATGTATTGTTTATTATTTTTGTCTAAGTCCTCGTACGGGGTAGTTGTTGAACCGATCTTCCGTCAAAGATACTTTTCGGAACGCCACGTCATCGTTGTAATCGCTTGTGTTCTTCGCCGGCACTGATCTTCCACTCGATCGAAGACAGCGCATCGACCGACAAATCATCGTGAGAAGACTACTCCCACTGATAGTCATCGGCGAGAAGAACGAAACAAGCAAAGTACCTTCGGTAGCCGCCACTGACCTACTCGATAGATGCCCCGTCACCGACTCAATGAAGAAGACAGAGACTTTTCGCCCATCGTATCCTACGGAAAGCGACCCACTATTCAAGTCTTTTCAAAAAGTTCGACAGAAGACATACGAGGTTGTTGAACGGTCAACTCTGACATTCTCACCAACTACAAACCTCGACCAATGAGAAGCCGACAACGCTTACCTACTCTACACAGTAAAGCTGCTCTCATGAACAGTGCATTAACTGCCCTGCTGCAACAAGTTCGAATTATGGCCGTTTTCCTTGGAAGCTTGTGACACGTGGCATCGTCGTCTCCAACGGACATATGCCATAACTCACAACTATAAATAGAGAAGTTTTTGAAGCTCCGAGTGACGGAATTTCGAAGGGACAAGCTCAAGTTCATAAACGCTCTAAAACACTCAAAGATCATCCAGAGGAAAACTTGCATACTTAGAAGATTTCTCGGTTTTTCTCTCTAGAGTTCTTAGATCCCTTTCTTCTCTAGACTAAGCTCATTGTCATATTTATAGCTTAGATTCGAAGGAGTTCACATTTAGTGAATTGTTCTTATTGTAAGAACTCCTTCTCGCTTGGAGAATATTCCCTCCCCTTTCGGTACTTAGGTTTGGATTGTAAAGTCGCTAAGGACTATAACTTAGAGGGAACCGTCCAGTCGACAGTATCCCTGCTGAGGCTTGCTCAGAATAATCAACAAGTTCTCCTGCTTTGTTCAGGACCGTGGACGTAGGATCTTGCGTATCCGAACCACGTTAAATCGCTTGTGTTCCTTTACTGTTTTATTGCATAGCATTCAACTGACTTGAAAATCATAAGCTTGCATAAAACGTATTTTATAAAGCGCACAGCCAAAAGATTTAATTTGCTAAAACGTCTTTTCAAAAGAGACGAATTCCGGGCCCCACACTTTCCGCACAATAGTCTCCGGCTGATTCTCAAAGTACTGACAACAGTCAGTAGGAGAGAGCTCAGTAGCTGACTCACTCTGTCCCGTGATCGAAGGCTTATTTGGCATTGTTCATCAATTGCAATCATCAGCTCAGCTGACCTTCATTGAGAAAAAGAAACTGAGCTCAGGTGTATTCACCCCCCCTCTACACCTGACTTATCGTCTCCGGACCAACAGACCCTATGTAGGATGATGCGTAATAAGGGTAAGTGAGAAGACATGCATTAAATGCGCTGCAGGCAGCATTAATTACCAAATCAATTTGAATGAGAACGGTATCTACTGACCATTCCTTAAGGAAATTGATGGCGGGAAATAAATGCTTCTTAACTACTGAATGCGAGCGACTGATATCATAAATGCAAGCATGTCAACAAAAACGTTAAGTATTCAATACTACGCAAACCTCTTCAGCTGAACTTTTACGATCAGCTGGTTACCGTTAAGACTTAGGATGATGGTTGACGTGCTGAAGACCACGTTCCCCCTTGCTGTGTACAATATGATTCTCCCAACTGAATCACTGTACTGATCATCTGACCTGACATACTGGTTCCTCCCGTCTGATACCAATTGTTGCCAATTGTAGTTATCAGTAGTTTTCTTCTACCGACGTGACTCGCAGGGATCCGAAGAGACCTAGCTCAACCGATAGTTCTCTCGAATCTGTTCTCGCCTAGTGGTTTGGTCCGCATGTCCGCCCCTTTGCTTGTCGAGGATGGACTTTCTCCATTCTGATATCCTTCTTCTCGACATGGTCTCTGATGAAGTGGTGTCGGATATCCACGTGCTTGCATCTCGTATGTAGAACTGGATTCTGAGTTATTGTAATAGCACTTGTTGAGTCACAGTAGATGGGCACTTCATTCTGAATGATACCATAATCTCTCAGTTGTTGTCGAAGCCAAAGGATCTGGGCACAAGCAACTTCCAAAGAGCCATATACTCGGCCCGTAGTGGACGTTGCTACTGAGTGCTGTTTCTTTGAAAACCATGATATCAGCTTGCTGCCTAGGAATTGACACGTTTCGGAAGTTGACTTTTGATCTATCCTGCATCCTGCATAATCAGCATCAGAATAACCTGTCAGTATAAGATTATCATCAGCAGGATACCATAACCCGGCGTCGTATTCCTCTTAGATATCGCAGAATCTTCTTTGCCGAGTCTAGATGACTTCGCTTGGGATCCGCTTGAAATCTTGCACATACACCTACAAAGATAAGTTATGTCAAGTCGACTAGTCGTTAAATATAATAAAGAACCAATAATAGTTCTATACTCAGTAGAATTAACAGAAGCTCCCTCTTTGTCTAGATCGATTTTAAAATTTGTGTTCATGGGGATCTTGACTGGCTTGCTCGAATCGCAGCCGAGTCTTTTGAGAAGATCTCGAGTGTATTTAGCTTGATTGATGAAGATTCCTTCGTGTGATTGCTTCACTTGAAATCCAAGGAAATAATTCATCTCTCCCATCATGGACATCTCGAACTTCTCCTTCGTCATCTTCTCAAACTGCTGGCATATGGTCTCGTTTCTGCAGCCGAAAATGATGTCGTCCACGTAGATTTGCACCAGTAGGATGTCATATCCCGACTTTATGCTTCGAACAGGGTGCGATCTCATCGTCCCCTTTCGAAAACCTTTCGAAGTAGAAAGTCTCGATAGAGTATCGTACCAAGCCCCGGGTGCTTGTTTTAACCCATACGTAGCTTTCCGAAGTCTCGTACACTGATGTCCCTGCTAAAAGCCGGGCGCTTGTTCCACGTAGACTTCTTCCTTCGCACGCCGTTCGTAAAAGCCGACTTTACATCCATCTCGATATACTTTGAATCCTTGATGCGTTGCGTAGGCTAAGAAAAGATGAATGGCTTCTAATCTTGCGACTGGAGCGAAAGTTTCATCAAAGTCGATTCCTTCTGCTTGACTGTATCCCTTGGCAACTAGTCGAGCTTTGTTTCTGACGATGACGTTGTTTTCATCACGCTTGTTTTTGAAGACCCACTTAGTACCGATCACATGCCGATGTCTAGTGTCCGTCAACAAGCTCCCAAACTTTGTTTACGAAAAACCGGTTCGACTCTTCTTGCATGGCGATGATCCGGGCCAAGATCGTTAAGTGCGTCCTCTATCGACTGAGGTTCTTATGTAGACAAGAAACAAGAATAAAGTGAGCTTTCTCCTTGATTTAATCTCGATCTTGTTCTTATCGTTGCTGATGGATCTCCTATTATGAGATCTCGAAGAATGAGCGTCAAGCCATGAACGTCTCGAGTCCGGCTTCTTCTTCCGATACTACTTGCAGAATCGGTAGGGAGTGTTAGGCATTTCAAGAGTATCCGTCTCGAGATTGCAGCAGTTAGTCAAGAAGAAGGTTAGGATCTACCGAGTTTCCGTGTTCAGGGGGCACTTAGCTCGAGAACATTAATCGTTCCCCCCCGAGTTTATATTCTCGGTAGAGGTCTCGGTTACCACCTGGGGCTTCCTCATCGACCTTTGTTACCCGTTGTTGATTCTGCTCAGTAGAATCAACCGAGTCGCCTACATCGCCTTGTTGGTTGAGTCCGAGTTTCTTCATCATCTCGACTCATCATCCCAACAATGCTTCGAATCTTTTCGCTTTATCGGTCCGTCCGAGATCCCGTAGCTTGTTGCCGACATCATCGTATTTGTCTCTCGTAGTTTTCCCTGTTCTCGCAACAAACTCATCAAAAACAACATGAGGGCTTTCCTCCACGCAAAGAGTCCGATAGTTAAAGACTATGAAGGCTTTACTGACTCGGGAATATCCTAAGAATACCCCTTGATCAGATTTGCTATCAAAGACCTTCAACCGATCTTTCCCGTTATTGTGGATAAAGCACGGACAACCAAAAATATGAAAATGAGAAATAGAAGGAATTCTCCCTTTCCATAATTCGTATGGTTTCTTCATGTGTTGCTGTGTAAGTAGTGAGCGATTCTGAGTGTAGCAGGCTGTGTCAGTAGCATCTGCCCAGAACTTAGAGGGTAGCCCAGAGTCTGCTAGGAGCGTCCTTGCTGCTTCTTTGAGTGTTCTGTTTTTGCGTTCAGCAAGTCCGTTCTGTTGAGGAGTACGAGCAACTGATGTTTCATGCTGAATTCCCTCTTTCTCGCAGTACTCTTTAACTACTGAGTTGAGAAATTCTCGTCTCCTCTCCGAGCGAATTCTTTGTATCTTGATGTCCTTTTCCACACCGAGCTTTTTCAAGTAGTTTAGGCAACTCGGGCCATGACATCAGATTTGTTGGCGATGAAGACTACCCATGTATATCTCGAGTAGTCGTCTATAACGATAAGGGCATACTTCTTGCCTCGTATAGTCACTGGAGAAACTGGCCCGAATAAATCCATGTGCAGCAGCTGAAGGATTCCATCAGTGGAAGGTGAAGGAATAGGTGGATTGCTACTCTTTGTCTGCTTTCCCTTCAAGCATGCTTCACAATTTCTATCTTTGATAAACGATTCGTTGGGCAGTCCTCTGACTTTAGAGTTCTTGGCGAGCTTGTTCATAGTCTTGAAGTTCAGGTGGCTGAGTCTCTTATGCCATAGCAATCCTGACTTGTCACTAGATTTCGTCTCGTGCAAGCAAGCAAGCCTCGTGTTCCGCGGTATTCCAGCTTAGCAACGTATATGTTTTTCTTCCGCGAACCCGATAACACTCGTTTTCCCCGTAGATTTATCAACAATATCACGTAAAACCCGGCCAAAGATTACTCTATTAAGATTATCACGTAATTGATCGACAGAAGGAGATTATGTTGAAGTCCTTCAACATATGTTACTCTTGGAACCGAAGCGGTCCCAATATTCGGCGTTCCATATCCCCTTGTGTAGCCTTTTAGAGTTGTCACCAAACTCACTCCGGGACCATCTTCTTGTATATAGTTGGTCGCGGGCTCTTCTCGGTATGTCATGTGTCTTGAGCGTAGGCACCGTCCACTATCCACGGGTCCTTATGCACTGCAAAACGAAGCATTTTTAGGTACCCTTTGGTTCGATTGGGTCCTTACATGTTAGTGGGTGATTTCGGAACCCAAATCGCCTCGGAACCTTAGAAGTCCGAGACTTCCTCTTTCGAACCTTGTCGGCTTTCTTCTCCACGGGACTCGGAGATACCGACTTTTCGCGATGATTTTGGGTTCGGGAGCTTTCTTCTTCTTAGTCTTTACGCTTCTCCTCGACCCACGGGCTCATAATAGTACGAGCCGCACTGAGCCGGGTGCTCGTACAGTGGCTCATGGTACTATTCTGCCCATCTGACCTTCTTGGTTCCCCCTGAATTTGATCGCGGTGTCCTGGGGCTGGAACCTTTGGCTGCTTGTTGTTGTTCGGCTGAGGTGCAATCATTTTCTGTTTGTTCTTCGCCTGAGGTGTGGTGTCAGCAGCTTGCACCTTTCCTCTGATAAACCTATCAGCCAGCACTTCTGAGCTTTTCGAGGTAGAAGCTTTGTGGGTATAGCCAAGTCCTTCTTTCATGACAGTTGGCCGTTGTGCTCGAGCATACTTTCTAGCTTCTCCTTAGCTCCAAGTGTATCGTTTCACCATCGGCCCTCGCCGGACCTCGTCACTCCTACCGAGTGTGTCATAATCTTTCTGTACGTCTGAGAGCTTCTGACTGAGCTAGGCTATTTCAGTCTCTTTCTCAGAATTGTCCTTAGTCAGAACTGAGATTTAAGTCTCTTGAAGCTGAGACTTAGTCATAAGAGATTCGATCTCTTCCTTGAGTCTCGCAACTAGATTCTCTCGACTCGGTAGAGACCCGACAATCGAAGAAAGTCTCGATTTTCAGCCTTTACCATCTCCAGTCCTCGGATCGTTCGGCCGAACTCTCTCGCTCACCGAACTGCTCCTCTAGCGGATCGTCGTATGCTTGTACCACATCCGAGATGATCATCTCGCGACCGAGCACGTATCGTGTGTGCTGTGTGAAGAAAAGGTTATATTAAGTTTGGAGTTTACCTCGGTCTCTTCTCCGGCCATCGACAAGGATTCGGTTGTTCCTTCGGAGAATCGTTTCTCCGATCTCAACCGCTACAAATGCAAGCTTCGTCCTCGAGGAATACATAAATATATCCTCCTCAAGTGAGTTGTCGGATATCTCTCCCGGCGATGTAGGCCCGCCTTCTTTGGGCAAATTTATCTCTTCGGCTCGCCGTTACGCTCGTTGAGCATACCGAGAGTTCGGGGACAGCCAGATCGATAGTGTCCCTCCTTCTTGCGCTTATAACGAGGAGGATGTTCTCGTCGCTTTTTCCAGCTGAAGCTTTAGATGGACTCGCAGCAGGCTCGTGTTCCCGCATTCGCAGAAGGATTAAATTCTTCCCTTTTCTGATAATCTTTCTTACCTGAGGGAGAAACTCTGTTGTATTTCCTCAGCTTTCTGACTTCTCCTTTTCTCTCTGATATTTGAGAGCCATCACAGCTAGTTGGTCAGTGCCTGAAGTCTCACAAGATTTTGTTTCGATAGTGGCCATTGCCGTGCTTGAGGAAATCGGTTTGGATCCAGTTTTGCTGACAGTTGCTTTAAAAGCATGATCGATCTGTGTGTCAGCTGGAGCACTGGAACACCTTTGGGGTAGACTATGCTCAAATTCCTCTGTTTTTAGTTCTGAAAATATAACATCAGGAGTTAGAGCATTTAGATCAGAGCGACGTAAGTAAGTAGCAAATGGAAGCCACTTCTGTCGAGGTAGCGCTCTCAAGATCTTTGTGTTCATCTCTTTGTTGGTGAACACCTTCCCCAGCCCGTTGATGACATTGACTTGGTTTGTAAATCTGACACTGAGCTCGTTAATGGTCTCATTGGGCTCCATTGCAAAGGCTTCGAACTTCTGAAGCTCTAATTCGAGCTTGTTTTCTTTGATCTGCGGGGTTCCTTGGCTCAAGATGCCAAAGCATCCCATAGCTCTTTTGCCGTTTTGCGACCCCGCACCCTCCCGAGATGAGAGTCACTGAGCGTTGTCAGTATAGCGTTTCGCGCAACTCGGTCAAGGTTGTGCAGCTTTTTCTCTTCAGGCGTGAAGGCTGATTTGTCTTTGGGAACCTTAGCACCGATTTGTGCTCCTACACCTCCTGCAGTAGCGAACTGAATGTTGTCAATCGTGGGAGCGATGTGAGGTGTGTCTCCATTCTCACGCGCCATACCGTGAAGTTCTCTATTGAGAACATCGGCACCATCCTGATACCTGACATGTCAGACATTATGCGAACGAGTATAAGGATGAAAGAAGAGATGCTTGTGCAGAGAAAACGTTTTCAAGGATCTGTTCGAGAGAACCAGTAGTACAGAGCCGACAATCAGAAGAACACCGAGGCTCTGATACTAATTGTTGGTCCGGAGACGATAGTCAGGTGTAGAGGGGGGGTGAATACACCTGATCACAATTTCTTCTTCTCAAACCGAAGGGACACTGAGCCGTTTTAGTGCAACCGATGAACGAGTGCCAAATAGTAACCTTCGATCACCGGGTCGAGTGGGTCGGCCATCGAGTTCTTCTACCGACTTTTGTCGGTCGTTGAAACTCGGCCCGGAGACGTTGTGCGGATAAGTGTGGGGCCCGGAGATTCGTCTCAGTTTTGAAAAACGCTTTTCACAAATCAAGTTCTTTTGGCTGTGCGCTTTAGAAACACGTTTTATGAAAACATATGGTTTTGAACAGTTATGATATGCAATGAAACAGTAAAGAACACAAGCGATTTAACGTGGTTCGGATACGCAAGATCCTACGTCCACGATCCTGACAATGGCAGGATAACTTGTTGATTAAACTGAGCTAGCCTCAGCAGGTATCTGTGCACTTGACAGATCCTTCTAAGTTATAGTCCTTAGCGACTTTACAATTCAAACCGAAGTTCGAAAGGGATGGAATAATCTCCAACTAAGAAGGAGTTCTTACAATAAGAACAATTCACAGAAAGTGAACTCCTTCGAATCTAAGCTATAAATATGGCAATGAGCTTAGTCTAGAGAAGAGAGGGATCTAAGTACTCTAGAGTGAAGAACTAAGAATATTCTAAGAAAGCAAGTTCTTCTCTGGATAATCTTTGAGTATGCTAGAGTGTTCAAAGCTTGAGCGTTTTTCCCTTTTTATTCCGTTGCGTGGAGCTTCGAATTTCTTCTCTATTTATAGTTATGAGCTATGGCATATGTCCGTTGGAGACGACGATGCCACGTGTCACAAGCTTCCAAAGAAAACGACCATAAATTCGAATTTGTTGCAGCAGGGTAGTTAATTACTGTACATGAGACCAGCTTTACTGTATAGAGCAGATATGGTGTTGTCGGCTTCTCATTGGTCGAGGTTTGTGGTTGGTGAGAATGTGTCAGAGTCAAAGTTGACTATTCAAACAACCTCGTAAGATCTTCTCGCCGAACTTCGAAAAGACTTGTGCGATCGGGTCGTGTTCGTCTGGGACACGTAGACTAGATAAGTCTCTGTCTTCTTCGACCGAGTCGCCCGACAAGGAATACATCTACCGAGTAGGTCACGGTGGCGATCGCGAAGGTACCGAAGCTTTGCATATGTTCTTACCCCGATGGCTTATCGGCGACGGGCCGTCTCCTACTCGAGGTGAAGATCACCGTTTGGTGAAGAACGCAAGCTCTTACAAAGATGACGTGGGGTTCTGGAAAGTAACTTCGTCAGAAGATCAGTCCAACAGTTTACCCCGTACAGGACTTAGACAAAAGATAATCAAAATAAACAAGTCTAACCTATACATCATCTAATCCTATAGACACACTGTACGACTGATATCAGCTGGGTTTTGGGATCTTCAATTCCTTAGTACTACTATGATTTCCCCCAACATTCTTTTAACCACTAGATAGCTGAGTACCATCTACTGACTCATAACCCAACAATTGGATATTAGCATACTCCGATTTTGAGTTGGAGGTGTTGGATAGATCTTCGTAGTTGCTTCATATTCGGATGTTGGGCCTGCTTCTTCGAGCTTCTTTTTATCTTTCCATTGTATATGGAAAGTGTACTAGGGCAGAGCGTCATGGTCTGCGGGCGCAACTTTGTAGTATTTCTGAGTCTATGGAGGATTTGTCGTGGCTTGTTGGGGGATGATTTCAATACTTTCATGTCTGAGGATGAGAGGCAGGGGAGTTCTACTAGGCGTCATCTGGAGATTGATGACATGGTTGATGCCGTGGCAGATTGTCAGCTGATTGATCCGGGTTTTGAGGGCTCTCATTTTACTTGGCACGGGAGGGGAGTCTTTAAGCGGCTTGATTGGGTGATGTTAGGGGAGTTCTGGGAGAGTGTCTTTGCCAAGACGGGCGTGGAGCATCTTTCGAGGTTTGGCTCATATCATTGTCCTTTGTTGGTGCGATGTGAGATTGCCGCTCGAGAGGCCGAATTCTTCCTTTCGGTTTCGGCATGTGTGGATCCAAGATCATACCTTCCTTTCGGAGAAAGGCGGGTGTGGGAGGAGGAGACCGGTTTTCATGGTATGATGAACTAACAATGAAGTTGAAGGGGATTGGCGGGGGGACACTACGAGAGGCCGCAGATCGAGATCGAGACAGAGGCGGCGGGGACGGTGGTGGCGGAGGAACGGGGAGGAGGGGCATAACTGCTACACGGAGAAAGTGGCGAGAGGATACGTGCGGCGCAAGGATCGGCCGCAACACCTCACTTTCTTGGTCCAAATTAATCTCTTTCTTACTTCCAATTCCAATTCGGGCTTAACCTCCTTATTTTAATTTTTTTCTTTTTTTATTTATTTATTTTTAATATAGATGAAAATGTTTAAATTAGTGGAGATTTAGTTGTTTAAATTGACTTTAGTCCACTAGTTAGTATTCATTAATGGGACAGTCCAATCAATATTTGTGAAGATATGAGGTGGAAATATACAAAATCAGAAATAAGCAACAAATTCTGTATCAGCATTGGGCGACTACTTCTCTTGATTGAAACCCAATGATGCGAGTATTAGGAATATCAATGTATTATGATGATGATTTTAACTTACGTATTATCTGAATAATTCATACTAAAAGGATCATAGTATTCTTTTGTAGAATCTTCATTAAATTTGAGGCTACTGTACATTTTTAGTATCTTTAATGTTACACAGCAAAATTAGAAAAAGGGGCTGTTGAATGTTTCAAGAAGATATGACAATCTTCATGAGCAAGTAGATTAATAGATTCTCGTCGGCTTAGACCTTATTTGCCTTTATAAATTGGTTTATATTACTTCAATAGTGCAAACTGTCTTGTAGCTAAATATCACAAGCCCGATTCCCACTAATACAATAAGTCGAGCTTATCGCACATAATTAATCTAGTGCAATTTACTCTCTAGGGTAACAAAAAAATGAGAATTCTGCTCCACATTGATAAAATGTAAAATAGACAGAAGCCCCTGGCATGTATCAACAACAAATAATTTTAAACGTGAACTGCGTTGTGCTTTCCATTTACGTACATGCTCAAAAAAACCAACTCTTAAAATTGGAAGATGTAACTTGTAAGAGAAGCAGTTCTTACAGTGCAGCTTCTTCAGCATCAGTCTCCACAGGCATCTGGGGCAGATTGTTACCCCCTCTCAAACGGGAAGAGACATTGTCGATAGCGGAGTTGAGTTGGCTGATTTTATCATTCAAGGTCTGCCGGGTTTTCTGAATTCCGCATCAGAATGATTAGAAAGAAAGTTGCAAGAAAGTTGCAAGTATGAAACATTACCTCTAAACCTTCATCATAGTAGATTGGTCGCTTCGCCCTCCTAAACCCATATTCATCTTCATTCAGCACTGATCTTCTTATCTAATACACAAAAAAACAAGTGCAATTACTGTAATGTGTGTTATACACTTGTTGCCAAAATTTTGAAACATCATGTCTTAGGAGCATATTTGTTTTCCAAAGCACAAAGCAATATTTACGTGCGGAAGTGCAATTTCTTTCACAAAAAGATGCTGTGAGCCACTAAACTCAATGTGATTAATAGCAATCAATCAGTGGCAAAAGATCTTAACTGCATTGGGTAGTCAGATTTGGTTCAAATTTAGTTGTTAATGGCTCTTGGGAGTTCACATGCAACTTTACCCTGGTGTTTTCACTACTGTGCTGATTTTAACAGGATAAAACAAAGGTTTCACAAAGTGCAACTTTTCCTCGTTCTGATAGATATTAAGTTACAAATAGGTCATTGTCTAAGGTCAATAATCCATGCAGTTGAAACACTTCGGTTAGATAGTGAAAGGGATTACTTTTTCTGTTATCATCTAGAAAATCACAACAAAATCTTCTATAGTAGCATTGATAGGCCCAATGGAATGCTGGTTTATCACCGCCGCAACAAACGAGCCCAAGTCGACAACAGTCCATGAACTGCTATTATTATTATTTACTTATTATGTTGCTTGCCTTCTTATGCATCAGTGGTTAGTTAGAATAAGTGGTCCTGCGGACACGTGCTAGCTTGTGGGGTGAGTCATGTCGTAGTTGTGTCGTAGTTGAGTCTATATAGATAAGGGAAAGCTGCTGTGATGGTAGGCGATTTTTACTGTTCTTGTTTATCAAAGAAAAGCAATTCCCAAGTCGGAGGAAATTATCCTTCCGGCTAATCTCTCGGTGTTCTTGTTAATCAGTTGTCGTT
Organism: Lavandula angustifolia; assembly: GCA_028984105.1. Lineage (NCBI taxonomy): Eukaryota > Viridiplantae > Streptophyta > Magnoliopsida > Lamiales > Lamiaceae > Lavandula > Lavandula angustifolia. The sequence goes on along the minus strand of CM054807.1, from coordinate 16,937,615 downwards.
ATTTAACTATCAAGTGGTATCAGAGCAAGTTCTTGGCACCCTTCCCATGGCTGCTCGAAAAACCGTGGAAGCGACCACGGCAGCAAGAAACCGTACACCCGGTCCGCCGAAATCCACCGAACAGAAAGTGACGGAGATGCAGGGTCAGCTCCACGCTCTTACCGGCTCGTTATGCGAGATCTCACTCCAACTTGGCCAGTTGCGCCAGGCTCAACAAGAGGCTATTAAGGCCAAGGGGCTCGTACAGTCACGCCGCGACGGCGAGGGTTCTAGCGAGGCTGACCGTGAAGATTCACGGATTGGGGGTATTGGCGGTGGAACCCCTCCGATGGGGGGCTCCCGCACTGGTGGAATGGTCTTCGGATCGTTCAAGGACAACCGACCCCCACCGCGTACTGAACGCTATGACCGTAACGATGGATCTGGTTTTGGTGACAACCACCATCCATTGACTGATCACCATGAGCGCTATGACCGACAGGAGCGAAATTTCAACCACGCACGGAAGGTGGAATTACCGTATTTCGACGAGGAGAACCCGGATGCGTAGGTAGTTCAAGCTGAGAGGTACTTTCAAATTTACCAACTCAACGAGGAGCGGATTGAAGCCGTGATGCTCAGCATGAGTGGCAAACCGCTGGCCTGGTTTCTATGGGCAGACGGCCAACGGCCTTTCGCGACATGGGCTGAACTCCGCGCAATGATTTTGAAGAAATACCAGGGAGCACAAGAAGGGACCTTATTTCAACAGTTAGCACGTGAGGTGCAAACCGGAACGGTGGCTGAATATATAGATCGTTACATTGAGTTGTCTGCACCATTAAAAGGAGTACCGGAGGAGGTCATTCTCGATTTATTCGAGAATGGACTGCAGCCCTCGCTGAGGGCAGAATTGCGCATCCCGGCGGCCGCACGACTCGGCCCAGAGCGATGGACTTGGCCCAAGTGGCGGAAACACGGAATCGGGCCTTGCGAGAGGATGGTGTGGTAAGAAATGGACCGGCCCACACGGGAGGATCCCGGCACGTCCCAGCCCAAAACACGGGAACTAACCGGCCCATGGCGCCTATAGTAACTGGATCTAGGGCTACTACTCTCCACAAACTCGATACTCCGGCGACGGCGAAGAGTCTTACGGAAAAATAGATTTCGGAGAAGCGCCGGAAAGGACTCTGCTACCATTGCGATGAGCGGTGGACACCGAGGCTACGATGTAGCTCGATTTTAACATCATGCCTTTGGTGTTGGACGAACCGAAGCGGGAAAGGAAACAAACGAAGGGGGGAAGCAAGAGAGATCGGTGAGGTTACTCTTGTTGTGCGGAGGTCTCACTCAACTCCTTTTCAGGTCTCTCCTCTCCTAAGACGATGAAGCTTAGGGGAACAGTTTACGGTAGAGGGGTCGTAATCTTAATAGACCCCGGGACTACACATAATTTTATTTTGACTGAACTTGCGGCCGAACTGAAGCTACCGGTGGCTGAAACCCAACCTTATTGGGTGCGTGTCGGGACAGGGGACCTTGAGCGAGCTACCGGCAAATGCACTGGGGTTCGTATGTGGGCTGGGGACGTTGAATTGATTGAGGAATTCCTACCTCTACGCCTAGGGTGTGCAGATGTGATCCTAGGAATTAAGTGGTTGCAAGGGTTGGGGTGGATGATGGTGGAATGGCGGCAGCAACTTATGCTATTCGCGTCGGACTTGTTTGCTGCTCGGCGACAAAAGTTTAGGGCGATCAGAAGTCTCCTTGAAAACCTTATCCAAGGAAATTATAGGTAGGGAAGGCGGAGCCCTTGTCGAATTTCGGCCGGTGACTAACCAACCAATAACGGCACCGATTCCGACATTCTTACAAGAGGTGATCTCACGATACAGTAAGGTGTTCGAGGAACCCAGGGGCTTGCCTCCGAATCGCAAGCATGAGCATAGCATTGAGCTCAAAGAGGGTAGTGAGGCCGTGAGCGTGAGGCCTTATTGCTACCCTCACTTTCAAAAAAATGAAATTGAGCGTTTGGTTTTGGAAATGCTGTCCGCGGGCATTATTCGACCCAGCCGGAGTCCGTTCTCCAGTCCGGTTATCCTGGTGAAGAAGAAAGATGGGTCATGGAGATTTTGTGTCGATTACAGAGCACTAAATCGAGTCACTGTCCCAAACAAATACCCGATCCCGGTTATTGAAGAGCTCCTGGATGAACTCCATGGCGCGACGGTATTTTCAAAGCTTGATTTACGGGTAGGATACCACCAAATCCGCTTAAAGGCAGGGGACGAACATAAGACTGCATTTCGGACACACGACGGCCACTACGAATTCCGAGTAATGCCTTTCGGGTTAATGAATGCCCCTGCCACATTTCAAAGCTTAATGAACGACATCTTCCGACCATTTCTACGTCGATTTGTGCTAGTCTTCTTCGACGACATTCTGGTGTACAGTGCGACAGAGGCGGAGCATGTTTCCCACTTGCAACAAATTTTCGAAGTGTTGCAGCAGCAACAGCTATATGTTAATCTCAAGAAATGTGATTTTGGCCAATGTTGTATTTCCTATTTCGGGGTCACACGGTATCGGCGGCACGGTGTCGCCGCCGAGGATTCCAAAATAAAGGCCATGGTAGATGGGCCAACTCCCGCACTATCAAGGAACTCCGAGGGTTCCTCGGTCTCACCCGGTTATTACTGGAAGTTCGTGAAAGGATATGCGCTCATCGCGGGCCCCTTAACCAAGCAACTGAAGAAGGGACGATTTAAGTGGGGCCTCGAGGCAGAGGCGGCATTCGAGGCGCTCAAGAAAGCAATGATTACTCTTCCGGTCCTCGCTATGCCGAATTTTGATCTTCCTTTTCTAGTAGAAACCGACGCCTACGGATTCGGATTAGGAGTCGTGCTATCGCAAAACCAAGAACCAATTGCTTACTACGGTTGTACATTGAACACGAGTGAGCGTTTGAAGTCGGTATATGAAAAGGAACTCTCATGGCTATCAGTACGCGTTAGATCCTCAAGTGGCGGCCATATCTCTTAGGCCGTCGTTTTGTGGTAAGAACAGATCAGATCAGCCTCAAATATATATTAGAGCAGCGGGTTGTGGGGACTGACTACCAGCGTTGGGTTTCCAAACTAATGGGTTTCGACTTCGATGTTCAGTATCGGACGGGATCCAACAATCTAGTGGCAGACGCCCTTTCCCGGCGTTCGCCGACTGTCGAATGTCAAGAACTGGTGGTTGGGTGTTGGCCCTTTTGGGAGGAGTTGGTTCGGGAGATGGAGCAGGATACGTTTATCAAACGTCTAGCGGCAGAATTACTCGACAACCCTTAGGCCCACAAGGGATTCGGGATGCACAACTGGAGACTAATGTATAAAGGGCGGCTGGTGGTACCAAAGACATCAGTTCTGATCCCTCGTTTGATCGCAGAGTTCCATGATTCTCCGATAGGCGGGCACGAGGGGGAATTAAAAACTTTTCACCGCGCAACGACCGAATTATATTGGCCAGGGATGCGAGAGTCAATCCGAGAGTATGTCTAACACTGTGAAGTATGTCAGCGCCATAAATCACTTACAACACAGCCGGCGGGACTCTTGCAACCGATACCCTTGCCACTCAAAGTCTGGGATGAAGTGACGATGGATTTTATCGAAGGTTTACCCAAATCAGTGGGTTGGGATTCCATTCTGGTGGTTGTCGACAAGTTGAGTAAGTATAGCCATTTCATTCCTCTGAAACATCCTTTTACGGCGACAGTTGTTGCTACGAAATTTGTGGAGCACGTGGTTAAACTCCACGGCCTGCCCAAATCTATCATAAGCGACCGCGATCCGATTTTCCGAAGTCATGTATGGACTGAGATTTTAAGCTTCAGGGGGCTACATTGAAACGGAGTTCGGCCTACCACCCCCAAACGGACGGCCAATCTGAGGTGGTCAACCGTTGCCTCGAAACCTATCTCAGGTGTTTTTGCTCCGACAAACCTCGCTCATGGTCTTCGTGGCTGCCGTGGGCAGAACTTTGGTACAATACCTCGTACCATTCGTCCCTCCAGTCAACTCCTTTTAAGGCCTTGTACGGACGCGATCCACCAGCCATAATCCGTTATGAGGGCTCGCCAACTTCAATAGAGGCAGTAGACAATCAACTCATGGACCGCGATGCCATACTCGATGATCTCCGCATGCACTTACTCCGTGCGCAACAGCGTATGCGTGATCAAGCTAATCGGAAGCGCCGTGAAGTGGAATTCAAGGTTGGAGAATGGGTTTGGTTGAAGCTGCAACCGTATCGCCAACGCAGCTTGGCTCAACGACGGTTTGAGAAATTAGCCGCGCGTTTCTTCGGCCCTTACCAGATCATAGCTCGTGTGGGGAAGGTCGCATATCGCCTCGACTTACCTCCGGCCACTATACATCCGGTTGTTCATGTGTCCCATCTTCGAGCAGCTATCGGAGCGCCGTTTCCACCGAAACATATTCCAGCCACTCTCACTCGTGACCTGGAACTCTTGCTATTTCCCGCGGCTATACGGGGAGTTCGTATTCGCGCCGGAAGTGCCTCGAACGAGAGAGAGGTGTTGGTCCATTGAGAGGGGTTAGAAGAGGAGGCCGATTCTTGGGAGGATGCTGCAAATCTCGACCGCCAATTCCCCGATTTCCACCTTGAGGACAAGGTGAAAGCTTGGGAGGGGAGTATTGATAGGCCCAATGGAATGCTGGTTTATCACCGCCGCAACAAACGAGCCCAAGTCGACAACAGTCCATGAACTGCTATTATTATTATTTACTTATTATGTTGCTTGCCTTCTTATGCATCAGTGGTTAATTAGAATAAGTGGTCCCGCGGACACGTGGTAGCTTGTGGGGTGAGTCATGTCGTAGTTGTGTCGTAGTTGAGTCTATATAGATAAGGGAAAGCTGCTGTGATGGTAGGCGATTTTTATTGTTCTTGTTTATCAAAGAAAAGCAATTCCCAAGTCAGAGGAAATTATCCTTCCGGCTAATCTCTCGGTGTTCTTGTTAATCAGTTGTCGTTATTTAACTATCAAGCATCTGATGTATTTTGTCAAAGATCCAAATGGATCTTACTATATACAATGTAAACCAACGATAGAAAAGCTAATTCATTGGCAAGCTCAGTCAGGTCCAAACGAAAGTAAAAAATAAAGGATAACTAAATCATGGCAAGCCCTGTCGAGACCACAAAAAACCAAATAAAAGATGCGCTTAAAGTTTTATGACAACGGACGCCCAACATAAAAAAAAAAAGCCCATGAGCTAAATCCATTTGCTATCTAAATCTCAAACTCCTCTTCTCCCAAATTTATCATTTTCTGCTACTTTTAAGAAAAACTCAAAACAATGTCGATACCTAGCATGAAAAGTTCTTTCTGGAAAATGCACTCAACTATACTTGTCACAACTGACTCTTACCCACAATTTTTACTACTAAGGTCGACAAACACAAGTTCCAATTTTTTCAGCTTCTGGCAAGTCAAATGAATATAAAGTAACGAGATTGAGGGAATATGCAGAAAGATATGAGTATGTGTATTGTGTAAGAGAGATGCTAAATAAGATGGCAGCTTAAAGAAAGTATGCAGCCAGGCCACGCTAAGGGTTAAAACTTTAAAGTAAGAGTTATAATACATAGTTGATAGTCCTACCACTAATTGATATACAACTTCTAACCTTATGTACGTAAATGAATCTTCATTATTAACAGTCAAGCATCTAGATTTTGGGGCATTCCTCAGCTTGCAGTTCTAGTAAGCTTCAGGAGTTCATCTTACTATTCCTCATCTATATCTAAAATTTCATGGTATTCTCCCTCTCTCTCCATGCACCATCAACTTATAAGGTTCAGGAGTCCATCTTATTATTACATTAATCAGGTAAACACCACATCAAATAAAATGACGAAATCCTGGTCTATGGAAAATTAAAAGTCACCTGTGGAGCAAAAATATATGCGAGTGTTCCAAATACTGCCCCTCCAAGGAGGAAACCAGCTACAAAATCAGCTCCACTTCCATCATTACGGTCACTACAAGTATAAATGAAGATTTAATAAATCACAGATACTATCGCCTATAGCAGGTAAAAAAGCATGCCAGGAAGGAAGAAAGAACCAATTTCATTACTACTAGCACATTGTTTGCTCAAACAAGAGAATGTAAAATACACAGATCACAATCTGGGCATCAACATACACAATTTTCTTCATAAATCTATCTCTTTCTCCGTAATTGGAGTTTGCATCATACAAGAAGAGCACAGAATGGTTACAAGCTTATATAGCAGGATCCCAATGTGATTTTTCAAATCCACATTAATACAACTAATTCTCCAGAACAATGTGATAAAGCTGCATGCACAATGACGGGATCATCATAGATAAGTCCAGCTAATCATGGATATCAAAAATATGAACCAGTCAACAAGATGATACGGTTGCAAACTTGGTTACTATTAAATCCCTCTACCTGCTGTAAAACGTATTGCTAGATGCATGACCAGAAACAACCAAACAAACTGAATACACAATGCTTGAAGGATGCCAATTGACAATAGAGTAAGGAAATGACAGGAATGCAGGAGCATGAACATAGCTATCTGAATCATCATAGTAGCCTACATCAATGTCTATGACAATATCAAAGGAGGATGAACGACTGCAAACTTGAGACCAAAATGTACATATCAAGGCCATGACTTACGGTGACCGAGAACTCTATTATCTAGACAATTCAACCACAAAGTATTCCCCTCCGCACAAGGTGGCGTGAAAGAGTTGAAGATATAGAAGATATTCACTCAATAGTCAATATTTTTAGCTGAATATTTTATGAAGCGGCAAGATATCATGACACATAGATACATCTCTTTATCCTCATGGACAGGAATCAGATAGCAACATCCAGAATAAATATAATTTTCTGGGCTGATTACTGTGCCAAGTAGAAATTCTTGAAGGGAAGTTTGCATAGATTGAACAAGGTGAACACAGACCATAATCAGATATTTGGGTGCTCCATCATCTCTTTTTCTAATTTAAACCATTATAAACATAGCTGTATACCGAGAGCCTGATAAAGATACCACGCACCCAAAGACTATAAGCCGTAAGACTGTAAGAGAGGACTAAAGGATACTACCATAATCTAATTTGGACAGTCTAAGTCTATTGAGTGCACGCAATTGCATCATTTTAGGAGTGTGTTATATCAAAATTGAATGTAATTTCCTCATAAGTAAAACAACTTGTAGATATAATGGTGCGACAATTTCATACTTGTACTGAGCTCGAACGGACAAATTTCGGTTGGTTCTAAAAAGAGTCTTGCTTCGAATCATTGGCAGCTGCGTCTTGCCTAAAGCACCGGAGTTAACCGACAAAACACCGTTGGTCTTGACATGATTTCCTCCTGCAATAAACAGAAATCAAATGGAATTTGTGCAAAAGGACCTCCACATATCCAAAATCTCGAGTTTAAAATCCAAAAAATTTGCTTATGGAAGTAGAATATATGTGTCCCAATTTTAATTAAGGCTAAGACCCGACGCAAACAATGGAATATTAATAAGGGGGAGGAGTTTCGAGGAAGATCGCAACAAAATCGACAAGCATGTCGCAGAGAAGTAGCTTAACTATTACCGGAAATGGAAACTGGAACTACGGCGGAGGCCATCGGAAGTGTGACGAGCTGAGTTACCACAGAATCGGTCTCAGAGGCGCGGAGAGAAATGAAATCAGATAAAACAGAAACGGGAATTTATGGGAATATCCGCTTCCTTATTATGCATAATTTTTTTAAGGCAAATTGGCACAAATAGTTCCAAATGTTTGCTAATTTAAATGAATTGATTTCTATTTTTTTTAGTTTATTGATCCCCAATATTTACTAATTTGGATAAATTAGTCATTTTGTTAAATTTTAAGTTAGTTCATTGAGGTATATACGGAATAAAACTTTCAGGGATCAATTTTTCCAATTTTTAAATTAAATTTGAACTTTTTTTAAAAAATATTTTTAAAATTATAATCTTTTTCGAAAAACATAAATTTTCAAAAATAATTAAAATTCGAAAAAGAATAATTTTTTTCAACTATTTTTTTTCAATTAATACTTTAATTAAAAATAAAAAAGTAACTAATAATAATTTTAGAGATCAATTCATCTAATTTTTAAATTAATTTTAAACTATTTCTTCAAATTATTTTTTGAATTAACTTTTTTCAAGTTTTTTATTTAAATAAAAAATTAACTAATAATTTTGTGTTTAACTGGGAGGAGGGAAGCGGTCGACAAAGCGGTTGGGGACTGCGGAGGAGGGGAGGGGATCGACAAAGAGGTCGAAGATGTCATTCGAGAGGAGCACCTGGACGACTTGGAAGTAGGAGGCTCGTCTCTGATGACATCTTTGACCTCAAAGAACATAACACATTCCCCAACTTTTGTGTCGATCCGCACCCCTCTTCTGCCATGAGATGCAAATTTATTAGTTAATATAGATTTAGTTAAAAAATTAATTCAAAAAATTATTTGAAAAATAGTTAAAAATTAATTTAAAAATTGAATGAATTGGTTCCTAAAACTAGTATTATTTAATTTTTTATTTTTAATTTAGGTTTTTAATAAAAAATCTTCCATTACCAAAATTTAAAAAAAATATAAATTTTTATTTTGAAAAAAAATTATTAAAAAAAATTATTTTTTTTGAAAAAAGTTATTTGAAAAAAATTTATTTATTTTCGAAAAAGATATAATTTTAGAAAATATATTTAAAAAAATCCAAATTTAATTTAAAAATTGAATGAATTGGTCCCTGAAACTTTTATTTCGTAAATACCCCTATGAACTAACTTAAAATTTGACAAAATGACCAATTTATCCAAACTAGTAAACATTGAGACCAATAAACTAAAAAAAAAGATTAGGGACAAATTCATCCAAACTAACAAACATTGGGGACCATTTATACCAATTTGCCTTTTTTTAAATAACATTTATATATGCTAAAAATACTTATTCTTATCCATGTTTAGTTCAATATTTTATTTTCATGATTATTATGGATATCTTCAAAAATAATTTTTACGTAGAAAAATGATATCCCGGGGCAATTGTTTTGGTTTCTCCGCTCTCTTTTGTTTCTTTATCACCTCAGTTTTATGTTGTAGACTCTAGTTTTTTTTGGACGAAGAAGGTAATCCGCAGCTGCTACCGAAATGAGAGTAATCCGCATTGCTATCGAAGTGTGCATTGGGTAAACTCCTTTCTTGTACGATAGTATGCAAACCACACATGAGAGTTAAATCATTTTAGGCTAACCATAGGTGACAGACACATAGTTGTTTGTGCTTTATTTTTATTTTTATTTTTTTTATTTTTTTGTGCTTTATTGTTTGTGCTTTATGTGGTTGAATGAAGAAAGTGAGGAAAAAGATGTGAGAAACAAAGTATATAGAAAGAATAATTATATATATTGTGTGGTATGAAAGAAATAGAAAAGAATTAGAAGAGAAGAGAAATGATGGATAAAAATACAAACTAAATAAAGAGAAGAGAATAAAATTTAATCAAACTCACAATTGTTATTTCCTCATGAACATTCTTTTCATCCACTCTCTCTCCATATTTGAGGAGAAAAGATTTTAAGGTAGGTTATATATATTTCTTCTTTCGCACCTTTTTTTTTTCTGAACTAAATGACATATTTTTCTATTTATTTCTCTCTTATTTTTCTCAAGCCTACTAAGGTAGTGTTTGGAATAGCTTAAATAAGCTGCTTCTGGGCTTTTTCACCGCAGAAACACTTTTTTTAATGTTTGGAATGGAAGCTTCTGCTTTTCTGAAGCTTAAAATAAGTCGGAATAAAGCGGAAGCCTCATGTTCTGGCTCCTGCGGGGTGCTTTTTTAAAAGCAGAAGCCAAAAAAAAAAAAAAAAAACAGAAAAACAGTTTATAATAGTGTTTGCAAAACTGTTTTTTCTAAAATTAAGCTGCTTTTTTTTAATATTACAAACACTAACAACTTTTGCTTAACAACTTTAAGCAACTTTAAGCATAAGCTACTAAAAGCTACTTATAAAAGCTATTTCAAACACTACCTAAGTACTAACCAAACAAGCCTAGTTGTATATAATATTTAGTGTTAATATATAAGAATAAGATTAGCGTATATGTTGTGTTATATTATATACCCACTTAATTTAAATTAGAGGTTATATGTTCATTCACTCTTAATAAATAATAAAACCAACTATCTATCTAACAAAAGTTAACTTTTATCTAACACTTGTAAGAAATATTTAATATAAAATTAAATTAAGTTGTCGAAACACTCGTGAGGGAGTTAAAAGTAAAATTCAATGATTTTTTTTCATTTTAGTTGTAATTCTTCGTGTTAAAAAATACAAAACAATCTGATTCCTATAAAGATAAAAAAAAATGGATCTGGTAAGTTTATAGACATTTGATCATGATGACTTATCCATATTGTTTTGTTATCGCCTACATGTAGGTTTAGTATTTGTAACGCCCCCACTTCCATGTAGGAGTACAGAAGTCGAGACGCCACAGAAAGAAAGATATTACTTCCGTCCCGCTATTTCTGGCACACTTTTCCGAAATGGACGTCCCGCTATTTCTGGCACACTTCCTAATTTGGAAATAACTATCATCTCTTTCATACTTTACCATCTTATCTCTCATATTTTTTCTTACTTTATCATCTTCTCTCTCTTACTTTACCATCTTCCCTCTCTTACTTTATCATTTACTCTCAATTATCTTATCTCCTACTTTATCATCTACCCATATCTCATTCTTAATCATGTACTTTCTTAATTTCGTGCCGAAATGAAGTGTGCCGGAAATAGTGGGACGGAGGTAGTATAAAACATATTTTCAAACTATCTTTGGAAAAACTGAAGTATTCTCCCATTTTAATGTACATAATTTAAGACGAACTATTTATAAAATGATTATACTTGTATTTTTATGTTCAGCATATACGAAAATAGTTGAGAACTCCATAAGTTAACCAAAACATAAAGTATTTAAATCACTTATTTTCTCCACATCACCGTTGACTTTTTAATGAGAAGAGGAAGTTATATAGAATGTTTATATCATTACCTATATGTATAGACACATTTAAGTTGGTGATTATTTAGTTCCAACATGAAAGCACTCAATACTATAATGTCTTAGAAAATAATAAAACGTATATCCTATAGTGATATTTATATAACTTAGTATTAGTTCGTGCACTTATAAATTCTATTAGTATAGTGGTATAATCGAAGTTAGAAATTCTCGTACAACTTTCTTAGGTTACTATGAGATAAGTATATTACTATTATTATAATGTAGAAGAATAGTTCTAAATTACTAAATAGAGAATACGGGAAATACGGGATACTACAGTATTTATTTAAGCTTGGAATATTCTTTAATGTATCTAAACATGCTTGTTTTTGCTTGTTTTCTAGATATTTTATATTCGATATGTTTTATATACTTCTGTAAAATTATTCTATACAATCTTCTACATGCAACATTCTCTATTTACTCAATTAAGCGATGTCCTCGTCGTATCCGTCTTACACGCTTTATGTATACCTTTATAATGTGCCTCTACAAAGATTTCATTACATAGAATTCATCAATAATTGAATCTCTTGATATAATTCTCAAATCAATACTTTTTTAATTCTCAAAATGGTATTCACTCGACATTATTTCTCAAACTTTGATCCTTCTATTATTCTTATTGTTTTCTCCCTATTAAATAGAGTGACGACTTGTGCAGAGGGGTGTTCAGGCTCCGGAGTATATTCGATGGTTTGTGGGCAGTGGTAGGGTCAATTTTTTACATGATAGATGGGTTGTTGACACCCTACTGTCTTACTTTGCCCATCCATATGTGGTCTTGCCTCCTATTCAGGTTCGCGATTGTTTCCATGATCTCTTGCGTACATGGTTGCATGGGAATTTGATGCAGTTACGTGACACTTGTGGTTTATTTTCTGAGTAGATTTCTGACATCCTTCGGACTCCTGTGATGTGGGGAGAAGAGGATGTGATGAAATGGACTTTGACACCTCATGGTGAGTTCATTGTGTCTTCTGCATGGCAGTAGGTGAGGAGGAGGGGGACTAGATGGTCTATTTATGGGTATATTTGGAACCTTTGTTTGAGGCCGTCTTGTTCCATTTTCTTATGGAGGTGGTTGGGTAGGAGATTGTCAGTGGATGCTCATAGGCAGCATCGAGATACTTATCTTGCATCTGCATGTGTATGTTGTCCTGCTACCTCGCGTGCGATTGAGTGTTGTGATCATGTGTTTTTGTGGGGTGAGTTGGCATGAAGCGTCTAGGCTCATTTTGCTTCTTGTTCCCATATGCACATATATTCCCACATACGTCCACTGATTTTGCCCTTAGATATTAGGGCATTGGCGGTCAGCCCTTTCGAGGGCATCTGCTACTCATATAGCCTTCATTGTTCCATGTTTGGTGGTTTGGCAGCTTTGGCAGGCGCATAATGATATAATTTTCAGTGGAGTTCCTTGTCGGTAGGATTCGGTGATTGCGAAGTGGATCGAGAGCTCGGGATACTTATCGCGGTTGGGAGCATTCTTCCGGAGCAATGGGCGGGTGCTTTGTCCAAGGTTCCTTTTATGCCACCAGATCCACCCATCACTCGTGCTTTACGTTCCACGTTGGTCCGGTGGATACCTCCCAATGCACTTAGGGAAAAACTGGATACTGATGGTTCTTTTGAGGCGTCGACGAGATTCGCTGCTGGTGGTAGGTTGGTTAGGGATCATACTAACCAGCTACTTACGGCTTTTTGTCTGCCCGTGGTGGCAACTTCTAGCTTTGAGGCGGAATTGCTAGCTCTTCATCTGCGCTTCTTGCTAGAAGTTCAATTCTCATTGGATATTTTGATTGAGATGGATGCAGCGACCGTTATTACTTTGCTTACTACTGAGAGTCATGGCTCAACAGTAATGCGACACATTTTGTCGAGGATATGACTTCTACTTCGTGAATGTTGGGTTCGTTTCTCTCACATTCATAAAGAGGGGAACAGCCGGCAAATTATTTGGCTCGTCAGGGGCATAATCCAACAGAGCTTACATTGTTTGATTCTATGACAACACTGCCATTTCTTCAGTCTTTGGTTAGGATGAATCAACTTGAATATCCTAACTTCAAATTCCGTTATCAACCCCCTTTAGATCAGGATGTATTCTTCAGTCAGCAACTTATGAGTTTCCTATGATTGTTTGATTTTTGTTCGTTGCTGGCCATCTGTTTAAGCCTTTTTATTTCCATTTGTTTTGGTTGTTCTTTTGGGGTTAGGTCACTTTTGAACCTTGCTTTGCACTTTGGTTTACTTTATGATATGTCACGTAATTTCTCTCTACCCGACCTATTTTTCCTAATTGATAGGCTACTTTTGTATTATTGGATATAATATATAGTCTTATAGTAAAGAGGCTTTGATGAGAAGAAGAGGTAAAGATTTTTGTGCATATAACATGGGTAAGTCCATTTGTAATATCCTATTGCCCACTAAGATAAGTATGGAGTGTCTTCTGGTTATTGCTTCTATGGTGTATATGAACATAGGTAAAATGTGATTTGCCTATTTAATAAATTCAAGAATGACAAAGATTAAATTTCATCAAACATTAAATTTAATAAATTGTGATCAATTTTTATAAACATTAAATTTCATCAAACACTGTACAATTGACAATCCATTTATTAGAAGCAGAAGAATTGTACTTTACCAACATTGACATCAATGTTCGCATCATCCATGTACGAGCAAGTCTCTCCTCCAAGCTCGAACTCCTGAACTATCTGTCTCACTTCCACAACCCCCAATTCCGAAATAATCGAGAACCCTTCCCTAAGTTTATTGGATTTAATTTTATTGTTTAAGATATTACGAGACATAACATTATTAATTTATCAAATATTATTTTAAATTATTTGTCTATACATCTAAATCTCCAACTATTTATTTCATGAAATATTATAATTTATTTATTTAGTCATGCTTGCGTAGAGCTCGCCGGAGATGTGGTGGGCGCGGACGGGGAGGTTGAGGAGGAAGGGGACGCGGTACGGCCCGCAGACGAGGGGGAGCCTCTGGAGTGTGCGGCCTCGCGCCGACGAATGTGGCGTCGCCGGTGGCCATCATGTTCTCCAGTAGATCGTGGTTTGAGAAGCCCCCTTCAGAGTGTCGTAGGTGAATATCAGAGCCGCCACCCCCATCGCCGGATTGTTGTCTAGAAATTTGAGAGAGAATTATGTTGTTGTCGTGTTGGTCCCGAGTCAAATGTAATACACCTGAAAAACCATTTTCTCAAACTCAAACGTGAACAGTCCGTTACACGGAGATTGCCTACTGAATGAATTCAGCAGACCAAGTAAGATGTTCTTGATCGCGTGGACAGGGTGACTGAAAGTGCTGAGCTCTGCTAGCTGACTTGCGGTCGGAATTCAGTAGCGTTCAGCAGCTGTTCAGCGATTAAGCTTGTTTTGAAAAAGTTTGTTTATTAAATCAGTTCAGTATATTAGTGCAACATTTTAAGCTTTTACTGAAATGTTGTTGTATGATTTGTAAAGATAATTTTCAGTATGAACAATTATCAATGCAACAGTTAAACGACACAACAATTTTAAAGTGGTTCGGATCCACTGATCCTGAACAAAGCAGGACACTATTTTATTATACTGAGTTAGTCTCAGTTAGTTTGTGCGCTGGACAAACTGTAACTTGTGATTATACTGAGCAAGTCTCGGTTATGTGGTCAAACAATAAAGTTTGAATGTATCTCCAACTATGAAGGAGTTATTAACACTTAAGAACAATTCAATAATGAACTCCTTCGGTTCTAAGCTATAGATATAACAATTGAGCTTAGGTTAGAGGGTAGGAACGAGAATGACTTCTAGAGCAAAGAACAAAGAGGAATAATCACTTTGGGTTTGTGTTCTTCACTAGAATATCCGATAAGAATTCTAGAGCTTTGAGTTCGTTGAATGCTTGAGTTCCCTTAGGTTGCTTGTATGATCGTGTAGTGCGACTTGAGTGACCACGACCTTCCCTCTATTTATAGATGTGAGTTGTGAATAGATCCGTTGGAGACGAACTGTCCACGTGTCACTCTATATAGGTAGCAAACGGCTTCTTTTTCGAATTCTGTAGAGTCCTCTTTATTTGCGGAAAGTGGTTGACTTGCAGCTTTTGTCGGAGACTTGCCAGTTGGCTGCTTGTCATTGATCGAGGTACAGAAAGTGGTTGAGACATATTCAGGCTTCAAGGTTGATACTGAAGCTGACCTTTCTCAGATGTACGACCTCAGACAACTCTACTGATATGACTTTGAAGTCCACTGTCAGTCAAAGCAACTGACAGATCGTTGCTGAGTCTGACCGAAAGGTTCAGTATGTTGCTCCTGCTGAGTCCAACGCTACTGAGGGCCAAGACTCTGAGTTCAGTAAACTGCTTCTGCTGAGTCCAGTTCTACTAATTCATGAACACCTTTCAGTATGCTGCTCCTGCTGAGTAGTCCAACCATACTGAATCTTTACTCCATGGCACTACGGCAGATAGTCTACTGAGGGTCAGCAAACGGAACTGCCGGAGCCATGCTAACAGCGAGTCTACTGAGTCTGAAACACTCAAAGACAAATGTGTTAACTTTTACAAAAGAATGGTTCACCAATCAAAATAGGATTTTGGGATCTACCAAATCAACTACTGAATCATCTCCCGACATGTCACGTTGTACTTCACCATTGAATTATAAAACGCATGGGAGGAGATCGTTGTTTTCTTATGGTAATTTAATAAATTTATTATTAATTATAAAACATACAATTATAATATGTGATGGATATCCATCATAAATATATTTCCAATTTAATGAGCAATAGAATTGAAAATAACATATACTCAATTATCATTATATGAGTAAAGAGTATTTCTTCTACATATCTTAATTGCAAGCAGCAATGTATATGTAGAGATATTATATTTAGGGTTTAATTTTCGTTCGTATTAATGTGTAGGGAAAAAGAAACAAAATTTTAAAAATTTACCTTTTATAGTGATGCACTGTACGTCGCAAAATATTTGTATTCTTTGGTAATAATTTTTGATTTTTTTATAGAAAAGAGGGAAGATCGTATTGGTGCAGTGTTGGTTTGTTTTATTTTTTCCAAGTAAAAGATGTGACGTGGCAGTTTCGTCTGGTTTTGTGGCACGTGGGAAGGTAACAACTTATGGCAAGAAAGCAAATTCAACTAAATTGGTAGTATAAGGGTATAAGTACTGTACGGAACAAATACAGGCTGGAACGACATGATCAAATAAAATAATTATTTAATTTTTACACTTGTTATACTTAATTATAATCCTCTTCATCATATTATTAATTTTTGTATATATATCTTTATAAAATCTTTGTCCTTGGGCAGTGTTCCCAGGCAACGAGTCTATCCAACGAAAACTCCTAGGCAAAAGAAAAAGAATGTTACCATCACTGAAAAAATATTTATTCCATTTCACACTTGGGATCGTATAATTGTCATTTAACAAATTTAGATACTGATATCATGAATTTATACGGCTAAAAACATTGACAAAATTATTTGATATTGATTATTTTTATCCGCAGGACTTTATTAGATTTTAGTTGTTTTGAAGCATTAAAATTTACGTGTAGAACGAACAGTGGCCTACATATGGGGATGCATATCAGTAGGGGTGTTACGGTATGTCGAAAAATCGATATACCGTACATAACGTGCTGAAAAAATATCGAAAATATCGAATTTTCGGTATATTGTGATTTTCGGTACGGTATGATACCGTATCGAAGTTTTTCGGTACGGCAATAGTATGAGATTTCTCATATCGCGATATACCGTTACATATCGAAATTTCAGTACATACCGTGTAACGCCCCGAATTTTTTTAATATAAAATACATTGCATATCTATTCATTCATGTTATCAAGTGTTTTAGTTCTGTAAGTCCCTTAGAAATTTAAAGGAAAACTAAAGCATATATCTCATTTGTTATTAAATCATTTTTGTTTGTAAATTTAATTTTGATTTCAAATGTATTTATTTATATTCATATTATGATTATAATGTTTATTTATTTATTTTGAAATCATGTTAGAATTATAAGGAAAGAAAAATATTTATTTATCTTGGATTTCCTAAACCAACTAGGATTCATAAAAGGATATAATATTTATTATTGTATTAAGTTATTAGAAGATAATTTTATATTATGTTTTATTATTAAAATAGACATTTAATGTGTGATATTCATGTTTTAGGATCAATTTTAAATGTGTTTATATCATAATCCAACTATGATTAAATCTCTTATATGGTAAGTGATAGACTAAATTCTATGTAAATTATATAAGTACGAAAATAATTATGGATAAAATATATTTGATACCTTATATGATTAAGGATCTTTAGATAATGATTTCTAGGCCTATAAATACCCCTTAGTCGCTCATAATATAGCATCCCATAAAATTTTCGAAAATCTGCCAACATATCTGCGAACTGTTTCAAGAATTATTTACACATCTTCCCGTCTTCATCTCATCGTGAAAATTTAGGATCATCTTCCTCGTATCTCTAGTATACTTTAATATTTTTGTATAATTTTCCAAGCATGATAAATATTTGTTAAAAATTGTTATTGGTAACTTGCCAGTTTTTGACAACATGTCCATAAGCTTGATAGGAAAATTATTTTTCATGTTTCCTTTGAGTTGTTTTCGACCATGCTGAATTTTAATGGGATATAATACATGTTAGGTCATTCATGTTAAAATATAGAATTCTTAGGATACGTTTACTATTTATTTGTTAATTTATTTCTTGATGTGCCAGATTATTTTGTCAACATGCATGTAGATTGAAAAATAAAAGTTTTCAGGATATTATTAAATGAATTATTGATCATGATAAGTTTTATTATGATGGTATATGTAATATGTTGTTCATGTTAGAGGTCTATAATTTTTAGGACAATACTTTTATAATTTTACTCATTTATTTCATGAATTGCCGAATTACTCAATGCATGAATGAATTGTAAATAGAAGTAAGATTGTGTTTAATATACTTATGTTTATTATTATGGAAAACCGTTAAAGTTGCATATTAATAAGTGTATTATGTTTAATAAATATTTTGGTTTGATTATTTTGATCTATGTGTATTCATGAATTATTTGAATTATTGATGCTTGCATAACCCTCTATATAGAGTCATTAAGATAAATTTTCATGTATAGGATCAGAGCGCAGGACTTAAACATTGATTTCCATTATTTTTCTTCAAGTCAAGGTTAAGGTAGGGAATGTTACCGTTTATCTTTATTATACATTGTGCTCGATATTTCGTGTGATTATGACAGGCATGAAAGGAAGGGTCGGAATCGGGCCCTAGGATCGAAATCGGATGCTCTATGAAAAATCGGTCAAAATCAGGCCGTCAGTCAAAATCGGATTGTTTGAAAAGTTCATGTGGTCTGTGTGGCCAAATTACAAGTTCATGTGGTCTGTGTGGCCGAGTATCTCTTTCCATGATCTAATTTTTCATGTCCTATAATTCTTGTAAATATGTACATCTCCCACTGGGTAGTCGTACTCATCCCTATCATTTTAACTTTTTTCAGGAAATAGCTCGGTCGATGCGTAGAGGTGTTGGTGGTCATGGTCACGAGGAGGAATTATTGTATTTAAATTATTGCTTTTAGTATATGAACTTTACGTTATTTCTTTTGAAATGTTAGACTTGGTAAATTTTTATTTAAGACTTCCGCTGAGTATATGAAAATAACCTAAGATTTGCAACGGTTCTATTGAATAAAAATGTTTTTAAAGAATTGATATATGCATTTTAAGTATGAAGTAACGTCCCTAGTTAAGTTTTGAAAATTGGGCGTTACATACCGTATACTATGGTATACTAATTCATACCGAACCTTGATATATACCGTCTACCGATTACCGCGATATATACAATATACCGCGGTATATCGATTCATACTGAACCTCAGTATATACGATGTATTGATATACCGCGGTATATATCGTACACCGAACCATACCGATTCCTACCAAACCACGATACATATCGTAAAATGATATACTGAACTAACCGATTCGTACCGACCTATAGTTATGTATACCGAACTATCCATTATACCAATCTTAGTGTTTATATCATAGATTTATAGATTCATATTTATCTAATAAACTAACTATATTCACATTATTTATTTATTATTAGACATTTGAATAGTTTTTTGAGATGTTGAATGTAATTTGTCATTGATGGGTTGTGTTTTATTTTCTGTATCAACATGTTCTACTAATTATCTTAGACACTTTTGTTGGATATAATTTGCATGTTTTCTACATCGGTATGTTTTGTTTCATGGCAGATTAGTTTTCTTTATACCGTTTGCTTCGGTATAATGTTATATTTTTGATATACTGCCTGTTTTGGTATGTTTCGGTATACCGAAAACTTCGGTATGCCGAAGTACGGTACGGTATACCGAAATAGCGGTATGACAATGGTGTGGAGATTGCTTATACCGAATTTTCGGTATACCGAACTAGGGTATACTGAAATTATCGGTACAACGGTATGTATTTTCTCATACCGAACCTTTTCGGTACGGTATGCGGTATGAAAAAAATCTTACTGTATACCATACCGAACACCCTACATATGAGGCCCAATTCTACAAATAAAGAGATTCGAACCCCATATTTGAGGATTCAGAACCAACCCCCCTCTCCCCTTAATTTTTGAATCTAACCCTATATATAATAGTGTGCAAAAATAAATGTTAAATGTATTAAGCTAGTAATATTCAATAAATTCGACCTTAATATATTGGTATTTGGTAGAATTTGAATTTGCAACAAGTAATAAGAAAAACTGTCTTATCATTCGGTTATTCCAAAATAGAGGTGAATCTAAAATTTAATAGTAAGTGAGACTAAATATTTATTTTGGATGAGCTAAAAGGGATTTAGCTACGTATTATTTTAGTGTGAATATAATTTATATATAGGACAATGCAACCCTTTAGAAACATAGGCCCTCGTTCATATATAAATATAAGTGGGTGTTTGGAGTAGTTGAAGCTTATTGATAAGTGCTGAAAACTGTTAATTTAAGAATTTGCAGGTGTTTGGAAATAAGTCCTGAAAGCTGATGAAAGTGGGAAAAATAATGTTTGGAAAACTGTTAATATCAGTAGCTTATTTTAAGTTTGTAAATAAAATATTCGTTTTACCATCAATGTTAATAAATAATTATAATTTATAATAAATAAATAAATAAATATTATTAATTTTTATATTATATAAATTTATAATATATCATATTAACTTAAACATATCATATCATAGTATTATATTTTAAATATTATTTATTTGCTTAGCTAAGAAATAATTATCATTAAATAGAAAAAAAAATAATTTAAAATTCAAAATTTTAAGAACCCCTATTTTAATTAATATATATTTAATTTTAATAATAATCATATCATTAAATTTGAGGAATTTATAAATAATAAATATAAAATAATTTTTATAAAAGCTGGATTATGAGCTAAGGCTGGAGGAAGAGGCTCAGAAGTCTAAGAAGAAAAAGAGACAGCCAAGTGTCAGGATGTCTAAGATTATGGCTAACAAGATACTGGATGAGCAGAAGAAGAAGGCTCAGCAATCTGCTGATGAGCCTGCCGACTCAGACACTGACAACTTGCCCCTTGCTCAGAGGCTGAAGAAAATCTCTACTCTAATGCCTGAGCAAGAGGCAGAGGATAAGGCCTAGGAGGCCACGCAGCAAGGGCTAAATCTCCGGAGAGGAGATTGGAGAGCTGCGGCCTTAAGGGAGAAGAAGAGGTTGGAAGACCTGGCCAAAATCATAGATCTCACTGACAAAATCGTCAGGGAACCAATTCTCGACAAAAGTAAGCAGGTGCCAAGAACATCCAAGTTCTTCCGGCGAGGTGCACAGAAGACATATCTTAAGAAGACTCTGCACCGCCGTGTTGACAAATGGATCCCCTGGAACCTGAATGAGGAGTGGGAGGAGCTGAAGATTGATTTCATCAAGGTTTACTACGTGTGGCAGTGCTATCCCACTGAAGTGTCGGTAGCTGATCTCTTCGACGAGTTCATCTATCAGTACGACGCAAACTTCAGAGCGCAGATCAAGTTACTTCTTTTTAAGGAGAAGCTGTCACTTACTGCCCCTGCCTACAGATAGCTGACTCCTCCCATGACTTCTCGAGGAGTTATATGCACAAAGGAGATCGAGGATGAGGTCGAGACTGCTGCGCATCACAACGACTTAGATCCTTTGCAGCCAGGCGATCTCGAGGACATCCAGACACTCAGAGCCAGAGTATAGAAATCTTATGGGTTGGATCCTCTTGCTGCTAAGTCTGCCGAGTTTAAAGACAAGATCAAGAAGTTCAGGCGTTAGCAGTAGCTGTTATTCCTTTATATAGAAGCATAGACTGATTGTAATCCTTTTCTCATATATATATATATATATATATCAGTTCTTTGCTTGGCCAGACAACTACTCATTGTCTTATGGCTGTGTTTATTTACTTTATCACATCCGATCACTGAAGTGATCTGACACATACACACGTAACCTATTTCTCTGATATGCCTATGTTTTATCTGCTGATTACCCTGTTTTAATTGCTCAGTTTTTACTGAAGTCCCTTTGGGTCAGTAGTTTAGTACTTAGTGGTTTTGGCATCATCAATTAGGGAGAAATTGTTGGGTTATGAGTCAGTGGTTGATTTTAATCATCACTTAGAGGGTACTTAGTTTTATTTTATCAGTAGTTCTTGTAATATGATTTATCTGTTTATCGGTAATGGAGGAAATCATAGTGATTTAATGCTATGGAATTGAAGATCCCAAAACCCGTCTTGTACCCTTAGTGTAGTGTCTTTAGGACTAGATGATGTAATAGGCTAGACTGTTCTTATTTTCATTACCTGTTTTTGTCTAAGTCCTGTAAGGGGTATTTGTTGGTCTTAACTTCAGTAGGAAGTTACTTTCCAGAACCCCACGTCATCAGTTGTAAGAGCTCGTGTTCTCAGGACATCAGCTGACTCCACATCAGTAGAAGAATTTTCGCCAGCTGACCTTCCAGTAGAAGAACACAGGACAGAGCTCAGTACCTTCAGAGTCATCAGCTGACTTTGCTCAGTAGAAGAACTTTTATCAGCAGACTCAGACGAAGAAGACCGAGATCGCGTCAGATCTACTGTATCCGACAGGAAACGACCCGACTTTTAACATCATTCGAAAGTCAGCAGAAGATCATACGAGGATGAATGAGAGTCAACTCAGATGAAGGCTGATGTCTGACAAGTCTCACCTACCACAAACCTTGACCAATGAGAAGCGGTCTAAGCCTTACCTGCTCTGACCAACTAAAGCAGCTCTCATGCACAGTGACCAACTACTCTGCGACAATATTTCAAACTTATGACCGTTTTCCTTGGACGCTTGTGACACGTGGCATCGTCCCCTCCAACGGACAAATGCCTGGGTCACAACGATATATAGAGAAGTTTTTCCGAGCTCAACGCACGGGATATCAAAGGGATTTCACGCTCAAGCATTCAAAACACTCTAGCGCTTTCACGAAGATCCAGCGAAGAACTTGCTTATTAGAATATTTCTAGTTCTTCTCTCTAGAGTTTCTTTCTTTAGATCCATCTTCTCTATCTAAGCTCTATTGTTATATCCATAGCTTAGAACCTTCGAAGGAGTTCACATTTCGTGACTGTTCTTATTGTAAGAACTCCTTCATAGTTGGAGAACATCCCCTCCCCTTCAAACTTCGGTTTGGATTGTAAAGTCGCTAAGGACTATAACTTAGAAGGGTCTGTCCAGTGCACAGATACCTTGCTGAGGCTTGCTCAGATTAATCAACAAGACCTCCTGTTCAGTAGGACCGTAGACGTAGGATCTTGCGTATCCGAACCACGTTAAAAATCGCTTGTGTCATTTACTATATTATTACATTGTTTTCAAACGATCTTACAAACTCATACTTTGCATAAAACGTATTTAAAAGTGCACTAGCCAAAATTATTTTGGTTTGCGAAAAACACGTTTTCAAATCGAGACGAAGTCTATCGGGCCCTACACACTTATCCGCACTTACTCTCCGCCTGAGGATTTGATACTGACAAAAGTCAGTAGAAGAAACTCAGTAGTTGAGTCACTCTGACCCGCGATCAGAAGGTTACTATTTGGCACTGTTCATCAGTTGCAACCTACAGCTCAGCTGTCCTTCGCGTTTGAGAAATGAACTTGTACTCAGGTGTATTCACCCCCCCCCTCTACACCTGACACTCGTCTCCGGACCAACACATAGTAAAGTTATTAAGGAGTATGATTCTGGGGAAAATCATTCTAGAAAGTAAAGTTGCTAGGGAATATAATTCTGGGGAATGTGATTATGCGCAAAATAGATTACTTGCCTTGTATTTGGAAAACACAAAAAAACTATTTGGATTCTATTTTTTTAAAAATCATTTAAGAATCTTATTTTCTTATAAACTTATAAAAAGAGAACATATGTAATATCAAATATATATATATATATATATATATATATATATATATATATATATATATATATATACAAAACTTCAAAGGATAAAAAGTGAAAAAAGATATAATTTGCAATTGAAAAAAAAAGAAGCATATTCAATTTATTTAAAATTAAGCCACGTCCAACTCATTGAATGACAATTAAAAAAAAAACTTAAGTTTTTCAAAAAATAAAATAAAAACACGCAATCAAGTCTAGTCCAAATAAATAGCCTTAATTAGACTTGAATAATTCTACTAGAAATGCTTCTTTCTTGAACTCATCATCCATGAAGAAAAAGTAACTCAATATATGTTATAAGTCAATTCTATATTTAGTAAGATTATTAAAGGTTTATAGTTTACATACCATCTTCTATTGGTAATCCATTTCTTCTACTTAAAGCATCTCGAAGTACTCTACCATCAACAGTTGAGCCTTCCCAACCGGCAAGTACATAAATAAATTGCATGTCTTGCGAAATGCTCCTAAAAATTTGTATTTATACGACCTTTTCTATTTCGATATCTAGGTTTATCAACATCAGACACCTTCACTTCAATGTGGGTACCATCAAGAGCTCCTATGCAATTATTCAAATTTACATATTAATATACTAAAATTTTATGGAAGAGGAAAACTAAAATGTGCTTTAATATACCTTAAACCATTTTCATTTCATATCAGTTGAGTCCTCACGAACAGAGAAATGAGCTTTTAGCAAAACACCTTGAAGCCTAAGAACTGCATTTAATACCTTATTGAAATACCTACTTATTGTTTCTCCTGAGCGTAAGAAATTGGTTTTCATCGTACGGTTATTTTGGTGATGTGCTAGAATGTATAAGAAAATAGCTACTTGCTCATCAACTTCTAGGCACCTTGTTGATCTTAATTGTCCAATAGTTCGTAGCATGCGCACTAGACTCCTAAAACTTTGTCTATCCATATGTAATTCATTATGACATGTGGTGTCACTCTCGTAGATGAGTCTGTGAATATAACGCAATCGATCGCACTCATTCACACAATAAGGAGCCTTTAAATAATATCTTCGACGATAAAGTGTAGTGATAATTGTAATCACAAATATTAATAACCCCATCATGTTTCTTCTCTGCATATGCATACATTGCATATGCCGCCTACGTGCTATAATATATAAAAGCCTTTTCCTTTGAAGTAAATCCAACCGTGTCATCTTCTTAATAATTCCTAATTAAACATACAAAATAGTTGGAATATAAACCAAAAAATTACCACAAAAACTTGAAGAAAAAAAAACAAACAGCTCAAGGATCACATTAAATTCTCATAACCTGACGAAATAAACTACAGTAGATTAACAGCACAATTTAAAATCTTCTTTTAAATTAAGAAGTCTGTCTTGCCACTATTTTCGATGTTTCTTTTTTTTTTTTTCGTCCAAGACATCATCGTTAACAAAGAAGAAGAAAGTAACAATAAAGTTCTTAGAGCAAATAAAGGCCCCTTCACTTACCTTGATTGGAAATCTTGATGTTAAAGCAAAACAAATTAAGCTCTCTAAGAGCGATAGCAAGAACCTAGTACTGCAGAAGAAAACAATGAGGAAATAACAGAGCCTCCACCCACCACTTTTCAGGTTAATTCTTTTGTTAATTTTACTTCTCCCTGACTACTATGATATAGTAGGTATAATAGCATGATATCTTCCTCTCAAATTTTCCCTTCATTACTTCAAAGACATACTCTGCACTACGTAAGTCCAATCCGGATCTTCTGGCCCAAAATTGGTGTCCCATTCGGTGGCTCACCAATCACGCCATGCCACGCGTGCATTGGTGGACCATGTTAGCAATAAAAAAATATTTTAATTTTAAAAAGGTGGGCCACCAATGCACGCGTGACGGGGCGTGATTGGTGGCCCACCGAATGAGCCACCATTTTTGGGCCAGATGATCTTCTGGCACGTAAGTCGGGCTTTGTATAGTACAGTAGATTAATTATATAGTACTTCTATTAACTGGATGAAAGCGAACAAAAAATAAAGTTAATTAAAGTTTTTTCAACCATTTGACAACATCAAATAGACAACAAGTTCATATGATGTGTAATTAATCTTCATCCCCTAACCAATGAAATTCATGGAAATAATGACAATTGTAAATATATTGACAAAGAATTGAAGAGACATTAATGGAAAAGAAATTATTTTGATGATTAAAGGAAAATAGATGTATTGTTCTTGTTCTTGTGGAATAATATGGAGTGTGCCCTAGGAGTTCAGTGTGATCGCGAGTTTGGCGTGATTGTAAAGTTCAATCTATTGATATCTTTGGTTTTAAAGGGAATCGATATGTGAAGATAAAATACAAATCCCGTATTTGGAAAAAGATTACTTATGATAGAGAGAGGAAAAACAATTCGGGATTTTTTTAAATCTATTTTACAAAGATTTAGGAATCTTTTTACTTTCCCACAAATTTATTAAAATTTACCAAACACAAGATTTTAGATTTCCGGAATCAAATTACTTTTCTAGTCCAACCAAATGCAGGAATTTAATAATTAGGAATCACAATACTTTCCCGGGGCACAATCCGTGCAAACCAAACGTGCTAATAGTGGTAAGGGACTTATATTCTAATTTTTTAATTAATAGGGCCAAATGTCTTGTCGAATTACAATTATAATAATTCAACCATTACAAATAAACTTATATCAGATCGCTTTATAATAAGATACCGTATTTATATTCCCATTTGAATTTGGGTTTTGATGCGTGATAAATTTTGAATCTTCTTGATATGGGGTGAAGAACTTCTATTCCACAATTAGAGTTTCACTACATGTTCCACCATTTAGGTGATAGAAAAGTGTATTTTAACTTAGGTAAATTTAATTTTAATTGATATTAATATCTAATTTAATTATAAAAAAATCTCATAAATACACATGACATCACCTGATTAATGGACATATAATAGACTTCAATCGTGGGATATAGTATTCATTTGATCAAAAGTTCTCACTTAAACCAGGCGCTATTACTCCTTTAAAAAAAGTCAATAAAACAAAATTAAACACTAAATAATCATCACAATTATTAATTTCGGTAAGTCATACATAATACTTTAAAACTGAAGTAATCTTTCACAAATATTTTCTAATATAATTGCTTTGATCAAATAATTCAAGAATATCTATTATCAATTTTACATGTCACTAAATTCTTAGTTATAACTTTTTAAATCTCAACAGCAGCTGCAATTTTTTTGCCATGCTATAAAAGAAGAAATTTACAAGTTTTTAAATTTTCTCCCAATAACTTCATTTTTTATGTCATCTTGAGAAGTGAAGCTGATAAGTTGGACCTTTTCAGTTTTCATTGCTTTCTCCCTCTTCAATTTCCTTTTTAAATTATTTTTGCTTCTAGAAATAGCGTGCATAGTAATTAATAAAACTGTAGAAAAATCAATTCGAATGAGAACCTTTAAACATGCCAAACATTTAGATTATTTCCTCATCTTAGTCCATCTCTGTATTGTGTAATAAATAGTCAAAATCAAGCATCATAAATTTTGTCCACCCTCCATCCAACCGGCCATTGAACAGCCACATTATTTAGTCCAATCTAATGGTCAATTCCATCTTTTGTCCGGAATTAATAATGATGAGTTATGTTAGATTGTAGACTTAATATCGGATATATATGTGAATTGTATACATAAGAAATAACACAAATTCATACTAGTATCATATTTGTTTATAATACAAATACAATTGTGGAAAAAAGAAAATTTGATGGTATGTTGTTGTTGTACGCTTTAGTCCTATTATGATTCATCCATTAACTCTGTGTGCATGTTCGATTTAATTCAGAAATATATATATATAACTAGTTCGGTAACTAGTTCGAATCTTGTAAAATTAAATGTGTTATTACGCACTTTATAATTCAAATAATAATTGGAAATTTTCTTTAGTCACACGTAAATTTTCGTATGATAATAAATTAAATAAATATGAGAAACTGGGTAGTAGGCATTGATCGTGCAGGAAAAATTAAATATGGCAATTGATATATTTGGTTGGAAGTACGGAGCCACTAAATCAAATACTAATAGAAAAATAAATAGCGTCTTGGCTTTTTCCATTGCATTAGGGGATGTAACGATTTGGTTCGGTTCGATTTTTTATGCATTTTAGGAATCGAACCAAACACATAGAAATGATTCGGTTCGGTTCGATGTGTGTTTAAATATCGAAACCGAACCGAACCGCTTATAAATGGTTTGGTTCGGTTCGATTTACCGATTCACCTTTTTATTTATTTATTTATTTTTTAAATCCTAAATAATGCAAGAATAATAGTTTATAGGATGTCACTCGTTCCAAACTCATAGAGTTATTACTCATTTCTCTTTCTTTGTATATATTAGAATTAATATTAACTTAAATCTAATATCTAAATCCAATAACATTCTAATATCTAAATATTATCTAAATCTAATATCTAAAGACAAATATTAAATTAAAAAATAAGATATTGATTCGGTTCGGTTCGGTTCGAACCGTTCAAAAATTCTTGAAACCGCGAACCGAACCGAATGTAAATGGTTCATAAAAAAATAAAACGAACCAAACCGTGAAGTTGAACCAAACTATATTTTTCGATTCGATTCGATTTGATCGGTTTCGTGGTTCGGAGCGGAACCACTTACATCCCTACATTAGAGTCTACAATCTCTAACTTCGTAGCCTTTTCACTTTCTTCTTTTCAATGAAAAAAACTCCGTCCACATTCATTTCTTCAATTTCACCAAAACTCCACCTGCGATCAATGGTGAGTAAACCACCTCCCAATCCAACATTAAATTGATAATATTGCACCGATCACCATCTTCATCTCTCAAATGCAGCACTATTCATGCATTTTCTTAGACTGATAACTTGCTTTTTTTGTTTTCCGATCAATACATTTCTGTTTGAACGAGCTTGAGATGAATCGATTCGATGTTGATGATTTCAGGGCGGTGTATTCGACGGCGGCGACGGTGTTGAAGAGGACGACAGCAGCGAGTGGCCGCCGTGGCTGCGGCCGCTGCTGCAGAGCAGCTTCTTCGGCCAATGCAAGGTTCACGCGGCGGCGGCGCACAAGAGCGAGTGCAACATGTTCTGCTTGGATTGCGCCGATGGACCGCTCTGTTCACTTTGCCTCAACTTTCACAAGGATCATCGTCCTATTCAGGTCAAATTGAATCCGAATTTCGTCTCCGATCGTTGTGATTTCTGTTTGCGCAATTGAGTTATACGAGATAGGGTTTGCTTTATTTGCAGATACGACGATCGTCATATCACGATGTAATTAGAGTTGGGGAAATTCAGAAATATCTGGACATCGCTGGGGTTCAGACCTATATTATCAACAGCGCCAAAATTGTATTCCTGAATCAGCGCCGCCATCCTCAGCCGCGCCCCGGCAAAGGAGCCACCAATACCTGCTGCGTCTGCGATCGCAGCCTCCTCGATTCCTTCAGTTTCTGCTCCATTGGCTGCAAGGTCTATTCAATTTCTGAGGTCTTCCTTTCCTAATTCAATTTTGAAATTTAGTCAACTTTTTCGGATACCAACATTGTTGCTTTAATTTTGACTGAATTTTGATTGAGTATTTAACTAATTACCCAAAGCAAATGATTCAAATCTCCAGTTTACACTCATTTCCTCTGCAAGTCTGGTTTAATGATATGAATTGGTGGCTGCAGATAATTGGGAAATCGAAGAATTTTGAGAAGGAGAACATAAGAAGAGAAGCTAATGGTTCATCCGACTGGGACGAGTCGATAAACGAAAGCAGCAGCATTAAACAAGCCATCAGAAGCAGGGTGCAGAGCTTCACTCCGTCGACGCCGCCTCAAACGGCAGCGAAGAGGCGGAAGGGAGTTCCTCGCCGATCTCCCACCGGTGGCCTCTTACTAGGATATTGAAACTCGATTCCAGTTTACTGAGTTCATTATGTGCAGTGTGTGTTTGTTATAACATAGATAGTGAAAAGATATATATATTTATATGGCACAATGTGCTTTGTAACATAGTCAGTCAGACTAAGGTGAATGAAAAGGTTAAAATGAATAAAGGGCCTCATGTGTAATATTATTACATCTCGACGAATGACGTTGTGTCGTGGTGTTATTGATATTTATGTAAGGAGTAGTGTATGATAACTCTCTACGTACTCGATGCAATAGATCAAGATTGTTATGTGTATCTTCTTGTGCCTTGACGGTTTTTGAAACAAAATTAACTGGTGTAGAATGTTTGGTATGGAATTAGTAATGTGTATGCGCGTGGCCTAACTTATATGCAGGGGCTAGAAAATCAAGTGGAGAAACAACCGAGACATGAGATGTTTAACCACCACTAGTCGTGATATAAGTCGTCGGAGCATTATATCTGGACCGATATCCGCCCCCTTCACGAGCACAGTGGCCGATCCGATGCGTAACACACAACTTGCGTTTAAAGACTCAATAACAATCTCAATCGAAATTTTAGTTGAATGATGAGAGAAATTTGCAACCGTTATTCAAGACGTGCATCGAGTAAATGTAGAAATTGTACATAACATTATGCTAATCATTACATACTAAATAATTCTTGTGATTTTTTGCTAAAGATTTCTGGATTCTAAGAAGATAGTTTGGTTAATAAAATAATGTAGTCAGCAACTTTTGAGAGGAATAAAGGGGCAAGCACCAAAGCAAGAATTAGTGTTGATGAGTGGCATTTCCAATGCACTTAGTTTAATCTTTTTCGTGAATGGGGCACTAGCATAGTTGCATCACTAACATATTTTTCTAATAAAAGCTGCCCATTAATTTTGATACTATATTCTTCAAAGGCCGGTCTAACTACTAATGACTCCATTATTTCTTCATTCTTCTTTTGTCTTTTTAATTATATTTTATTAATATCATTCTATTTCATAAACACCTAAAAAGCGATGGGATGGGATGTCCAACCTCAACATAAACATTGAAATTAATTAAGCAATTAAGGAAATCAATAATTCAAATCATTACATATGATCCAAGTGGTTACTCAAAGAAGAGACGGCATTATTTCTTTTCATACCTAATTATAATTCCATGCAAAATAAGATCTTCCTCATTAAATAACCGTAATTGCTTGGCTTAGGGGTGTGCGCGGGACGGGTACCCGCAATACAGGTACCCGAATGCGGATACCCGCATCTGCGGGTACTAAATTTTACTATCAATTTCCCGACCCGCATAGTACGGGTATCCGACTACGGGTACCCGCGCGGGAACGGAACGGGAACGGGAACGGGAATACCCACACGTCTTACCACCTATTTCATTATAATTAAATTCATTAATACAAACTAGCAAAAAAATCAATAGATATCAAACAAAGCAAAAACACCAAACAAATTCAAATCATCGAATCCAAATCAACATTTAAGTCCAAGTAATTGTATGATTGTTTCCAAAATATCATATAAATTAACACAAATCCTTAAGAACGGACGGCCAACGGACAATTGGCGGAATGGCGATGGATAATCGGCGGACGGCGGGGACAGTCGGCTGACGGTGGACGGCGAGTAACGGCACAGAAAACCTAAGTCCTAATTAAGCTCTACTCCAAGCGACTCCCGTCCCGTCTCTGACTCTCTACTGAGACTACAACAATGTCGTTTAATTATTTTATTTTTCTTTTAAACTTACAACATTAATATATTATTATATGTATAAATATTATTCCCTCCGTCCCACCCATCTTGACGCGTATTCCTTTTCGGGACGTCCCACCCATCTTGACGCGTTTCCAAAAAAGGAAATAATTTATACTCCTATTTTTTCATTTCTCTCTCCTACTTTTTCATTCTCTCCTATTTTATCCCTCTCTCATACTTTATTATCCATTTTCTTAATTCCCGTGCCGAAAAGAAATGCGTCAAGATGAGTGGGACGGATGGAGTAATTAATAAAATATGTAATATATTAATTAAATAATAATAAAAATAAGCGGGTACCCGTTCGGGAACGAGTAATTGTTGGAACTACCCGTTCCCATACCCGACCCTCACCATTTTTTGCGGGTACTCGCAAAACGGATACCCATTTTACACGACCCGAACGGAAATACCTGAACAGGACAGGTACGGGAACGGGAACCCGTTTCGTTTGCCCACCCCTAGCTTGACTACGTGTCTGTCGTCTCATTGGTTTAGAGGGTGTTTGTAAGGGGTTTTTTTAAGTGTTTATTACCTTTTTTAACTACTTAAGTACTTTTAATGTGTTGCAAAATAAAATTATATAGTCAATTTTTAAGCATTAAAATCACGTTAAGTTAAAAGCATCAAAATAAATGTTTTTTATTGCTTAAAGTTGCTAAAATTTAGGATAAATATTAATTAATATTTATAATATTTTTATATTTATTTTTTATGGTCTATAAATTTGAGATTTCATTTTAAACAAGTGATTTTATTATTTTTTAACCAAACACCAAAAAATTAAATTATATTGCTTTAAGTTGATTTTTAATCCTAATAGCAAAAACTACATAATTTTGCTTAAAAGTAACTTTTTCTAACTTTAAGCAAAAGCAAATACAAATTACTTATAGTAAGCATTTGCAAACACCCCCTTAATCGTAATCAAATGGGAGTATCGGAATAATCACTTTTTCAAGACGAACACATTACACACTTAACTATTCTCAAAAGCCAAACTAACTCAATGTTGATTGTACATGGTATACCTATAACCATGATTAAGTTTAGGTAAATTGGATGTTTTAGTACCCAAACTATGAGTGTTTGATCAATTTGGTCCCTTATTTTTTTTAGTTAAGTGATCTTCAAACTATAGAATTTTGGATGAATTGGTCATTCTATTAATTTTTTGTTAGTCAACGATTTTTAAAGGGTATTTTTGGTATTATTTTATTGAGTGTCAAAACATCCAAATACAGAAAGATTAAGGACCAATTTGACCAAATTTTTTTATTAACTTTTTATAATTTGTCAAAAATCAAAATATATTTTAATCATTTTAATTTTTTTAAAGACCAAATAGACCTATTTTAAATAGGTTATGACCAATCCCGCAAATTATAATATATTTTGGGATCGTAATAGTCAAATTTTATAGCTCCGTGAGTAAATTTCTCGAATATATTACTATGACAACGAGGGATTAAAACGTAGAATATTTAAAAATCAAGGAATAAAACTAAACTAGATTTCCATTTAAAACTTTTTTTTAAATTCCAATAGGATTTATTACTTATTTTTTAGATATTTATGTTTTAATCCTAACTTTTCATAGTAATATTCGAAAAAATTTGGTCACGGAATAATAAAATTTTTCGAATATGATCCTCAAATATATTATAAGTGGTGTGGTGGGAAAGGTCTTCAAACTATTTAAAATTTGCGTAGTTGGTTCTTAAGAAAAAAATAATATCAAAATGACTAAAATATATTTTGATTTTTGACAAATTAAAAATTTTCAAGTAGAAAAAAGTGGCCAAATCGGTCCTCAATCTTTCAGTATTTGGATGTTTTGGTCCTCAATAAAATTATACTGAAAATACTTATAAAAAATCGTTGACAAACGGTTGACTAATAAAAAAATTAACTGAATAACTAATGCATACAAAATTCTATAGTTTGAGAACCAATCAACTAAAAAAAAGTAAGGGACCAAATTGACCAAACACTCATAGTTTGAGGACTAAAACGTCCAATTTATCACTATTTTTCTTTTTCGTAGAAACCAAAGTTTAATATATTAGAATATCAGTTATAAGTTTCCTTTTTTTCCCTCATAGAAGTAGTTCTTAATTTATATTTTTTGAAGGGTTAAAAGAGTTAAATCTCCAAATTATTTAGTTTTGTGCGTGAATTATGAAAATATGTAATTTATCCATTGAAAATTTGATTTTGTGTCCCCCAACTCTAATGGACGAATTGCGCCACCACTCTTAGATTTTACAATTAGCGATTAGGGGCTCATTCATAAATTATAATCTTAATGTATTTTAATTTTAAGTTTTTATATTTATTTATTAGTTGATTGATAGGTTTTATATTAAACACACAAAATTCGTTAATACAATAATCTAATTGTAAAATAAATAAATAAAATAAAAATTCATGTGCATAATTTTTTGGGAATTATATTTTGAAAAAGTGTTATTTTGAGATAACTTTTTTGAAGATGTTATTTTTAAATTGACTATGCATAGTGAGGGATAATGTTGTCTTGTATCATTACAAAACTAATAATTCACGGAGCAAATCCACAAAATTAATAATATATGAGGATATTACCCCCTCACTTTGTACGTACTGCAATAAATTAGATAGTTTAAAAACAAATTGCATACTTGTATAGTTCAACAATGAACAAACAAATTTAATGGTCTAAGGGGCAATTTATATAAAGCTAAGGTTTAAAACTTTTACCCCTTTTTTGAATTATAAACTTAGCTCCAATATTTGTTTGGAGCGACCCTCAATCTTCCTCAAGATTAGAAAACTAAACACTCCATATTGTGTATCACAAGACAGAAATGTCTATCTTAATAGTAATTTTTATAATTCTAATTAAATATATATGCATACTTGTCCCATATATTAATTGTTTTGCATACCGCAACCGGTACTTTAATTTTACTTGGCTTATTCTATTAAAATGTAATGATTATTCTAATAAACTTTTGACTACGGAAATCAATGTAATTTCAGAGCAATAGTTGATTATATATATAAAGCAAAGCTTTTATTTTTTGAAATTGGCAAAATTAGTAAAATATGTAAGAAAAATATACTCACATTGAGTTTCTATGATGGGCATGGGCCCAACGAGTCGAATATAATTTAACTTTATTTGAATCAAGACATTGGGCCCTCGTGCGTTGCACCTGATCTTGGTCTGGGCTTGTACTGCATATACTACTACTATCTAATTTGAATTGAATTTCATATATTATAAAATAAGAATATATTTTATAGTAAGAAGATCCAGCACTAGCCAATTTATTTTAGATAAGTTTTACACTCACCATTAATTTTTATCTGAGTTATATAATCATTCTTATACTTAACTGTCGAAAACACCGATAATAATCCACTTACTAACACATATCCGTAGGGTCTATTAGGCCCAATTACGTATAGTTGTCCAAAAAATAAAAGAGTTAGAAAACTATATTAAAATTATAAAAGTGACTATAAAATGTAAATCTATTTATTCAAATGGAGTATTTTATCTCTACCTATAGTATATGTAATGTGAACAAATTGAATTAATAGAATGGTATTACTCTCTTTTTTGATTTTGTTCTGGTTGGACCACATTCTAGTATATGTTTTTTCTATTCTTAGTTGTAAATCAGATTGTCTCCTTGTATATATGTTATTTTTAATGTCGAAATTGCAAAGTTTGTGTCCTCTTGATTCCAATCTCAATTATTTGAAAATTTCCAAATGCGGCTAATAATGACTTATAAGTAGAGATGAGTTGTGAAGGGGTGTAAGTGGTTCCGCTCCGAACCATGAAACTGATCAAATCGAACCGAACCAAACCGAAAAATGTGGTTCGGTTCGGCTTCGCGGTTTGGTTCGGTTTATTTTTTTAGGAACCGTTTACATTCGGTTCGGTTCGCGGTTTCAAAATTTTTTGAACGGTTCGAACCGAACCGAACCAATATCTTATTTTTTATTTTTTTATTTAATATTTGTCTTTATTATATGAGAATGTTATTGGATTTAGATATTAGATTTAAGTTAATATCAATTTTAATCTATACAAAGGAAGAGAAATGCGTAACAACTCTATACTTATGAGTTTGGAACGAGTGACACCCTATAAACTATTATTCTTGCATTATTTAGGATTTAAAAAAAATTAAATAAATAAAAAGGTGAATCGGTAAACCGAACCGAACCAAACTATTTATAAGCGGTTCGGTTCGGTTCGGTTCCGATATTTAAAAACACATCGGACCGAACCGAACCTAACCATTTCTATGTGTTTCGTTCGGTTCCTAAAATGCATAAGAAACCGAACCGAACCAAACCGTTACACCCCTAGTTGTGATTGAATAATTCACTATGCCAATGAATTAGAACATAGACTAGTGTTTGACTTCTAGCCTATCACACAAATTAAAATTGTAAAGACTACAAACTATCTAGAGGCTTTGGCAGCAGTAGCCACACAGTTGAATTCGAAAAACAATTATAGCCGTCAACTAAAACAAAACACAAATATAACCATTTTGTCCTTATACGACGCTGGGCCGATGGGGGGCGATGGGGGAGTCCATCGGCCCTCCATCGGCCTTGAGGAAAACAACCGAACTCTCCCCATCGGCCGAGCCACTTAACCTGATTTGTTGAAATTATAGGCTTTGAGGGCCGATGGGTGGCCGAATTGGTGGTGTCCATCGGCCCTACCCGCCATCGGCCGATAGAAAAAAGGCCGACTGCCGAACATCCAATAGGCCGATCCAGTATAATCGGCTAAAGAAAAAAAGGCTGTGAAGGCCGAAGGAGGGCCAAAGGTGGGTATCCATCGGCCCTAAGCCCTTCCTTCGAGATGGGATTGGACAAGACACTGTAAGGCTTTTCCTGCAAACGTGCAGTAGGGCCAATGGAGGGCCGATGGAGGCCGATGGAGGGCCGATCTAAGGCATGTGAGAGGTGCAGTTTCAAATCAGCTTTATCTGCTAAAATGACTAGTCGGATATGACATGCACATGCACGTAAATGAGGGCTGATGGGGGGGCCGATGGGGGCCTATGGTGAAATGGGTACTAGACTTCGATGTTTCACGTGAAAATTTACAGAAAATTTTCTTATAAGACATAGAATGGCCGATTTGGTTGAATCACCGAAAACTTTCCTCATTCCACTTCCAATCTTCTCAATTCTTCAAACTAAATTTGACAGAAATGGCCGATTTTTGATCAATTATTATGAAATTGAACGGCCAATTCGATGCAGAGTTGAATTATGTCGGTGGGCATGAGTTCATTGTTTACATTCCTTCAAACAATATTTCTCTCGAATATCTTCGACAAAACATTGATCGGTGGCTCACTGCTTATTCCCTTCCGTTCAACTACTTCATTTATTAAACTGCTGCTTCCCGACGAACCGACCGGATGATGAAGGCCATTCTGGGCCATGATACTGATCTTATGCGGCTGTGCTCTATCGACGTAGAGCCGGTTGTGTTTGTTGTGTATCCTGAAGTGCAAAATCCTCAATTTGGTGTTCCGAACCCGAATCAATTTCCCGAAGATAATTCTAATTTCGGGGGTCATAATTGGTTTACGGGCCAAGGAAGTAGAAGTAATGATGGCGGACGGGCTCCCCAAAGGAATGTTCGTGTGGAGACGGATTCAGATGGTAAGGCGGAGTTGGACTCATCATCTGATGATGATAAGGATGAAGATATTCCTTCTGCCTTGATTAATTGTTCGTTACAAGATTTTGCTGCATGGATTCGGAGGGAGGGTGGCGTAAGTCAACTTTTGTCTTTGCTAGTTCCAGTGAATCGTTCTCGAACAAATGACGAGACTGTATACGACAACACAGAAGCAGCAAGCAACTGGCTACTTCCTCTTGATGTATCCGATTCAGTAGCGGCGCAGAACTTGATTACTGTTGTAGACGGAAGTCTGCAAGCAGGATTGATGTTTAGTTCGAAAGACGAACTTGATGCTGCTGTCGCTCTATTCCATTTGGAAAATGGTGCGGATTTCAGAGTGCAACGTTCCAGTGCTTCCCGTTTGGAATATTTGTGCAGAAGAAGTGTTGATTGTCCATTCGAGCTACGGGCATACTGTAGAGGTCAGACGTGTTGGGAGGTTGTTAAATGGGTTGCGGACCACAAATGTACAACTGATTTATCCGGACTTGGCGAATGAAATGTGACGTCGAAGGTTGTCGCTGCTTATATAGCCCGTAAAATGCGTCGTCAAAGAAAGATAATGAAACCGGCTGATATTCAGGCCGACCTGTTGGATAAATTTGGAATACAAGCAACGTACGGTGTGGCCCTCCTAGTGCGCAACGCAACTATATCGATGATTTACGGCGGACATGCTGATTCGTTCAGCAAACTGCCAAAATATCTGCATTTGTTGGAACAAACAAATCCGGGAACTTATACGGATCTTGATGTTGGTGAGGATGGTCGTTTCCGACATTTATTTATGGCGCTTGGGGTATCGTGAGCCCCTTGGTTAGCCAACCTCCGGAAGGTTATTGTGGTGGACGGTACCCATTTAAAAGGGAGAAACAAGGGAATATTATTCGTCGCAGCCACTTTTGATGCGAACGAGGAAATATTCCCACTCGCTTTTGGTGTAGGTCCCATTGAAAATGATGTTTCCTGGACGTGGTTTATGATGCGACTGAGAGCCGCATTTCCAACGGATGACAGTTTAGTGATTGTTTCAGACCAACATAAAAGCATAGCGAATGCGGTAACAGTGATTTTTCCAGACGCACAACACAGACTTAATTACTACCATTTATCGAATAAGCTTGCTAGGCACGGTGAGTGGGTTATCCGGTCATTTTATCGAGCAGCTTATGCTTATCGGGCAATAGAATTCCATGACGCCATGAACGCCATCCGTCAGGGAAAACCTGCTATTTACGAAAAGTTGATGGAAATCGGATCAGAGAAGTGGTCCAGACTTTTCAGTAAAGGTCGTCGTTACAGTCTACTGATATTTGTGGAGCTCCAATAGGATTGGGTCGTCGGCTCACTATGGGCTGCAAATAACATGTATTAAAATAATGTCCTCAAATATATAACTTTAAATCATGTTTGTACCTCAGTGCTTTGTACAATTTGCTGCTCCGACGGTTGGCTATCATACAGCCGTTGTACATGCTGCATATCAAATAAGTCCATGACGACCGACTCATGTTGCTGCATTTTGGACAAAAACTCATGATCAAATGAAAAAAAACAAATTTTAATTTGAATAGTTATGGTACATGTACAGGTGGTGGGGACCGTGGAGCCGTATAAGGGAGTGGCTCCCAACGTTTCGGGACCCAGACATCTCTTTCCTCGTACATGCTATGCCGCCCCTGATCATAGCCCTGAGTAGCCCTTCTAGCAGCCACAGCCCAGGGATCTGCATCGACACTCGTCGTATCTTCCACATCTGCCCGTGACTGTTCGGCATCTTCATTCCAACTGGGCCACTGATGTACAATGACAAACCTCCCCCGTGGTGGCTCACAAGGTGCAGATGACTCCTCGGACGACTCATTTAGAATTTGCTCCACGTCCCATGTAGAACTGGATCCTATCCCTTTACCCTTGCCCTTGCCGGCTCCGAAGACATGTTTTAACAACTTCCCCACTTTTTTGAAGAATCGATCATCGTTCTCCTTCCAGCGCTTGTCCACTTTTTCTAACAACTCAGTCTCGCGTTGCTGGAACCGTTCATCTATGGACCGGATCATTCCGTCATAAGTGGGCAAAGTCCAATCTTCTTCCCTCCGAGGCCCAAATGACCCTCCACCGGTGCACGTTTCTTCTTCGATTTTTTCTTCTGTGCTGCCAGCGGAGGATCCCATACACTACCCTCTTCATCAACTCGTCTCGGTTGTACGGGGGTCGGTCTAGGAAAAGATACACCGATCGGATTCTCTCCAATCACCCGTCTCCAGTATTCCGATAGCTGCTCCTCGGGAGTGGGCGTAAGAGTCTCATGGGGCGGTGTCTCCATCTGTTCGAAAAGTTTAAAAAACAGGTTATAATACGTTCTGTATCTGTTCATAAATATTTAAAATATTACTTACCGGCAAGGCAAAGAAAGTAATCCATTCCCTATCTGGTGGCGTGACAAATACCCATTTGACACATCGGGGTATACCATCGTCATTCATAAGGCATACACACAGACGGGCCAAATCTGGTATCGTCTCATATACCCAGATCTACAATACGATTAAAGATCAGTACAAGTATAAAATATAAAATTAAAAAAAATTAAATTATAAAATAAAAATTTGTACCTGAAGAGCCCAAACTGGCCCATAAATATTGTACTTCGATTTTACCGCATCGAGTCGCTCGGTCTGCAAAGCTCATGTAGTGCGGAGAGGGCATTATACGTGTATGATCCCCATGGAAAATCGTTCCACGCTTTTAGATCATCAGCAAGAACCCACATCCAGGTCTCGACATTCTTCGTGTCGGCAGGTGCGAAGAAAAAACACATCAGGGCCAACACATGGACACCTTCAAATAATCGTCTTCTGAGAGGTCGCCGAGCTTGTCATTTTTCCATAAATTTAGCGGCTCGCCTCCCCGTTCCCGGATTCCCGTTTGTGAGTCTCATGTATACTCCAGACTCTACAGGGGCACGAGCTGCCGTCGTATCGAAAGTAGAAGCGCCGAAAATAAGCCAGTTACGAGTGCATACTCGTACTGCGAAAATCTAATCTCCCGTCCGGATATGTGAAAACGGGCCTCCCCGGGCGGTGCCTGCACCTCATAGCACATGAGCTGATGCAAAACTATGATCGAACTCTTGCCCTTCCTCCAACTCAGCAAATATCCGAACTGTCCGTCTCTAAAGCGACGGATTAGGTCACTACCCCCCCCGCCGTCTAGCAAGAGTGCTTTTTAATAGTTCGGGTATACCATCTCTCCAATATGTCGTAACTTTTGTGGTTTTTTGTCTAACCGGTAGTCGGATATAAGCGGGTTGTAAGATGTACAAAAAAATGAATTAATTATCCAAATCGAATAAATAAGGGCCAAACGAGGGCCTATGGAAGGGCCGAATAAGGGCCGATGGAGGGCCGATTTCTCTAAGGCAAGCCGGGGCCGAAGCCTCCAAGGCCAGCCGGGGCCGACGGCCTAATGAACAGAGTTCAGCCGAGGCAGGGCCGATGGAGTGTATCTCCATCGGCCCTGCCTTCGGCCCTCCCATCGACCCCAGTTTCATAAATTTCCAGTAAATTAACACTCGAATCCTCTCCAAATTCTCAACAATTTCATCAATACATGGACATTTCAATGT
Organism: Lavandula angustifolia; assembly: GCA_028984105.1. Classification (NCBI taxonomy): domain Eukaryota; kingdom Viridiplantae; phylum Streptophyta; class Magnoliopsida; order Lamiales; family Lamiaceae; genus Lavandula; species Lavandula angustifolia. The sequence goes on along the minus strand of CM054807.1, from coordinate 16,896,803 downwards.
AAACCCAACCCAATTTCAACATAAATTTCGTCTATCAATGAAATTCAATCACAATTCGTGGCATAAACGACAATTCAAAAAAAACCACTTCTACATGTGAACATCGCATAGATCGATAATTTAATTCACTCAACGTGGTTTCTAACATGAATTTGCATAGTTTCTAACATGGAAGGGCTAAGGAATCGGAATTACGAACCTCAATTTCGCCGGAAAACATGGCGTTTCAAAGGGGATCGGCGGCGCTTTCGGCACTGTTTTCGGCGACGGCTTTCGCGGCGATTTTCGGTGACTAAACGGGCGGCGAGCGGCGGCGAGCAGCGACGGACTCCGGTGGCCGACGATCGATTATTGCGAAAATGGGTTAATTTTCGCAGTAAGAATGGTAAAATGAAACTTATTTTCGGCCAACGGTTACTTTCAATCGGCCCTCCATTATTGCGACTCAGGGCCGATGGTAGGGCCGATGGTGGGGCAGATGGTTATCGGCCCTCGTTTAATAAACGGTTTAATTTTTTTCGGCCCTTCGGTAAATTTCGGCCGTTACATGTAACAGCTTCTAAAGAATCAGGGCCGATGGCTCGACCGAATGGGGGCCGATGTCCATCGGCTCTCATTTTTTTTAAAGCTTTTTACAAAATTATTTTTTTAAATAATTATGAAAAAATTGTTAATTATTTTACGTTTATTATTTTCCGAGGGCCGATGTCGCGATCACCATCGGCCCTTCAATTATTTATGTTTTCTTAGTATCGGCCGAATGGGGGCCGATAGGTCGGCCGAAAGATGGCCGATCTCGATCGGCCCTCAGTACAACCGAAATCGGCCACCATCGGCCCTGAGAAATGTCCCTCGACCCCCCATCGGCCCTCCCTCGGCCTGCGCCCACAAGAAGACAAAATGACTAGATTTGTATTTTTTTTATAGAGGATGGCCAAATTTATTTTCTTTTTTTGCCTTTGGCCAAGAGTGTATATTTCCACAACTATCTATATACAAACGAACAACATTGAAAGAGCAACACACATAATTATTCGCTATGAGAAATGTGGTTTAAATTTATGACATACTCTCAATAAATGTGGAAACTTTCTTGACTCAATTCTTTGAATCGGTGCTGATCAAGCTTTCCCATACATGGTCATGACACACGCGATTCAAGAATTATGGAGTGATTATAAACTCAATCCTTAGACTTAGTCGTCAAGCATCTCTTGATTGATAATTAATGAAAATAAGCATAATTTTCATTCAATCAGGGTAGTGTTTGGAATAGTTTAAGGTGTGTTTGAAATAGCTGAAATTTATTGATAAGTGTTGAAGTAACTTATTTGATAATCAGTAAGTGTTTACAAAGAAGTATTGAAAGCCGCTGAAAGTGGGGAAAATAGTGTTTGAAAATTATGCTAATAGAAATATTTTTTTTTATTTTTATTTTTAAAGGTAATCTGTCTTGCCCCTAGTGTTAATAAACAATTATAATTTATAATATGTAAATAAATAGAATTGAGAAGTTGTTCCTATTCTATGTTCATTTTTGTTTTATAATTTTGATCTAATAGTATAAAATATAAAATAATGTATATATTATATATATTTTTCTACTAAATCATCTCAACATAAATATATCATATAATAATTATTATATGTTAAATACTACTTATTTGTATGAATTCATATCTATATCATACAAGATACATTAAAATTCTCCATAAATGTATATGACTTCTGTAATATGACTTATTTATGTTTGAGATAAAAAATTGCATTTGGTTTTGGAGTTATGTTAATCAAAAGTCTCGTGTTATATATAAATTGGAGTTACGTATGTATATGTACAAGTACAATTGAAATTCATATATGTATGGACAAAGTATAAATTTATTAAGGGTAAATTTGTCTGTAAAATTCATAAGTTGTAAGCTGGGGTAAAGCAGCCTTAGCAGCTTCAACAACATCTCTATTTTCGATCCTTTGTAGAGAATTTCAGTTTTAAGCTGCAGCTAGATATTCCAAACACTTGCACACCAACTCAAAGCTATAACTGAGGACAATAAACTGTTCCATACACTACTACCTACGTTGCTTCTGTGCTTTTTTAAAAGCATAAGGCACAAAAAAACTAAAAAACAACTTATTCAAGTGTTAGCATTACTGTCATTTTAAATTAAATTATTTTTTAATTCTAATATTGCAAACAGTAATAATTTTTATTTGAAAGAAATTTTAAACAACTTAAAGCATAAACCAACTATCATATCATGTGGAGAGAAAGACCATTAAAAATGATATATGTATATATATATATGAAACCATATAAAGGAAACAAGTGAGAGATCATTACTATGAAGGTCGTGAGATTAAAAGATAGTACCGCAATTAACCACAAGATGAGTTACATATTAGCATTTAGTGCACGTACTTCTTCACGTTTACACTCTGTCCATTTTCATATCAACTCCATCTCCATGTGCATGCTTCCTCTCTTTCCTTTTTAATGTCAATTCATTTCCACTTGTCACTTTGGATTTACATGTCAGAATTTCTACTAATTTTATTACCCTTTCAAATTAATGTAATGTAGTTAGGAGGCGAGTCATTTTCTATATTTAATAATGCTTTGATGATGTCTCATTATTTATAATTATTCTATTCTATGCATGCGCTCCGCTGTCATATTTCGTCTACTTGTCATCTAAGCATTCTTTTTTTTTTTTCTGTATTTATTTTTACTATTCAATCGGGTTTCTGTTAGATATGTAATTAAACTAGTACTACAATAACTTAACTCACCAACATTTTGATGTATTTTCAGTCGTATAAACCTTCAAATACTCAATTGTATTATCAAATTTATGTTGTGTAATTAATTTGTACAATTCCATTTGTATTTCCTTGTTGGTCTGACTTACTTTTATGTATTGTATACTCTAATAATAATAATATAGTAATAATATAAATGAAAGTTGAGTGGATCTAAAGTTGAAAACAATTTTGATATTAGCGAGTTTTACTGTGGTTGGATTCTTGTGAGAATAAAAAATGAAGCTAATAATTTGACTAAGACATTTATTTGTATAAATAATGTGAAAAGCACGCCAACACCTAAAATCTCATCTCACCTAATTTTAAAATATATATGTTAATTAGAAATTATAATAATAATTGGATTGAAGTTGCAAGGGAATAGAGAAAGTAACAGGTTAGTTTCCTTGTCAACTCTTGATTCCTTTTTATATTATATAATATATTGTCCCCTCTCCACAAATCATTCAGTTCTCATAACGTCGACGGTTGGGGATTTATAATAATAATACTCCATATTTAGTAGTAGCCTTTTTAATAGAGACGGATATGGGTAAGATATCGGCTTTGTCGGTCATTGATTTACTATTAAACATCAAACTACTCTTAAAAATGATTTAATGACGACAAAAGACCATAATACCTTTTCTTACACAACATATTATTTTCTATTAAAGTGAATTTCAATTTAAATATCATTTATGACCGGGGCCAAGTTTTCATGAAAAGAATAGTTAGTCTTGTGTATGTAAGGCTGTACTCACTCATACAATATCCAATTACAAATAAATTATAAATGCCTATCTTTAACACATGGTAGGTCTCACATAAGTTTACTATTATTATTTATAACAGTTTCTTGCTTTATTATTTTCTTAGGTAAAGAATTGAAAAAAGATGCATCGTTCAAGATAGAGCACTAGCTAATATTAATTAAGGTCTATAATTATCCAATTAAAAAAGTTACAGATTTCAATTCGACCAACATCCAAAATATTGAGCTTAGTCTTACTTAACTATTCTGTACTTAAGAGCTCATCCAATCATAATTTACGTTTCGAAAGTTGGATTTGTCTAATTTATTTTATTTTATTTTTCTTTTCGAATTGTCTTATCCATTTTGTTGTAATCCACTCAACTATTATTATTATTATTTTTTTAAATTTATGAAATCCACTTATTTATACATAGTTTTTAGGGTGAAAATTAAAAATAGGCAAATCTTAAACCCTAAATGCAAAAATAGGCACACCATGCCAAATATGCATGGTATAGGCACTTCTCATTTTTTTTATTATTTTTATTTCTTTTCCCAACATAGGATCCACGTGTCTTATTTTTTACTTTAGTTGATGTTGATTGATGTAAATATAGATATATATATATATATATATAAATTTATTTATTATTATGTAATGATAATGAATTGTTTATAATATTACATATCTTAAAGGTGTACTGCATCACCATCACGAGAAAAACCCCAATTATGCTATTACATATCTAAAAGCTGCCACTTTGACTTTTGAAGGGAACATATTCATCACCTATAGACAGCCTATAAATTTCGAAATTGGTGTAAAATGAAACATTGCCTATTTTTCATATATTTGGCATATAATGCCTACTTTTGCAATTAAGATACAAAGTTTGCCCATTTTTACCTATTTCACTAGTTTTTAACCAAGGTTGCACGGACACGGACACGGGACACGGTACGACACGGACACGGGACACGGGACACGGCATTTTTTTAAAAATTTAGGACACGACACGGGCGCTGATATAAAAAATATTAAATTAATATATATATATATATATATATATATATATATATATATATATATATTAAAATGATCAAGTCAAGCAGAGCAGAGCAAAAACAATCAGAGCAGAGCACAAATTCAATACACAAACAAACTCATATGGGCACAAATTAACAATCAGAAACAAGCAGAGCAGAAACTCATAGGGGCACAAATTAACAAACAGAGCACAAATTAAAGAATAAAGCACTTCTTCAGCTAATTGCCGTCGGCAGCCTCAGCGAGAGGACGCATATGATGCAGCTAGAGATGAAACTCGAGGAAGAGGAAGGTCCAAAGATTATTTTGAGTCATAGAGAGACGCACTCGAAACGAAATCAAGAAATAGAGTAAAGCAACGAACGTCATCAAGGTAACGAGAAAGGGAGAAAGACTTGATCATAAGATTCATAACCTGAGCAAATCGTTGACAATGAAGATAGCGAGAACAACGAACATGTAGGTCTGCTTTGATCACACGAAGGAACGGAGAAATTTCACTTTGCTTCCTCGCTGCGCTGGGTAGATTAGGAGATTATCAGATTAGGGATTTGGGGGTTGGGAATGGAGTACAGTACGTAAAATTGATATGATACATCAATATCATATATATTTATTAGTTATTTAATATATATTTATTTACTTATTATATTAGTTATTACTTATTAGTTATTAATATCTATTTTAAAAATTAGTCCGTGTTTTTTTTAAAAGTCCGAGAAGAGCCCGAAATTTTTCCGTGTCCAAGAAGAGTCAGTGTTTTTTTTCCGTGTCCAAGCGAGTCGGACACACAATTTTCCGTGTCCGAAAAGTGTCCGTGTTTTTTTTTTTTTTTTTTTTTTTTACGGACTCCTTTTTGCCGTGTCGGACACGTGTCGGACGCGTGTCCGAGCGTGTCCGTGTCCGACACGTGTCCGACACAATACGGCGAGTTTTTTCGGAGTGTCCGTGCAACATAGTTTTTAACTCTAGTTCGAAAAATAATAATGAGAGAAGTTGTTTAATAAAACATAATTACTCTTTTATCCTTTTACAAAAATACCTTGCCTAACGTAGAGTTGATGTGAGAGCAGGTCTGACAAAAGTTTAACCGACGGCCCCACTGATTGCTCACAGACAACACTTGCAGTTGCGGTGCTCACTGCTCCACTCCAAATCATCTTTTCCAACCTCATCTCTCTCTCTCTCTCTCTCTCTCTCTCTCTCTCTCTCTCTCTCTCTCTCTGTAATTGGCACATACATACAGTATTTGTAAACTCACACTGTGATTTATATTCTCGAATCGAATACAGATACAGACACACACAATGCCATCATTCCAGTAAATTCGAGACTCCTGTTCTGAGGAATCATACTTACTGCTTCGCTGCTGCCCAACTTAGTTACCGCTACATCATGTCTGCTAAGTCCAAGTAAGCGCCTTTGGATCTGATGTAGGATTTTCTTACTTCTCCATTTTTTGAGTAGATCGTAGTTCAGTCTGTCGGATTCACCTTTTGTGTTGCGATCCCGTGTCATTTTGATTGTTAATTCGAAATTCATTCAGGAAATTGTTTTACATGATCACGAGAATGCTATCACCGTTCTGTTTTATCGTCGTCTGATGCAATTACGGCAGAATTCTGCCGTTTGAACCCCTAATTCAGAATGCTGCGTTTTATGTTTAGCAATTTTCATCATCTTCTCCTGGGATATACTTCTATCAGACATGAGAAGTTGTGATTTGTGGCTAGAATAATTCTGTCTTTAGTCAAAATTATTCTTGATGCTTTTATGTTCAAGGAATAAATTTGTGGATCTTGCATATTTTGATTTTGATTGGAAAATGAGGTTTTGGGTTTTGAATGTGACAATCATAATTTTTGGCCTAATAGATCTCCTGTATCCGAGACTCCGACTAAAGTATCAGCGGTAACTACTCGTGTCAGCAAGACTAGCAGGGGAGCAGCTAAACTCAATGCGGATGCAGCTGCTCCCCTGCAAAGTTCTCGCCTTTCGACCGATCGCTCCTCAAGAACTACTTCATCGAAGCCTGCAGTGGACCGCCGCTCTCCCAAACTCAGCACCCCGCCTCCACCTGAAGTAAGTTTTGACAGAAATTTCTGTTATTTTGTTTGGCTAGTTTGATGATAATTGTGGTCAAGTATTGTAAATGTTGGATTTAGCAATCTGAACTAAGCAGCTTAGGCAAAACTGAGGCTTCAGCACAAGCAATTAATTTGATATATAAATCCAAATGGTGGAGAAAATTTACGTTTGTAATGCCAAAGCAGTATTTGTTTGATCTGGTCTCTTTGTTAATAATGTTGATCCTTTGTTCCCTTGCAGAAAATGGCAAGTCGCATTTCAAAACCATCCGAAGTTGAGGCTGAACTGAATCTTGCTCAGGAAGAACTTAAAAAGGCCAAGGAGAAGTTGGTTACGGTTGAGAATGAAAAAGAGAAGACTCTTAATGAATTGAAGGAAGTCCAGAGATTGGCTGAGGAAACAAATGAGAAGCTCCAGGAGGCATTGGTGGCACAAAAACGAGCAGAAGAAAATTCTGAGATTGAAAAGTTTCGAGCAGTAGAGATGGAGCAGGCAGGCATTGAATCTGCTCACAGAAAGGAAGAGGAATGGCAGAAAGAGCTCGAAGCAGTGAGAAACCAGCATGCAGTGGATGTTGCTGCTCTTCTATCGGCCACTCAAGAAATTCAGAAGGTGAAGCAAGAACTCGCCCTGGTAAGTGATGCAAAACACCAGGCACTGCAGCATGCAGAAGATGCAACAAAAGTAGCTGAGGCTCAAGCTCAAAGAGTTGAAGCTCTTTCAGCTGAGTTGGCCCATATGAAATCTGCGCTTGATTCTAGAGTTGAAATGGAGGCGAGCGAGAAAGATAAACTTGTATCGGAATTAAAATTGGATATAGATTTCCTGAACCAAGAACTTGAAAATGCTAAAATGGTGGAGGATAAACTGGCAGAAAAAGAGGCTGCCTTAGAACAACTTAATGTAGAGCTCGAGGCAGCAAAAATGGCCGAGTCATATGCTCGTAATTTAGTGGATGAGTTGCAAGAAAGGGTTGAGGAATTAGCATCTCAAGCTGAGCAAGCGAAGAGACTGGAGAGATCCGCATCAGAATCGCTGGAATCTGTGATAAAACAACTGGAAGGGAATAATGGTTCATTGCATGATGCTGAATCACAGATTGGATCACTTAAGGAGAAGGTGGTCTTGCTGGAAATCTCTATTGAAAGGCAGAAAAGGGATATAGAGGAATCAGATATCCTCCTTGAACTCGCGAGAGAAGAAGCTTCTGAAATGGCAAAGAAGGTTCATTCTCTCAGTTCTGAGCTTGATACTTTAAAAGAAGAGAAAACTCATTCTTTTAACAATGAGAAGCTTGCTGCTGAAAGTGTCCAAACTCTACTGGAAGAGAAAAACAAACTCATTAACGACTTGAGAAGTTCGAGAGAGGAAGAAGAGAAAAGCAAGAAGGCATTAGAAAGTTTAGCATCAGCATTACATGAAGTTTCTTCAGAAGCAAGAGATGCCAAAGAAAAGCTAGTGTCTTTTGAAGTTGAGCACGAAAACTATGAAACACAGATCGAGAATCTGAAGCTGGTTCTCAAAGCAACAAATGAGAAGTACGAAAGCATGCTTGATGATGCCAAACAAGAAATTGATGCTTTGACTAATTCAATTCAACAGTCCAAGGAAGATCACCAGAATTTGAAAGGCGAGTTGGAGCAAAAGGAGCTTCATTTGATAAACTCTGTAAAGAAATCTGAAGATGAGAAATCTTCTACAGAAAGGGAGATTAATAGGCTGGTTAATCTGCTAAAGATGTCGGAGGAAGAAGCTTGTGCCACAAGGGAGGAGGAGGAACGTTGGAGAAACTCCTTCAAAGAAGCTGAGTCAGAGGCGATATACCTAAAAGAACTCCTCGGTGAAGCAAAGGCTGAGAGCATGAGACTAAAAGAGGGTTTGATGGGCAGGGAAAGTGAACTGGAAAACGTTATTCAGGAGAATGATGAACTGAGGAAAAGAGAAGCTTCTTCTCTAAAGAAGATTGAGGAGTTATCTCTATTGCTTGAAGAAGCTCTGGCTAAGAAGCAAGGAGAGGAAAATGGTGATCTCACGGACAGTGAAAAAGACTACGACATCCTCCCCAAAGTGGTGGCGTTTTCTGAAAAAAATGGCAAAGGAGAAATGAAGCCTAAGGAGGAAACACTATCTCAAGAGACAAACGAGGTGCTTTATGAAGTTAATGGTGCTATTAATCATGAGCCTGCTTAAAAAATGGAGAATTCAAATGGGAAAGTGAAAGAGAATGTCAAAGACAAGGAAAATCACGATGCCACAGAAGTTGATCTTAAGACGTGGGATAGCTGCACCATTGAAGAAAAAGACTACTCTCCGGATGGAGAGGCAGAGCAGGAATCCTTTGAGGATGAACTGGAAGAGAAAGCGGAGAATGCAGACAGCCATGATCAGACCAATGGTCACTCAACAGACAATCTTGACAATGGAGGAAGCTCACCGACTAAAGAAAATAGTCAGAAGAAGAAGAAACCTTTGCTACGTAAGTTTGGAAACCTACTGAAGAAGAAGGGCAACACCAATCAGAAGTAAGGCATACTCTCTTCACAGTTTGCTTGGCCATAGGAGGTACACTGGAGATTCTATATTGCAGTTTGATTTGTGAATGTTTATTTTGCTTCATTTTTTGTCCTGTTTAGTCCTCATGGGGTCTGAATATCAAAGGCTTGTACCATCTTTAGAATTCTTTTTTGCACCTTTCTTACAATGTGATTAGCCATGATTCTTGTGTGTGAATTTGTATTGCAACTTGTGTTTATATCTTAAACTCATCAAAGGACCATTCTTGTCTTGTCTTTTTAAGTGTATTTCTTCTTGCGTTGATTTTGTTTTAATGTGTTTATTGGACAACCGAACCGATAGCCTCACAATGGACTCGATTCGCCCGGCGCAAATGGGGTGTTGATCTGCTTGATAAGCTAGCACGAGATTCTCTTAACAATTAGCATTTAATGGACCAAAATACAATACGGGGATGTGCACAAATATACACTTCAAACATCAAAAATGCAAAAATGTATTCCCTCCATCTCTTTTAATATGCCTATTACATTTCTCACACATATTAAGAAGAGATTTGAGTTTTAACTTTATTTTTAATTAATACCAAGATAAAATGTTATATTGGAATATGAGTAAATAAATGAAAAACTAGCTACATAAATACTTATTATTGAAAAAGTTTAACGAAAGTCGTAATGCACCAATAAGATTTGATTTGAAATTGTCCCACAAAAAAAAGGTATATTGAAGTTAGTAAAGACATTTAATAGACATAATATATATGGTAATAGGCATATCAATTAGGGATAAACAAAAAAAGAAAGCATATATGTATTTGGGACGGAGAAAGTACATAACATTCCCAAAGTGTAAAAATATACATTTTTGCTTTTTAACCCAATAAAGTTTCTTAGGTGAGTAGCTGTTTCAACAATCCTTCTCTTTTCTCCTGCTTTTGTAGTGAAAGAGACTTCTCTTGTACTTGAAAGTTTCTTTCATGTGAGAATGGGCATGTGTAGGCAGTGGCGGATCCAGAAATCTATACTGGGGTGGGCTGAACAGTAAAAGTTTGACTCGTTATATATAAAAATATTATTTTAATGTCTACATAAGTTGTGCCCTACGAGACTTCAATGCATAAAACTCATCAATAACTGAGTCTATATCTATATCTTTAACAAAGTCTCTCTCAATACAAAGCATCAACGAATCTTCAAGTAACTCATCTCCCATCTTGTTACGAAGTGCCGTCTTCACCTGTTTCATTTTGGAGAATTCTTGTTCCGTAGTAGCAGTGGAAACCGGTAAAGTCAAAACTAGATTAATCAATCTAGCTAACATACAATAGGTCTTCGATCTTCCACTTCTAGTAAGTAGTTGACTCAACTCAACAAGTGTAGAAACTTGAAACTCTTGCTTCACCACCACATCATGCTTATAGTGTAGCAACTCATACTCTAATGTAACAATATCTTGATTAGTGAAGTCTTCAGGATAGAATTTCCTTGCAAGTTTGCAAATATCACCATTGTTGAATGATTTGAAAGAATCTTTCGGATCCAAGGCCACACTTAGAGAAAGCAATTCAATAGACACATCATTGAATCTGGTATTCAACTCCATCAAGATGTGATCTATTGCTCCATTGAAAACATCAAAATGATAATGATGTTCAATTGTAGTTTGCCCATGAGAACGACCAACCTTATATGTAGAATCCAAATTAGGGACATCAACACCATTCTTCAAGCAAAAAACCTTGAGTTCTTTGAGAAATGCTTCCCAACCACACTCTCTCCATTCTTGAAGAATTATTTTAGTACTAGAAACAAATGAAATAGCCTCCAAAATATCTTGAGTTTTTCTTTGAAGAACTTGACAAAGAGAATCTGTAATTCTCATAATCTTATGCAACAAGTGCAAAGTGAATACAAATTCAAAGCTCGTCATATTCTGGTAAACACCTTTGTTGGGTGATGATTTTATCCTCAACACTGTTATACTTAGTGGGAAATGATTCTGTCTTCAGCACTTGCCGTAAGCTCAGTAGCCTCGTGCTCGTACCTATTCTGAAGATTTGAAGATCCCAAAACCCTATCTTGATTGATGAACCATTCCCGTGTAATTGTTTTGTCTCTGAGGTTTCAGACTCAGTAGACACTCTGCTCTGGTTAAGGCGGTCAGTAGCTTATCAGCCTCAGCACCAGAAGTAGAAGACTCAGTATTTACTGGACTCAGCGAGAGCAAAGATATGCGAAGGAGTCGAGAACTGAACTCAGCAGGAGTAGTTCACTGAACTCAGAGCTGTCTCTCTACTGAATGAAGATCAGACTCAGCAACGGCAGACAGTCTTCTGAACTGTCAGACACTTTTTGAATATACAATCAGTATTGTCAAGTACGAGGAAAAGAGAAGTCAGCTTCAGTATGCCTCGAAGTCTGTTCCGTCTCAACCACTCCATAGTCCTCGACAAATGACAAGCATACACGTGTCTCTACCTACTAAAGCTGCAAGTCAACATATTTCCAGAAAAGGAGGGAAAGGACACTGTTACATCCTTCAAAAAGAGCCGTTAGCTACCAAAAGAGAGAGAAAGGAAGATCGTCTCCAACGGATCTTTTCCAATCTCTGCTCTATAAATAGAGGGACATTTCAAGCCTTAAAAAAAAGGGCACAAGAGAGAGAAACGAATGCGCATAAGCTTAACGACAAAATCAAACACAAGCATTCAAACGAGCTAGAACCAGAAAACCCTAAGTCTTCTGCAAGAATTTGAAGATCTATCTCCGGCGAAAGACTACCTTCTTAGCTCATAGGGAACCAAGCTAAACTGTTAGAAGAGCCTCTAGTATCCAAATCGACGATACACGAACCTAAAGCTTATTTCAGTTGTTCGTCGATCTAGAAGCCACTCTCTCATTACTTATCCCTCTAACCCTAAGCTCAACAGAATATATCCATAGCTTAGACGAAGGAGTTCACATTTGAACTTGTTCCTTATTGTAAAAAGGACTCCTTCATAGTTGGAGAGTTTTTCAAACACTTCAGTTTGATGCCTTTGTAAACTGGGACTTGCTCAGTAGAATCCCCAAGCCACGGCTTTGTCCTGTGTACAAGCTGACTGAGACTAACTCAGTATAATAAATAGCCTCCTGAACTTTTTCAGGACAGTGGACGTAGGATCGATTGATATCCGAACCACTTTAAAAATCTGTGTCTTGTTATTGCTTTCTGATTACTATTGCATTGATTTTACTGTTCATACTGAAAACCTTCTTTAAAATCATACAACTTGTCTCAAAGATACCTGAACTGTCTATTTCTTGAAACAGACTTGCTAAAACGGTTTTTCCTCTCAACCGATTTGGGCCTACACTTTTCGCACCGCCGAACTCTACCGTTTGATACCGGGTCGACTCGGCTCGGCCTAGCGAGATCTCAGTAGAGTCAGACTCTTTGCCACACACGATTCAGAACAGCTATTTGGTCTGCTGAATTATTTCAATACGACACTTTCCTGAACAGGACTGTTCGTGTTCAAAGTTGAGAAAATCGGAGTCAGGTGTATTCACCCCCCCCCTCTACACCTGACCGAACACTCGGGACCAACAACCTTCAATTTCAGCCTTAGATCTTCCACTTTGAGAGTGTTCAATAAGAAATTCAAATACTTTGCAAGTTGCAACATACATACCTATCAAACTCTTCACAGAGTTGTAGTGTGAACTCCAACGAGTAGCTCCGGTTCGCTGCAAATTACCAATTTGATTGGCACCACGTCCAGAATCAAGCTCCTCTGCAGCCAATAAATTATGGATTTCCTCTCTTTGAGCGGCATGTAGATGAGAAACACGCTGTTAGATATGAGTCAGTAGATGATACTCAGTTGTTCGTGGTTAAAAGAAAATTGGGGGAAATCATAGTAGTACTATGGAATTGAAGATCCCAAAACCAAGCTGATATCAGTAGTATAGTGTGTCGTTAGGATTAGCTGATGTATAGGTTAGACTTGATGTAATCGTTTTTAATATTTTTGTCTAAGTCCTGTACGGGGTAATTGTCGAACTGATCTTCTGTCGAAGAAACTTTTCGGAACCCCACGTCATCAGTGTAATCGCTTGCGTTCTTGACCAGCGTTGACTAGACCTCGAGAGAAGACAGGCGCGTCGGTGAGTAGACCTCGAAGAGGCCAACCCACAGTGATAAGTCATCGTAGAAGAACTCATGCAAGCCCGAGCACCTTCGCAGTCGCCACCCGACCTACTCGGAAGCTACATTCCTTGTCGGCCCGACTCGGTCGAAGAAGACAGAGACTTTGCGTCATCTCGTATCCGACGTAAAGCGACCCGACTACTTAAGTCTTTTCGAAAGTTCAGCAGAAGATCATACGAGGTTGTTTGAACGGTCAACTCTGACATTCTCACCAAGCACAAACCTCGACCAATGAGAAGCCAACAACGCCTTACCTGCTCCCTGCAGTAAAACTGCTCTCATGTACAGTAATTAACTGCCCTGCTGCAACAAGTTCGAATTTATGGCCGTTTTCTTTGGAAGCTTGTGACACGTGGCATCGTCGTCTCCAACGGACATATGCCATAGCTCACATCTATAAATAGAGAAGAATTTGAAGTTCCACACAAGCGAAAAGCGAAACACGAAACACGGAACAACGAAATTCAAAAGGGAAAATCGCTCAAGCTCTCAAACACTCTAGCAAACTCATCAGAACATCCAGCGAAGAATCTGCATTTATTAGAATATTTTGTGATTCTTCTCTCTAGAGTCTTTAGATCCCTTTCTTCTCTACCTAAGCTCATTGCCATATTTATAGCTTAGATTCGAAGGAGTTCACACTTAGTGAATTGTTCTTATTGAAATAACTCCTTCTTAGTTGGAGATTGTTTTCGCTCCCTTTCGAACTTAGGTTTGAATTGTAAAGTCGCTAAGGACTATAACTTAGAAGGATCTGTCCAGTGCACAGTTTCCTTGCTGAGACTTGCTCAGATTAATCAACAAGTTATCCTGCTTTGTTCAGGACCGTGGACGTAGGATCTTGCGTATCCGAACCACGTTAAATTGCCTGTGTTCTTTACTGTTTTATTGCATACAAACCTTTGAAAATCATAAGTTTGCATAAAACATATTTCAAAAGTCGCACAGCCAAAAGAACTTAATTTGCAAAAACACGTTTTTAAAAAGAGACAAACTCCGGGCCCCACACTTATCCGCACGCTAAAGTCTTCGACTGAGTTTAGAAGTACTGACAAAAGTCAGTAGGAGAGCTCGATGGCCGACCCACTCGACCTGCGATCGAAGGTTGTATTTGGCATCTGTTCATCGGTTGCAACTAACGGCTTCGGTGACCTTCATCGAGAAAAAGAAACTGTACTCAGGTGTATTCACCCCCCCTCTACACCTGATATTTGTCTCCGGACCAACAATTGGTATCAGAGCACACGGTGTTCTACTGATCACCGTTCAGTACATCTTGGTCTTCTCGAACAGATCCTGAAAACGTTTTCTCTGCATAAGGCATCTCTTCATTCATCCTTATACTCGTACGCATAATGTCTGACATGTCAAGTATCAGGATGGTGCCGATGTTCTCGATAGAGAACTTCACGGTATGGCGTGTAAGAATGGAGGCACACCTTACGTCGCTGCACAGCAGCATGACTGACGTACTGGAGACCGGACCCATCATTCCAATAATAGACAGCGTTCAGTTCGCTGATGTGGAAGGTGAAGGAGCTCGAATCGGTCCGAAGATTCCCAAGGACAAATCTGCCTTCACGCCTGAAGAGAAAAAATTGCATAACCTCGACTGAGTCGCACGAAATGCTATACTGACAACGCTCAGTGACTCACATCTCGAGAGGGTGCAGGATTGCAAAACGGCGAAGGAACTTTGGGACGCCCTGGCTGTACTAAGCCAAGGAACTCCTCAGATCAAAGAAAACAAGCTCGAATTAGAGCTTCAGAAGTTCGAAGCCTTTGCGATGGAGCCCAGTGAAACTATTGACGAGCTGAGCGTCAGATTTACGAATCAAGTCAATGTGATAAACGGGCTGGGAAAAGTGTTCTCAAACAAAGAGATGAACACAAAGATCATAAGAGCACTACCTCGACAGAAGTGGCTTCGTTTTGCTACTTATTTACGTCGCTCTGATCTTAATGCTCTAACTCCTGATGTTATATTTTCAGAATTAAAGACGGAGGAATTTGAGCATAGTCTACCTCAAAAGTGCTCTAGTGCTCCAGCTGACACACAGTTCGATCATGCCTTCAAGGCAACAGTCAGCAAAACTGGAGGCAAAAATATTTCTTCCAGCAAGGCAGTAGCTGCTGTAGATACAAAGACCTCTGAAATATCTGCTACTGACCAACTCGCACTGATGGCTCTCAAATACCAAAGAGAAAAGGAGAGAGTCAAAAAGCTGAAGAAATACCACAGAGATTCTCCCTCAGGTAAGAAAGATTATCAGAGAAGGGAAGAGTCTAATCCTTCTACTGAATGCAGGAAAACAGAACCTGCTACTAGTCCATCAAAAGACTCAGCTAGAAAAAGCAGCAGTAGAGCATCAACATGCTACAACTGCAAGAAGGAGGGACACTATCAGTACGACTGTCCCGAACTCTCAGCTACTCAAAGAGTAGAACGGCAGGCCAGAAGAGACAAATTTGCCCAGAAGAGGCAGGCCTATATAGCCGGAGAGATATCCGACAACTCAATTGAAGAGGATACATTCATGTACTCTTCTGAGGACGAAGATGCATTCGTAGCTGTTGAAGTCGCAGAAACGGTTCCTGAGGAATCAGCTGAACACTGTCTGATGGCCGGAGAAGAGGCTGAAGTAAATTCTAAACTTAATATAACCTCCTCTTCACACAACACACATGATACTTGCTCGGTCTCGGATGATCCTCTGGACGTAGTACAAGCATATGACGACCTGCTAGAGGAACAAATTCAGCTGAGCAGAGAGTTCAGCAGAACCATCCAGGAACTTGAATAGGTAAAGGCTGAGAATCAGAGACTTTCTTCTGATTGTCAGGTCTTTACTGAGTCAGTAGATCTAGTTGCGAGACTCAACGAAGAGATCGAATCTCTTATAACTAAGTCTCAGCTTCAAGAGACTCAGATCTCAGTCCTGACCAAGGACAATTCGGAGAAAGAGACTGAAATAGCCCAACTCAGTCAGAAACTCTCAGACGTACAGAAGGACTATGATTCTCTCAGGAGAAGTGATGAGGTCTGGAGAGGACTGATGACTGAACAATACCTGGGAGCTAAGGAGAAGCTAGAAAGCATGCTCAGAGCACAACGACCAACTGCTGTGAAAGAAGGCCTTGGCTATACTCACGAAGCTTCTACCTCCAAAAGCTCAAGCAACGCCGGGCCGATAGGTTCGTCAGAGGAAAGGTGCAAGTTGCTGACACCACACCTCAGGCGAAGAACAAACAGAAAGTAATCGCACCTCAGCCAAGCAGCAACAAACAACTGACCAAAGGTTCCAGCCCCAGGACACCGAGATCAAACTCAGCGGGAACCAAGAAGGTCAGATGGGCAGAACAGTACAAGGAGCCACTGTATGAGCACCCGGCTCAGTACGGCTCGTACTATTATGAGCCCAGGGTCAGGAGAAGCACAAAGACTCAGAAGAAGAAAGCGCCTGAACCCAAAATCATTAGCAGAAAGTCAGTATCTCCATGTCCTGTGGAGAAGAAAGCTGACAAGGTTCAGAAGAAGAAGTCTCAGACTTCTAAGGTCCCGAGACAGATTTGGGTTCCGAAATCACCCACTAACCAGTAAGGACCCAACTGAACCAAAGGGTACCTAAAGATGCTTCTGTTTTGCAGGTGCATAAGGACCCATAGATAGTGGACAGCGGCTGCTCAAGATACATGACGTATCAGAAGAATTGAGTTTGGTGACAACTCAAAAGGCTACACAAGGGGATACGGAACACTGAACATTGGGACTGCTTCAGTTCCAAGAGTAACATATGTTGAAGGACTTCAACATAATCTCCTTCTCGTCATCAGTCGTGATAATCTTAACGAGAGTTATCTTTGACGCCGGCTTCGTGATGTTGTTGACAAATCTACGGGGGAAAACGGTGTTATCGGGGTTCGCGGAGGAAGAACATCTATGTTGCTAAGCTGGAAACCGCGAGAACCTGAGGCTTGCTTACTCGCACAGACAAAATCTGGTGACAAGTCAGGATGGCTATGGCATAAAAGACTCAGCCACCTGAACTTCAAGACCATGAACAAGCTAGCCAAGAACTCCAACGTCAGAGGACTGCCCAACGAATCGTTTATCAAAGATAGAAACTGTGAAGCATGTCTGAAGGGAAAGCAAACAAAGAATAGCAATCCACCTATTCTGTCACCTTCCACTGATGGAATCCTTCAGCTGCTGCACGTGGACCTATTCGGGCCAGTCTCTCCAGTGACTATAAGAGGCAAGAAGTATGCCCTCGTCGTTATTGACGACTATTCGAGATAGACTTGGGTTATCTTCATCGCCAATAAGTCTGATGTTCAAACTGAGTTGCCCAATCTGCTGAAGAAGCTCAGTGTGGAAAAGGACATCAAGATTCAAAGAATTCGCTCGGACAGAGGAACAGAGTTTCTAAACTCAGTAGTTAAGACGTACTGCGATAAAAAGGGAATTAAACACGAGACATCAGCCGCGCGCACCCCTCAGCAGAACGGACTTGCTGAACGAAAGAACAGAACACTTAAAGAAGCAGCAAGAACACTCCTCGCAGACTCTGGACTACCCTCGAAGTTCTGGGCTGATGCTACTGACACCGACTGCTATACTCAGAACCGCTCACTACTCACTCAGCAACACATGAAGACACCATATAAATTATGGAAAGGGAGAATTCCTTCTATATCTCATTTCCATATTTTTGGCTGTCCTTGCTTTATCCACAATAACGGGAAAGATCAGCAGAAGGTCTTTGATAGCAAATCTGATCAAGGAGTTTTCTTAGGATACTCTCGAGTCAGTAAAGCCTTCAGAGTCTTTAACTATCGGACCCTTTGTGTGGAGGAAAGCCCTCATGTTGTTTTTGATGAATTTGTTACTGAGAACAGGAAAGATACATAGACAAATACTGATAATGTCAGCAGCAAGCTACATGATCTCGGACTTACTGATAAAGCTGAAAAGATCCAGCATTGTTGGGTTGATGAGTCAGACGATGAACAAACCCAGACTTAACCAACAGTCGATGTAGCTGACCTAGTTGATTCTACCGAACAGAATCAACAACAGGTAACATTGGTAGATGAGGAAGCCCCCGTGGTAACTGAGACCTCTACTGAGAATATAAACTCAGGGGGAACGATTAATGTTCCTGAGCTAAATGCCCCTGAACCTGGAAACTCAGTAGACCCTAATCTTCTTACTGGAATACTGCAATCTCAGAACAGTACTACTGAAATGCCTAACACTCCTACTGATTCTGCAGAAGTTGTATCAGAAGAAGAAGCCAGACTCAGACGATCTTGGCTAGATGCTCACTCTTCAGATCTCATAATAGGAGATCCGTCAGCGACGATAAGAACAAGATCGATATTAAATCAAGGCGAAAGCTCACTATATTCTTGTTTCTTGTCTACAGAAGAACCTCAATCGATAGAGGACGCACTTAATGATGCTGACTGGATCATCGCCATACAAGAAGAGCTGAACCAGTTCGTCCGAAACGAAGTTTGGGAGCTTGTAGACAGACCTAGACATCATCACGTGATTGGTACTAAGTGGGTCTTCAAAAACAAGCGAGATGAAAACAACGTCATTGTCAGAAATAAAGCTCGACTAGTTGCAAAGGGGTACAGTCAGGCATAAGGAATTGATTTTGATGAAACATTCGCTCCAGTCGCGAGATTGGAAGCCATTCGTCTATTCCTAGCTTATGCAACACATCAAGGCTTCAAAGTCTATCAGATGGATGTAAAGTCAGCTTTTCTGAATGGCGTACTGAAGGAAGAAGTCTACGTGGAACAACCGCCCGGCTTTCAGTAGGGACATCAGGTGTACAAACTTAGGAAAGCTCTGTATGGGTTAAAACAAGCACCCAGGGCTTGGTATGATACCCTATCAGACTTTCTACTTCAGAAAGGTTTTCAGAAGGGGACAGTAGATCGCACCCTATTCAACATAAAGTCAGGAGATGACATCCTACTGGTGAAAATCTACGTGGACGACATCATTTTCGGCTTCAGAAACGAGATCATATCTCAGCAGTTCGAGAAGATGATGAAAGAGAAATTCGAGATGTCCATGATGGGAGAGATGATTTTTTTCCTTGGATTTCAAGTGAAGCAATCACCTGAAGGAATCTTCATCAATCAAGCCAAATACACTTGAGATCTTCTCAAGAGATTCGGCTGCGACTCCAGCAAGCCAGTCAAAATCCCCACGAACACGAATTTTAAAATCGATCTAGACAAAGAGGGAGCTTCTGTTAACTCTACTGATTATAGAGATATTATTGGTTCTTTGTTATATTTAACAGCTAGCCGACCTGATATAACTTATGCTGTAGGTGTATGCGCAAGATTTCAAGCGGATCCCAAGCGAAGTCATTTAGACTCAGCAAAGAAGATTCTGCGATATCTACGAGGAACACCTGATGCTGGGTTATGATCGTAAGTCAACTTCCGGAACGTGTCAGTTCCTAGGCAGCAAGCTGATATCTTGGATCTCAAAGAAACAGCACTCAGTAGCAACGTCCACTACTGAAGCTGAGTACATGGCTGCTGGAAGTTGCTGTGCCCAAATCCTTTGGCTTCGACAACAACTGAGAGATTATGGTATCACTCAGAATGAAGTGCCCATCTACTGTGACTCCACAAGTGCTATTGCCATAACTCAGAACCCAGTTCTACATATAAGATGCAAGCACGTGGATATCCGACACCACTTCATCAGAGACCATGTCGAGAAGAAGGATATCAGAATGGAGAAAATCCATACTGACAAGCAAAGGGTAGACATACTGGCCAAACCACTAGCTGAGAACAGATTCAGAGAATTATCAGTTCAGCTAGGTCTACTGGATCCTACTGAAATGCATCAGTAGAAGGCAACTACTGATAGCAGCTTATGGAGACAACTGGCAACATTTGGTATCAGTAGATGGAACCAGTACGACAGATCAGTAGATTCCGTACAGTGCTTCACTAGGAAGAATCACATTGTACACAGCGAGGGGGAACACGCTTA
The DNA here is from genome assembly GCA_028984105.1 of Lavandula angustifolia. NCBI lineage: Eukaryota > Viridiplantae > Streptophyta > Magnoliopsida > Lamiales > Lamiaceae > Lavandula > Lavandula angustifolia. The sequence goes on along the minus strand of CM054807.1, from coordinate 16,876,361 downwards.
TCAGTACTTCAACCATCCTCCTACGATATAACGGTAACCAACTGATCGAAAGTTCAGTTGAAGAGGTTTGCGTAGTATCATATACTTAATTTCTTTTCAGAAGCATGTTTGCATTTACTATATCAGTCGCACGAAGTCAGCAGTTAATGTGCATTTATTTCCCGCCATTAATAGTTTAAGGAAAGGTCAGTAGGAAACCTTCTCATTCGAATAACTAAGTAATTAATGCTGTCTGTCGCGCATTTAATGCATGTCTTCTCACTTACCTTTATTACGTAAGTCTATGTTAGAGGCGGCTTTGGTAATCATTCCTTTTATAACACTCAATCTCAGCCGTCCATAAGAATTGAAAGATTAAAATTGGATCGTAGGATCAAAACTTATAATTAGACGTTATATATAAAATCTTTCATCTTCTATCCTTTCCTCACTTTTCGCCATTTACAACTTAAGAGCTATCTTCGAGCGTTTCAGTTTTCTCAAAATCTTCTCAAACTGCCTCGCATTTTCATTCTTCTCAAGCTCTTTAGTATTCGGTAATGTATTGAAACCTGCTTAATACTTACTAACTTACTCTATTTTCAAGTGCTAACAAGTTGTTTTGCAGATTTCAATGGCGACAGTTCAGACTCCTGAGAACATTGAGGAGATTATGTCCTCTAGGATTCAGTTTGAACCGACTTTGGCCTTCCGTCAAGTAGATATTTCCTATCTGGAGCCGGTCTTTGATGCTATGGAGCGTTCTGGTCTTCAGGAGTTGGTAACGAAACACCCGAGATCGTATCTACCAAGGCAAGTGGCAGAGGTGTATTTCAACTGGAAGTCGCTTGCGTCTGGAGGCGAGGAATCTTCTTTCGCCTACATGAAAGAAGTTGATCAGAATTGTTGGGATTCTACACAGCGAGTCTTCAACGTTAGGGACGCCTTGGTGCTGACGTTCGACGTTCCAGACTCCGGTATTTCTCCCATCGGGTACAAGGAGAAAGAGATAAATGAGTATGTCCATAAGTTCTGCGGACGAACTGACATCTCGTTCAAGACAGCTTTGCCGAAGAACCTTTTGCTCCCCCAATACAGAGGACTTGCCTACATAGTCTCTCTCATACTGACTAGCTCAGCTGGATCATACGATCAACTATCCAAACCAAGGATTCAGCTGATGATAGCGATCGACGACGAAATTGAAGTGAACTGGGCCGATTATTACGTTTTTGAGATGAAGGCCCAAGCCCAGAAATTCACTACCTTACCCACTGGAGAGAGGAAGTTAGCCAGTGTGGGCAAATTACTTTATGGGACTAAGATGTCAGTCCTCATTGAGAGCTCTGTTCAAAGGCACTAATCGTTCGCTGACTCAAAATTCTTTGACATGAAATTGATTAAGTTCAAAACAAAAGCAGCGACTGAGAAATCTATCGGGAAAGGGCCGGCTGAGCCGAAGAGAGCTGCATCTGCTCTGCCCTCTCATACCGAAGTGCCTAAGAGGAGGAGGCTAACTAAGCCCAGACCAGCTGAGGTCTCAACTGCTCAGCCTTTCACTGTCATTGAACAAGCTCCTCCTCACACACAAGAAGAACAAATTTTGGACTCTGATACTGGCATTGAGGGTGCGACTCTCAAAGATAAGGTCCAGGCCATCAGCTCTGAAGAGACCCAGTCGGATGTTAGGGAACCGACTGAGGAGACTCCGACTGAGTGGACAACTATTCATTCCACTCGTCTCCGTGCCACAGTTGAAGTACACGATCATATTCCTGAGATCGCTGGGCACTCAGACTTAGTCGACATAGCCCTCAGGGCAAGGGTTCAAATGCTACTGAGATTTCTGAGTTGGGATATTCTAGCAGAGATAATCAAAACCCACTCAGTCATCAACTTGCTCGATGAGGAACAGAAATTACAAGAAGTCATAGGGTACGAAGAGCCAGCTGACTTGGCTACTCTCGAAGATCTCAGACCCGCTATGCTTTATCTTCTAAGCTTGCGAGAGTCAGTTCCTGGTGATACTCCTCCGCCCCCATCTCCTCTTGCTGATAAGGATGATAATAAGGACAATGATGATGATGATGATCAGAGGAAGGATCAGACACCCAAGGATACAGAGTTGGGAGGCTCTGCTGAGGGTTCAACTCCCCGTGAGAAGAGCAAATCACCACATCCTGATACATCAGGTGATGCTCAAGGTGCTCCGAAGTACAGTCGGGAGCAGCTCCTCACGTTTTCTGAGCAGAGGCTCGGAACCAGCTCTTACCAGATTCAGCCTATTGGTTCCGTGTCCTCGAAGTCTGTTAACAAAGCCATTAGACGTCAAGGAGAGAAGAACAGACTATTGGCTAAGGACGTCCATCTGAAATGGACAAAGTACACTAAGGCTCAGACAGTGAGCTAAGGACAGACTAGCCGGCATCTCAAAAACTCCAGAAGCTCCTCCTCAACCAAATTTTCGGGGAGATAATTGAGGCCGCCTTAGCCGCTCGGAAAATCAATTTAGAAGCTCGAGTCGGGAGTTGCTCCGGAATCGGCAGAAGATCTTTTCGGAAGCAGTGACTCGAAGCTCTTGAAACTATTAAGCTCGAAAATGATGAGAAGAATAAGATTGTCACCTCTAGCCTTCGTAAAGCTATTACCCAACAGGGCGGAGGCTCGAAACTTATTCAAAAAGAAATGACGAGAATCGCGAGGATCGCTCTGCTGAAACTCCGCCGAGAGTCACCGCATGACTTAAAACATCTAGAGCTGATCAGGAAAAAGACTGGGAATTATACTTTGATCTCGTCAAGGACTTCGAATCCACAACTTCTCATATTAAGGATTCAGTCCACAATGTGGAAAGAGACATTCAAGCCATCCTCACCCAACTCTCTAAGGCAGGTGATGCCAAAAAGGGGGAAGGTATTATGAAAGATGAACTTGAAACGGATACGGCTGAAGTCCAGATCTTGGAAGGAAGGGTTCAGGAGGAAGGACCCTCCACAGTTCCTCAGGGGGAAGAACCCTCTACTGCTCAGGGGGAAGGTGTTCGGGAGAAAGGACCCTCCGCAGCCCAAGCAGATTCAGGGTTCTACTACTTGAATATCCCCTACAACCTAACCACATCTCATCTTCCGCAGCTCACATAGAAGAAGTTGCTCATTTCATTGAGCAAGAGTCAGAAGAAGAGCAACAGGCTCCACCGCAGAGGCCCGGGAAGGAGAGCGCTTCGATATTTCTCATCCTTCCTCCCCGTCCAGTAAATTCAAATCAAAAGCGGAGCAAGAGGCCTTCGACCTCGGGTAGCCCAACAACTTCAAGATAAGTTTGGACCAGAGCGTCAGCTGGAAGAAGCCCAACTTGCTAAGAAGCCTAAGGGCAAAGTTGTTAAGGGCAGAGGTAAGAAGAAGGGAGAGTCAGTAGAAGAGGAGAAAAAGAAGGCTCGGGGAGGAGTTTGCAAAAACTCTTCCCTCTACTGCAGTCAAGCTACTTGCTCGAGTCATTATCGGACTCATCTTACACCCGAAAGGAAGCGGGAAGATAGAGCCACTTGGGAAGCCACGCTGCAAGGCCTAAACCTTAGAAAAGGAGACTGTAGGGCACCGGCTCTCCGAGAGAAGAAGAGAATGGCTGATATGGCTAAGTTGATTAGCCTATCTCAAAAGCCAGCAGCTGTTCCCAGAAGGCAAATCCCACGAGGATCAAGGTACAGAAGAGCTCCTTATGTCAAGAAGGACCCAATTCTTCATATCGATAAATGGGTACCGGCTCTAGTCAATGATCAATGGGAAGAACTCAAATATGAATTCATCAAAGGCTACTATGTATGGGGATTCTATCCTCGTGAGCAGTCTATCGAACAAGCTTTTGACGAGTTCATGTTTAATTACAATTCTGAGCTTAGGGAACAACTTCTGGAGATCATGAAGAGAGAAAACACTCCTTTTAGAGCTCCAACTTTCAGGCGCATTCCACCTCCTAGAACAACGCGCGGAGTTCTATGCACGAAGGAAATAGAGGATGAGATTAGAGCTGCAGCATCTCATTTCGACCTGAGTGTCGACCTTGCTGAAGACTTTGAGGATATCCAGACGCTGAGGAAGAGAATCTATTTATACTATGGTCTGGAACCTCCTGTCGACAGATCTGCTGATTTCAAGAAGCATACTCAAGGCTTCAGGCGTCAGTAGTATTTCTCTCTACTCTTTTGTAATAGTAATAGGAACTTGTAATTTCCTGATCATATATATTATCGTTCCTATTGCTTGACAGACAATTACTCATTGTCTTACAGCATTTTGCTTTGTGTTTTCACAACTGATCACTAAGTGATCTGACACACACTCACACTATCAGTTTCTCTGATTTTGCCTATCTCTCACCTGCTGATGTTTTGAAGTTATCATATCTGTTTGTTTTCCTCAGATAAATTAAGGGGGAAATTGTTGTCAGTAGGTCAGCATACCTTATAAAATGTTTTTCGTTTAGAATTTAGAAGTAGAGGTTTTGGCATCATCAATTAGGGGGAAATTGTTGGATATGAGTCAGTAGATGATACTCAGTTGTTCGTAGTTAATAGAAAATTGGGGGAAATCATAGTAGTACTATGGAATTGAAGATCCCAAAACCAAGCTGATATCAGTAGTATAGTGTGTCGTTAGGATTAGCTGATGTATAGGTTAGACTTGATGTAATCGTTTTTAATATTTTTGTCTAAGTCCTGTACGGGGTAATTGTCGAACTGATCTTCTGTCGAAGAAACTTTTCGGAACCCCACGTTATTAGTGTAATCGCTTGCGTTCTTCAGTCAGCAGCTGACTAGACCTCAGTAGAAGACAGCGCATCAGCTGAGTAGACCTCAGTAGAGGCCAACCCAGCAGCTGATAAGTCATCAGTAGAAGAACTCATGCAAGCCCAGTACCTTCGCAGTCGCCAGCTGACCTACTCAGAAGCTACATTCCTTGTCAGCCGACTCAGTCGAAGAAGACAGAGACTTTGCAGTCTACTGTATCCGACAGAAAGCGACCCAGCTACTTAAGTCTTTTCGAAAGTTCAGCAGAAGATCATACGAGGTTGTTTGAACGGTCAACTCTGACATTCTCACCAACCACAAACCTCGACCAATGAGAAGCCGGCAACGCCTTACCTGCTCCCTGCAGTAAAGCTGCTCTCATGTACAGTAATTAACTGTCCTGCTGCAACAAGTTCGAATTTATGGCCGTTTTCTTTGGAAGCTTGTGACACGTGGCATCGTCGTCTCCAACGGACATATGCCATAGCTCACAGCTATAAATAGAGAAGAATTTGAAGTTCCACACAAGCGAAAAGCGAAACACAAAACACGGAACAACGAAATTCAAAAGGGAAAATCGCTCAAGCTCTCAAACACTCTAGCAAACTCATCAGAACATCCAGCGAAGAATCTGCATTTATTAGAATATTTTGTGATTCTTCTCTCTAGAGTCTTTAGATCCCTTTCTTCTCTACCTAAGCTCATTGCCATATTTATAGCTTAGATTCGAAGGAGTTCACACTTAGTGAATTGTTCTTATTGAAAGAACTCCTTCTTAGTTGGAGATTGTTTTCGCTCCCTTTCGAACTTAGGTTTGAATTGTAAAGTCGCTAAGGACTATAACTTAGAAGGATCTCGTCCGAGTGCACGCTTTCCTTTGCCGAGACTTGCTCAGATTAATCAACAAGTTATCCTGCTTTGTTCAGGACCGTGGACGTAGGATCTTGCGTATCCGAACCACGTTAAATTGCCTGTGTTCTTTACTGTTTTATTGCATACAAACCTTTGAAAATCATAAGTTTGCATAAAACGTATTTCAAAAGTCGCACAGCCAAAAGAACTTAATTTGCGAAAACACGTTTTCAAAAAGAGACAAACTCCGGGCCCCTCACTTATCCGCACGCTAAAGTCTTCGACTGAGTTTAGAAGTACTGACAAAAGTCAGTAGGAGAGCTCAGTAGCTGACCCACTCTGACCCGCGATCGAAGGTTGTATTTGGCACTGTTCATCAGTTGCAACTAACAGCTTCAGCTGACCTTCATCGAGAAAAAGAAATTGTACTCAGGTGTATTCACCCCCCCCTCTACACCTGATATTTGTCTCCGGACCAACACACGCCTTGGTGAAGAAGTTATAATGGTAACAATATTATCCAAATGAGATATGAATTTCCAAACAACGGTGATATCCTTAGCTGCAGAAACCAATGCCAATTGAAGAAGATGTGCAAAACAATGAACATAATATGCATATGGACAATCTCTGAGAAATAATGCTTGAAGTCCATTCCATGAACCACGCATATTACTGGCACCATCATAGCCTTGCCCTCTCATTTTCTAAACCCGAAGATCATGATGAGAAAGAACACCACATAATATTTTGGTATTTAACTTTCATGTGAGTGGAGACATGTGCATCGAATATTTCCGTACATCAAGTAGGAGAATATTTTCGTCCAGCATACATTCAACCCCATGCAAATTTTCGTATAAAACTGCTACTAAGTATTTGTTGACTAGATTAAACCCCATGCATATTACATATGAATATAATGCGTGTTCATATATTCTCTCTCTCTATACATTCCAACTCCTCTATTCTATGCTCATTTTAATTTTGAATTCCAACTGTACCCTATACGTTAAACGATACAACTGACAACTGTAATATAAAAATGACCAATGAGAATGTACAAATTCTCATACAATATATACTTACATTATATATTTGTGCTTGAATACCTCAAAGTATTCATTCAACCCTAGCATATAAACCTCGATAAAGTAATAAGCTTGGGACCGAGAAAAAATATTCATTTAATGAGATTATTATTTTATTGAATATTATTTTAGTGCATTGACCCATATCGGGACCGGAAGAAATTATTATCTTAGCGAGATTATTACTTTTCGAATATTATTTTATCGAGATTTATAATGTACCTCAAAACTGCAAGTAGGTAAACATTAAACCCAACATTAAAACTGATTTTATAAACCCTATTTCCTAGTCTATTATGCAAGACAAGAAAGAAAGAAAGAGAGAGGATAGACTGAATGTTCCCACTTTTCCCACTTTTCTGTTACACAAGTGAAGACGCATGGAGCATCACAGTGACCATCACGCCATTCCCTACCATCACGCATTTTACATCACGCGTTTTCATATTCTCGCTTGATATATGAGGCTTTTCATAGAACATATCCAGGGCATCTTTCGGCCTAATAAGCCCTCCGTCTTCGTCGTCGGAAACGCGATCATGATCTCGTAATTCTTGATATCACGATAGCTCTCCGTCACATATTAACACTCATTGCCAGTTCTCAGAAACAAAAAAAAAACAAGGCAGAAACCCTAAGAAGGAAAACAACTAAATGAGTATAAAAAAAGAAGGAAAAAAGCCAAAAGCAATGCAATTTTTTTGACAAAGGTACATATTAACAATGTAGGCGTAGAAATGCAATTTTTTTCCCCATTGAATGGTCATTTCAGGATTGTTGTCCAAGCTTTCTTTTAATCACATAGAACACAAACCCTAAGTTGAATAAATAGGGGTCCAAGTTGAACTGGTGAAGTTGAAGTGGATAAACATGAGTTGAACTGAATTTTATGAATTTCGTACTATGATTCTTCAGTTTACAAAGAAAGAATTAGTACAATTTTCGTATTCAAGAACCCTAGCAGCTGGGGCAGCTTCATGTTATAAACACATTTCCTTATATAGATAAATAGGTATTAGTTATATAAATTTATGATAATGGGTGTTGGTACAATGGTTTCACAGCTCGGGAAATTTCAGTAGGACCGAGCCCTGTTCGCCTCAAATAACCAAAATTTTAATTTGTTTTATTTTGTTTAATCCTTCCTGTCTAAGGTTCAAGCCTTATTAGGCCCAACAAAAAAAAAATCCTTCTTTATTTCCGTCACCCTAATTTTGGCCAACCACATGCATTTTTTTCAACATATACTTATGTGTAAGAGAGTGTGAGAATGTGTAAGAAGGGTAAATATAGAGGTAAAAAGGACTTGCATCTAAATATTTGTATTAAGTTAAAGTTGTATGTATTTTCACTTTTAAAGTTTAATATGTATAGTTTTGACATTTATCTCAATAAAATAAGTCTTTCAACTTATAATAATAAAGTCTTCATTCTTCATTCCACTTTAAAATAACCCTTCCTGATCCACCGCTTCATTAACAAATATAACTTCTCCTCGGGCATGGATTGGGTCAGCTCCTTGGGCCGCATCATGAAGTTTTGCTTTTCTTTATATTCATGATAATAATTTCACTTATTTGGATGTGTTTTAGTTTAATTAATAGTTACAAGTTGTCATATTGATTCGGTTTGATTTTGAGTAAGTTGTATCGTGGTAAATATCATCACCATAAAAGAAATAAATTGTTGTCCCTTAATGGATCACTTAAGATTTAATAAGTTGTCTTATAGTTAAGTACCACGACCGTCGAAGATACCACACATGTTTAATAACTTGTACTCCTCATATCAGTATCCGTACATATTTCTAAAAATAGTAAATTATTACAAACACTTTATTTGATGATCTCACATCTTTACACACAACCCCACATCTTTATACACAATCAACAACTCTCCTTAAAAACGTGCCGAAATTTTTGTAAACAAGAATTGTGGGATGGAGGAAGTATTTTTTTTAAATATCTAATGTCGGGCTTGACTAGGCGCTTTATCGAGCTTCAAAATACTTATATTTTAATCCTAGTAGTTTTATTATACTCACTCCGTCCCTATTTATATGCCTATTTATTTTTTTACATAGATTTGTAAAAAAATTAATGATATGAAAGTTAGATAAATATTGATATTGGAATTTGAGTAAATTACTAAAAAGTTAATGTCATAATTGTTTTTGCTATTATAAAAGTTGGATAAAATAGTCTTTTTCTATATTATCATTTTAATTAGATGTATTAAAGTTGGTGAAATATTTAGTTAGACATAAAAATTGCTAATAGGCATATAGATTTGGACAGACAAAAAAGCAAAGTAGGTATATATATTTGGAACGGAGGGAGTAATAATTATTTAGATGTACATATCTATCACAATAATTGGACTGTATAATTTTTTTAATTGAATAATGGTATGTATATAATTTAACTTTAATGTACATAACGTTATCGAGTCGATTAATTACATTGAAGAGTAAGAAAGAAAAGAGTAAACACACAAATTAGAAGACGAGAGAGTTCAAGAGTTGGTGTAGTTACGCTCCAGATGATCGGCGGCGAACTGCATGATGGTGGTAAGTGGTTGAATTGAAACTATGGCGGCATTTGTGGCAGCGGCGTCTTCTCTGACCTCGTACTCTATGGTGGCGCGTGTGACGGGCTCCTCCTCTTTTCCCTCTATTATTTCTAACCCCACACGAGAGAGCGTGAAACCCAGATCCAAATACCCCCCTTCCACCACCTCCACCTCCTTCACGCGTTTCGATCACCGTGAACTTCTCCTTGTACGACTTTAATCTCCATCCCTGCAATTAATCGCTCCGATCAATTTCAGTTTTCAATCCAACACAATTTCAATTATCGGATTAAATGCGTATCTGGAACAAAGAAGATCTCGAGGATGGTTCCGGAGCTCCATCGCCTTCTTCGATGTCGATTGTGCTTGCGAGCTTCGCTAGTTGGAGGCTGCTATAAAACTTCCATACTTCGCTTGCTGGTACCTTCACCAATCTCTCATCGGAAACTGTACCGGACAATTTTCCGGTGAAAGCGGCCGAGTTACCGGAGTAGTTGTCCATCCTAATACAGTATACATGAATGAAAAGGGTGGTGCATTTTAAATAGAGCCTTTTTCAATTTTAAATACTCATCAAATCAAATAGACACGAATATAATATTATAAATTTATAGCCCACCAATATCGCTCTATAGTAAAATTAGAAAATTAGCACCGCACTTGCGTAGTGCCCGACTAATTTAATTTAGTGCATAAAATGTAGCTTAATATTATGTGAGTTTTCGATATATTGTTGAAATTCATATATCGGAGTTTGGCGAACTAAATTTATAAGTATGTAGTATTTGATTTTTGTATAAGTTATTTTAGGTTTAATGGGGAGTATTAGAGGTTATTTCATTATAATGTAAAGATACTCCTGCCAATAGTCATTGCAAATAATTTCAAGATCTGAGAAGCTGGGCTATACCTGGCAATGGACGTGTTTTAGTTTGATACTTGATAAGGGAATTTCGTAAGGAGGGTGAGCAGCCAATGCATGAGCAAGTTGGAGATATTTGTATCACTCGGAAAGCACTGCCTGAAGTATGCCATTACTCGCAGATCTCGTAGAAGGCGTGCATCCTTTAGCGACGACAACCCTGAAAATCTTATTAGTACGGATTAAGTAAACGAACACATTTCAAATAAATTGAATAAAACTCATAGAACTTCAATATCAAATCCGAATGTGTCAAGGTAACAAAGAAAAGAAAGGAATAGAAGAACTATTTCTCTACGAAGAAACATAAAACCGTGAAACGGGAACAAGATCTAGCAGATGCAAAACTTTCATGCCCACAGAGGCAGACTTTATGATTTCTTTTCCTCACACTGTAAAAGACCTTTGATTCTTAATCCAAGTTTTCGAGAAAGGAAACTGTGCATATATAGACAACTAAACAACAAACTCTTTCATATCAAAATTGAGCTGAAATGGTCACAACATCAGTATCCCATTCGTTTAGCCAAAATGCCGCCCCATCCGGTAAGTTCTTTTTGTCAACAGATAGTTGGATCTTAACCACATGTGTCACAGACATTTATCTAAGCATGTGCACCAGTATATCATAACCAATACCCGGCATAAAATACACAATAGAACATGTCATTATGTGCTAGAAGAAGCGGTAAAAAGAATGACCAACACTCTTCTTATTTTTCAGTAGGATAAAGAAGAACGAACCTTTAACCCAGCCTGGGGTATTTATAACAAGTGCTAACCCTGCACCCTGGATTTCTGCTTCTAGGTAGTTATCAAAAAGGGCCTTTATGTAATTCAAATAGGTTGTTGGGTCCCTCTTAGAGGATATATTGCCAAAGAAAAAGCATCTGAGATGATATACAGAAGCAAATAGCTTAATACGTACAGTTGCATTTGCACATTTCATAGGGAAATTCATCTTCAAATGCTAAAGTTTAACTTTCATCAATATTCAATATAGAACATGATGCTTGATACATGTGAACTATATGAACCAATAAGAGTTCACATACACCAGATAATACGGTAAAAGGATCATAAACAACCACTGTTGCGGGTTAACTGATAGGTTTAGTCTTTTAATGTGATATCAATTTTTAATGCATATATATCATGAGGTATTAAATATAATTATTCAATACCACAACCAATGAAAGCTATATGCAGTTCTTCATTTGGATAAACATTTAAGAACAAGGAGGAAACATGTTAAGAGAATTAGAGTTCAAATTATTTTCATAAGTAGCTTTACAGTTATGCAACTTTTTAAGAACGTGTTATATATATATATATATATATATATATATATATATATATATATATATATATGTATGGTTCTAGGGAGATTCTCCCTTCAAAAGAGATATGAGAACCGATCCTAAGCGTCGATCCATGATAATCTAATGGCTAAGATTAAACCCTTATATCTTTTTAAAAAAAAAAAGTGTCGATCCATGATAATCTAATAGCCAAGATTAAACCCTTGTATCTTTAAAAAAAATATTAGAAAGGGTGTTTTGGGCAAACCAAATTGTTTCATTTGAAAGGATTGGGATTTGGGCGGGCCAAAACTTTCACTTTTTCATTCCTCCATGTTTTCGAAAAGAAGTAGTTCTCTCCGAAATGGCGCACGAAGTGAAGAGCAGCGGTTTCTCACAAACGTCCGTCCGTAATCAACGAAGTAGGAGTTATATTTCATTCCTCCATTCTTTATTTTCGTTTCCATTTGCTGAAATTCCAGATTTGCAGACACAACCTTTCTGAAAAATCGTTGTTTTTGGTAGCGATTTTGTTGAAAATCGACTTCAAATCCCCTTAATCGACGAATTTTGAGGTATGTTTCATGTTTTCGTTTGTTAATTAAGTTTACCCATGGATGATTTTGTGTTTTAGAAGAGAAATTGTGGGTGTAACCGAAACCCTTTTGAAACCGAAAATTGTAGAAGTTGATGAAAACTATCGGGCTAAGGACTGTAGATATTAGATAATTATTTTGATTTGTCAAATTGATGCTCATGGGAATGTTTTAGCCTTTTGTTAGCTTGTTTTCATTGTCAAATTGATGCTCATGGGAATGTTATTGGTTTGTTGATTTAGCTTTTGGGAATAGACTTTCGATTAAGTTAACTAAGACTGAATCTATGCTGGGAAATGGTTTGTTTGTTGATTTCAGGCCTCCAATATTGATAGTCGCATTTCGATTGCTACGGTTAAACCATGGACGCAGATTAGTAATTTTTTGATTTCTTAGGTGAAGTTATTTCATATTATAATTGTTTGCGAATTTACATTACCGGTTTCGTTTAAGTGCATGAATCTTGTGTCTTATGTGGTTGAAATGAGTCTCCGTTTGCACGAAAAAGAAAATATTGTTCTGTATAAAGTTCTAATTAGGACAATTTGATTATGGCGCGTCAGCATAAAAGTTTGTATATATTAGCATAAAAATAGGAAATAGTTAGCATAAATTATAATTCCTTTGGTACATATAATATATGTTGTTTCTGCATAAAAATTTAGGGTTGTGAGCATAAACAGACGTAATGGTTAGCATAAAATACGATATTCATATGCAAAAAATGTAAATATTCTGAAAAGTTTTATGTGTTACTGGTATACATAAATTATGATACTGATATGCAAGAAATATGATAGTTATATGCATGAATACAGTGAAAAGACTGCATGTGTAGTAAGTGAATTTTATAAAAATGCAGGAACATCGCGAGGTAAAGGAAAGAGGAAGAGAACAACACCGCCGGACGAGGATCTTCCTTTAATAAACTTGGTGAATAAAGGGAAGGAGAAAGTGAAAGACAACAAAGGGAAGGAAATTACGAAGAAGAAGAAAGTAGATGAGAAAGGGAAGGTGTCGGCCAAAGCAAAAGGTAAGAAGATAGGGGATGTTACTGACCAACAACAAAAGGGCAAAAGGAAAAATGCTAAACATGACGAGCAAGGTGAGCAGACTAACAAAGAAGTAATGGCCAAGAGGGATGATGATGTTAATCAATTGACAAGCCGTTGTTGTCCGCATTCCCTGATGGAGGCAATAAGCAAAATGAACGAAGCGCAGTTGGCAATGGTAAGGTCAATAGGATTTGGTGGTATTTTGGGGTTAGATGTTAGTAGACTGCCCAATAAAATGTGTTATTGGGTAGTCGACAATTACGACCCGAAGAGATCACAACTTGTAATATCCGAGGGTAGGAGAATAAATGTCAATGAGATGGATGTTTGTCGGGCTTTTGGGTTTCCTCGGGGGGATTTACTAATACGGAGGAAAAAATTTAACGATCATAGCGATGTAGTTGATGAATAGGTAGCTCAATTCACAAGTAACTGACTTGTGGATAGTTGTCATAAGATCTCGGTCAATCATGTAACCGCCGCATTGCTAGGAGATCAGAGTGCGGGGAAAATTTTTAGGATGAATTTTCTAGTATTGCTTTCGAGCTCGCTTATTCAAACAAGCTCCAATGGGTACCTTTATCCATTCTTTTCCGACCCCTTGGAAGAACAAAGCGATGCTCGACAATGGAATTGGTGCGAGTTGGTTATCCGCTGCCTGATTGAGAGCACAAGGACGTGGAAGGAGAATAAAATAAAACCCTTTTTCGGACCGTCACTATTCCTACTAGTAATTTTTTAATCTTCGATTATGCATATCATTAAGTAAGTTCGTGCTCATTAGTTAATACTTTTATGCACACCATTCTATTTGCAGCTTTTTTACGTGGATCGTGTGGTGATGTTCAATCAACACATGGGGAGGCAGCTACATTTAATAAGAAATTGGGATCGAGTGCAATTGAGAAAGAGGCAACATATGGAGTTGGAGAATGGTGGATTTGGAGAGGGTCGCATATTGGAACCCATTGCTATTGCGAGTGTCAAAGAAGAAAATCGAATCAATGTTACAGCTGGGGCCGGATGTAGTAGCGACAGGGCAGGTCCTTCAACGCTACAAGAACCGTCCTTGAAGTATTCGTCCTTAATAATGAAACAAGCAGAAGCAGTTGCAGGGCAAATGGTGAAACTGATGAAGCTGATTGAGGATGCACCGTCTGAATTGTTTAACAACAATTCGTTTAAGAAAACGGTTGATGCGTCTACGAAGATCATTGCTTCTGGTGTACCAGAATTGGTTTCATTGGTTGATGACCAGGTTGAAGAGATTGATGGTGATTTCTGGAATTCTGAAGAAGTGAAGGAAGCCATGTTTGCTATTGACACGACGAGGCTTATGGTGAAGAATTACATGGATGATTTACCGAGCTTTAGTTTGGGGATGACACAACTTTTCCGGCCTACACAACTTGATAAAGTAAAAATAGTGTTATTTGGGGTTATAACATTATTTTATTAACTGACATTTATGTTTATTTTGCTTGTTGTAGGGAAATTTGAACGAAGAGAAGGTTGAGCCTACTACCACTGGCCCGAACATAGCCACTGACAGTCACGGAATTTCGAAAGAAGCCAATGTGGAGTGTCATGGTTCAGACCTTATCCAGGATCAAGGTGAGGAAGAATTGGCTAGGGCGATTGAGGCTATAGCGGGAGTTGTCATTAGCTTAAATGAAGAGAAAGGTAAATTGGAGAAAGAGGCAAGCAAAAAAGAAGAGCACGTTAATACGGAGGAAGAGGTAAATCGTACTTGTACTTATCTAAATATATGAGTAACTGATGTTGTGTTTTTTCCTTGTTAATTTGTTTTTTCTTCGTAACAGATGACTGTGGGAGATCATACCATTGAAGGAGTTCAGTTTGCAGGAAGTGAAGGAGTTCATGTTGAAGACATAGTTGGTGATATAACTGCAGCCAGGTTAGTTTGTTATTCTGAATAATCTGTTTCCATGGTATGCATAAACTTTATTCTGTGAAAGCATAAATAATAAATTGCATAAGCACGAAATATCTGTTTCATACATAGTTGGTGATACAGTTGCAGGCCAGGTTATTTGGATCTTCTGGAAAATGTGTTTCCAGGGTATGCATAAACTTTATTATGTGTATGCATATATTATGAATTGCATAAGCTCGAAAATACATGTTATAGACATAGTTGTTGATACAGTTGCAGCCCAGGTTAGTTTGGTCTTCTGTAAAATCTATTTACAGGGTATGCATAAACTTTATTCTTTGTATGCATAAATTATGAATTGCATAAGCACGAAAATACATGTTGAATACATAGTTGGTGATATAGTTGCAGGCAAAGTTAGTTTGGTCTTCTGGAAAATCTGTTTCAAGGGTATGCATAAACTTTATTCTGAGTATGCATAAATTATGAATTGCATAAGCACGAAAATAATTATTTCATTTTCCATATTTAGAACCCCTTCATGTATTATATATAAATAGTTATTGCATATGTAGTTGAAAAATAATGCACACCGAATTATATATACATGCTTATAGAATTCATGATGTTTAGCTTGGAATTACAAATTTTTTTAAGGGGGCTCTGAGAACGAGGAAGATGAGGCAGAAACCCATTCCGAAAATAAGGGTGAAGGGAGTTCAAAGGCGGCGGTACAATATATATACGACGCTTATGAAATGTTCATCTTAACATTGACAAATTATTTCGGTATTATGCTGATGATTTTAAATATCTAGGTTACAAGCCGAATGCCTTGCCGAAATAAATCTTCAATGAAAAGTGCAAAGGCAAAAAAATCACCGTACATTCTGCGTTACGTGGACGCATCAAGAAATTTAACAAAAATGGAGATTACCGTCTGTTGGTTCAGGCTTTTTGTGGCTGATGATAATTGGTATGGTTATTCATGGATCATATTCTATAAATTATTCTTGTTTGATAGATAGTAATGACTTCTGTATCTTTGTTTCTGTTGCTAGTCTGCTGTTTGAATGGAAAGAATTTAAGATTTATGCCCAAAAGTTGCGGAGCTTGAAGCAAAGCAACTGGGTTGATAATCTTACAATTGATGCATGGGGTGCCATTCTAAACGAAAGGGAGCAAGTGAATTCGGATGAATCACCGCTACGGCTGTTTGCTCCATTGACGATACGTATAATTCAATTAGATTACGGACTTTAAATGCACCATGTAGAAGATGAATTATACATTAACAATGTTTAATAAACACAGAGCGGCACAGTGGTTTGTCCTGAGAAAGACATTGATTCGTTTAAGAAGCAGGAAATTTTCAATCTCGGAATGGCTAAGACACTGATAACACATAAAGTTGCTAATCTGAATAAGATACAACTGATACTTGCAATTACACGCCTCTAACTTTCAAGTGTTTTTATGCTGCGGGATGTTGGATAATTGGAAATAATTTTCTTCTTATGTAGTATGTTTTCCCGATTGAGACTGAGGGCTGCTACTCCATGATCTGTTTTGATTTGAGGATGAAGAGGACTTTTATAATTGACAATACCACTGATCACAAAAGCATTGATATGAAAGTGAAGTATGAAAACATACCCAATGATTTGGTGAGCAAAAAATTGAGTTACATAGTACTTTTTTTTATCTTCATAATGAAATTGCAACCTTCTTAAATGATAGTTGAATTGCCTTATCTTATTGTCGTTCTTAGACATATCTGCTATCTCAATACCTGACGGAGATGAAATGCACAAGTCGTGCAAAGATGGTTTAGAAATGCGAGGCAGAAATGATCATTCCACTGTGGGGGAACAGATCGAAAGTTATGGATTCATGTTCGAATTTAGTAAGCATGAAATAATATAAATGTGTGCATGAATTTTGAGCAAGGTAAGCATAAATAGTTTTGCCACAATACTAAATGAAAAATATGAATGATTTCTTGCAGGAGTGTATTTGATGAGACATATGGAGACGTTCAAGGGTGACTTAATCAACTGGGACACGGGATTTCTAAGGAAATGTGTGAAGCAAATCAAGCTTTTGAGGATGCGGTATTGTTTGAGCATAGTCAATTTCGATGATAACAAAATGAAGGAGACGGTTGAACAATGGGCGATTGGTCATGCCGTTGAGAATGAACTTGATTCTAAAGAATGTGTGAAAGAAATGCTTGACAGTTAGAATGTTGAGTTGTGCGACTCTTTGGTTTGGAGAATTTCGGATGAAAAACTTAGAACTTATGATGGTACTTATGTTTTTTAAGGATACAGTGGTTGAAGAAATGTAGTCGAACACTTCTTTTGGTATATTAAAGTATTATAAGTTATGCATGTATAACTTATTTTTTATGCAAATCAAAATTGGGGACTATGCAGATATATAAACACACTTGTAGATTAAAAATGAAAATGCAAAAAAATACATATCATAAGAATGAAAATACAATACGGTATGCATGAAATATAAAACCTTTAACATAATCAGTACCATATAGGTTGAACTTGAGAACAAAAATAGATATGCATGAAAGTCATAACACACAAGCATGAAAATACATTACGGTTAACATGAAATATAAAACCTTTAACATAATCAGTACCATATAGGTTGAACTTGAGAACTAAAATAGATATGCATGAAAGTCATAAAACACATGTATGAAAATACATTACGGTTAGCATGAAATATAAAACCTTTAACATAATCAGTACCATAAAGGTTGAACTTGAGAACTAAAATAGATATGCATGAAAGTCATAAAACACATGCATAAAAGTAAACGGTCGTATGCATGAAAATAAGATAACAAAAAGTTAAAGGGATTCGAGTTAATAAAAATTAGTGCCAATAATTAAATGGTTCAGGTGCATATGTCTCTACTAAGGTCTGCATAAAAACTTAAGACGAATCTTCTATATCCTTAACGTTAGGGCAGTTTCTTGAATCGTGATGTCCCATCTGGTTGCATTTCCGACACATCCTCCGAGGCTTCAACTTAGCACGCAATGCCGCCTCCTTCCTTGACTGTATTCTACTGCCTGAGCCCTTGGTTTTTACTTGATCTAGTGGCAGAACCTCGACATCTTGAGGGATATGTGAGCCATAAAAACTTTCAAACGTGTTTTGGTTAACCTTACTACTTGAACCGCCTTCATCATCAATCTGATATTTGTTGACCAAATTATCAAAATCAGACAGTAGTTCGTTCATACGTGCAGGGTTGCCGGCAACCAAACCCGCACATTTGAATACTACGTCCAACAACTTCTTAGTGGCATTTGCAGCAGAATGGCCGACCTTCCCAACTTCAGAAAGCTTATCAAAACGTTTGAAAGACACATTTCTACCCCAACGAGAAAGGACACAAGAATCTGGAACACAATTGATATTCGAATTCTTGAACACCTTCAAAATGTGCCTGCACAACAGACCGTGCATCTCTATCTTCCTGCATGTGCATGACACCCTGAAATCAACAACATTAAACGTAACGTTGAAAACACCAACTGTATAATCATCAATTTCAAACATCTTCATGCAACCACTGTCGGTTATTTTTTTAATAGAATACACGTTCACAACCTCAACCCATTCACCCTGCACCTTACAGAACATAGTGTTTGAATACACTGCAGCCAAACTTTGCTCCAAAGGCAACGTTGTTACTAAAATTGGTAAACTGCCATCATCCGCTGCGTTAAGTTTGTCAAGTGAGTGTCGTTGAACATTTATTGCATTCTCGAATAACAAATAAAACATCAGCAGATTGGCCTTCGATTTTAAGTAAGTCCGGAAAAAATGATTCTCGCTCTCGGACATGGATGTTGTGCGAAACAATCCAGACATTGGGAAGTCTCGGAAATAAGCAGGAATCCAATAATGGCGTAGCTCAAATATCCCATCAAGCCAATCATGACCAACCAAATCAAAATCCAATAAAATCGCTTTCCACTTCTCGTCGAACTCCTCCGGTTGCAGGTCGCTATTCCACATAATGTCATTAAATCTTTTCGTGAAATCAGTGTTTTTTCTTAATGACACCGGAATCTTATCCGGAACTTTCAGCATGATGTGCCACATACAAAAGCGATGACGCGTTTTGGGCATAACATTCTCCATTGCAATCTTCACGGAAAGATCCTGATCGGTTATTAATAACTTCGGACAACCACCCATGCAAGTTTTGAATGTGTTAGTAACCAAGAATATGACTCCACCGTCTCTGAAGACAACAAACCCGCAGAAACGTAATACACTTGCCGTGGTTGTCGAGGCCGGTGAAGGGAACAAAAATCATGCCGTAACTGCATTAAAAAAATAGAAATTTAAATTCCTTTGTTTGCATAAAATCTATTCTGTATGAGCATTATTGCAAGGAATCATGAGCATGAAATCAGTAAAATACTGTTCTATATTATATGCATGTGTATGATTATGTGCATAAAAGATATGTACAATGTGCATAAATAAAACAATTCGTGATGCATAAAACTATCATTGCGAACAATAAGAATTTGATAACCATACTAACTCGTGTCGCCTACATAGAAAAACAAATACCTATTGGTTGAATAAGTTGCATCCATTGATAACGAATATCCAAAAATCTTGTAATTGCCAATACATATATCATCAGCCTAAAATACACGCTTCAATTTGTCCCCCCCCCGTCCGTAAAATATTCGTAAAAGAAATTCGGGTTCCTATCACGAGCTTCCTTCATTTTATCCAACATCATTGGTGCATCCGCACCGTCAACACATATACGAAGATCACGGTGGACATTTTTAAAATCTACTCCATCACAACCGATGCTCTCATAGCTGCCCACCAACTCACTAAACATTCTATATGACCTCACCGGACCAACATTAGAACGCGCACAACTAAGGACGAAATTCTTTTGAACGGAAGTTATGGTCCGATTGTATCTCATGAATTGCTTGTGAGTTGATAATAACAAATGATGTGTGTGTGCCTCGTGAAATAAATCAGCAACAAAACCTTCGGGGTGCGATTTAAATACGACGCGTGCTAAGCAAGATGACCGTTTTGAATTACACATTCGCTTTGTTCTTTTCGAATTAACATTATCAACATCCATGAATTTCTGCCCTTCTCTACCGCACACCAAATATCTACGCATGATAGACACATCCCCATGACGTTTTATCAACCACTTACGGATATCAAAACCGCACAAACCTCCATAGTCTCTATAGAAAGTTTCGGCCTCATTAATAGTATCAAATTTCCGTCCAACATACGGTTTCAATTTGGCCGCGCAATCAGGAATGTAAATGGATTCATCAGATTCAAGAGACGCATTTGACTGTAACGATTCAGTCATTCAACAAACTCCATGTATGAATGTTACACAGTATCAACATAAACAAACAAATACATATGCATGAAAATTGTATTTACGTTGACAAATGAAATGGGAATAGTGAATCTAGAACAGAACAACAATACTTAATCGATACATATATCTCATAAATCCAGTATAGAAACCCTTATAAAAAAAGGCCTTCTACCCTATAAATCCAGAAATCTCTACAAAATCCCCTAAAATGAAAACGACCTTAAAGAATTTGAACCCAACAAATCATTCCACAAATATCGAACTACAGATTTTACAAAACCAGAAGTAACTCTTACCTTTGCAGCAAATTCTGGAAAAAACCGAAAAATATTCAGAAATCAATCTTCAAATACCTCAATAATCGGGATAAATCGACCGGGAAAACGAGCTTAAATCACGCAAGAAACATAGAAGAACGCAACCCACGAAAAATAATCGACTTCAGTTTGGTCGATTTGAAATCAAGAGAGAAGGTTTCCGCTGAGACTGAACTTTGCTGCTGGGTTGTTTTGCAGATTTGAAACCATTAAAATAAACTAGGGAAAAGAAATGAGAAATATTACATATTTGCCCTTAATGAGATGAATTATTCTTTTTTTGATTTAATTTTACATGCCTTTCGGGGAAAAAATGATAGGCTTAGATTTACGAAATGGAGGGACGAGATCGGTTCTCATATCTCTTTTAAGATTAGGATCTCAAATGATCCATTTCATATATATATATATATATATATATATATATATATATATATAGATATATACCAGATGATTCCATAAAAGCAAAGAAGCATTTCTGAATTAAAGCAATTGAGAAGCAACTGTTTAAGGTCCAATTAAAAGGAAGACTCGCCGGCGGTGGATTTGTGCCGTCAAACGAAGCCATACGACAGTGCTTCGCCTTCGCCGAGGCTCACATGGCGTACCTCCACTCGCTCAAGGAGGTCGGCCATTCGCTGGACCGCTTCTTCAATCAAGATCCCAACGCCTCCGCCCACGCCTCGCCATCGCCGGTTCTGAACCTCCCGGGCCATCGGAAGGGGCAACATTAATTACTGCTAAATATTTTACAAGAGAAATTGGAATTTATTGCTAGTTCTAACCAGATAGGGGCAACATTAATTGATCAATTAACATAGACTAACCACAATTACTACGAACAAATAGAAAATAGCAAAGACCTGAGACGATGAAGAATCTGCACTTTTAGGATCAGCACAACTCACAGTTGGAAAATTATCACCGAGCTTGAATTTTGGATCAGACAACTTTTGTAGAATACTCAGCACATGCATGATTGTAATACTCAACAAACACAAATCCACGATTCCAATTTGAGCTTTGTGGGTCCTATATGGAAATAGGTTTCACAGATCACCAAAAGTTTGATCAGATTATACTGTATAAAATATAAATATACATACATATTTAATATATACATATAGAAAAAAGTGAGCAGGACAAGATGATGAATGAACTGAAAGTAGGAAAAGCACCCTAACCTTTAAAACTTCGACAGCAATAATGCCAGGCCCTAATTTATTCACAACCTTCTTGACATCCTCCTCTCCCCAGTTTCTGGGTACATTGCCTATGAACAACTTATGTTTTGTTTTCTTCCCTTGAGATATTTCCATAGAAAACTGAGGTCCAACGTAATGACATTGTTTTTCCAAAGAATCCACTCAAGTCTAAGTGCAAGTGAAATTTCACTTTAAAAATCACACGACATAAAGCTGTTACATAAATTGCATCAAGATTCGTGTTGTTTAACACACCTTCAGTTCTTTATTATTCAGCTCTTTAATAGCCTTAATAGCCAATTCTTTTGTCCTGAAGGTTACAAAAGCATATCCCTTGTTCTTGAGTCCTTTCCCTTCATTACCCTGACCTGTCAATAATATGCATATCCACGTAAATTACAACTTCAGATCCATAGATCCCATCCGAGATTAACCATATTTTACCTCTGTAACCTCGCCAATTGATTCACAAAAGCGCTTTAGGTCATTAGGCAGGTTTGGATCTGGAACAAAAGCAGCGACGCCACCGCGTTTTTGCTAGCGGGTTGGTTATCGGGTCGGGTCTGAAAGAGTTTGAATCCGTGCCCTCTTTATTCATCCACAACATATAAATAGAGAGTACAATAATTAGAGGATCAATAGTTAGGGTAAGGGCTATATCTAAGGAAACAACCTAATAAAGAATATCTACAAGATATTAAGAGTGATACAAATTGATATACACTATTTATGCCTTATTTATTCTATTAGTCCCCCGCAGTCACAAGGGTAGAGGAACGAACGTTGAGGCTGCTCCTAAATTCCTCAAAAAGAACACGAGGGAGACCCTTTGTGAAGATGTTGGCTATTTGATATTTAGACGGCACATGATGCACACGAACTTCCCCACGTGCCACGCGTTCACGAACAAACAAAATGTCCATTTCAATATGCTTAGTTCGTTGATGTTGAACCGGATTTTTGTATAAATAAATAGCACTCACGTTATCACAATAAACTAAGGTGGCCTTATTGAGTGGACACTGAAGTTCCAATAGAAGATTTCGCAACCAACAAGCCTCAGAAACGACATTAGCTACGCCACGATATTCAGCTTCAGCACTAGAGCGAGATAGGGTTGGCTGTCTTTTTGAAGACCAAGAAATGAGATTATCACCAAAACAAACACAATAGCCCGACGTGGAACGCCTTGTATCCGGACACCCTCCCCAATCAGCATCCTTGTAACCAACAAGATCAAATATCGCAGACTTGGAGAGTTGAAGACAAAAATCTAGAGTCCCTTGAAGATAGCGAATAATTCGCTTGAGAGCCGAGTAGTGGCTTTCCTTCGGATCATGCATATGCAAACATATTTGTTGAACAACATATTGTAAATCTGGTCGCGTAAAGGTGAGGTATTGGAGAGCGCCGACAAGACTCCAATAGTGAGTAAAGTCAGCTATAGCTTGACCGGATTGAGAACTCTGTTTAGAAGTTGTATCAACGGGTGTGGGAGAAGGTTTACATGTACACATGCCCACCTTTTCAGTGATCTCTAAAGCATATTTCCGTTGGCTTAGAAACAGACCAGCGGCATTGCGAGTCACGACAATTCCCAAAAAATAATGAAACGGGCCTAAATCCGTCATGGCAAACTCAATAGAAAGACGGTCCATAATGAACTTACGAAGGGAATCGTAGGAGGCGGTGATGATAATGTCATCCACATATAAGAGAAGGTAGGCGAGATCCACACCCTTCATATAAATAAATAACGAGTTGTCCGACTTGTTATTTTGAAAACCGAGAGAAGTAATATAAGTAGAAAACCTTGTAAACCAAGCTTGTGGGGCCTGCTTGAGGCCGTAGAGAGACTTCTTGAGTAAGCAAACATGATCAGGATGAGTTGGATCACGAAAACCAAGAGGTTGATGCATGTACACGGTTTCGAGTAGGTTCCCGTGTTAAAATGCATTTTTGACGTCTTATTGATGTATTTTCCATGACTTCATCAAAGCGAGTGTAAGAACTAGCCGGATTGTAGCCGGTTGACAACCGGACTAAATGTCTCTGCACAATCTATGCCAACTTGTTGAGACCTGCCATCACAAAAAAGACGAGCTTTGTATCGCTCAAAAGAACAGTCAGAATTTAGTTTATGCCGAAAAAACCAAATGCACTGGATAAATTCACAAGAGGAGGATGAGGCACCAGTTCCCACGTCTTACTTTTAATAAGGGCACCAAATTCATCGAGCATGGCAGATTTCCAATTAGGATCTGATAAGGCGGCTTTGGGATTTTTTGGTAAGGGAGATATAGAAGTTGAAAGATTACATTGTCTTTTAGGTCTGAAAATTCCCTTCATGCTACGAGTAACTATGGTGCGGGGAGGAGGGGATGGTGTGGTTTGTGTAGATGATGTCGTGAAGGAGTTGTGAGGTGACAGTAGTGGAGAAGATGTGGCAGGAGATGATGGAGTGGAGAGTATAGGAGGAGTGTTCGGAGTGGAGTGTTCGGATAGTGGAGGAGGATTTAGAAATTGTTGATGGACCAAAGGACTTGTATCGTCGGTGAGAAAATGATAAGAAGGTTGGTGTGAGGACTGTCTGGCGAAAGGGAAAGAATTCTCGTCAAATAAAACATGACAAGAGATGATTATCTTTTGAGTGGACAAATCATAACACTTGTAGCCTCGGTGATTCGTCGGGTACCCCAAAAATATACAAGGGGTAGATCGCGGCTGTAATTTGTGGATGGTGGTAAAGGAAAAAGAGGGTAACCCATGCACCCAAAAACCTGGAAGTGAACAATTCGATGGACCCGATTTGCGACAAGCGGTTCAGCATCACCTCGAATCCGGATCCGAGTAGTGACTCCGACATCGCCGAGGGCAGCGGCCGGATCTCCATACCCGACCCGTCGTCGTAGTAGAGCTCGTAGCTCCGCCTCCCGCCGCTAGGCGGGGACAACTCCGACGACTCCGACTCCGATTCCAAATTGTTCCGGAGGACTATCAGCGGATTGAATGAGGTTCCGTTGCGGCGCCGCCGCGCGGCGGTGAAGCGAGCCAGCACGGACGCTCCGGTGAGAAATCGGTGGGGTTACCAATTGGGTGAACCCGCCGTTGCACTGAGGGCAGACGACGGCGTCGTCGGAGGCAGCGACGACCATCCTCGTGCACTGGTAGCACCAATAGGACGAAGACGGAGGCGAATCCATCAGAGCTGAGCGGTGGAGATGATCGAGAGACATGGTAAGAAAATGATATTGATACGACACAGGGGCGTTTATGAGAATTCACAATTGGGTGGCACTGTAGATGGGAACAATACACCAGCTCTATGATTTTATATGTATGGTTAAATTAAAAAAATATGGAAAAAACCCCTTAACTTGATAAACTATGTAATAATAAAATAAATATACAGAGCGTCATGATTTGAAATAGTTAAACAGTTTGGGTGGGAATAATTTCAATATTAGGCAGATATACGGTGATCTTGAATTTGAGTTCAAAGAGATTTTAGCCTAAGATTTATTTGAGTGCAAGTCTTCAAAGCATGGGATTAATTTACATTTTTAATTTATGTTTTCTCATGTTAAGTTGCTTAGATGCTTAATTACACATCATGTGCTCAGTTGACTTGATGATTGAGATGATAAAATTCAGTACAATGATAAGGTTAGAAAAGTGGAAGAAAATATTTTTGCTTCGAAGAAAATTTTAAGTTATTGAGGAAAAAAAATAACAATGGAACATAAGTCACATGTAAGGACCCAAAACTTTATCATAAAAAAAGTGGTTATATTTTCTTCTTTTAAAAAATTTTAAATTTCAAGACTTGACACATGTTTTAATTCATTTATTAAAAAAAATTAATTCAATTATCTCCTAATCTTATCAATTGTTCTTCCATCACTTCCCAAATTTTAACCATTAATATTAAATTAGATTTACAAACTTAAATGTGGTTCTACGACTCATATGTGGACGCACACAAAAAAAAAAAGAGAAGTTAATATTCTACTTTATTTTCAAGAATGAAAAATCTTTTTTTTATAAGTTTCTACCTTTATTTGTTAAATTTTTTAAGTTGTCAAATTTAAAAATAAAGTTATGATACATATATGTATATTGTATTGTATTCAATTGGATATTATCTTTGTCCCATAAATTTAATCCAGTTTCTTTTCGGCGAGGTTTTTCAGGAGATTAGTTGATGTGTGATGAATGTTTAAAGTTATGGATCCCTAAAAAAAGGTGTTTGTAATAAATTGCTAAAAAGGGAAATTGAACTATTTTAATGAGACAACCCGAAAATGTATATTGAACTAAATATATGGAACGGAGGGAGTATTTGTTAAGCAAGTCTTATTCTTGTGCTCGATAGATTATTCATAAAATAAAAAAAAACATTTTATGTAAATAATTGTTATTAATTTTTTACTCTTTTTAAAAGATTTTTATGAAAAAAGGCAAAGGCATGTAGAAATTGTTTGCAATGAGGGAATGTTACTAGATGGATTATCAAATTAAGATGGCAAATTGGATTTTTTAGTCCCCAAACTATGCGTGTTTGGCCAATTTGGTCCCTTATTTATTTATTTTAGTTAATTGGTTCTCAAACTATAGAATTTTGGACGAATTGGTCCTTCTGTTAATTTTTTTGTTAGTCAACTGTTAGTCAACGATTTTTAAAGGGTATTTTCGGTATAACATTATTGAGGACCAAAACGTCCAAATATTGAAAGATTGAGGACAAATTTGACCAATTTTTTTTTTCTTTGATTTTTTAAGTTTTTCAAAAATCGAAAAATATTTTAATAATTTTGTTTTTTTTAAGGAGCAATTATGTCAATTTTAAATAGGTTGAGGAGCATTCCCGTTAATTATAATATATTTGGGGATCATATTACTATGAAAACGATGGATTAAAACATAAAATATATTACTCCGTAACTAATTTTTTTCCGAATATTACTATGAAAACAGGGGATTAAAACATAAAATATACGAAAAATTAATGAATAAATCATATTGAAATGAAAACATGTTTTGAATGGAAATCTACTATAGTTTTATTCATTGATTATCAAATATTCTACGTTTTTATCTCTGTTTATCATAATAATATATTCGAAAATTTTGATAACAGAGCTATAAAATTTGACGATTATGATCCCAAAATATAGGGATTGGTCTTCAACTTATTTAAAATTGGCGTAGTTGGTCCTTAAAAAAATCAAAACGACAAAAGTACTTTTCGATTTTTGTAAAATTAAAAAAAATTCAGTAAAAAAATTTTTTGGCCAAATTGGTCCTCAATTTTTTAGTATTTGGACGTTTTGGTCCTCAATAATATTATACCGAAAATACCCTTTAAAAATCGTTGACTCACAGTTGACTTACCAAAAAATTAACAGAATGACCAATTCATCCAAAATTCTATAGTTTGGGGACCAATTAACTAAAAAAATTAAATAAGGGACCAAATTGGCCAAACAAGCATAGTTTGGGGACTAAAAATCCAATTTGCCAATTAAGATTATGAGAGAAGTTTTGGACTTTCCAAGATTTGAGGATATGAGAAATTGACAACCGCGCGCGAACAGAGGAGAATGAATAAAGATATCTTATGTATGCTAATATTATATCAGTGGCATGTTTCTAAGAATAAAAGAAAGGGAAAGTTATACTCCCTCGTCCCATAATTCTACTCCCCTACTGTTCCAAAATTCTTATCCATTTTTTTAAAATAGTAAATTACTAAACACACTTTAGTTGAGGGCCGACCCACATCTTACTCACAACCAACTACTCTCATAAATTCCCGTGCCAAAAGAAATGAGACTATAATTATGGGACGGAGGGAGTAGCTTTTATTTATTAATTATTTATTTTATGTTGTAAATATATTTGTAAACATATTTACTATATATAGTGATGACCATATAAGTATTATATTGGAATATATTATGTGATGTTAGCGTAATTTTATGGATCTATTTTAGTCTTGGTTCCTATTCTTTTGGTAGTATATCCTTTCCTTGTATATTGATATTTGTTGTATATGTACCCCTTTCATAGTTGAATATAAAACACGTTTTAAGCCAATTTACTTGGCATCAGAGCAGAAATTTCGATCCAAAATCTTTCCCATTCTCTTAAAAAAAAAAGAAAAAAAGAAAAGAAAAACCTTAGTTTTCTCCAACGCCGTCATGACAGAACATACAAAGCCGGCGATCAGAAAATAGGAAATGACAAAGCTGGAGATCAGAATACTGGAACTACTTTGGGGACGGTTGTTGACCATATGTCGTCGTATTACCTATCAGGTTCTGATTATCGAAGTCAAATGCACGTGAACAAAGCCTTGAAGGATTAGAATTATACGAAATGGTCGCATGAAATGTATAATTTCCTATATGCGAAGAACAAAGATGGTTTCGTTGACGGAACCCTACCCATGCCGAAAGATGGAGAGGCGAATCAAATTTTATGGAAACGAGCAGATGCGATGATTTGGGAATGACTTAAAGCGGCCATGGACAAGAACATTCAAACTAGCGTATCTTACGCTGCAGTTCGTAATAAATCTGGAGGGATTTGAAAGATAGGTTTGAGAATATTAATATTATCTTAGTAAGGTTATAATTGTAAATTAGTGTAATTAGGTTTTTATATTCATCTCATGATACCACCGCCACTGTCTTCTCTATATATTAGGGCTTATCTCTGTAACATATACATAGTCAATACAATTTACATTTACATTCTTTCTCTTGTTCTCTAAAAGCTATTTTCTATTTCTTATTTTTCTTAACATGGTATTAGAGCTCGGTTAGTTGCTCGTGGTTTCGAGCAAACAACATGAGTGGATTATCTTGAAACCTTTAGTCCAAGTGGTCAATGCCACTACTATTCGTCTCATATTCCCTCTTGACGCCTCAAACGGTTGGAGCATTCGGCAATTAGACATTAATAATGCATTCTTAAATGGTGACTTGGATGAACCCTTTTTTATGAGTCAACCCCCGATTTTCTTGATCCTATTCATCCTCATTATGTTTGCAAGCTTTCTAAGACTTTGTATGGGATTAAGCAAGCTCCCCGTGCTTGGTATGACAAGTTGCATCGTTTCTTGCCTCTTACGGTTTTACCGCATCCAACTCTAACTTCTCCTTATTTTTTCGCTCACATGGTTCTTCTCACATCATCATCTTGGTTTATGTGGATGACATATTGATCACTGGCCATGATACCGCCGGTATTGCTTCTCTTGTTCAATCTCTTAGTTCTGCTTTTGCTCTCAAAGATCTTGGTGATGTTAGTTTTTTTTCTCGGTCTTGAAGTCGCTCGGATCAAGAACACCTTTCGGATTTGTCAGTCTAAATATATATATGATCTTTTGGTAAAGACAAATCTCGCTGATTGTAACCCGACTCAGCTCCCTATGGCTACTTCTCTGTTGGTCCTGAGACGTGGTTCAGGTGTAGAGGGGGCGGGGGGTGAATACACCTGAATACAAATTCGTTTCTCAAACGCGAAAGTCAGCTCTAGCTGAGTTTGCTACTGAACTTAGTCAGATAGCCAAATATGCTTTCAAGATCGCGTGGGTAAGAAGTTCTTCTACTGAGTTCAACTCTACTGACTTAAGTTAATCGAACAGTAGTTCAGTATCAGAGTTGTGTGCGGAAGTGTAGGCCCTATTAAATGTTTTGGTTGAAAAAACCGGTTTTATGCTGAGTTTGATGAAACACAATTTTAATGCAATATGATAAGTTAGAGAAAACAATAAATCAACGCAGCAGATTTTTAAAGTGGTTCGGACACATTGGGTCCTACGTCCACTGTCCTCTCATGATACCGCCGCCACTGCCTTCTCTATTTATTAGGGCTTATCTCTGTAACATATACGTAGTCAATACAATTTACGTTTACATTCTTTCTCTTGTTCTCTAAAAGATATTTTCTATTTCTTATCTTTCTTAACAGAGAAGCAACATGCTCCTCAAATGTATGAGGTGGATTTTATCGACGGTTAAGCAAAGTGGCACCACAATTTTTGCTTATTATACGAAACTACGAAGTATGTGGGACGAGATGGATTTGGTTTCGCCTATCACCATTTGTAAGTGTGACGTAGGGAAGAAAATATTGGAAGCCTATGAGAGGGACCATCTTTATGATTTTCTCATGAGCCTTGATGAAGAATTTAATGTTGTCAGAACACAAATATTAGCAACCAATCCTCCACCATCCTTGAGCATTGTATGTCATCTTGTTACCGAAGATGAACGACAACGTTCTATTTCTGGAGTACGCCTCATCCAACAAGAAGCCACTGCCTATGGAGTTCAGGCGCCTATTTCCCGAAATGGGTCTGAGGGTTTTTTGGATACTAACTCCAGCACACAACGCCGTCGAGGGAAGCCTATTGCTTCTACTGAACAAAGAGACCGTTGTGATCGCAATGCTCTATGTTGCCAGCACTGTGGTAAGTTGGGACATGAGAAAACGGCGTGTTTTGAGTTGATTGTATATCTTGATCAGTACAAAGAAATCAAGCCCAAGTAGCCGGGAAGTTCGGAGCGAGGGCAAGAACGAAGGCAAACTCCACGTGCAGAAGCCGTTGAAGCTGATGCACGGAGTCCCATCCCTAGTCTTAATGCCGACTAGTATGATAGGATGGTGAAACATTTCAACAGTGGAGGTCCATTGACAAATATGGCTGGTAAGCTTAATTTCATGGGCATTTGGATTATTGATTCAGGTGCAACAGATCATATAACTTGTAACGACTCTTCTTTGATTGATGAGACTGTTAAAGACGATACCTAATGGGGATAGCATACCAGTTAGTGGTGTTGGGCATGTTGAGTTGTCTAATGGGATGACTATTTATCGTGTGCTTCATATTCCAGATTTTAAATGCAATCTTTTATGAGTCAATAAACTCTCTAATGACTTATATTATGCTTTAACATTCTTACCGGATTTTTGTGTTGTTCAGGACTTACACTCGAGGAAACTGATTGGTGTGGGTAAGGAGCGCGATGGTCTTTACTACTTGGAGCTGGTTGAGGATGGTAGTGTAGGGTTTGTATACTGAAAGCAGTCTACGTATTTGCTTGTATACAATGTTTCCTGTTACCACTATTATTATTCTCCTATATGAGTATTATAATTGCACAGTTTAGTCCTTTATCTCACGTGAGTTAGATCATACAGTGTGTGGTAGATCACAGAAGACTGTAGTGATTGGTTGAACTAGTGAGATATAAACAGTTATCACAACGAGACAACTTTAGGACAAGTTGCCGGTTTAGGCTGCAATGTAGATAAGAAGTGACTTGTCTTGGTCACTTGTCTATGTTGATACATTTTATGTATTGGTGGATTGTGGTGAGACGTGTTCTTCTATCTGACCCGTATGAAGAACCAAGGTCTCGGAGACTCGGCTGATCTTAAGCTTGATGAGATTTCAGCTGAGTGCACGCGACTGGCTATCACTTTGACTTACTATGGGTGAGGGTCATCACGACCGTATATCTCTGTATCCTGGGTGAGTGATGTTGCGTGTAGCTCAGGCTGGTTATCTGCATGATGCATCCGTATCTCATTATAGGGTTGATGAAATCCCTTGAGGAACTCGGAAGGTTTATCATGCTAAACCCTGCAAGTTGATTAAATTCAAGTATGATAATAAGGTCGAGTGGTACTACTTAAGGATAAGATATTATTTGTATTACGTAGTCAGGAAACTTAATCAATTAATGAATATTCGATATCTTAAATACGGGGATTAACTGAAGTTAAAAATACAAGCACTGACTCAACTTTTGGGATAAAGGGGTAAGTCAACATAAATTCTTTAGTGGAATGAATCTATGTTTGTGAATTAATAATACTCTGGGCTGAGTATGGAAAATTAATTCACTTGAGGCCCGACTTTATTTCTTGTATTAGGTCCCTGGTCTGGCCCGAACATATGCCCAATCATATTGGACATTTTCTCTCATACTCACGAGGTCACTTAATTACCTGGAATTGTTTGGCCCTTTAATGGACCAAAACAATTGGTAATGGTATAGTGGCCCCTTCACTATTGGATGGGTTTGGGGGTCAAAGACCCATTACGGTTTTGACCAAGCCCTTATAAATAGTGGGCAATGAGACATTTCCTAAGAACTTGCTTCTTTGTTGTGTGTACTGGAAAAAGTGAGTCCGAGTGTTTTTGTCGTGAGTTTTCTTGCGTCTCCGTCCATCCGGAGTTGGAAGCTTGAGCACGGGAACAGTCCAGAAGACCTTTTCTGGACCGAGTCGAAAAGATCGTATTCTAGGACGATTGCTCAGGTATGAGACTCTTTCTCTACAGGGAGAGTGGTAATGGTTGTGGCACAAGATTTAGTCCTTTGGCATAAACGGTTGGGATATGCCTCCAAGGATTAGATTTCTTGGGTCAACTTTGTTTTAATAATACTAGTTGTGATGCATGTATGCGTGCAAAACAAACTCGATTACCTTTTCCCGATAGTTCAATAAAATTGACTGGTATTTTTGATCTTATTCATTGTGATATATTTTTTTTTTGGGGGGGTGCAAGGAACCAACTTTTGATGGTGCTCATTACTTCTTGACTATTGTTGATAATTTTAGTCGCACTTATCGAGTTTATCTCATGAAAAATAAATCAGAAGTTTGTGCATGCTTGATCAATTTTTACAATTGGATAGAAAGATTAAGAGAATACGCAGTGATAATGGGTTGAATTTTGTTTCGAATTGCAAACTTGATTTTTATTCGGAAAAGGGGATTCTTCTAGAAACTTCAAGTGTGAATACTCCACGACAAAATGGTGTGGTGGAACATAAACATCAAGATATTTTGGAGATGGCACGGGCTCTTCGTTTTCAAGCTAATCTTCCTATTCAATTTTGAGGGGAATGTGTTTTAACTGTTGCCTATTTAATTAATTGTTTACCTTCCAAGGTCATCCAAAATTGCACCCCTCATGATATTTTACTCGAAAAACCAGCCGCGTATGCACATCTTAAAGTTTTTGGATGTCTTGTATATGCTAAAAATACTACGAAAGGGGGCGATAAATTTGGATAACGTGGATGTCCTTGGTTGTTTTTTGGATACCCTTTCAGACAAAAGGGGTATAAAGTATATGATCTCCAAGAGCATCGTATTTATACCTCTCGTGATGCGGTATTTGTTGAGGATATTTACCCATTTTCTAAGATAACACATGACCCCATGGACATGCAAAATGACGGCTCCTCCTCCATTTTGCATGATGATATTAATTTATATGATATGAACACTTTGCCCATCCACGTGCATGGAGATAATATCCATCTTGATAATACCGAGGAGACCATTATTTGTTCATGTGAAGAAACCATGTTAAGTGACGTGGAGGATATATCCGAGACTTCGTCACCTCCTGTCCGCCGTAGCACACAACTCGTGTGCAATTGAAACATCTTTCCGACTTCGTCGTTGATTTGCCACTCTCCATCGACTATTCGCGCTCCCAACCAACATTAGGAACCTCAACTGTACATCCTCTATCTCATTTTATCTCTTATGATAAGTTTACTTCTTCTCACAAGGCTTTTTTTAGCTTCTATTACTTCACACGACGAGCCTTGATTTTTCCATCAAGTAGTTAAAGATGAGAATTGGCGTGCCGCCATGCAAAAGGAGATTACGGCTGTAGAGCAAAATGACACTTGGACTCTCGAGGAATTGCCACCAGATAAGCGTGCAATTGACTCCGAATGGGTGTTTAAAATCAATTATAAGCATGATGGTAGTATTGAGCGATATAAGGCTCGCTTGGTAGCCAAGGGCTATACTCAAGTGGAAGGAGTGGATTTCCATGACACGTTTGCTCCTGTAGCGAAGTTGGTAACTGTGCGTTGTCTCCTTGCTATAGTCGTCAAAAGGAAGTGGTTTATACACCAACTAGACGTGAATAATGCCTTTTTGCACAACGATTTAGAAGAAGAAGTTTATATGAAGCCTCCGCAAGGCTTTGCTAAAAATTGCGATACCCTTGTATGTCGTCTCCGAAAACCCCTATATGGTTTGCGTTAAGCCTCTCGGAATTGGTATCACAAATTTACTCATGCTTTATTGGATATTAGCTTTATCTAATCACATGTTGATCACTCCTTATTTGTGTTCCGTGATGGTTCAATATATATTGTTGCACTTATTTATGTTGATGATGTAATTATTGTTGGCAGACACTTGGATAAAATTGAAGAGGTCAATGCTTATTTGGATCAGTGCTTTAGTATCAAGGATCTCGGCACCTTGAAATATTTCTTGGGCATCGAAGTGGCTCATACCTCCAATTGTATTATGCTTAGTCAACGCAAATACACTTTGGATATATTGGAAGATAGCGGTCTCCAAGGTTGTAAGCCTTGCACCTTTCCCATGGAACAACACCTACGTCTAGGTAGAGAAGATAATAAATCACTTGTTGATGCAGCCACCTATCGACGTCGTATTGGTCGCTTGCTATACCTTCAAGTAACTATGCCTGATATAACATTTTCCGTCAATCTCCTTAGCCAATTCCTTTATGATCTGAGGGAGCCACATATGGAGGTTGCTATGTGTATATTGAGATATTTATAGGCAACACATGGTCTTGGAATATTTCTTCAACCAGATAGGGATCTTACACTTACTGCTATGTGTGACGCGGATTGGGGTGGTTGTCTCGTTACACGACGTTCTAGTACTGGCTATCATATTACCTTAGGCGGTGCACCAGTTTCTTGGAGGACAAAGAAACAAACAGTTGTTTCTCGATCTTCGGCTGAGGCGGAATATCATGCCTCAACCGTTAGTGAACTCCTTCGGCTTCATTGGTTACTCAACGACTTTGATGCTCCGTAAACTGCTGCTACTCCACTCTATTGTGACAATCAAGCGGCATGTCACATTACTAATAATCTAGTTTTTCACGAGCGTACTAAACATATAGAAGTGGATTGCTATTTTGTTCGCGAGCGAGTTGTTTCCGGTGATATTTTAACCCTTTCCATTGCTACGAAACATCAAGTGGCTGATATTCTTACGAAATCCTTGGGTTCCGATCGACATCAACTTGAGGGGGCGTATTGGAATATATTATGTCATATTAGCTTAATTTTATAGATCTATTTTAATCTTGGTTCCTATTCTTTTGGTAGTATATCATTTTCATGTATATTGATATTTTTTTGTATATGTACCCACCCCTTTCATAGTTGAATATAATACACGTTTTAAGCCAATTTACATAATAAAATACCAAAAGAACAACTTTGTAACTCTATAAATAGAGGTTTTTGATCCTCAAAATAATACACATTTATTCCTCTCCTCTCTATTATTTTCTCTAGTTTATAACACGTCATCAGCACGATTGTTCTACAATACATTTTTCTTTTTTTTTTCTCTCACAATTATCGCCAATTTCTGTCATTGAGTTAAGAATTGTATGTAGCCTACTCATTTCTGAATTTTTTTTTCTTGCAAATGATGTGATATATATGATATTTTCTTGAAAAATAACTTATGAAATGATTAAAAAATAACTAAAGGGCCTCTATAAAGTGAGTTGTTATGAAGGCTAATGAAAAGGGAAAAAAAATTGGGCCCTCAAGATTTTGGGCCCTAGATCGTCGCACAGGCTGGGCCCTTATTAGGATCGGGCCTAAGAAATTATATGTACAAAATTAATATTATACTGTGATGCTGTTTTTTTAAAGAAGTGAAATGGGGCCTATCCATATGGGTCAAGGAAAATTGGCCTATGGGTCACTGTATGTTAATACCGTTATGTGTGGAACCTAAAGATTCTCAAGGAAATGGGTCAAGGGGTAAAGTAATGTCTTTGGGGCGGGGTTTGTGGACTCTACAAGAAATGTTTATGAAAGAAAACAAATGTTATTCTATGTTCTCAAAAGAAATGTATATGAATCTAAAAAAAATGTTCATGAAAAGTTTCAAGAAAATTAATAATTAAATTATTCAAAATGTTTATAGATTTTTTTTTTGTTAGTCATGACTCGAAATTCGGGTGGGGGGGGGAGGGGTAATACATGCAATTTTTCTCAGGCTGAAATCACAAATCAATCACCAGTGTGATATTGGACTTGAGTCTCAGGAACAACTCATGGATCCTTCGATTACATAGTGAGCCTGACTGAGTCTTAGTCAGTCAGTGCGTGCGGAATAGAGAGTCCGTTAATTAGAGAGAAAACCTTTTTAATGAAACAACAATTATTTGGGTGCTGCAGGTTTATGTTCAACCTGAGTGATTCAGATTGATGAAACACTTATACTTTTTCTGAAACGGTTTTATGCAGTATGATGAGATAAGATAAATACAGAATGTAGGAACATATAGATTTATAGTGGTTCGGAGATTCAAACTCCTATGTCCACTCTCTGCCTCTGCAGATACTATCTTCCTTGTTAACTGGTAAGATCCAGATCTTACAAACAATCAAGCTAAGAAACTATTAAACCATCTATCTTTCAATCAACCAAATTATTAACCTTCAAGCTTTCTATCAAAGGGTATAGGTTTTTTCCAATAAACAGGAGTATGAAGCAATCTTGATTTCAAATTTTAAATAAGAACGTGAATATGGACAAAAAGGGATTTTTACAATTTTTTTTATTTCCAAAATTGTGCCTAGACAAGATATGCCTTATCCGCAAGATGGAAAACCCGTTGATATGGTCTTCAACCCATTAGGAGTACCTTCACGAATGAATGTAGGGCATATATTTGAA
Organism: Lavandula angustifolia; assembly: GCA_028984105.1. NCBI lineage: Eukaryota > Viridiplantae > Streptophyta > Magnoliopsida > Lamiales > Lamiaceae > Lavandula > Lavandula angustifolia. Next base: position 16,839,562 of record CM054807.1, on the reverse strand, counting down.
TGTTTGCTCGGGTTAGCAGGGGGTTTGCTAGATAGACATTATCGAATAGCGCCTTTTGATGAGAGATAGGAAGTAAGAACAATAGAGAGTTTGTTCTTGCTTGTAGGGGTGTGCGCGGGCGGGTTCGGGCGTAAAAACTAACCAATCTACATGTGGACGGTTTTACAAATATACAAACCATGGTGGGTTTTTATTTCTCCAAACCGTAGCGGTTCGGGTGAAGCGGTTAGCGGGCGGGCGGTTTGCGGGTCAAATAATAAGATATCACATTCTTTCGAGATGATAATATCAGAAGGTTACAACTCATTTGTTCATGAGACATACATCAACAAATAACAATATAAGTTAAGAAAACCAAATTCTACATACAAAACATAATTTCAAAATGCTTCTCGGGTTCTCGCTAGTCCCGTGAGGCCGTGAATAACATTTATCCATTTCTCACTTTTTATTTTTCAATTTAATTTGCAATAACATTTATTAAATTATTTAAAATATTAATGAAATCAAATTTTAATATAATTTGTATTGGGCCTATTCAAATACTTTTTAAGTCACTAAATTATTTTGAAAGAGTGTACTACTTGCCTATTAGAATAGACAATATAGTCTACTAGTAAAATTAAAAATTTAAAAGCTAAAAAAAGGATTTAAGGAGGCGGGCGGGTCTAGGGGTGTTTCGGTACGGTATACCGGACCAAAATTTTCATACCTTATACCGTACCAAAAGTAACGATATGAGATTTTTCATACCTTTACCGTACCTTTGACTTCGGTATACCGATCTTCGGTATACCGAAAGTCCGGTATCAAAAATATAGCATACCGTTGCCGTGTTGGATTTACGGTATACCGTTGATTTTGACGGTATCATTTGCCTTTTTTGGTTGTCCCATTATTTATGTCCCATACCAAATAAGGAAATAAATGAGTGGACCACAATCAATCTAAGCAAGTGGACCCCCACCCCTTTATATTTTTACACCACAACTTTACACATTTACCTCCACTATCTTAATTACCGTGCCCAGTCCCAATGAGACATAAATAATGGGACGGAGGGAGTATTTTATGTACAAGTTTCTTCATATTTACACTTTGTCATCGGCAAAATCAAATAAAGTTAAAAAATAGCTTCAAAGCAATTGGTAATAAAGGTATATTCTGTAAAATGAATTAATTTATATTTTATATATAAGTTAAGAAATTTATTTATATTTTTGTTAGATATAAATGTAATAGAAGAAAACAAAAATATGTCCTCGAATCCGGATTCCGAAGCACTCCGAGTTGCAGAACGGAGTCACCGACTATGGCACCGACCACCCGAACCCTTGCCGGAAGCTGCAGCAGATGCACCGTCGGCTGCCGGTACAGATCTCCGGCAGCTTGATCCAACCGACACCGATGCGCAGACACCTGACGCGGATGAAGTGCCGCCGGTGAACGCTAAGCCGTCCAATTATGCGGCGGAGGGAGAAATTTTGACCGAATTAAGTGATACTCCTCATAGGTTAGTTAATTGCAGTGTTTTATGTTCCTTGATTACTGTGTGTATTATTAATTAATCGTGTGCTACTGATTGTAATTGGGTTGAATGTCGTAGCTCGTAGTCGATAACTGCTCCATTTCGGTAAAGTTATACACCGTCGGTATATGCTACGGTGTAACTTTGTTCGGTATACCTTTTGTATCCGGTAAATACCGACAATACGGTATATACTGCTTGTTCGGTATACGGTATATACCGCAACCTTCGGTACGTACCATAGTTTCGGTATGTATCGGAATACCTCGGTATGAGAAAACTCATACCGTTACTGTACCAAAAATTTACGGTATGGTATATACCGTGATTTTCGGCACGGTATACCGTTAGATTAGGTTTTTTCAGTATTTTTTCGGTACGGTATGCACGGTATACGGCATTTTTGGTAAAATTATACACCCATAGGCGGGTCGGTTAACCGCCACCCGAAAACCGCCACCCACCTGCCTCGGTGGCGGTTTGATAAAAATTGATCTGCGGTTAATTTCTCAAAAAAATAACTGGCGGTTATGATTTACGACGGGCGGGTCAAGCAGGCGGAGGCGGTTGGACGGGTTTATTGCACACCCCTACTTGCTAGCATATGTGCGTGTTTGAAATTCCATAACCTCTCTCGAATGAGAGGCCTTTTGTATTTATAAGCGTGCAGGTAGAGATCCGTTGGACAAAGATCGCATTATCTTTGGCTCCTAGCTTCACAACGGTGTAGAACATTAAATGCTTTTGACCCGCCCTTCTGAAGCTCGCTTTCTACAGGTCATCAAAGTACTGTAGATCCCTTAGGAGACGATGGCTTATGTGGCGCTTTGTGGTTGGTTGTTGGGTGATGATTCTATCCTCAAAGATAGTCTTACTTAGTGGGAAATGATTCTATCTTCTATATCGAACCATGCTTAGCAAAACCCTAGTGCTCCGATTGTTGAGAAGATTTGAAGATCCCAAAACCTTATCTCGATGGGTGAACCATTCCGTTGTAATCGTTATTTGCCTCCTCGAGGTTTCGCACTCGGCAGACACTCGTTCCGATCAAGGCGCTCGCAGATTATCCGCCTTAACACCGAAGTAGAAGACTCAAATGATCTCGGACTCAGCAGAGCAAGATATCGAAAGAGTCGGTAGAACCGGACTCAAGCAGAGCATTCATCGAACTCGTAGCCGATCTTCGCATAGACTTTCCTCGCCTATCTACCAACTAAATACGGGATTAGACTCAAGATCGACGCATACGTCGAACCGTCAAATACTTTTGAAAGACAATCAGCATTGTCATATACGAGGAAGAGAGAAGTCGCCTTCGCCTTGCCTTGAAGTCGTCGTTGTCTCAACCACTCTATCCACCTCGACGAATGACAAGAACACACGTGTCTTCTCTCACCGCTAAAGCCGGCAAACCAACCCTTTACCTAAAAAGGTGGGAAAGTACACCGTTACCTACTTCAAAAGAGTCGTTTGCTACCAAAAGAGAGAGAGAAAGGAAGATCGTCTCCAACGAATCTTTTCCAATCTCTCGCTCTATAAATAGAGGGACATTTCAAGAGAAAGAGAGAATGCACATAAGCTTAACGACGAAATCAAACACAAGCATTCAAACGAGCTAGAACCGAGAAAACCCTAAGTCTTCCGCAAGAATTTGAAGATCTATCTCCGGCGAAAAGACTACATTCTCACTTATAAGGGAACCAAGCTAAACCGTTAGAAGAGCCTCTAGTATCCAAATCGACGATACACGAACCTAAAGCTTATTTCGGCAGCTTCGTCGATCTAGAAGCCACACTCTCATTCCCTATCCCTCTAACCCTAAGCTCAACGAGAATATACTTATAGCTTAGACGAAGGAGTTCATATTTGAACCCAATCCTTATTGTAAAAGGACTCCTTCATAGTTGGAGAAGTTTGTCAAACACTTTAGTTTGATGCCTTTGTAAACTGGGACTTGCTCAGTGTAATCCCCAAGCCACGACTTTGTCCTGTGTACAAGCTGACTGAGACTAACTTAGTATAATAAATAACCTCCTGAACTTTTCGGGACAAGTGGACGTAGGATCGTGTGATATCCGAACCACTTTAAAAATCTCGTGTCTTGTTATTGCTTTTCGATTCATCGTTGCATTGATTTTACCGTTCATACCGAAAATCTTCTTAAAGTCATTCAACTGTCTCAGCATCCTGAACTGACCACTTGCTGAACTGAGACTTGCTAAAACGGTTTTTCCACTCAACTGATTTGGGCCTACACTTTTCCACACCGCTGAACTCTACCTATTTTGATACTGAATCCTGACTCGCCCGCCCTAGCGAGATCTCGTAGAGTCGACTCTTTGCCACACACGATTCGGTAACGCCTATTTGGTCTCGCCGAATTATTTCAAGATCGGCACTTTCCCCGAACAGGACCGTTCGTGTTCGAAGTTGAGAAAATCGGAATCGTGTGTATTCACCCCCCCACCCTCTACACCTGACCGTACACTCGGGACCAACAATTGCTATCAGAGCGGGAGTTCTTTAAGACTCTTGTTATCTTGAAACTGGTCTACTTGAACGGATCCAGAAAATCATTTTCACTGCATATCACTCTACATTCATATCATTATTCCTTATGGCTGATATGTCGGTATAAGAATGGTACCCATATTCTCGGTAGAGAATTATGGGGTATGGCGAAGTCGGAATGGAAGCACATCCGACATCCCTCCATGATAGTATGGATCGAAGTGCTTGAAGATGGACATATTGTTCCCATGATCGATAGTGTCGTGACTCGTGCCCCACCGAAGGAGGAGGAATGGGTGACCGGGAAGAAGATCCCTAAAGACAGAACTCTCTTCACTCCTGAACAGAAGAAGCTTCACAACTTAGACCGAGTCGCCAGAAATGCCATACTGACCACTCTTAGTGATTCTTATCTTGGCAGGGTTCAGGAATGCAAAACTGCAAAGGAACTCTGGGACGCTCTAGCGCTACTGAGTCGTGGAACTCAGAAGATAAAAGCTAACAAACTGGCGCTGGAACTCCAAAAGCTGGAAAGCTTGTCTCTCATGCCTGGTGACAAAATAGAAGATCTGAACGTCAGATTTACGAATCTGATGAACTCCATCAACGGGTTGGGAAAGACATTCAGCAACCGAGAGATGAATCTCAAGATACTGAGGGCACTTCCGGACGGACACTGGACACCTTTTGCCACTTTATTGCGACATTCTGATTTAGATATTGTCTCTCCTGACCATATCTTTTCAGAACTTCAGGCAGAAGAATTTGAGTTCGACAGACCTCAACGAAAGCAAAGAGCTGAAGCTGACAATAAAATTGACCATGCCTTCAAAGCATCATCGGCGCAAAGATCTCCGCAACGACGAGCAAGACAACGAGTAAGACTGAACCTTCACTCAATGATCTACAAGAAGGAAGTCTCGCTCAAAAGTACGCGTTGCTCGCTGTGAAGTATCAGAAGGAGAAGGAGAGGCGCAGAAAACTGACTAAAGCATACCGAGACACAAAAGGTAAGTCAGATTATACGCCAAAACGCACTCCTGACTCACAATCTTCGAATGCGTAAAAGAAGGATTGACTCAACACCATCAAAGGATAGTGAAAGCAAAGAAGAAAGAGTCATCACTTGCTACAACTGCAAAAAGCCAGGACACTATCAATATGATTGTCCTGAGCTCAGTAGTGCTGAACGCGCAGCACGTAAGGCAAGGAGAGAGAAATTCACCCAAAAAAGACAATCCTACATAGCCGGCGAAATCTCAGATGACTCAGAAGAAGTCAACTCCTTAATCAATTCATCGGATGATGAAGCAGCTTTTATGGCCTTAGAGCTTGAAGCTGAAGAAACAACTGAAAAGTGCCTAATGGCAGGAGAAGAGGATGAGGTAAACTCTCATGAACCACTTAATTCCTCTTCACACTACACACACGACAATCGTTTCAAAGTGCGGATGGGAATTTGGACATCACGACCGCATATGAAGAATTATTAGATGAACAAATTCAAATGAGTCTGCAGCTCAGTAAGACTCTTCAGGAATTGGATACCCTGAAAGTGGAGAATCAGAGACTTTCTCAGGAGAGTCAAGCCGCTACTGAAGCCGAAAGACTTGTGTTGAGACTCAGGGAGGAGATGAACTCTCTGATGGCCAAGTCTCAAGGATCAAGAAGATCGGATTTCGTTTTGACCAATGACTTGACTCGTAAAAGATACTCGAACCGAGTCTCATCAAGCAAGAACCGTCGTGACTTCGCACCAAGTACGACATACCGAAAAAGAGTGATGATGTCCGGAAGAGCCTGATGACTGAGCGTTACATGGGCGCTGAAAAGAAGCTGGAGGCTATGCTTGCAAGCAACAAGCCCAAGCACTGTAAGGAAGGACTTGGCTTCAACCAAGAAGCTTCATCATCTGCCCCCGTACACTCAAAAGTGCGTCTAACTGATAGGTTTGTTCGAGGAGAAACAATTAATGCAAATGTTCGAACCCCTCAAAGAAAGAACAAACAAAAGATGAAAGCACCTCATCCTACGCATCGATCTCGACCGTAAGATCGGCACTCAAACACCCCGGTTCGGCCAAGGGGGAACTAGCAGAGTTCGGTGGGGCCGATCGGCATGGACCACCTCGGTTGACACATCCAACCTCAGTATGGGTCATATTACTATGATCCTATAGTCAGAAGAGGTTCCAAGAGTCAAAAAAAGAAGAAAATCGCACAAAAGGCAAAGGTCAGCAGTCCACTGAACCTGAACAGCCTAAGAAGTCAGCTTTGACCAGTCCAGTGGTCAAGTATATTGACTCAAGTGGAAAGAAAGTGTCTGAAACCACCAGGGTTGTTAGACAGATTTGGGTTACTAAAACTACCATCTAAGGACCCAAAAACAAAATAAAGGGTACCTGAATATAATTCTGTTTTGCAGGTGCACAAAGATCCTTGGTATGTGGACAGTGGTTGCTCAAGACATATGACGTACCAAAGGAATCTACAGAAGAATTATATAGCTGAAGAAGGACCCAGAATCGAGTTTGGAGACAATGCAAAAGGCTATACAAGAGCATGTGGAGCACTCAAAGCATTGAACTCGCCACGCTTCCTAGAGTATCATATGTTGAAGGACTTCAAAGATAATCTTCTCTCTCGTTAGTCAATTCGTGATAACTCGAATAAAGTGATTTTTGACACTGGTTTCTGTGATGTCATTGATAAATCCACAGGGAAAACAGTGTTATCAAGTTCGCGTAAAAAGAATATATATGTAGCCGAACGGAACTCGGCAGTAACCCCGAAGCTTGTCTGCCGGGCGAAAAACGACAACCGTACAGGATGGCTTTGGCATAGGAGACTCAGCCACCTCAACTTTAAGACGCTCAACAAGCTAGCAAGAAACACTCTAGCAAGAGGACTGCCGAATGAAGTATTCAGCAAAGACACTCAGTGTGAAGCATGTTTGAAGGGAAAGCAAACAAGGAATCAAAATCCACCTGTTCCATCTCCTTCCACTGATGGAATTCTTCAGCTGCTACATATGGATTTGTTCGGTCCAGTCTCTCCAGTGACGATCAGAGGCAAGAAGTATGCTTTAGTGGTCATCGATGACTACTCGCGCTACACATGGGTCATATTCATTGCTAACAAGTCTGACGTCAAAACAGAGTTACCAACGCTTCTGAAAAGGCTCAGTGTCGAGAAGAACACCAGAATTAGAAAAATTTGTTCTGACAGAGGAACTGAGTTCCTTAATTCCATGGTAGAGGAGTTCTGCAAAGCAGAAGGAATAGAGCATGAGACATCGGCTGCCCGCACACCTCAGCAGAATGGAGTTGCTGAACGAAAGAACAGGACTCTCAAAGAAGCAGCTAGAACTCTACTCGCAGACTCAGGACTCCCAACAAAATTCTGGGTAGAAGCAACTGACACTGCATGTTATACTCAGAACCGATCTCTACTGACAAAGCAGCATAAGAGAACACCATATGAACTATGGAACGGCAAGAAGCCTTCTTTATCTTAGTTCCATATCTTTGGTTGTTCATGCTTTATCCACAATAATGGGAAAGATCAGCTGAAGACCTTTGATAGCAAGTCAGATCAGGGAGTTTTCTTAGGATACTCTTGGGTCAGCAAAGCTTTCAGAGTATTCAACTATCGGACTCTTTGCGTGGAGGAAAGCCCTCATGTTGTTTTTAATGAGTTTGCTACTGAAGACATGAGCAATAACTCTAAGTCTGAATCTGAGGACATCAGTACGCAGCTACAGGATCTGAACCTAAAAGACAAACCTGAAAAGATCCAGCTATGTTGGGATGATGATTCAGACGAAGAAACTGAAGACAAGTCTACTGAATCTCAACCAGCAGTAAATGTAGCTGAGCCGATTGATTCTCCTGAACAGAGTCAATCCCAGGTAACTCAGGTCGATGAACAAACCTTAGAGGTAACTGAGACCACTACTGAGAGTAACAACTCAGGGGGAACATCTATTAATGTTCCTGAGCTGAATGCCCCTGAACCTGGAAACTCGGTAGATCACACTCTCATTACCGAATTGCTTCAATCTCGTAATAGTACAACCGAAATGCCTAACTCACCTACTATCTCGTGTTGATCAAATTTCGGATGAAGAGCCGAAACATCGTAGATCGTGGCTAGATGCTCACACTCCCGATCTAATCATTGGAGATCCTTCAAGAAAAGTCAAGACAAGATCCGGATTCGTCAAGGAGAAAGCGCATTATATTCCTCGCTTCTTGTCTACCGAAGAGCCTCGACGATTGAGGATGCAGCTTAAAGATGCCGACCGGATCATAGCTATGCAGGAGGAGCTGAATCAGTTCACGAGAAACGAAGTTTGGGAGCTTGTTGATAGACCCCGTCATCAACACGTCATTGGAACAAAATGGGTCTTCAAGAACAAGCGAGATGAAAACAACGTTATAGTAAGGAACAAAGCAAGTGCTCGTGGCGAAAGGCTACCGTCAAGCCGAGGGAATAGATTTCGATGAGACATTCGCTCCAGCTTGCAAGATTGGAGGCAATCGAGACTATTCCTAGCCTACGCAACACATCAAAGATTCGGAGTCTATCAAAAGGATGTGAAGTCTCGCGTTCCCGAACGGCGCATCGAAAGAAGAAGTCTATGTAGAACAACCGCCCGGCTTTCGACAGGGACATCAGGTTTACGGACTCGTAAAGGCTCTATATGGGTTAAAACAAGCACCCGTGGCTTGGTACGATACCCCGTCGAGTTTCTTCTTCGTAAAGGTTTTCGAGAAAGGCACGATGAGATCGCACGCCGTTCAGCATTCGACCGGAAGTCGACTTATTACTCGTGCGAGATCTATGTAGACGACATTATCTTCGGATCAAAGAACGTCGTCATGTGTCGCCAGTTTGAGAAAATGATAAAAGGACAAGCTCGAGATGTCAATGATGGGTGAAATGAACTATTTCCTGGCTTTCAAGTCAAACAATCGAAAAGGGAACATTCATTAACCAAGGCAAATACACTCGAGACTTCATCAAAAGATTCGGTTGCATATCCAAGCAAACCTATCAAGATCCCAATGAACACGAATATGAAAATCGATCTTGATAAAGAGGGAGTATCGAGTAGATCAAACCGAATTTCGTGCAATAATTGGTTCCTTATTATATCTAACGACTACTCGCCCCGACATAACTTATGTTGTAGGTGTCTGCGCTCAATTTCAAGCGAATCCTAAGCGGGAGCCACATGGACTCAAGCAAAGAAGATTCTCCGCTACCTCGTAGGCACACCCGACATAGGTTTATGGTATCCAAATGATGATAATATTGAACTAACCGGCTATTCCGATGCCGACTATGCGAGATGTAGAATTGACCAAAAATCAACTTCAGGAACTTGTCAGTTCCTAGGCAGTAAGCTGATCTCATGGTTTTCAAAGAAGGAGCACTCAGTAGCCACGTCAACTACTGAAGCTGAATACATGGCTGCCGGAAGTTGTTACGCCCAAATCCTTTGGCTGAGATAGCAGCTAAGAGACTATGACGTCATTCAGAATGAAGTGCCGATATTCTGCGATAGTACCAGTGCGATTGTAATCACTCAGAACCCTGTACTACACACGAGATGCAAGCACGTGGACATTAGGCATCACTTCATTCGTGACCATGTCGAAAAGAAGGATATCAGGATGGAAAAGATACATACTGACAAACAAAGGGCTGATATTCTGACCAAGCCTCTAGCTGAATCCAGATTCAAAGAACTTTCAGTAGAGCTAGGTCTGTTGGATCCTACTGACCCCAGTCAGTAAGAAAGTTCCAAGAGAAGATCATTCAGTAAGGGGGAATAATCACTCTCAATACTGAGTAAATTCAGTACGTAGAGACAGAAAACCATCTACACGAGGTATCAGCTGACTACTATGTTCAGCTGACAGGTTTGCGTATCTCTACTCAGTAGTAACGAATAAAACAGTAATGCATTTATGACGAAGATTCAGCATGCTATTAAATATCCTAAGTTTGTCATTTATTATTAACGGCTTATATTTATTGCACGACATTCCATACATAAGTTTGCTGAACTCTGCACGCATTTAATGCATGTCATCTCATAGTTACTACTTAGGCATATTTACAACTGGCTTTGACTTAGGCGGCATATGTGATCATTACTTAGTATATCTTTTAATTTTGACCGTCCATCTCATAAAGCAAGTTTAAACTCAGCCTTTGATCAAAAACCGTTCACCTTCACGATAGATATATATTTTCGATCATATCTTAGAAACCGCCATTACCGCACTTAAAATCCTCTGCATCCGAAAATTCTGAGATCATTTCTTGCAAATCCCCTCTTGCATATCCTTTCAGAATCTCAATCTCTCTTTCGGTATGCTTATTACAACTGCTACACGAATTAATTTTCTTTTTCAGAATCGCTATACAAACTGCTTTATTTAAATCGATACTGATAAATGCTAGTGTAACAGGTACAATGGCGAGTATAAATATTTCGGTGTCTGCTCCAGCTAACATGCAAGAAATCCTGGACAAGGACCGTGTTTGGTTCGAGCCAACCATGGAGTTCGACGCCTGTGATCTCGATTATATGGACGAGATCTTCTCGGCCCTCGTAGAGTCGTGGCTTGAAAGTTTTCTTTCAAGGAAGCCGACATACTTCCTCCCGAGGCAGGTTGCCGAAGTTTATCTTAACTCTGACTCAGTAGGCGGGGACATAATCAGAAGATTCGCCGTTCATGAGATCAAGAATGCTTTTCCGATACTGAAGCAAATATCAGTTAAGGAGGCGCTAAAGAGAATTTTTGATCTGCCTTCTGAAGGAGCCAGTACTGTGGGGTACAATGATGATCTTGTAGATGACTACTTGACAATATTCTGTGGAAAGCCCACCACCTTCGTGAGCCGCTTTTCCTAAAAACAACATGCCGCCTCGCATGCAGCTTTGGCTTATATTGCGACGCAGCCATCGACCGACCCAGACCAAGCGTGCTCATTCAATCAAGTATCGAGGCTCAAGATCCAGCTCATGATGGCCATATATGATAGAGCTCGGATCAATTGGACGGAGTTCTTTATCCGTGAATTCATGGCTCGAGCGGCCAAACCCGACAAGGCCTCTTGCACGCCGAGTGCAAAGGGCAAGCTCCTTTATGGATCGAAGCCGTCCATAATGATAGAGGATGTCTCGCGGATCGAACCAATAACCTACAAAGTGACAAGGAGTATTTTAATGTGAAGAAGGTCGGATTCCACAACAAGATCGTTGCTCTTCAACGGATCGGGTCAGTCCTCACCGTAACTCGCCAGACTAAGCCTCGCAGCTACACCATCGAAGAAGAGAACACCTCCCCGCAAAAAACTCCAAAGGCACCAGCTAAGAAACCGAGGAAAGCCATTCCGGACGTGCCAACCGAACCCGAGGTCTCTCCCCGAAGTTCCCTGCCGATCAGGCTACTCAAAGAACCTATTCGGGCCTCGGCCGGCCGATGAGACGAGTCGAATCATCTCGAGAAGACTCAATCGCCGGAGAAGGCCGTCTCCACCGAGGAACCCGTAGAAGTGGAACAAGGGGATGCTATAGAAGTACATAGCGAAGAGATTCAGCGTCTTACAGCCCCCTCTCAGTTCCACCACTCAGCAGTGTGCCTCCTGCTGAGACTCAGACGTCTCCCATAGACTTGGAGTCCGAGACAAAGCATCGAAGAAGAGAAAATTGGGATGGAAGCTTCGGTGATCGTATCCAGAGCATCCCGAGAGATTCTTCAACAGATTCTAGAGCTTGCTGACTACTCTGATTTGTTGCTCATTGCAAAATCATCAAGGCTCCACATGTTGCTGCGATTTCAGGAGTGGCCCCATCTACAACGTCTAGTACTCCACTACTCCTGCCGGCAGCCTTCATGAAGAAGAATTGAAGTTGAGGGAGCAAATAAGGCTACTCGAGCCTGCCGACCTCAAAGCACCATGGAGAACCCGAGGGCCGCTATGCCGGCAATGATACATGAGCAGACGGCTAGCAACCGGCCCAAAGACCCTCAAAATGGATCAGACCACGATGGTCAAGATCCACCCAGTGATTCAGGGCCTGGAAAGCCTGATGAGGGAAATACCCAGGACAAGGATACACATGCTACCGAACAAGCTCAACCTCCACTCCGTATCCTTGGACTCGCGAAGTCCACGGCCGGTGCTTCGTCCTCGCAGAGCCCGCTCGCCTCTTGGCCGGAGTCGACTTACGAAGCAACGCCCACCCAACCGCCAAGAGATCTCGATCCATAGCGAAAGCTCTCACCGCTCGTGGAATCCAGAATCGAGCTCTTGCGAAGGCCATCCACAAGGTGTGGAAACAGCATCGCGCTAGCCACAACCACCGAGCTATAAGGGCCGAAAACATCGCATCACAACCGCCCGCCCTGTTGTCTCTCGCAATTGTATCCGAAGCTTTGGCTAAGCAACGTAAGCGCTTTGATGATCAACTCGTAATCATTCGAGAAGGACAAGCCAAACTTCTCGAAGCATTCCGCACTTCAATATCCACTCATACCGAGTCTTTCACCGAACAAGCCCGTGCCACGGAAATTCGACTTGACAACATTCAACCGGTCGTGGAGGATAAGATTTCGAGAAGCCGACGTAATTCAAGGCAGCAGCTGACCTCTCCCATAAGAAATACTCGGAGGAACTGACTAATGAGAGGAATAAACTGCACTTGGCGCTGACAAAGATCCATGACAGATCGGGACGAACTGTCCGCTGTCTACAAACGCCTAGACAAGAAGGTACTCGTCCCTACCCCTACTGTAATTGATGATGCCAAAAAGGGGGAAGGAAAAGAGAAGAGTACCGAAGGAAAAGAGAAGAGTACCGAGAAGCCGACCCCTACTAAAACCGCCGAATTACTTAAGGGGGACAAAACTTCACCGAGGTCTCGAGAAAAAGACCAAGTCCGTGACCGAGATAAGCAGGACTCGGACTCGCACTGCATGCAGGGTAAGGCCCGGGGTGTCTTGGCTGCGAGCACGCCGAGACCGGCCCAAGTGGCTCAAGAACCCAAGCTACTCATGCAACCCGCACTCCGACCGATATTATCAAGGAAGTTGCAGAGTAGTATGCCGAGCAGAAGAGTCGAAGAGGAAGAGGCTCCTCTCCCTCCACTTGTTCAGGGGAAAAGGCAAGAAAGTGTTGATTCTCCCAACCCCTCCAGCCAAGAAAACGAAGAGATACATTTCAGCCGAGGAGGAGGCTCAAATTGCAATGATGAGAAGTCGGCAAGGGAGATTTGCCGAAACGTAAGCCGCTAATAAACCAAAGTCTAAGCCTGTCAAAGGAAAGACAAAATCTTCAGCTCGAGGAGGAAGAAAACCTGCTAGGTTACCTCCAAGGAAACTGATTATCGAGGATGAAGAAGATAGGGAGAAAGAGAAGGAGCAAAAGCAAAGAAAGCACCGAGAAAGGTGGTACATCAAAAGAAAAATCAAGTACCCCTCGCTGAATCCGAAGACATTCCTCGTAAAGCCACCGAAGCCCAAGATGATGAGATTGAGGCCATATTTGACCAAATGAACAGATACTTATACAGAGGCGAAGAGGCTAGACAAGTTCAGGCTGCCAGAGACAGAATCTGGGAGGCAGACCTAAAAGCACTGAGGAAAAGGACTGAGGAAGAGGCCAGGCCGAGAGTACCTTCAAAAGCCGATATTCCTTATCGATACGAATGTTCGGGAAGCCGCCTAATTTGAAATCACACAGATGGCCAAAGACAGATAATTGGATACCTGCTCAATTTACTCAGAGATGGGAATCGGCAAAGATAGAGTTCATCAAGCGCAATTATTCCTGGAGGTTCTGGCCCAACATGACTAAGGCTGAGGCCTACAGAGAATGGATGATGATAAGTGAACCTGATCTATACATATACTTGCATAAAGCCGTATCTGAAGGTATAGAGGTCAGTGTTCCGGAGCCCAGAATCATACCTCCACCTAGAAGAAATGATGACTCAATCCACTTTGGGGTAATAGAAGCTAAAGTGAAGTATGCTACATCAAAGAGAGAACTGGACGAAGAAGAGCCAGCAGACTTTGCTGCATACTTGAAGCTGAGGAAGAACACATACCGGATGTATGGAGTGCCACTGCCAGAGACGCAATCTCAAGGATTCATGGAGAGGATCAAGCAGTTTAAGGGTTCCTAGGCTTAGTTCTGATCTTCCTAGCTTAGCAAGATTTGTAATTGTACTGATCTGAATAACTCATATATACAAATCTGATTTTGGCTCTGACAACCACTTGTTGTCTATACAGCCGTCCGTGTTTGTATTATGCTTTAACACGCAGAATCACCAAGTGATTACCGACTCACACACTCACTATTTACTTTCTTGTCGGCTTATTACTTTGTTAGATTCCCGCTAGTCTAGTTTCTATGTAATGGGGAAATTGTGTTTTGCCCTCGCTTTATCGTAGTCTAGAACCGTTGAAACAACTCCACTAATCTTACCCGTAATATTGTAAGGGGCTGCTTTTCGTTGTTTAGTGTTAGCATAGATGATAGGTTTTGGCATCATCAAATAGGGGGAAATTGTTGGGTGATGATTCTATCCTCAAAGATAGTCTTACTTAGTGGGAAATGATTCTATCTTCTATACTGAACCATGCTCAGCAGCCTAGTGCTATGATTGTTGAGAAGATTTGAAGATCCCAAAACCCTATCTAATTGGTGAACCATTCCGTTGTAATCGTTATTTGTCTCTCGAGGTTTCGCACTCGGCAGACACTCGTTCCGATCAAGGCGCTCGCAGATTATCCGCCTTAACACCAAAAGTAGAAGACTCAGATGATATCGGACTCGACAGAGTAGTATACCGAAAGAGTCGGTAGATCCGGACTCAGCAGAGCAGTCCACCGAACTCGTAGCCGATCTTCGCAGACTTTCCTCGCCTATCTACCTACCGAATACGGGATCGACTCAAGATCGGCAGACAGTCGAATCGTCAAATACTTTTGAAAGACAATCAACATTGTCATATACGAGGAAGAGAGAAGTCGCCTTCGGCTTGCCTTGAAGTCGTGGATGTCTCAACCACTCTATCCACCTCGACGAATGACAAGAACACACGTGTCTTCTCACCCGTTAAAGCCGCAACCAACCCTTTACCTAAAAAAGGTGGGAAAGTACACCGTTACCTACTTCAAAAGAGCCGTTTGCTACCAAAAGAGAGAGAGAAAGGAAGATCGTCTCCAACGGTCTTTTCCAATCTCTGCTCTATAAATAGAGGGACATTTCAAGAGAAAGAGAGAATGCGCATAAGCTTAACGACGAAATAAAACACAAGCATTCAAACGAGCTAGAACCGAAAAAACCCTAAGTCTTCCGCAAGAATTTGAAGATCTATCTCCGGCGAAAGACTACATTCTCACTCATAGGGAACCAAGCTAAACCGTTAGAAGAGCCTCTAGTATCCAAATCGACGATACACGAACCTAAAGCTTATTTCAGCTGTTCGTCGATCTAGAAGCCACACTCTCATTCCCTATCCCTCTAACCCTAAGCTCAACAGAATATACTTATAGCTTAGACGAAGGAGTTCATATTTGAACCCAATCCTTATTGTAAAAGGACTCCTTCATAGTTGGAGAAGTTTGTCAAACACTTTAGTTTGATGCCTTTGTAAACTGGGACTTGCTCAGTGTAATCCCCAAGCCACGACTTTGTCCTGTGTACAAGCTGACTGAGACTAACTCAGTATAATAAATAACCTCCCCGAACTTTTCGGGACAAATGGACGTAGGATCGTGTGATATCCGAACCACTTTAAAAATTCGTGTCTTGTTATTGCTTTCTCGATTCACGTTGCATTGATTTTACCGTTCATACCGAAAATCTTCTTAAAGTCATTCAACCCGCCTCAAAGATCCCGAACCGACCACTTGCCGAACCGAGACTTGCTAAAACGGTTTTTCCACTCAACTGATTTGGGCCTACACTTTTCCGCACCGCTGAACTCTACCTGTTTTGATACCGACTCGACTCGCCCGCCTAGCGCATCTCGGTACAGTCGACTCTTTACCACACACGATTCGGAAACGCCTATTTGGTCCGCCGAATTATTTCAAGACGGCACTTTCCCCGAACAGACTGCTTCGTGTTCGAAGTTGAGAAAATCGGAATCGAGTGTATTCACCCCCCCTCTACACCTGACCGTACACTCGGGACCAACATTGGTCAATTCTAATTTGGTAGTTGGACGTCTCTATTGACCATCATCTTTGAGTTCTGCGCCATGTGCATCAATTTGCAGATTGGGACATGAGAAATACTAGAACTGAAGTCTATGTCTCCAGCTTGAGTTTAGTCCGGCCTGACTGAACTCCGAAAGGGTAATCCAAATTGAATTGATACTAACTTGAACTACTTCAGTCTATCTATACAGACTTAGACTAAATCTAGTCTAAATCTATAGACAGACTGATTCATTTATCAATAAGAGTTTGAGATAATTCAAAACACACTATTTTCTAACATTTATTCTTAGAAATAAAATATGTTCTTTTATTTATTTATTTTAGTAATTTTAAATTAAAAAAAATTGGGGAGTTACATCACACCTGATTAAACCTTGAACCATATCAAACTGACAATAAACCACCAAATCACTACACCAAGAGAGTTCAAGAGTTAATGCAGTTGCGCTGCAAATGATCGGCAACGAAGTCCATGATGGTGTTGAGTGGCTGAATAGAAACTATGGCGGAGCTCGCAGCAGCTTATTCTTTTACCTTGTACTGTATGGTAGCGCGTGCGATGCACTCCTCTTCTTTTCTTTTTCCCTCCTATCGTGAGGGCATTACTAGGCTAAAATGATTGCATCACCGCCCTGCGATGCTGCCCCTTGTGGGCGTGCGGCGTAGGACAGTCACCAAGGCACCCTCCGTATTTCGCACCTCTTTCGCCTACAACGGAGTTCGGGTTGACGACGGACGGAGGGATGCTCATTATCTCGGGAACGAAACATCTTGTGGGTACGAGGCCCCGACCTCTAATCACCACAAAAATGCGTTCTACGCTCATTGCGAACGACGGTTGGTTCGGCTTGCAGCCTTGCACTCGCTGCCCGACCGCAACCGTTCTGATGTCGGTGAGGAATGCTGCGTAGTTGATCCTGTCAGTAGTTATATGAGTGTCCCAAAGATTAAGTCATGTATGTGTAAGTATGAACTAATTCAGACTGTAAAACTACGAATGACTCATTAAATCAGTTATAGTTTGTTAGATGGTACTTGCTACTCGGATAACCGTAGTAATTCTAGAGCTAATACGTACATCAAACCCCGACTTCTGGAAGGGATGCATTTATTATATAAAAGGTCAACACGGACTTGCCCGTTGCTACGATGATTCATGATAACTCGACGGATTTTTTGCATGACCTTTGTGCGCGATGCATCATTCCAATTTCTACCCTATCAACTTTCGATGGTAGGATAGTGGCCTACTATGGTGGTGACGGGTGACGGAGAATTATAGTTCGATTCTAAAGAGGGAGGGCAATTGGATAATCGATTTAGTGGTTGAATAGTGTTTTCAGGGGCTCATATGATGCTACACCTACATTACCATATTATAATTATTTTGCTAATATGGTGATGAGAGATAGGTATATCACAATAACATATGATAATGTTATTTGCAAAAGTTTGATCATTGAGACACAGGCAACGAAAATGTTTAGAAGGAATCTAATATGCGTGTTAACGAAAGAAACCCACTATAATAGATTGGTTTAGGTATACCACACATGCACTATCAAAATATGCCACACTAATTGTTAAGTGATACTACCTCCATCCCGTTAGTAGTGTCTTATTTCTTTTTTTACACGGAAGTTAAGAAAATAGTGGATGATTCTTTCTCACAATATAGACAAAAAGAATAGGTTCCTTAGATTTATGCATGTACATGGTAACAAGTAACCTGATGCCAACACATTAATAAATTAAACAAAGCAGAGCAGCCGAACCCACTCCAGATTTCAATCTAATGTATGGACGAAGAAATCGAGGATTAGCTTAATCTCGAACAGTTCTTGGCCTTCAATTTGATATATGATTGGATCATGATACCACCACAACTACTAAAATGAGCATAATGATCCCAACAATGACCAGCATCAGACAAGTCTGCAACAACAAACACAAACAAGTTCAGGCTCTCTCTCCATTCCTACTACACTCTAAACGGGAGTTAAGTATGCATCACAAAAACTGAAAGTTGATCTTTCTTGATGTTTAACATGCAAATCCTCATTAGAGATGGATGCTTATTTATATGAGTTGCAAAATGCAAAGGGGCATATTACCATGGATGATTTAGATCTTTGGATATTGGATGCTTTAGCAAGTTGGCTGGTAGCTTCAGCTGTTGAAGCATGAGAACCCTCAATACTCGAACTTATATTACCTGGAAGTATATCAGACTGTTACCACGTTGGAACAGATAAATTGTTGATAGAAAAAGTGTTGGAAATCAATATTGACCAACCTATTAGAGCTCCTTGTTCAGTAACCAGCTGAGCCAAATCCCTGAAGATTTCATTCACCTCACCAATTTCCTTCTGAATTTCTTTAATGCCTTGTTCCCTTTCCTCAATAATGGCTTCATTAAGAGCCATCCCGTTTTCCATGTGCATAACCTCTCTGCAAAATGTCGTATTATTCAATGATACACCAAACAAGTTATTCCTTTAAAAATACAAATGAAAGAATTTTTATGTTGTAAACAACATTGCAACCGATAATATTATCATTTTAGGGTTAATTGCCAAATAAATCACCATTTTTTTTACCAATTTTGCTATTTTGGTATTACTTCTGAAATGTTTAAAATCAAGATTTTGATTTGTAGCAGTTTCAACATGTCTAGTTTTTCAATGTTGAACATCATTTCAACAATATGCAGATATGATACAGGCACAAATCTCGCAATAAAAAAGATGAGCCATTATTCAAGTGTTTTAAAGTAGTGCCGGAATTGCAAAACGGTGGGTTAAAACTGGTTATTATTTGGCAATTAACCCCTAGCATTTAATAACTAGATGACTCATTTTTCATGAACTGGTAGCCAACCTTTTGGCAGTGGTGATGGGAACTAGAACAGTGCTAAACCAAACAAAAGTTACTATAATTTTGTAAGTCAAATGTGATAATGTCAATTTAATGTAGCTTTCCAAGGACACTACTTTGGTCCCTTTTGAGATTGTAGAAATAAATGCCTATTCGAAGTTTCAACCACAAAGGCCTGGAGTCATGGTTATAAAGTGCAACTGTACCTGTTGGCTTCTCTAAGCAAAGATGCCTGCATGGGATTTAATGAACCAATCTCCAGCTCACTGGGTCTATTGCTGCAACAAAACAGCAAGTGAAAAAGACAATCCAGTTAAAATTGCCTTAAACAGGATAGTTAATTGTAGGGTGTCTCTCGCCTTTATAATAAATCACCAGATAGCTCATACAGAAGTATGTTCTCCCAATCGCTTGGGAGCCTATCGATTCACAAGAAAAAGAATATAAAATGAGATTTCTGCAAAAACTACCTGGGCTGACGAGTACTATTGACAACGGGAGTAGGAAAAGTCTTTTCCTTCTCTGCTGCAAGCAGCTGAGCCTTCTCAAAGTCTTTGAGAACAGATTCATAATCTTTCGTGAGCTTAGCATCAGCGATATTCTTGCTGGCCTGAAATAAACACATATCTTTTGCTGTTAACCAAATTTTGCACGGTGCCACTGTAGGCAATATTGAAGCATAAGCTTTTCACAAGAGAATTCAAGTCAAGTGGCACAACTACTTAAGAAAAATCTGAGTATGTATGATTCTCTAATTGGCGGCCTTGGATCTTTTCCTCATTTAAACATGAAATCATTCATCTCTATCATGACTCTAACTCGGTCCAACTAAAACACACCAAGGTAATACCACATTGCACATGCTCACCAAGAAACAAATGCTTGCCAAATTTTCAGTTAGAAGAAACAAATGTCAAAGCCAATTGCGAAGAACTTACATCTACTTCTCTCAACTTGTTGGTTCGTCGGACTTGTACAAGCTCGGCCGAAGTTTCCTTTATCAATTCCCTAATCTGCAATCTAGTTTTGCGGCTGCCAATAATAAGATAAACGTGACGAGTTAGAGGCTAAGGCCAATTAAATTGCATACGAATAGACTCAAAGCTTCAAACTAAAAGCATAAAGGCATAGAAACAAATGCAAAGAATTGGTCAGAATGTTGGAAGTAGTGGAATCTAATTTAAGTTTACAACATTCTTGAGCCACGCTTCTGCGTTTTTTTCTCAATTCTATTATTCTCAAACCTAATTCCAATCTCAAATACATAAACATAGAAATCATCCGTCTCGATTTTTGTCCAACATCAAATCAACAGATACTTTAAATGTGAAAAAAAGCCCCTCTGCCGATCAGTGTGTGAACTCGAGAAAAAGACAGTAGTTCGAAACTCACAGATTATGACGGAGGTCGACGGTGTCTCTTGGAGTTCCGACGCAATTGACGAGGCGTTTGTAGCCTGTGACGGCGGTGTTAATCCTAAATAAGCCGGCGGCGAGGGCCCGAGACGGTCCATGATCAATGTGCCTCGGTCCTCCGATGGAAGTCAAAGGGCGGCCCGATTCGAGGTCCTGAAAGCTCATATTCCGCAAAATTGAGTCAAATTCCAACTAACCAGGTCAGAAAGCGAGCATAAAATTTAATCGGAGGATCAGGGATAGAAACTAATGATTGAGCGGCAGAACAAGAAGGAGGAGGTGTTGGCGGAGTAAATAATAGAAGCGAAAGTGCGGTTGAGTTGAGCAGGCGACGGAGTTTGACGTGTACGCAGTTGTCAAACGCCTTTGTTGCGTTTGATTGTTGCCGCCGCTACCAATTACTCCATCCGTAGTCTATTTCGGTTGTCCAGACAAATATCTTACTTCTTAAAAAGAAAATAAATTTATCTTAAAAAAAATTATTTTTTTGTAGGCTTTATGCACACTATTCTCTTTTTTAATACACAAAAATCAAATACATAAATTATAACAAATTATAACGTCGAAAAGAAATAAGATGTTTCATATGGGAGAGAGGCAATATTATCTTTCAGGGACGTGGATGGTAGAATTTATAAGCATTGATTCAAAAATAAATATTGGGAATTTTCTCTTTCTTTTTTATAATTTTGTTCTAGATGGCATGTCCTGACTCCTCATATGTCGTATTGGGGACTAAATTGTGATCGAATTATAAAATCAATTATTTTATGTCATCCGGATTGGTATTATGCCTCTCAATCTTAGTATTATTCTACAATCATATATAAAATATAGTACTAGCAGTTGGAGAGATGTTTCATTTTGTACCAATTTCTAGAAGTTTTACTTCGAGATTAAATCATTAGCACTTATAAATAATTTTATTTTGGTGTTTTCGATAATTTTTAGATATGGTACTGGCGGTATTTCCATATGATGTCTTGAAAATATATAATATATAAATAAATAAATATTATAATAGAGCATAAGAAATTAAAAAGCCATTACTTTATTTATATGTAGAAACTAAGTTTACTTTCATCTATTTATATTAAAATTAGATTATTACCAATGGTATGAAGCACAAGTATAATACCGAAAAGTAGTGGCGATTAGCTTCAGAAAAGTGTTTAGAAAATATATGAGAATGATAAAATAGAATAATTTTAATCTAAGAAATCTAAGACTTGATATGTTTAAAAAACCAGTAGTATATGAAACGGCCATGGGTTGTGATTCAGATGTAGTTGCATCATTCTTGTTTTTCTTAGTATAAGGTCTTTTCTTTGAGATTCTCTTTAAGCCACCTTTCAGTCTCTTACTTGATGTAGATTTACTCCTCAATTTAACACTTTTAATCTTATCATTTGCAACAAGTTCAAGTGCTTTCTGTTTCGAGATATCTGTTTCAGCGCATTGCACCACCTCTTTATCTTGCAACATTTCGTTATTTTTCTCCAACAAGTCGAGAAGTTGCTCCTTCACAATTTTACTAGTGTCTTTCCTTTCAGATACTCTAGTGGCCAATCGAAGAGTCAATGCACTCAAGTCCCTATATCTCATTCATGATGATGCTTTATTATCCTCACTCTCATTGTTGTCAAAGCTTTTGTTGTCAAGATACCTTGTTTTTGCTTTTCGTGTCCACCGCTTCAAAATATTCTGACTTGATATTTTGAAAACACTTTTGAAGGTAAAAACCTTCAAGATATGTGCGCACAAGATGCCAGCAAATTCATACTTGTTACAACTGCACTTGAACTTATTATTCAATGAATCTTGTATGACAACATGACAGTAGCACTTGCCAATAGGAGTAATCTCGTACTTTGTAATTGTATCCTTTTCTTCACAAACTTGAAAGCTACAACTTGAGATCTATTCCATTGATCTTGAAAACATTTAAACACTTCATGCGTGTAGATGTTTGCTGCACGCTTCAAAATTTCAACAGGTGACACCAGTGCTGGAGTGCTAGTGTTGGCTACAAAATTAGCTCTTAACTCTCTATATCGACCATTGTTAAGTCTGGAAGTGACTAAGAACTGTAAGAAGTTGTGCTTGTAGGTGACATATATCTTTACAACACTGTTCATGCTCTCACTTCTTTGTGTTGTTGTCATATCAACACAAAACATCTGGCGCCCATAAATCAATGTCCATTGCTCCCTAATAGCAAACAAACGCTTCAACCAATAATTATCTTGAAGTACATATTTCTGTAGTATGCTATCCAAGCATTGAGAAAATCTTCTTTTTCTTCAAAGTCATATATACACACGACAAGCATCTTGTGCAAATATTTTAAAAACTCCCCCGTGTCTCCCTTTTTCATTTCTCTTGTTCTCTTCATCCTTAAATAATTCATGTAATCGTCGGGAATGAAAACAAGATTTTCTAATCCTCCTGCTTGTCTCACCATAAGGTCATGAGATGCCTTTGGTGGAATTCCAATATCATTAGCCATTTCAATTTGCATTGGAGCAACTGGAGAAATTTTTCTATGACTTCTGAAGAAATGTGTTTTCACTTGTAATATAGTGATTGTGATCTTCAACAAATTGTATCACTCGCAACTTCTCAGTCATCTTGCTACTAACTTTCATTCTTGCAATACAACCACATCTTGTCTCTGCTCAAGATTTTTTTACATATATTCTTCTCCCATCTTCCTCTCTTTTACTGTTAGCAGAGCAAACAAAAATTCTACTATATAAATTACCTGATTTATCATTGTGACTCTTGCTCTTTCTTACTCCGAATCCCACTCTTTTAGCATATGCTAAATAATACTGATAAGCTTCTTCCTTTATTTCAAACTCCATGCCAATACTCGGAGCTGGTATTTTTCCACCATCCTCATCCTAATTCAAATCACAAGCCTCAAGTTTATCATGATCGCTACTGTTCTCATCTTCAAAATCCGCCCGACGATTACGATTCTTATTCTCTCCCATATTCCTTAAAACAAAGCTAAGAGTAAATAAGAACAAGACTAAGAAGTTTATAGTGCATATTTAGAATTTTATCTGTTGCAAGGAATTCGTACAAATAGAAACAATTCTAATAAAAATCATGCATATTGAAAGACACAGTTCATTCATAATTGCTTAAGCCACATCTAATTAATCAATATAAACTAGATAAGATGAACCTAGTTTTCTGACTCAATACAAATCACCTCACGAATTAACAAGCATGATTCGGTTCCACTGGTAAATTAATCGGCACAACAGGTGATACCAACATAATTTATCATTAATCGACACAATCCATCACACTTAGCAAATTATTCCAATTCCAATCACTTCCTAGAACTCACTTTTTCCCTTCCAGTTCTGTTTAATCATAACAGATTACATCAGATTTCAAAGTAATCAATTTCTTCCATCACTGTCAACTCCCACACTACTTTCAACCCATGGATCTCTCTCTTATTGAAAAGTTTTCAATCCAAAAAAAAAAAAAGAATCTACTTTCAAATTAAACGACACAAATTACCCTCAATGATTTAGGTACCAATAAAATAAAATAATCAGGAAAAACTAAATTAAAACCTAGATTCGATTATAGATGTTTCCTCACTATGCTCTTGAGCAAGTGGCATAGCTTGACTAGAGGGCATGGGGGCCACCGCCGTCACCGAAATTTTAAATATAATTCGCACGGCTATTATTTAACTTGTGAAGAAGTGGTAGTGAGGCTTTTATGAATGTCTTGTGTAATGGGGAGGTCGAGCTTCAATCCTTGATCACTATAAATTCCAATTTTGTTTTTTCTTGGTTGACAACATAAGAAAAATATACTTTGGGCGGTGAGATTAGTAAAATTTAAGTGTGAATTTAGGAAATTTTAATGTTCATGGTTTGTGTTATTCTAAATCCTAATGTTTTTTTTCCTTTTAACAATTTTCTAATATAATATAAAAGTTACTTCTTTTTATTTTACATTTTCTAATAGGTAAAAATGTACCAAAAAAAATATTAGCAATATTAACAATTATTGTTGAGGTAGTCTTTCACAAATGATAAACTTTTACAAACTCTTTTGATAGTTGGTCCCCCACTTAGCGGAAAACCCTGGCTACACCACTGCTCTTGAGGGTTCTTAGAAGAGAAGCAAATTGAGAGAATTGTAGCTTATAATTATGAGCGAGATTGAGAGAACTAGAGCTTATAATTATGCTAACGTCTTCAATGTTTTCTTGAATTACAAAGGAACGATTGAATCCAAATCCGAATACCAAATTATCTCCGACATTTGTAGAAAGGCCACATCTAGAACCACCATATCAACGGCTACTTTTTCCAACTTACGGGTTTCAAATCTCGCTTATAGAAGAGAGAAGGTTAAGGTTGAAGAGAGAAAGGGATTTAGCCAAGTTGTAGAATAGGTAAATGAAATTAAAGAGAAAGAGATGAATTTTTGCCAAGTCGAACCGTTCCCAATAGATAGAATAGGGAAACGAAATTAAAGAAAAAAGGACAAAATGACCTCGTTTCGGGCTTGGGACAGAAGATTGGGGACATGTGATCTGAAGCCCTGTAATAGAGACGCAATGTGTGGGCTCATGCCGCTTATCGGTTGCATGCTGTTTAGGCTAAATAGAATTTTGAGTATTTGTAACCGAGGAGAAATCCAAGAAATCAATTGTTCCCGTCTCCTATAAATATATACTATCAGTGTACGTTTTTAATAAATCTCTTATTCTCTTTTTGACTATATTCGTCATCTTCATGAATCAGGCCATGGAAATCGGCAATCCGTTGGTAAGTTGGAACGACGACATGACGAAGGAAATCCTCCTCCGGTTGCCTGCAAAATCCCTGATCAGATTCATGGCAGTCTGCAAAAGCTGGCACTCCATCATCTTGGCCTATGAATTCCGGCGCCTCCACATGCTCCAGCACCTAAAACAGCCGCCTCCGCCATCTCTCACTCACCTCGGAATCCTTCTCCTTCCATCCTTTCCTCAATAAAATCTTGAACTCTTACAATCCCATGATAATAATTACTACGTCTACAACCCCACCATAAAGCAATCAAGAAAAGTTAGCGCTCTTCCTCTTCCTACTAGTAGTAATGAAGAGTACCCTTATGTTGTCGTGAGGACCTTGGCCGTTAACCCTTCCAAGTGGCCTCATTACAGGATATTGTTTGTGTTAGGAGTAGAATGCCGAGAAAGAAACTACGCTTGGATTGTTTCTAGATTCTGGTCTACACCTCAGAGAATGCCGATTGGAAGAGTTGTTTTGAAAGACAATATTTTGCCACACGTCAAGTTCTCTTTCATCGCGGAGTATATTACAACAATTTCGTATACTGGCTTGGGTGCTGCCCCCTACTTTGTTATTGCTAAGAATGTGATCAATACTACTGAATGTCAAAACTAGACATTTCCAAAATTAAATGTCAAAAATAAACACTTTCAAATTCAAAGATGCAATATTAGACATTGAAACAAAAACCCCTATTTTTTACATTTATGTCTACATCTCAGGTGACTTGAATGCGAATAAATCATCTAGGTAACAAATTTAAATCTGTACCTGTATGTTTGTATTAATTTGTAAAATGTGTATTTGATTTGAATTCGAATTGATTTTGATTATTCATTTAATATATTTATGGATTCTGGAACTTAATGAAAAATAAATAAGGTTAATATAGCTTTATTAGCAATTAATCATTTTAAATCGTAATTAAATATTACAGATAATTACGATAGATAATTAGTTTGAAACAGAGTGAATAGATTGATTATTAATAATAATTAAATTAAATAATAACCAAACGATTGGGTATCCTAGCAGTTTAATAATGTAATTGCATTTTCAATCCATGATTTGTACTTAAATAAGTGGAGTTATTTATGGGAAGTGGAGAGGCGCATCGACTACAGCAGTATCAACGTCCAACAAAGAAGTCGTTTCTAGACCCGTCCCTTCGCCTCCTTTCCGGTCAGTTAATAATTACTTTTACCAATATTCCCCACATTAGAAACATTATTAGACCATACTAATAGGACGCGCCTTTCCATGACATTTTTTGGTAGAATGCGAACGTTCATTTAGCCTTAATTATTTAAAAAGAAATCGGAAAATTCCAAACCTTCACAGCAATTAAAACATCAGAGAGCGAATAGGTAGGAACATCGAGCGCAATCTTCTTCCGAAAGAAAATGAGTCCTGGCCAGTAGACGATGATATGAAATGGGCCATTTTGCAGGCGAACATAAGAAACGTAAGGGGAGTCTACAGAAACTAGTCGGTAATAACGAATTCAGGCAGGTTTGTTCACGCACGTTGAATCAAACAGGGGAATATATGGGTTTTTAGTTCAAGATTATGAAACATAGGAAGCTAATGATGAAGAAATGGAGGTCGTGACCTACGTACCTGCATCCGGTGAACGCCCAACCTCTTCGCTTTCCTTCCAGAGGCCGTTGTTGTTATGTCATCTGCAACACCCTGCCGGCGTTCGGGAAGTTTTCCAGTTTAGTGATCAATAGAATTGGCAGATGTTGAATTGTCTTGTATTTGTATGTGAACAATTGAAATTGTAAATCAACAAAATTTGAGAGCGAGAGAGGCAGAGAGAGATCGGAGATGAAACAGTAGAAGGAGAAGAGAATAGAGTAGGAGGCTGAATATTTTCTTATGTCATAGCATCGCCCAAAGTCGGCATATATAGTGCGCTAAAACATTACCTAGTAATTATCATAAGCTATGCTTAATTAAACGAAAATTAATACTAAGCACATAACATGTGGATATGTGTGATGACGTCCACGTGCGTCCCCTTTCCTCTCAATCTAGCCGTTGATCCCATCAGCGGCCGAGATCTCATCTGCCGCATCAAAGTACTCCTCACCTCCTTCGATTTGGTCAAAACTCTTATCTAACTTCGATTCATCTTCTCTTCCCTTAATATCATTCTCTGAAACCCTTTCTTCTTCTTCTCCAGCGATAGCTTCGCCGTTGACCACACAGGGTGTGACAATACCCCCCTCCCCCCATCAGAGCAACCTTGTCCCCAAGGTTGAAGGCTGGGATGAAAGCGTTTCAGGTAACTGTCCTCGACCCAAGATTCGATTTTTTGTCCATGGAAATTCCATTCAATCAGAAACGAATGTATGGTACGGCCCTTCCTGTTGAGCTTACTTCTCTTTCCCTTGATTGTACGTACGAACGAAACACGGCCATCTTCATCTAACTATGGTAGATCTGTAGAGTGAGATCTCCCCGGCTTCACCGCTCGCTTCAACAGAGAGACGTGGAAAACGGGCCAAATCTTGGACCTATTCGACAGATCTAGCCGGTAAGTCACCTCGCCGATTTTCTCAATTATTTTATAGGGCTCGTAGTAACGAGGAGCCAGCTTTTGGTTTTTCCTCAACACTACGCTGCTCTGCCTAAAAGGCTGTAATTTTAAGTATACTTCTTCCCCCACACCGAATTGTCTAGCAATTCGGTGTTTGTCAGCGTTTCTCGCCATCCTTTCTTGAGCATTTAGTAAATTCTCCCTCGAAGCTCGTTGAATTCGCAGTCTCTCCTCTGCGAATTCCAAGCTATCTATAGCATCAGTCCTCGGATACGATCCAATAGTAAAGATAGGTGGACTGTATCCGTAACAAGCCTCGAATGGGGACATTTTTAGGCTAGAATGGTAATTAGTATTGTACCAATACTCAGCCATTGATAGCCATTTAAACCACTGCCTTGGGCTGTTTCTCACCATACACCTGAGGTAGGTTTCCAAACATTGATTCACTCTCAGTTTGACCATCTGATTGAGGATGGTAAGCTGAAGTCATATCCAGTCTTGTCCCCATTAGCTTGAACAATTCAGCCCAAAACACACTAGTAAAAATAGGATCTATGTCAGTCACTATGCTTAATGGCTGGCCATGCAACTTAACAACATGATCTAGGAAAAGCTGAGCAATAGAGACTGCACTGTAGGGATTATTTAGCCTAATAAAATGACTGTACTTGGTAAGTCTGTCCACCACCACTAGTATAATTGTCCTCCCTTAAGACTTAGGCAACCCCTCTACAAAGTCCATAGAAACATGTGTCCAATCTTGACTTGGAATAGGCGAAGGTTGGATAAGGCCTGGACTAGGACACCTCTCTGTTTTGCTCTCTGAACACACTGCACAGGAACTCACCTAATCTATTACCTCCTTTTTTAATCCCTTCCAACAGAAATATCTTCTGACCCTCTGATAAGTCCCATCTTCCCCAGAGTGTCCTCCCAAAGCTGAGTTATGGAGCTCCCTGATGATATCTCTCCTTAACCCTTCATAGTTGCCTACCACTATTCTCCCCTTCTTTCTTAGCAAATCCCCCTGATAAGTGTAGTCAGGGTAAGTAGTTGAGTCCACTACCTTAGCTGCTATAATGTTTGTTAAGTGAGGGTCTTGTATATAACTCTCAGCCACCCTTTTGACCCATAAGGGTACAACACTGGTAAGTGCCATACACTAATTAGTGTCGCTCCTAGATAATGTATCTGCAGCTGTATTCTCCTTTCCCTTTTTGTATTGTATGGTGTAGTCATAACCCAACAACTTAGGAATCCATTTCTGTTGAAATGGAGTAGTGATCCTCTGATCAAGCAAGTGTTTCAAAGCTTGTTGATCTGTCTTAATGATGAAATGATTGCCTTGCAGATAATTCTTCCACTTTTGAACAGCTAAAAGTATAGCTAAGAATTCCTTTTCATAAATAGATAGTACCTGATTTTTCTGACTTAATACCTTGCTTAAATAAGCAATGGGCCTTCCATCCTACATTAGTACAGCACCAATTCCTGTGCCCCAAGCATCAGTCTCTAAAATAAAATCCTCAGAGAAGTTAGGCAGAGCCAGAACAGGAACAGGAGCAGTGACCATTGCTTCCTTCAACTTACAGAAAGCCATTTCAGCCTCTTTATTCCAAGCAAAAGCCCCCTTCTTCAGTAGGTTGGTTAAGGGCCTACTGATAAGTCTGTATCCTTTAATAAACTTCATGTAGTAGCCAGTTAGACCAAGAAACTTAGTCCCTTCAGATTGGTAGGGACTTTCCACTCCATCATAGCAGTGATCTTTTCTGGATCAGTAGCCACTCCATTTTGTGAAATTATGTGGCCCAAATAGGATACTGATCTCTTCCCAAACTCACACTTGCTCATTTTAGCATAGAGTTTTTGCTTCCTCAAAATCTCCAAGAGCTGAACATGCAGTTCCCAAGAATTGTTGTAAACTAATATGTCATCAAAGAAAACCAAAACATTCTTCCTCAATTTCTTCTCAAATACCTGATTCATCAGGGATTGGAAGGTGGCAGGAACATTACAAAGCCCAAAGGGTATAACCAAGTACTCATAATGTCCATTATGAGTTCTAAAAGCAGTGAGGTATCTTGATGCTGGATCCATAAGGATCTGGAAACATCCTGACCTCAAATCAATTTTGCTGAAATACCTTGCCCCATAAAGTTCATCTAATAATTCATCAATAATGGGAATGGGGTAGTCATGTTTAATAGTAAGACTGTTAAGATACCTGTAATCAACACACATTCTCCATGTATCATCTTTTTTCTTCACCAATAAAACAGGAGAGGAGAAGGGACTTTTACTGGCCTGAATCTCTCTTAACTCTAACAACTCTGAAACATTCTTCTCTGTCTCTGCTTTCTATTTATGTGTCACCCTGTAAGGATATTGTTGCTTGGGTGTACTCCCAGGCTGCAATATAATCTTATGCTCCAGCCCTCTGCTGGGTGGCAGCCCTTTTGGGGTCTCAAACACATCCTGAAAAGTACTCAGTAAGGGTTCCATGAGAGGATTATTCTGAGCCTTTCCCTCTTCCATAGCTAAGAGAATAAACTCTTCTGGAGTTGAAGAGTTTTTCTTCAGGAGCTGGTACACAGCTGCTGCAGTAATAACATTTGGAACCCCCTTGCTCCTAGCTGTATGAATATAGATCCTCTCCCCTTCATGCATAATTGAGAAAAACCTGTCCTCATAATCCAATATGATTGGGGAGCCTTTCTTCAACCAATCACTGCCAAGTATCAAGTCATAACCAGCAGTTGATAACAACCTTATGTCATATGAGAACTCATGATCTTGCATCTTCCATTTAAACCCTTTGAATTTCTTATCACTAACCATGGTATTTCCATTAGCCACCAATACCTTGATTGGTCTAACCTGCTCACATTCATTCTACAATTTCTGAGCTAATTATGAGTTCAAAAAACTCAATGAGCTACCAGTATCCACCAGGATCCTCAAGTTTCTGTTTCCTGAGTTACCAATCAATCTCATAATATTCTTTCCAGATTCCTCTTTCATGGACCCCAAGGTGACCATGGCCATTCTCAATTCCTCATTTGCATCCCCAAATACTTCCTCTTTAGATTCTGTTTCAATATTGTTGAGAAATTCCCCCTGCTCCTCAACAGTCATCACCATGAAGTTGATCTTATTAGAATACTTATGACCAGGGGAAAATTGCTCATCACAGTTGTAGCAAAGCCCCTTAGCTCTCCTTTGATCCATCTCCATAGGTGTTAAGAGCTTGAAGCCTGGTTTAGGGTTCTGAGCTGCCTTCTGTGAAGGTTTCTGGTAGGGTTTAATGTCTGCCTTCCTTGTCTGACTTCCCCCTGACATTGCCCTGGTAAATTCCTTGAGTTTCCTTAGAAGTTAATCATTTAAATGCACTTGTTGTCTGCCCAAGTGTATGGCAAAATCAAGAGAGATTGGATGCAGCATTTCCAAACCAGCTTGTATATCTTTATCTAATCCGCTCACAAAAGCAGCTATCTAATAATCTTCATCAAAATCCCCACATCTACTATGGACTATAAAAGCCTTAAGCTCTTCAAATCTAGACACATATTCATCATAATTGCCAGTGTGCCTTAACTTATGTAGTTCCCCAATAGCTTTGTTAGCTTGTAGGTCTTGAAACCTGCTGGAAATTAGCCTAACAAACTGTGTCCATAGCAACTCCTCACCCTTCAAAGGTAAATTGTCATACCATTCCAGTGCCTTCCCTTCGAAGTGCATAGATGCAAATATTACCTTCTGCTCCTCAGGAATACTCACCATTGAAAAATAGCTATTGCAGCGCATCAACCAAGATCTAGATCTACTACCATCAAACTTAGGGAAATTAATTTTAGCTATTGTTGGAAGAATACCTGCTGAATTTCCAGAGTTATGGGAATAGGCCCTAGATCCACTTCCCTTGCTTGCACCTCCCATGTTTCCAGAGTAGCTGTAGGGTGTAGGATTTCCCAGTTTAAGTCCACTGCCCAGAATTGAGGGCCTCACTTCTTCATTACCCTTGGGTAATTCCATAAAAATAGAACCGATGCCTTCATCTATTCCCTTACCAGCCTTAGTTCCTCCTTGGATCTGGGATTCTACCTGATCTAAACGATCGGAGAGATTACTAAGTGTGCCAGAAAGGTTATTAGTGAGAGTGCACCATTTACCGTGAGATGCTGCAACATATTATGGTTAATCAAATCCACTAACGCTTGTGTCTTTTCCTCCAGTTCAGCAGGTTGAAGAACAGGATCCTCAACCTCCACCTGACCATCTTCCAGCATGGTGGGCAGACTCGAAGTAGCCATGGAATCGCTGCTCTGATACCACTGCAACACCCTGCCGGCGTTTGGGAAGTTTTCCAGTTTAGTGATCAATAGAATTGGCAGATGTTGAATTGTCTTGTATTTGTATGTGAACAATTGAAATTGTAAATCAATAAAATTTGAGAGCGAGAGAGAGGCAGAGAGAGATCGGAGATGAAACAGTAGAAGGAGAAGAGAATAGAGAAGAGAGTAGGAGGCTGAATATTTTCTTATGTCATAGCATCGCCCAAAGTCGGCATATATAGTGCGCTAAAACATTACCTAATAATTATCATAAGCTATGCTTAATTAAATGAAAATTAATGCTAAGCAGATAACACGTGGATATGTGTGATGATGTCCACGCGCGTCCCCTTTCCTCTCAATCTAGCCGTTGATCCCATCAGCGGTCGAGATCTCATCTGTCGCATCAAAGTACTCCTCATCTCCTTCAATTTGGTCAACACCCTTATCTAACTTCGATTCATCTTCTCTTCCCTTAATAGCATTCTCCGAAACCCTTTCTTCTTCTCCGGCGATAGCTTCGCCGTTGACCACACGGGGTGTGACATCAACTAATTTAGCCCTCGTCTCCTGTCGTTCGTGCTTTCCTACAAATTCACAAAGGATATTTGTGTGCTATCCCCTTACGTAGCAGAGTGTAGATGTGCCATAGCTGAATTCATTTTCTATCAAGATTAATTTTACTGTTGTTGCAAGTTCCGTAAACCCTAGTAACTCGGTTACTATGGGATTTAGCATATAAGTTCTATGGGTTCTCGATACAATCATTTGAATCGTAATAATAAATTCGTGTTCAATGTGTTTTCTTCATACTTGGGAAGTCGGAGCCACCCAATTACCGAGTACATCAGTGAGAGCGTGGTGGGTCGTAGCGACGGGGTGGCGGTTGGTGTATTTGTGTACTGGTTGATCGAGGAAGACAACCTTATGGTGCTTGATAGAGTCTGCATATTGCGCTCTCCGATGAAAGGAATTTGATTTGATAACAGCTTTCCCGAAGTCTGTATCGGGTGTTATCACGATTTACTTCAGTACATAGCAGGCTCTGAGTATGGGCTGGACTCGTGGAAACTATTGCACCCACACCAAAATGGATGGAGCGACATGAAGATGGTGCGATTATCCGATCTATGTCGAGCCAGCCAAACAACATGTGTAATTTGGAGTTTGATGTGGATGAATTACTAGCGTTTGCCCCTGTTGCGCCTATGGCATGCCTCGATGGAGAAGTTATGATGCGAATTGATAATACCATATATAAATATCATTCTCAAGAACAATTGAATACATTGGGCAACATTTGGAGGTTAGGTATGCAAAGGAGGTCATATTACAGAGCACGACAACAACTTCATATAAAATGTTCATATTTCCTCTATGAAGTCGAATGATCTTATGTATGAAGTAGCACAATTTGTATTCATGAAGAATACTACATGTTCTTGAAGAACGATTCAAGCTCTTTATTTTGGCAAATGCTATATATTCATAATTCTAATTGTTGATCTTGAAGTAACACAATTAACTCTACATGTTCTTGGAACAACTAAAGCCTGTCGTTTTGAAATCATATATTACAACAACCATACTTTAATTGTTGCTCTTGGAGTAGCACAATTACTATTTTTGATGAATATTGCATATTCCTAAAGAACAATATATATATAAAGGTATGTTGTAATTTAAAGTATTACCTAAATACATGGAGTAGTAGCAAGAGCTCCTCTATGTTTGACAACTGCATTTCCAATACCTATTGTTGCTTAATTTCTTTTCAACGATAGTTGTGATATCTGGTAGATCTCAAAATTTATAATTTATTAATTTCATTTATCTTGAATAAAAGTAAATTGTTGCTCTGGAAGTAGCACAATTACATTAATGAAGAATGACCAATTGTGATATTAACATTATTATCACGTGTTTGTGGAAATGTCTCAACTTTTGCTCCTGCAGTAGCATCATTTATATTCTAAAAGAATATTAAATGCTCTTAAAGAGCAACTCGTACTTTCGATCATATCTGTTATTCCTGAATGAAAAAAAATATTTATGTCTTGTTGACATTAATGAAATCTTGATATCAATGCTTATATGTCAATAAGAGGCATGAGGGATATAATAATAGAATGAAATAAAGCATCCCAGTAGGATTGCATACATATATTAATTATTTGTCCTCTCTAAAGCTCGATACGAGTAGATGCATTTTAAATTGCAAGATTTTAAAATCTAGTGCATTGAACATCATTAAAAGCTCCCGAAGAGCTTGTATCATTATCAAATGATACTAAATTAACTATTTAACATGCCCTTTACTCTAGTAAGTCTAGAAGATTGAAATTAACTAAGTTTTAAGGATATGCAATTGATAGCATATTGAAATTATATAAGAAGGTAGTGATTCTTTAGTATTTAGCCAGAAGCTAACAAAAGATAAGTTATGACACTACCATTTTAAATGTATTACACATTTATGAAAACAAGTGAAAAAAATATGTCATGAACTGGAAGTTCAAAAGAGCTTTATACTTTGACATGGTAAGTTTGGACCTCTACAAGCGACTATGATGCGCAACATAATTGAAAATTCATATGGGCGTTGTAGAGAGATCCTGAAGAATTTCTTAATTTCCATGAATGCTCAATTTCTATAAAAAATATAACACTTGGTAGAACTACAATTTCAAAAATAAAGAGCTCAATTCAATCAAGAAGATTTGATTTGATAAAGCGAGTGAGTTTATTAAACTTCAAGTTCCTCCTGAAGAGGATTTAATATTATATTGCTTTGGGGTTGAGATTCAACACCTAGTTGCTCATGTCCATAATCAAAATGGTTTTGTACGTATAAAAACGATCTCACATTAAGATTGTTATTATGATGATATTTCCAATATTAGTTGGAACATATGTCACATTTTGATTCCTGAAGTAATCAATGTGAAATCTACATCCAAAGAAAAAAAGCACTAGGAAAAAGTAGTCACATTTGGATTCCTGAAGTAATCAATGTGAACAAGAAGTCGAAAGACTCACTTGCAAAAGATTGCAAACCAACTTCTTGATAATTTTAATTTTTGTATATATAAGAAGTGACAATGTTATACATTTGCTGTAAATACCCCCGCAAGAATAAATGTCCCTGAAGGACAAGTACAAACGGTAGCAAATGAATATAAAGTTCGTCAAAAATATGGTCGACCAATTAGTTCTTAAAACAACTTTGTGCCTAAGAAAAGGGGTGCAAGATATAAATCAAACAATGACGAATATGATTAATCAATCAAATAAAAGTTCCAGAAGAACTGTCAGCGTATGAAATTAATGAGATCTCAATATATTGGAGAGATCAAATATCGTCGTGAACGCATGACGATATATTCGCCTTTAATATTACTCTTGAAATGATAAAAGAAAATCCTCAACGACGATCTATAAGAGATTGTCAAGATATAAATAATTGGCCAAAGAGGAACGAAGTCATACAAGGTGAATTAAAATTCCCTAGAAAGCCAGAAATATTTGGACATGTAGTTCCAAAATCCGGAAAGTATATCCCCCGAAGGATAAAAATATGTCTTTTTTACAAAGAGAAATGGAAAAATTACGAGATATAGGGCAATACTCGTAATACAATATTTCTCTCAAAGACCGGAAATTAATTATGTACTCTCCCATAATAGACGCTATTATACTTTAGAGTGTGATTAATCTACTTATGTCACAAACGCTTGATATGCACCTTATGGATGTAGTAAATATCTATCTATTTGATTCACTTTATAGTTATATATACTTGAAAATCCGTGAAGGATTTAACTTGCTTGAATCACGTAAGTCAAAAATATTTTTTCAAGTAAACTGCAACATCGTTGCAAGAACAACGTGTATCTCAAAAGCGAAGATATTAGCTCATATGTTTTCAAGAAGAAAACTGATAGCAAAATAGTTTGTATTGTTATTTGATTTTGATTAAGAAAGACTCCTGAAGAGTTTAATACGTGAAAATTATGTGTATACTCCGTCAGCATGACATATATAGGGCACTACTTGTGGACTATTTTATTGATTGACACGTGATTCTATAATCCAACTCAACTATTATTGGCATTAAGGGGAGATTAAAATATGAATGCCGCAAATATCTTGTTGGATTATTTATTTAGATTTACGCACTATGAACCAGAGGTTCATCAAGTTATTTAGTGCAAAATGAGTGACTAAAATCTCATATACCTGTTGTATATGCATCATAAAAGAACTGAAGTTCCTCATAGACTAAATAAATCTATGAATTCTTATTGACGCCAGAAGTGTGAGAGATTTATTGGTGTTAAAGATAAAAAGTCCGCGGAATAGAAATTTAGAACACATCACTCCAAATTCATCCTGAAGAGGATATGTGAATCATTATGTACAAAAGTGCTTGAGGAAAAAAACTCATGCCTAAAGACGGATTTAGAATCAAAAGACTTAGGTTGAACTAATAATTGTCTTGACCTGCAGATCGAGCATCTCCCTGATGGAGTTCCCTAGTCGACCTACCTGAAAGGTCTTTAAAGAGATTTATTGTGTTTCATCCACATACCTATCTAATGATTGCTTCAATCACTTGAAGTGGATGGAGACTCATTTAGAACTATAGAAGATAACAAAGATGTTTTAGGACCAGGAGTTCCTTACTTATGTGCAATTTGAGGATTTGAAATGTTATTGACCATCCGTTGTTATCTTCGAGTCAAACATGCTATTCTCTATGAAGATAGTTAAACTTGTGTTGCACATATTAGTTTAGACCTTGAAGATAATCTTGAATATTTTTATCTTGAGGGGGAGTGATAAATTATAAATAATCCTGAAGATTAGACTGACTTCTAAAGGCCAAATGACCATGAAGGTCAAATGGTTGTACTCTTTTTTCCTTTCAGAGTTTTTTCCCAAAGAGTTTTCTTAGTTAAGGTTTTTAACGAGACATCCAATTCACCATACGAGTAAATGAGTTATTGAGATTGATTCATAAAAGAGTCAATGCAACACATGATCTCTAAAAGGTGGCGACATCAACATCCAACAAATTCGCTCAAGAGACAATCTCGCAGATTCTTTTACAAAGGCATTACCAACGTCAACATTCAAGAAATTGGTACACAAGATCGATATGCGCCGTCTCAAGGATCAAGAATGACTATATTGAGGTGGAGCAGCTGTACTCTTTTTCCCAATGGGTTTTTCTGGCAATGTTTTAACGAGACAAAAGTTTCTTTTAAGGATGGTCAATTAAGGGGGGGGGTGTTGTAAATAAATGTTATATATATACTTACCATATATTGTGATGACCATGTAAACCCTAAAAGCCCATATGTCCATCTTGTACTTGAATGAAAATAATAGGAGAGGAATTATACCTTCCTCCGCGTATATTGTTGCAGCTCTGATTGTTGCTCGTGTTTAAGATCTTCTTATCTGTGTCTCGACCTTTTTCTCCCTCTGGGTGGTCAGAGAACTGAACAAAATTAAGATTTCTATCCATCTCTCTCAAACGTGTATGCGTATGAGAATGTATATGTCTATTCTGATTATGAACAAAATACTAATATATATAGGCTTTAAGAGCTAATATTATATTCATATTTTTAGCCCATTAATTTCATTATATCCCTAATGGGCTTCTACACAATTAGCTCATAATATGATTAATTAATCTATTGGGCTACCAATATTTATCAATTAATTGGCTCAACCAATTAATTCCAGATAAATAACATTATTAAATAATATAAAATATATTAATTTATTAATAATGATTTCTGATAGACAATAAGTAACTAGGCAATTAATTGGGCCAGATCAGGGATCTAATACAAGAAATAAAGCAGGACCTCAAATTAATTAATTATCTATGCTCAGCCCAGAGCAAAATTAATTAATAAACACATATTCATTCCACTAGAGAATCCGTGCTGACTTACCCCTTTATCCCAAATTGAGCAAGGGATTGTATTTTAGACTTAATCGATCCATGTATTTAACTGCTCGTGGATTTTCTCACATTACTAATATAATCCTCCTCTAAGAACCGAGCGTTAGTACTAATAACGATCTTCTGTTCTTTAGGATCATAAAAGTATCAACCCTACGTTTCTTTCAGATACCCTATGAACAACATTATTTTGAACGTGATTCTAATTTGTCGGTGTTGGGATTTTGTATACTGGAAGCAAATTTTATGCTTGTATACAATGTGTTTTGTCCCTACCACTATTTTATTCTCCTATCTGATAAATATGTATATTTGCACATGTTATCCTTTATCTTATATAAAAGTTAGATTAGTGTGGTGTGTCGGGTATCACAGAAGACAACACAGATTGGTTGAACTGACAAGATATAAACAATTATCACAGCTGAGACAAATTAAGGATAAGTTGTCGGTTTAAGCTGCAGTTTAGATAAGAAGTGACTTGTCTTAGCTGCTTGTCTTTACTGATACACTTAAGGTAGTGTATTGACGGATCACAGTGAGATGTGTTTTCCTAACTGACCTTAGTGGAGAACCAAAATCTCGGTGACTTAGCTGGTCTTAAGCTTGGTAAGACTTCAGCTGAGTGCATTTGACTATCTATCACTTTGACCTACTATGGTGAACGTCATCGCGACCGGATCTACGTATCTTGGGTGTTAGTAGTTATTTGTGGCTCAGGCTGGTTGTTTGTATGTTGTAGCCGTATCCTAGTAAAATGGGTTGATAATATCCCCAGAGGAATTCGAAAGGATTAGCACACTAAACCCGGCTGGTTGATTAAGTTCAGGTGTGTTAATAAGGTCGAGTGGTACTACTCAGGAATATAAAATGTTAATTAATTTAAGCTATCAGTTAGCTTAATTAATTAACGGATATTTTTATCTTAAATACGAAGATCGATTAAGTCTAAAATACAAGCCCTTGCTCAATTTGGGATAAAGGGGTAAGTCAGCACGGATTCTCTAGTGGAATGAATCTGTGTTTATTAATTAATTTTGCTCTAGGTTGAGCATAGATAATTAATTAATTTGAGGCCCGGCTTTATTTCTTGTATTAGATCCCTGATCTGGCCCAATTAGTTGCCTAGTTATTTAGTGTCTCTCAGAAATCATTATTAATGGATTAATGTATTTTTACATTATTTAATAATGTTATTTATCTGGAATTAATTGGCTGGGCCAATTAATTGATAAATATTAGTAGCCCAGTGGATTAATTAATTATATTATGGGCTAATTATGTGGAAGCCCATTAGGAATATAATTAAATTAATGGGCTACAGATATATTAATATTATAGTGGCTTTTGAAGCCTATATATATGTATTCTGTTCAGAAACAGAGACATACATACACATAAATCACGCATGCGTGAGTTTTTAGAGAGATATAAATCTTATTTTCTCTAGTTATCTGACCACCCAGAGGGAGAAAAAAGGCCGGGACACAGATCAGAAGATCTGACACGGGAGCAACAATCAAAGCCGCAACGAAGGAGGAAGGTAGCATTTCTAACTTTCAATTATCCTTCAATTGGTATCAGAGCCTAGTTTAGGCTCTGATTGTTGCTGTTAGGTGTATGATTAGGGTTCAATTCCGTCGTTATCGGGTTAATTTTCGTGTTTGGGGCGGCCTGCGAGCCACTGTTTTGACCCCGTTGTAACATTTTTCTCGTGAGAAAATCCACAAGTAGTTGATAGGACCAATGTGTTACGTGATTGTATTGCTTTTGTACTGTATTTTGGTCCGGATACACGAAAATCGAGGCACGGCGGCGCGGAAGGACGGAAAAGGGCGAAACCCTAGTTTCTGGCAGAACACGACCGCCAGCTTGAGGAGGCGCGTGGGGGTGCGTGCGGAATCATATTTCCGATCCGTTCGTATAGTTTTTATGTTGTTTCGTTAGCTTCGTCTGGATAGGTCGCACGACTCATTACGATTTCTGGTTTGTCCGGAATAGCGTCGGAAAGGAGAAGTGGTTGTGCTGTCCAGAAATCCCCAAATTGGCCAAAAAACCCTAGTTTTTCTAGGGTTCCGCCGCATCTTGCGGCGGCGATTCCCAGCGGGTCCAGGGTCCGATTTCCGATATGTCGTATGGGATCATCCGATCCTGGATGCGACCGAAATTGACGTCTGAAGTTCGCTGCTCACCATAAATTTTTCCGGTGACAAATTCCAAAATTGAGGGAAATTGATGGACGATTTCGGCCGGAATCCGTTCATGGTGGCCGAAAATCTTCCAAGGATCGTTTCCCCTAAATCAATTGAGCGAATCGCGGATCGGAAAGAGGCAAAATCAAGCGACGAAGACGGCGCGGAAGAAGGCGGCGACGGGCTGCGTAATACGCACTAACCCAGTCGCTGCAGCAGTTAATTCCAGCAAATCTTCCCAGCCCAGACATCTG
Source organism: Lavandula angustifolia (assembly GCA_028984105.1). Taxonomy (NCBI): domain Eukaryota; kingdom Viridiplantae; phylum Streptophyta; class Magnoliopsida; order Lamiales; family Lamiaceae; genus Lavandula; species Lavandula angustifolia. Next base: position 16,798,844 of record CM054807.1, on the reverse strand, counting down.
GATGAAGTCGGGCGTGGCTGGAGATGAAGTAGGTAGGCCGGAATGGCCGCATCGGCGGTGGCAGCTACGCGCGCACGGGAGGCGCGACGGGCGCGCAGCCGCATGCGTTCCCGGCCATGATCCAAGCGGCCGTGGGCCGCCAACAACGGTGGGAGCGGCGGCGGCGGCGCCGCTGCGTGTTTTGGCGCAAGGATGAAGGCGGTGATGTGGCATGCCGACGTGGCGCGCCACGTCGGTCATTGCCGACTAGACGATGCACGCGTCCGCCACGTGGCGGGCACTTCGATGACGTGGCGACGACGCTTTTCGATGCGGTTTTGATGCATTTTTCAAATTCACAGATTTTGAAGATCGAAGAGTTGTATTTGTTCGGGCTATGTAATAGATAGATTTAATTTTTATCTGTGTTTTTTAAGCCCGATAACGACGTTTTAAAATTCCTATTTACGCATTTATTTATTATTATGCTTTAGCATGCGATTATGTGATTAATTTCGCTTAGAAAAGCATGTAAATAGGATTTACGTCGTATTGAAGCGTGTTTTATTTTTCGCGAGCACATTTTATTATGTGCGCTTAGAAATTGAATGCTTTAGGAATTATGTGGACATGCATGATTCAAAACAAACCTTTTGAATGAAAAAACTAAGCAATTTTTAAATTAAATGTTTAATTAGATTCCATTAATTTGGATATTAAACACTTAATCGGACCCCCATTAATTGGACACTACACGAAAGTAGTAAGATTATGTGAGTAAACGTCCACCTGCGTGGCTTGCTTGCATTTTTGAGCTACTAGTTTTGTGAGATGAGTTTTCCAAAACAATATTTGATTATTATTGAGTAGTGGGAGCGAAGCCGTAAACGTCCACCTGCGTGGCTTGCGTGCCTAGTAAACACGAGTACTCTAGAAGATAATAATTAAATAGGATGGCTAATTAGATCAAATTGAATGCGGCATGGTTCGAGTAAGTATGTCAATTTCGAGAATTTGATTCTATTTTGGTCAAATTAATGGTCAATGCTTAGATGTCACCGCAGGTACAATTCACTTCCCTCGAAGTCCCTTCCCGCATTTTAATAGTGACATGGTCCAGAATATCGAACTATTAATTCCGTTCGTCTTAAGAACCTAGACGTGGATTGGAATTAAAGAGCTAGGTAAATAGCTTGGTTTAGGGTTACGCTAGTAAACGTCCACCTGCGTGGCTTGCTAGTGGAATTCCTAGAGCCGTTCGAGGTTTTTAATATCATTGTTTTTACAAAATGTTACAATGATTATTAATTACGAATTATGTGCAAATATTAATTTCATACATGCTTTTAAATCATATTTTTTAGATATGTTTGTTCGAAAAAAAATTCGAGTTCCTAAACAGTCTCACCAACTAAACCCTAACGGGTTTAACAATTTTATATAATTTCATAAAGTGGAAGAGATAACTTACCTTCCCAATAAATGCTCTGCAAATGTACTATAAGAACTTCTGTTTTATGACCGCTATGTCTAAGAACGAGTTTACTATGAGTATGTTACTCAAATCTTTGGTAGCGGTCAAAGAGGTTATAGAAAAGGGCAAGAGTGCTCAAGTCTTGAATATCCCTAGTAGTTTAAAGAATCCTCCGAAAGGTAGAAACCAGAAAAAGAGCAGAAAGGATGGACATTTCAAGAAGAGCAGTGGGAGTAAGAAGACGGTCCTTACCGACGACATGCGAATGTCAAAGGAGAAACGAAGGTTCTTCAGGAGTGGTAAGAAAGGACACTGGAATAATTATAATCCAGATGTCAACTGAAATAATTATAATCCAGATGTCAAGGCAAAGACAGAAAGAGACGCGAGTCGCTCTTGTAACTGAGAGTGTTCTAGTTTCCTCTTCTACCCACGAATGGGTAGTGGATTCGGGGGCAACTGATCAAGTTTGTTACACATTGCAAGGTTTCTTGCAGAAAAGGCAATTGAGCAATGGCGAGGTGGTAGTCTCAATAGGCAATGGATCGAAAGTTCCTGCATTTGCCATTGGAAATTTACATCTATCTTTTGATAGTTCTGTTTTAGTACTTAAAGATGTTTAATATGTGCCTGAGTTTAGGCGAAACATTATTTCTGTTTCAAAACTCTGCACCATGGATGGTTATGAATCAAGTTTTGATAGTGAAGTTTCTATCATGAAAGACGATGATTTTATCTGTGGTGGACCATTAAACGGATCTTTATATACTATTACTTGTAAACCGCGTAGTTCTGTTAATATTGTTTCCTCATCATCAAATTCTAAGAAGAGGAAAGAGTCTTCTAAGGTAAACCAAACTTATATGTGGCACTTAAGACTAGGTCACATCAATCTTAACAGGACTCAGAGGTTCGTGGAATATGGATCATTGGAGTCTCTCCAAGATTGAACCATTTCCAACTTGCAAAACCTGTTTGGAAGGAAAGATGATGACTAGGCATTTCAAGGAAAAGGGTTATAAAGCCACAGAAGTATTAAGTTTGATACATTCTGACTTGTGTGGGTCTATGTCTACACAAGCTCGTGGAGGGTATGAGTACTTCGTCACATTTACTGACGATTACTCGAGGTATGGATATGTTTACCTTCTTCGCCACAAGTTGGATTGTTTTGAAACCTTTAAGGAATTCAAGGCAGAAGTGGAGAAGAAGCTAGGTAAAGAAATCAAAACACTACGATCTGATCATGGTAGGGAATACTTATCCAACGAGTTCAAGGACTACTTGACAGAATGTGGGATTACATCCCAGCTGACAGCACCGGGTGTTGGGATTTTGTATACTGGAAGCACTTTTATGCTTGTATACAATGTGTTTTTGTCCTTACCACTGTTTTATTCTCCTATCTGATAAATATGTATATTTGCACATGTTATCCTTTATCTTGTATAAAAGGTAGATTTGTGTGGTGTGTCGGGTATCACAGAAGACAACACAAATTGGTTGAACTGACAAGATATAAACAGTTAACACAGCTGAGACAACTTAAGGATGAAGTTGTCGGTTTAAGCTGCAGTTTAGATAAGAAGTGGCTTGTCTTAGCTGCTTGTCTTTACTGGTACACTTAAGGTGGTGTATTGAAGGATCACAGTGAGATGTGTTCTCCTAACTGACCTTAGTGGAGAACCAAGATCTCGGTGACTTAGCTGATCTTAAGCTTGGTAAGACTTCATTGAGTGCATTTGGCTATCTATCACTTTGACCTACTATGGTGAACGTCCAATGAGCGGCCGGATCTACGTATCTTGGGTGTTAGTAGTCATTTGTGGCTCGAGTCCGGTTATCGTATCTTGCGACCGTATCCCGGGGAATGGGTTGATAATATCCCCTGAGGAACTCGAAAGGATTAGCACACTAAACTCGGCCGGTTGATTAAGTTCAGGTGTGTTAATAAGGTCGAGTGGTACTACTCAGGAATATAAGATGTTAATTAATTTAAGCAGTCAGTAAGCTTAATTAATTAACGGATATTTCTATCTTAAATACGGAGATCAATTAAGTCTAAAATACAAGCCCTTGCTCAAATTGGGATAAAGGGGTAAGTCAGCACGGATTCTCTAGTGGAATGAATCTGTGTTAATTAATTAATTTTGCTCTGGGCTGAGCATGGATAATTAATTAATTGGAGGGCCCGGCTTTATTTCTTGTATTGGATCCCTCGATCCGGCCCAATTAGTTGCCTAGTAATTTATTATCTCTCAGAATTCATTATTAATGGATTAATGTATTTTACATTATTTAATAATGTTATTTATCTGGAATTAATTAGCTGGGCCAATTAATTGATAAATATTAGTAACCCAATAAATTAATTAATTATATTATGGGCTGATTTAATAGAAGCCCATTGGATTATAATTAAATTAATGGGCTACAAATATATTAATATTATATAGGTTTTTGAAGCATATATATATTAGTATTACGTTCGTAAACTCACACAATTGATTCATAAAAATCGAGAGTGGCGTGAGTTTATAGAGAGAGAATAAATTTATTTTCTTCAGATCTCTGACCACCCAGAGGGAGAAAAAGGCCGGGACACAGATCAGAAGATCTGACACAGGAGCAACAATCGGAGCCGGGACAACACACCAGGAGGAAGGTAGCCTTACTGTAAACCCTATTATTCTTCAATTGGTATCAGAGCAAGGTTTAGGCTCTGATTGTTGCATAATTAGTTTTTATTCCGTCGTTATCGGGCTTATTTCGTGTTTGGGGCGGCCTGCGAGCCACTGTTTTGACCCCGTTGTAACGTTTTTCTCGTGAGAAAATCCACGAGTAGTTGATAGGATCAATGTGCTATGTGATTGTATTTTAATTTTACTGTAATTGGTCCAGAAGGCACGAAAATCGAGACGACGAAAAATTAGATTTTCGCAGGAAAACCCTAGTTTTCTAGGGTTCCACCGCATCTTGCGGCGGAGATTCCCGGCGCGTCCAACGTCAGATCGACGATCGGCTTGCACTGTTGGAATCCTCGTCTTACGAGCTTCACGTAGATAGGTCGTAAGGGATTATCCGATCCCGGATGCGATCGGAATCGACGTCTGAATTTCGCTGCTCACCGTGAATTCGTTCCGGCGAATCGTTTGAAATTCGGGAAATTGAGGAACTAATCTCGACCGGAATCCATTACCCGGTGGTCGTGAGTGTTCTAATTACATTTCCCCTCTTTCAATTGATCGAATCGCGGCTCGGAAAAGTCGAATTTGGGCGGCGAACGCGCGGCGGCGGAGGCGCGATTTATCCGCGCCGCACGCGACGCGGCGGCGGCTCCGAGCGACCGTTCTTCACAGATCCGACGTCCCGGGGACGTCGGTCAGGGCTGGAGACGGTGTAGGAGGGGCGGAGACGCTCGGAAACGGCGGCGGCAGCGCGCCAGCGGCGGCAGACGCGGCTGCGCGCGAGGCGCCAATTCACGCTGCGGGGGCGTCTCGGCATGGGAGGCCGGTTCCGGCCTCTCCGTGGTCCGGCGACCCTCCTAGTGTAGACGGCCGACCGGAAACCGGCCTGGAAGAAGACGGTGGCGGCGGCAGTTTCGTGAGGAAGATGATGACGTGGCGCGGCGACGTGGGCGCGCCACGTCGGCCCCTAGCCGAGTTGGCGTCCATGCATGTGCCACGTGGGCGCCCGCGTGGCACCCTCTGATGATGTGGCGACGACAATTTGGTGCAGTTTTCGACGTAGTTTCCAGATTCGATGATTTTTGAAGATTTCGAAGATCTGTATTTTGATCGGGCAATGTAATAGTTAGGGATTACGTGTTTTAAAGCCCGATAACAATTTTAAATTTCCTATTTGCGCGTTTATTTATTATTATGCTTTAGCATGCAATTATGTGATTAATTGTGCTTAGAAAAGCATGTAAATAGGATTTATGTCATTGTTAAAGCATGTTTTATTTTTCGCGAGCACGTTTTATTATATGCGCTTAGAAATTGCATGCTTTAGGAATTATGTGATATGCATGATTCGTTACAAACCTTTTGAATAAAAAGACTAAGCAATTTTTTAAAATTAAATGTTTAATTAGATTCCATTAATTTGGATATTAAACAATTAATCGGACCTCCATTAATTGGACTCTACATGAAAGTAGTAAGATTGTGTGAGTAAACGTCCACCTGCGTGGCTTGCTTGCATTTTTGAGCTACCAGTTTTGTGAGATGAGTTTTCCAAAACAATATTTAATTATTATTGAGTAGTGGGAGCGAAGCCGCAAACGTCCACCTGCGTGGCTTGCGTGCCTAGTAAACACGAGTACTCTAGAAGATAATAATTAAATAGGATGGCTAATTAGATCAAATTGAATGCGGCATGGTTCGAGTAAGTATGTCAATTTCGAGAATTTGATTCTATTTTGGTCAAATTAATGGTCAATGCTTAGATGTCACCGCAGGTACAATTCACTTCCCTCGAAGTCCCTTCCCGCGTTTTAATAGTGACATGGTTTAGAATATCGAACTATTAATTCGATTCGTCTTAAGAACCTTGACGTGGATTGGAATTAAAGAGCTAGGTAAATAGCTTGGTTTAGGGTTACGCTAGTAAACGTCCACCTGCGTGGCTTGCTAGTGGAATTCCTAGAGCGGTTCGAGGTTTTTAACATCATTGGTTTTTCAAAAGGTTACAATGATTGTTAATTACGAATTATGTGCAAATATTAATTTTATACATGCTTTTAATTTATATTTTTTCAGATATGTCTGTTCGAAAAACTTTAATTTCGAGTTCCTAAACAGTCTCACCAACCAAACCTTAACGGGTTTACAATTTTAAATAATTTTACAAAGTGGAAGAGATATCTTACCTTCCCAATAAATGCTCTGCAAAGGTTCTATAAGAACTTCTTTTTTAGGAATGCTATGTCTAAGAACGAGTTTACTATGAGTATGTTACTCAAATCTTTGGTAGCGGTCAAAGAGGTTATAGAAAAGGGCAAGAGTGCTCAAGTCTTGAATATCCCTAGTAGTTCAAGGAATCCTCCGAAATGCGGAAACCGTAAAAAAGAACGAGAAGGGTGGACATTTCAAGAAGAGCAAATGGGAGTAAGAAAACGGTCCTTACCGGCGACATGCAAATGTCAAAGGAGAAAGGAAGGTTCTTCAAGAATGGTAAGAAAGGACACCTGGAAGAATTATAATCCAGGATGTCAAGGCAAAACAGAAAGAGACGCGAGTCGCTCTTGTAATCGAAACTGCTCGGTTTCCTCTTCTACCCATGAATGGGTAGTGGATTCGGGGCAACTGTTCATGTTTGTTACACCTTGCAAGGTTTCTTGCGTAAAAGGTAATTGAGCAATGGCGAGGTGGTAGTCTCAATGGGCAATGGATTGAAAGTTCCCGCAATTGCCATTGGAGATTTAAATCTATCTTTTGATAGTTCCTGTTTTAGTACTTAAAGATGTTTAATATGTGCTCGAGTTTAGGCGAAACATTATTTCTGTTTCAAAACTCGCACCATGGATGGTTATAAATCAAGTTTTGATAGTGAAGTTTCTATCATGAAAGACGATGATTTTATCTCGTGGTGGACCATTAAACGGATCTTTATATACTATTACTTGTAAACCGCGTAGTTCGTTAATATTGCTTCCTCATCATCAAATCCTAAGAAGAGGAAAGAGTCTTCTAAGGTAAACCAAACTTATCTATGGCACTTAAGACTAGGTCACATCAATCTTAACGGGACTCGGAGGTTGGTGGAATATGGATCATTGGAGTCTCTCCAAGATTGAACCGTTTCCAACTTGTGAAACCTGTTTGGAAGGAAAGATGATGACTAGGCCTTTGAAGGCAAAGGGTTATAGAGCCACAGAAGCATTAAGTTTGATACATTCTCGACTTGTGTGGGTCTATGTCTACACAAGCTCGTGGAGGGTATGAGTACTTCGTCAAATTTACCGACGATTACTCGAGGTATGGATATGTTTACCTTCTTCGCCACAAGTTGGATTGCTTTGAAACCTTTAAGGAATTCAAGGCAGAAGTGGAGAAGAAGCTAGGTAAAGAAATCAAAACACTACGATCTAATCGTGGTGGGGAATACATGTCCAACGAGTTCAAGGACTACTTGACAGAATGTGGGATTACATCCCACCGACATCACGGGCACGCCTCGGCAGAATGGTGTGTCGGAGAGAAGGAACCGAAGTCTCTTAGAGATGGTTCGGTCGATGATGAGTTATGCAACTTTGCCAGTTTTCATTTGGGGATATGCCCTAGAGACTGCAGCATACTTGTTGAACCGTGTGCATTCCAAGTCGGTACAAAAGATCCCTTTCGAGTTGTGGAGCGGGCACAAACCCAGTATGCACCACTTAAGGATTTGGGGTTATCCTGCTTATGTGCTAAATAGGCAGGCCGACAAATTGGAATCACGTTCAGAAGAGATGTTGTTCATAGGGCATCCGAAGGAAACGAAAGGTGGATACTTTTATGATCCTAAAGAACAGAAGATCGTTGTTAGCCCTAACGCTCGGTTCTTAGAAGAGGATTACATTAGTAACCAAAACTCTAGAGTCGACATCATCCTTGAGGAATTACAAGGTGGTCGGGTTCCACTTGAACAGCCAGTTGTGCAAGATAGTACTCCACGAGTAACTGCACAATCTGTTAACACAGCTCCTGACACTGTTCGACGTAGTGGGAGGGTGATATTTACACCTGATCGGTATATGTTCACTATGGAGACGTTTAATTATCTCCTGGTAGATGAACAAGATACCGTGGATCCCTGGACTTACAACGAAGCAGTGGGAGATGTAGATGCACCATGGACTCGAAATTTGAGTCCATAACTGATATGGATGTATACGAGATCACTGAACTACCTAAGGGCTTCAATGCTATTGGTAGTAAGTGGGTATACAAGAGAAAGAGAGAGCACCGAATGAAGAGATCATGGCTTTTAAGGCCAGACTAGTGGCGAAGGGTTTTACCCAGAAAGTAGGTATCGATTATGAAGAGACCTTCTCGCCTATAGCAATGATCAAGTCCATTCGGATTCTCCTTGCCATATCAGCTCACATGAAACTAGAGATCTGACAAATGTATGTCAAAACCGCTTTCCTAAACGGTCACCTTGAAAAAGGTAGGGACATCTACATGAAGCAGCCAGATGGTTATGTGAATGAGGGCGAAGAGCATCTAGTTTGGAAGCTTAAGAAGTCTATTCATGGACTTAAGCAAGATTTCCGGTTATGGCACCAGCGTTTTTGACGAGGTAGTCAAATCCTATGGATTTGTATCCTGTCCTAACGAGGTGTGTGTAACGTATTTGTGTTAACGGATCAGTGGTGTTTCTTGCATTTTATGTAGATGGCATCCTTCTCATTAGCAATAATGTTGAAGTGTTATCAGACGTAAAGACGTGGTTATCCAAGCAGTTTCAAATGAAGGACTTAGATGAAGCTGCTTACATCCTTGGGATCAATGTTATTCGAGATCGCCAGAAGAAGGATGTTAAGCTTGTCACAAGTGTCCTACATTGACACTGTTATTGCTCGTTTTAGCATGCAAAATGCCAAGATAGGTTCAGTACCTTTCAGACATGGCATTTTTCTATCCAAGAACCAGTGCCCTAAAAACGCCTGAAGAGATAGAAAGTATGAGGCTAGTACCATATGCTTCCGCTGTCGGTAGCCTCATGTATGCAATGCTTTGTACGAGAGCAGATATCTCACATGTTGTATACATGGTCTCAAGATATCAGTCTAACCCTAGAAAGGAACACTGGACTGCGGTCAACCATATTCTCAAGTATCTTAAACGGACTAGAGATTATAGGCTTGTTTACCAGTCAGACAGTCTAGTGTCTTTGGGTTATACAGAATCGGATTTCTAGGCTGACAGAGACGAGTAGAAGTCTACCTCGGGTTATGTGTTTACCTTGGGAGGTGGAGCCATTTCATGGAGGAGTGCAAAGCGTAAATGCATTGCGGACTCAACCCCCGGAAGGCGAGTATGTGGTCGCCTGAAGCCTCGAAAGAGGCAGTATGGCTCAAGAATTTTCTCCAAGATCTTGATATTGTTCGGGAATTTGCCTAAGGCGATCACGATTTATTGTGATCATGCGGGTGCGATGACAAATTCTAAGGAACCTAGATCTCACAAGGCGTTTAAACACATAGGCCGGAAGTACCACATTATACGAGTATTCGTAAATCGAGGTGACGTGGTGATTGACAAAATTGGAACCGAAGTTAACCTAGCTAATCCTTTCACGAAGAGCTTACCACTCCCGGCGTACGAGAAGCATGTTTGTAGCTTAGGGATGGTAGAGATGCCCCCCACTTAGGACTACAGAAACTTTTGTATAAGTGGGAGAAGATGTCGTGATAGATAGGATAGATAGCTAACATATAGCTGGGTACTAGTTTGTACCTAGATAGCTGAGATATAGACACATTGTATACTAAAAGTTTACTTTAGTATAAGTGGGAGAATTGTTGGGATTTTGTATACTCGGAAGCACTTTTATGCTTGTATACAATGTGTTTTTGTCCTTACCACTTGTTTTATTCTCCTATCGATAAATATGTATATTTGCACATGTTATCCTTTATCTTGTATAAAAGTTAGATTTGTGTGGTGTGTCGGGTATCACAGAAGACAACACAAATTGGTTGAACTGACAAGATATAAACAGTTAACACAATTGAGATAACTTAAGGATGAAGTTGTCGGTTTAAGCTGCAGTTTAGATAAGAAGTGGCTTGTCTTAGTCGCTTGTCTTTACTTGGTACACTTAAGGTGGTGTATTGAAGGATCACGATGAGATGTGTTCTCCTAACCGACCTTAGTGGAGAACCAAGATCTCGGTGACTTAACCGATCTTAAGCTTGGTAAGACTTCACTGAGTGCATTTGGCTATCTATCACTTTGACCTACTATGGTGAACGTCCAATGAGCGACCGGATCTACGTATCTTGGGTGTTAGTAGTCATTTGTGGCTCAGCCGTGGTTGTCCGTATCTTGCGGCCGTATCCCGGGGAATGGGTTGATAATATCCCCCGAGGAACTCGAAAGGATTAGCACACTAAACCCGGTCGGTTGATTAAGTTCGGGTGTGTTAATAAGGTCGAGTGGTACTACTCGGAGAATATAAGATGTTAATTAATTTAAGCGAACAAGAAGCTTAATTAATTAACGGATATTTCTATCTTAAATACGGAGATCGATTAAGTCTAAAATACAAGCCCTTGCTCAAATTGGGATAAAGGGGTAAGTCAGCACGGATTCTCTAGTAGAATGAATCTATGTTAATTAATTAATTTTGCTCTGGCGAGCATGGATAATTAATTAATTGGAGGCCCAAACTTTATTTCTTGTATTGGATCCTCGATCCGGCCCAATTAGTTGCCTGTAATTTATTATCTCTCAGAATTCATTATTAATGGATTAATGTATTTTACATTATTTAATAATGTTATTTATCTGGAATTAATTGGCTGGGCCAATTAATTGATAAATATTAGTAACCCAATAAATTAATTAATTATATTATGGGCTGATTTAATAGAAGCCCATTGGATTATAATTAAATTAATGGGCTACAAATATATTAATATTATATAGGTTTTTGAAGCCTATATATATTAGTATTTTGTTCAGAAACTCACACAATTGATTCATAAAAATCGAGAGTGGCGTGAGTTTATAGAGAGAGAATAAATTTATTTTCTTCGATCTCTCGACCACCCGGAGGGAGAAAAGGCCGGACACACGATCGAAGATCCGACACAGGAGCAACAATCGGAGCCGGGACAACACACCATGAGGAAGGTAGCCTTACTGTAAACCCTATTATTCCTACACCGGGCACGCCTCAGCAGAATGGTGTGTCAGAGAGAAGGAACCGAAGTCTCTTAGAGATGGTTTGGTCGATGATGAGTTATACAACTTTGTCAGTTTCCTTTTGGGGATATGCCCTAGAGACTGCAGCATACTTGCTGAACCGTGTGCCTTCCAAGTCGGTACAAAAGATCCCTTTTGAGTTGTGGAGCGGGCACAAACCCAGTATGCACCACTTAAGGATTTGGGGTTATCCTGCTTATATGCTAAATAGGCAGGCCGACAAATTAGAATCACGTTCAGAAGTGATGTTGTTTATAGGGTTTCCGAAGGAAACGAAGGGTGGATACTTTTATGATCCTAAAGAACAGACGATCGTTGTTAGCCCTAATGATCGGTTCTTAGAAGAGGATTACATTAGTAACCATAAATCTCGAGTCGACATCATCCTTGAGGAATTACAAAGTGGTCGAGTTCCACTTGAACAACCAGTTGTGCAAGATAGTACTCCACGAGTAACTGCACAATCTGTTAACACAGCGCCTGACACTGTTCGACGTAGTGGGAGGGTGATATTTACACCTGATCGGTATATGTTCATTGGGGAGATGTTGGATCATCTCCCGACAGATGAACAAGATACCGTGGATCCCTGGACTTACAACGAAGCAGTGGGAGATGTAGATGCAGATTCCTAGCGAATCGTCATGGACTCAGAATTTAAGTCCATAATTGATATGGATATATACGAGATCACTGAACTACCTGAGAGCTGCAAGGCTATTGGTAGTAAGTGGGTATACAAGAGAAAGAGAGAGGACCGAATGGAGAGATCTTGGCGTTTAAGGCCAGGCTAGTGGCGAAGGGTTTTACCCAGAAAGAAGGTATCGATTACGAAGATACCTTCTCGCATGTAGCAATGATCAAGTCTATTCGGATTCTCCTTCCCATATCAGCTCACATGAACCTAGAGATCTGGCAAATGTATGTCAAAACCGAATTCCTAAATGGTCACCTTGAAAAAGGTAGGGACATCTACATGAAACAACCAGATGGTTATGTGAAGAAGGGCGAAGAGCATCTAGTTTGGAAGCTTAAGAAGTCTATTCATAGACTTAAGCAAGCTTTCCGGTTATGGCACCAGCGTTTTCGACGAGGTAGTCAAATCCTATGGATTTGTATCCTGTCCTAACGAGGTGTGTGTACCGTATTTGTGTTAACGGATCAGTGGTGTTTCTTGCATTTTACGTAGATGACATCCTTCTCATTGGCAACAATGTTGAAGTGTTATCAGACGTAAAGCTGTGGTTATCCGAGAAGTTTCAAATGAAGGACTTAGGTGAAGCTGCTTAAATCCTTGGGATCAAAGTTATCCGAGATCACCAGAAAAGGATGTTAAGCTTGTCACAAGTGTCCTACATTGACACTGTTCTTGCTCGTTTTAGCATGCAAAAAGCCAAGAGAGGTTTAGTACCTTTCAGACATGGCAGTTTTCTATCCAAGAGTCAGTGCCCTAAAATGCCTGAAGAGATAGAAAGTATAAGGCTAGTATCATATGCTTCCGCTGTCGGTAGCCTCATGTACGCAATGCTTTGTACGAGAGCAGATATCTCATATGTTGTAGGCATAGTCTCAAGATATCAGTCTAACCCTAGAAAGGAACACTAGACTGCGGTCAAGCATATTCTCAAGTACCTTAAGCGGACTAGAGATTATAGGCTTGTTTACTAGTCAGACAGTCTAGTGTCTTTGGGTTATACCGAATCGGATTTTTAGACGGACAGAGATGAGTAGAAGTCTACCTCGGGTTATGTGTTTACCTTGGGAGGTGGAGCCATTTCATGGAGGAGTGCAAAGCAGAAATGCATTGCGGACTCAACCATGGAAGCAGAGTATGTGGCTGCTTCAGAAGCTTCGAAAGAGGCAGTTTGGCTTAAGAACTTCCTCCTGGATCTTAATATTGTTCAGAATTTGCCTAAGGTGATCACGATTTATTGTGATAATGCGGGTGCAGTGACAAATTCTAAGAAACCTAGATCTCACAAGGCGTTTAAACACATAGACAGGAAGTACCACATTATACGAGTATTCGTAAATCGAGGTGACATGGTGATTGACAAAATTGGAACTGAAGTCAACCTAGCTAATCCTTTCACGAAGAGCTTTCCACTCCCGGCTTACAAGAAGCATGTTCGTGGCTTAGGGATGGTAGAGATGCCCCCCACTTAGGACTACAGAAACTTTTGTATAAGTGGGAGATGTCACGCCCCAATTCCCGAAGGAAGGAAAATGGGCCGAAGCGCGACTGGGGAGGGGTGAAAGAAGCGGGAAAGAAAGGGGAAGAAATTGAAACATCTGAAATTCAGTAGCACTTGTATTTATATAATTAAGATCAAACTACCTCGGTAGAAACAAGAGAGGTAGAGCATAATATACATATCGATACAGCGGAAACGTCTCAAAATAGACAGAAATTTGTACAATAACACAAACAGACCAACTCAGCACCGTCGCCTCCACACTGCCGTCTTCAGCCTGCCAAATCATTTTTGGAAACATTTAGGCTGAGCACTAATGTACTCAGTGGGTAATGCAGCTGATAATAAACCTCCAAAAAATCCTTTTCAAAATCATGAAATGTTCATGCATTACTGGTATTACATAGACAGTTTTAAAATCGAAAGCAGTCTATGTATACCAAAACTTTCACTTGGCCAAAACTTTCTTCCTCAGCTATTGGTGCATTCTATACTTCTCGTTAAACTCGGGGAAACACATTCAGCTGAGAGTAACCTCGTTCCCTTCATTAGGCTTGGGAAAAACAGATTCTCCCAAGCCTAAATTCGTGACGTTTGGTGTACACTAACCCTGGCTACGTCTAGCTCAGGATCCGATCGTATTCAATACTTATGGGCAGAGCCCATTTTCATTCAAGTAGATGCACAATTCCAATAGTGAGCGAAACAATTTTCATGAACATTCATAAACTTTAACTTGCATAAATATCAGAGCTTAATAACTCAAGCATAGATTTCGTAAGTAAAATATAACCCATCTTGTTCTTCTATGCTGACTTGCTTTAATCTTTTCGGTTTTTCCTGGGGATCTACTAGTTGCACTGCTGAATTCTCGTATAAAAATTGTGATGGTAATTTAGCAGGTTCATCTACTATTTATAGGGCAATTTATGCTACTGAATCACCATAGCTAGGTATAGGTATAGCTTTGCATGGTCACTCTATAACACTTACATGAAGCCACGAAATGGAGTAACTCAATTCCATTTTTGCTTCCTTTGTCTTTATCATTCAGCATGAGGTCAGCAAGCATGAGGTGGAATATCAGCCTCTATTTCTTTTCAATCTTCTCGGTTGAAATAAATCCTTTCTTTTCCCTATAACTATTTCAGCAACTAATCTGTTATTAAACTGGATTATCAAAACTTGGGGATATCACATCCATTCCTCCTTAAAAAAAATTTGTCCCGAAATTTACATTTCTTTGTAAGATAATTCAGGATATTGGGACATGATTCTTTCTTCTAGTTCCCATGTAGCTTCTTCTTGCCCGTGATGGTTCCATTCCACTTTTACCAATGGAATTTGCTTGTTCCTCAAAACTTGGATCTTACAGTCAAGAATTTGAGATGGTCTTTCTTCATAGCTCAGATCTGGTTCTAGAATTACCTCTTCATGTTTTATTACGTGCTTAGGATCATACACGTACTTCCTAAGTTGAGATACATGGAAAACATTATACACATTCCCCACATTAGGTGGTAGGGCTAACTGATATGCCACAGGGCTTCTCCGCTTTAGGATTTCAAAAGGTCCTATGTATCTAGGAAGTAACTTGCCCTTTTTACCAAATCGTATAATTCCTTTAGAAGGAGATACTTTGAGGAAAACATGATCGCCTTCATTAAATTGTAACTCTGTTCGTCTCGTATCAGCATAAGATTTATGTCTGTCTTGAGCTTCTTTGATCCTTTGCTTGATTTGATCAACTTTATCAACCATCTGTTGAATTAGTTCTGGTCCCAAAAGTTTTCTTTCACCAACTTCATTCCCAATAAAGTGGTGATCTGCACTTCTTGCCGTATAATGCCTCGTATGGTGCCATTCCAATCGTTGCTTGATAACTATTGTTATAAGCAAATTCTATAAGAGGCAATAAGTCTTCCTAGTGTCCACCTCTATCTATAATTACGGCACGTAACATATCTTCTAAGATTTGTATCGTTCTTTCAGATTGTCCGTCGGTTTGGGGATGGAAAGTTGTGCTGAATTTCAGCTTGGTGCCCAAAGCTTCTTGAAAGCTAGTCCAGAATTTTGACGTGAATCTAGGTTCACGATCAGATGTAATTGACACTGGTATTCCATGTAATCGCACTATTTCTTTTATATAGAGTTTCGCGAATTTCTCCAACCCAAATGTCATCTGGACCGGTAAAAAGTGTGCAGATTTGGTTAAGCGATCTACTATAACCCAAATAGCAGTATTTCCACGCATAGACTTTGGTAGACTGACTACGAAATCCATATTAATGTGTTCCCATTTCCACTCAGGGATTGGTAGTGGTTGTAATAGTCCATATGGTCTCTGATGCATAGCTTTCACTTGTTGGCATGTTAAACACCGCTCCACAAATGATGCTTTGTATTTCTTCATTCCGTTCCACCAGAAGTTTTGTTTCAGATCTCTATACATTTTTGTACTTCCCGGGTGACCAGTATAAGGAGTGTTATGAGCTTCACTCATGATTACATCTTTTAATTCTTCATTTTGAGGCACACACAGTCTTCCATTGAATAAGAGAGCGTTATCCTTAGCCTCAGTATACCCTTTAAGTTCATCTGATCTTGCGGTTACGCGCATTTTTTCCAAAAACTCATCCGCTTTCTGCGCACTTATGATTCTTGTCCTCAAATCTGGTGTAGCTACAAGTGTGGCTACATATCCGGATATCCTATCCGGAGGGCGAATCACTTCCAAACTAAGGTTGTCAAAATCACGAATCAGTTCCTCCTGTTGAGTAATTAAATACCCTAGTTTGGATTGGCTTTTTCGACTTAAGGCATCTGCTACCACGTTTGACTTACCCGGATGGTAGCTGATGGTGCAATCATAATATTTTACTAGTTCGAGCCATCTTCTTTGTCGCATGTTAAGGTCCTTTTGCTCGAAAATGTATTTTAGGCTTTTGTGGTCTGTGAATATTTCACACTTAACTCCATATAAATAGTGCCTCCAAATTTTTAATGCATGAATGACGCGGCAGCTAGTTCCAAGTCATGGGTAGGGTAATTCAGTTCATGGGGTTTTAGCTGGCGAGATGCCTAGGCTATTACTCTTTGATTTTGCATTAGGACACGCCCAAGTCCTAACTTTGATGCATCTGTGTACACAACGAATCCTTTATTTCCTTCTGGAATAGCTAATACGGCTGCTGTAGTTAACTTTCTTTTGAGCTCTTGAAAACTTGCCTCAGACTCTGCTGTCCAAACAAATTTTGATCCTTTCTTGAGTAACTGTGTCATTGGTCTAGCTAGTTTTGAAAATCCTTCAATAAATCTTCTATAGTATCCCGCTAAGCCAAGAAAACTTCGGATTTCGTTAACGCTGGTTGTGGATTTCCAACTATTTACTGCTTTCACCTTAGCAGGATCAACCTTAATTCCCTCTGCAGACACAATATGTCCAAGAAACATTACCTCCTTGAGCCAAAATTCACATTTGCTGAATTTGGCATAGAGTTTCTCTACACGAAGTATTTCAAGGATAATCCTTAGGTGTTCTTCATGCTTCTGTTTATTCTTCGAATAAATGAGGATATCATCTATAAATACTAAGACAAAATTGTCCAAGTATGGGTGGAAAACTCGATTCATCAAATCCATAAAGACTGCAGGGGCATTTGTTAGTCCAAAAGGCATTACAGTAAATTCGTAATGGCCATAACGCGTTTTGAATGCAGTTTTAGGAATATCTTCTTTTCGTACTTTCAATTGATGATATCCGGATCGTAGATCAATCTTTGAAAACACGCTGGCGCCCTTAAGCTGGTCGAACAAATCATCTATCCTTGGTAAGGGGTATCTGTTCTTGATAGTTGATTTGTTTAGCTCTCTGTAGTGTATACACATCCTCAATGTGCCATCTTTCTTTTTCACAAAAAGAATTGGTGCTCCCCAAGGGGATACACTAGGTCGGATGAAACCTATATCCAAAAGTCCTTGTAATTGCAATTTAAGTTCTTGCAATTCTTTAGGAGCCATTCTATACGGTGCCTTAGATACTGGAGCAGCTCCAGGTTCTAAGTCTATAGTGAATTCCACTTGTCTATCCGGAGGTAAGCATGGTAAGTCTTTTGGAAATACATCCTCAAATTCATGAACCACTGACACCTCTTCAATTTTCTGTTGTGACTTCAGTTCTCCAGTTGAATTGACTAGGAAAGCCTTGCAATCTTTTCTCCTTAGTATCTTAGCAGCTTCCAGTGCAGAAATTATTGCTACTTCTTTGCCCATTTTTACGCCATAAAAGCTTGTTTCTTCTTTCCCAATCGGCTGGAAAGTAATCTTCCTCTCGTGGCAATTTATTGTTGCGAAAGACGTTCCTAACCAGTCCATTCCTAGGATTATATCAAAGTCTTCCATAGGGAGGGTATATAGATTTGCCTTAAGCTTCTCATCCCCTATGTTAAATTCTAGGTTCGAGCACATATGTTCTGAAGTCATTGTATTTTATGCAGCAGTTCTAATTTCTAAGGTATGGTTCGCTATTTCTGGAATCAATTTCAATTTTTCGCATGCCAGATTAGAAATGAAGGAATGAGATGCTCCTGTATCAAACAATGTTATGACAGGTATATTAGAGACATTGATCATACTTGCCATATTTCCAGGAGCTCGTGCAGCCTGTTGTTGATTAAGGGCATAAGCTCGAGCCCTTTGAGGTGGCCTTTGTCCTGGATTTTGTTGAGGGTTCCTGGGTTGATTTTGGTTTTTTCTCGGGGGACCTCCTTGATATGGTCTGGCTGGCATTCCTTGCTGGTTTACAGGACAATCTCTAATATAGTGGCCCTTCTGACCACATCAGTAACAAGTATTATTACCGACTTTGCATATGCCGAAATGATTCTTACGACAATTCTGGCAAAACGGTCTTTGTTGGTGTTGATCTTGTTGTCTTTCTTGGTTATTCCCCTGCCACGGCCTTCTTCCTTGGTTATTATTAAAATTCCTATTTCTATCATCCCTTCTACGCTTGTTATCAAAGGTTCGGATAGGTACTATCACAGGTACTTTCTTCTCTTCTGGCATCATTTCCTCGCTGTCCAGTGCTCTACTCAAAGATTGAGCATATGTCAATGGTCCTGAACTGGCCAATGACATACCTATTTCAGGTCGTAGACCTCTCCTAAACTTTTCAGACCTCTTCTCTTCCGTGTCTGTCAAGTCTGGAGCGTATCGATATAGTTGATTAAACAACCTATCATATTCTGTAACCGTTCTTTTTCCTTGTTGCAGATTCCAGAACTCTGATTGCTTCTTAATATGGTAACTCAAAGGTATATACTTACCGTTGAATTCCTTCTTAAAATCTTCCCATTTAAATGCTTCCCATTGTGGTGGTGACAACGTTCTTCTTGTTGATTCCCACCAATAACCAAACCCTCCTCGTCAATTGGTATAGCGCACATGTTACTCTATCCTTATCCGAACAACCCATATAGTCGAATATTCGTTCGAAAGACCTGATCCATTTTTCTGCTTCTATAGGATCTCCCATTCCACAAAAAGTAGGTGGATTTTGCCTTAAGAAGTCATCTCCTGCTCTAGGTCGCGGTATATCCTCTGCTCCATGTTGTATTGGAATCTCTTGACGGCCTTCTCTTGCATTATGGGCTTCAGGTTCTCCAACAATTTGAACTTCAGGTTGCGACATTCTGATGATTATAATATTATTAGGACAATATCTGAAAATATCCAATAAGATTTTGAAAGAAACTTATTTATAGTGCAATAATAAAACACTTGTATTTTGGAGAAAACTTCATATATTAAACGAAAATTTTCGTTACATCAAACATAATTTACAACCTTCAAACTACAATACTATCATACGGGCAATAGATACAACAAAAGAATGCCCGATTTTACAAGCAAGAAGGGCAAAAGAACCCACAAGGATGTACAACCTTTCAAGTATACTATACACATAGTTAAAAACTACTTATATCCGGTTATCTACATGTTAGGATCTTCCTCTACTACTTCCTTCCCCTTTCCCCGTTCAACGGCATCATGTGTGCCTTTCCTTGCCATCTCTCGTGTTCTAGGAGTATGAACTTGCTCCTCAGCGGGTAACTCTTGCGGTGGTATTCTCATAGACGGTCCTGCCTCATATACTTTATCGCCCACGGTAAACAGCAAGAGGGTGTTGTTGTCATTGGGATCATACCCGTCATACTGGAACTGGATATTATGGCCAGAGAATCCCGTTGGGATCGCATTACAAGATCCGGTTTCTGACATAGAGAGTTTGTCACTCATGACCCATTTGTCAAATACTAAGGAGACTAAGGCCGGAAAATTGCAGATAGGTTGGTAGGTAACCGGGTCCCTATAGACACTAATATCTAGCTGATATTGTGTCCAAGCATGCCACTCCGGGGGTAGTTGTTCAATGAGGCAATTAGAAGCCTCAAAGTCTTTGACTTCCATCTTGGCCTCCTGCCAAAGTGCGAAGTATTTGGTAACGAATTCACCGATGGAGAGAGCTGGGTCTCTGAAGTAGTTCCTAAACCGATGTACGGGATCTGGTCGGCGAGTAGGGATGCTCTTCCTAGCGGTGACTTTTCCCGCGGCCATCTGCACAACGGTCCTTAATTAAATTTCTCGATTGGCTCAATATGGTTTAAAAAGAACAATATCAAAATTAAGGCAAATAGTATCTGCTATAAAGCTGAAGGAAGAAAGATAATAAGGTTATTGGTTCAGTAGAAATTATTGGCTTAGTCGTATGTTCAGCAGAGAAGTTCAATAGAGAGATTCAGTAGGAAGAAGTTCAGTAGAGAAATTCAGTAGAAACGTTCAGTTGCAACGTTCAGTAGTGTGATTCAGTAGAGGGATTCAGTGGAGATGTTCAGCAGAGAAATTCAGGAGAGAAGTTCAGTAGAAAACTCAGTAGGAGGATTCAGTAGAAAAGTTCAGTAGGAAAGTTCAGTAGAAAGATCCAGTAGGAAAATTTAGTAGAAAAGTTCAGTAGAAACGTTCAGTATAGAAGTTCAGTAGGGAAGCTCAGTAGCAAGTTCAGTAGAAGAATTCAGTAGAGAAATTCAGTTCAGTAGAGGAGTTCAGTAGGAGAATTCAGTAGAAAAATTTAGTAGGGAATTTCAGTAGTAAAATTCAGTAGAAAAGTTCAGTAGGAAGGTTAATAGAAAAGTTTAGGAAAAATTCAGGTTTAGTAGCATTTTCGGGTTCAGTAGCTAGTTCAAGTCCAGTAGTGACGCAGTCAAAAAAACCGTCGGACAGCTAGCGCTAATTCCGAATCAAAAATCAAGCTTGTAAGCGCAAAACTTGTGTAACAAGATAGTCTGGAATCCACCAGAGAATTGAGAAAATTCTCGAAATTGATATTAGGGTAAAAATTTGCGGCTGAAGTCTTACAAATACATATAAATACTGCTAGAAAAGACCTAATGGCAAAAACGTAGATAAACTGAAAATTCGAAAATATTAAAATGCTGATTCGGGCCTTAGATGATCTCAAACGCTGTTTCGAGCCCATACCTCCCAACATAATGGTGAGTTGCGTTCGGAACGCGATTCCCTTTCCGAAAAGGTATTATGGAGCCGAAACGGACACCGAACACCCATTCTGCATTTGCGTCTACACTGCTCCCGCATCAAATAGCGAGTTCAGATTCAGTAGTAGGTTCAGGTTCAGTAGTAGATTCAGTAGAGTAGTTCAGTATGGTTCAGTAGATAGGTTCAGGTTCAGGTTCAATAGTAGATTCAGTAGAGTAGTTCAATATGATTCAGTAGATAGGTTCAGGTTCAGGTTCAGTAGTAGATTCAGTAGAGTAGTTCAGTATGGTTCAGTAGAGGTTCAGTAGAGTAGTTCAGTATGGTTCAGTAGTACCCAAATCCACATTCAAGTGTACTCTATCCCTGAGAGCCCGCCTCATCAGAGGACCCACAATTCTTTACCACAATTAAATAATTATCTTCCAAAACTTTTTATCATGCAAACTTACAAGTCTCAACATAAAATCACGCCTTTAACAAGGTACTCTCCATCTCATTCTTTTAT
Organism: Lavandula angustifolia; assembly: GCA_028984105.1. Taxonomy (NCBI): domain Eukaryota; kingdom Viridiplantae; phylum Streptophyta; class Magnoliopsida; order Lamiales; family Lamiaceae; genus Lavandula; species Lavandula angustifolia. Next base: position 16,777,214 of record CM054807.1, on the reverse strand, counting down.
TGCGTCGTAAGGGCTCACATGTCCCTAACACGACCAATAATTTCACATTTCAGATACTCATTCTCTCTTTACATTCTCTTCATTTCCTCATTTATTCTCCATTTTCAACTTGAAAATCCCTTTTTAAATTTCAATGGCAGCGGAGAGGGTGCTGAGAGTCACTGAATAACATCGGAATCTAGATTTTCTTTGAATAAAAATTTACATTTGAAACATTGAAGTCTAGCGAATCAAATCTAGACTTCCTTGAATGATAATGCATATCCTGGAAACAATCTCCGGATTCGTCTACTGAACTCAGTAGACAAGTTCAGTAGCTTGCTGAACTCAGTAGAATAGAAAGTTCAGTAGAATAGAAAGTTCAGTAGCTTGCTGAACTCAGTAGAATAGAAAGTTCAGTTGAACTCAGTAGCAGAAACAGACGGCAAAATATACCAGAGACCTTAAGTCAAAGGACCAAGAACTTCAGCTCTGATACCACTCCGTCACACCCCAATTCCCGAAGGAAGGCAAATGGGCCGGAGCGCGACTGGGGAGGGGTGAAAGAAGCGGGAAAGAAAGGGGAAGAAATTGAAACATCTGAAATTCAGTAGCACTTGTATTTATATAATTAAGATCAAACTAGCTCGGTAGAAACAAGAGAGGTAGAGCATAATATACATATCGATACAGCGGAAACGTCTCAAAATAGACGTGAATTTGTACAATAACACAAACAGACCAACTCAGCACCGTCGCCTCCACACTGCCGTCTTCAACCTGCAAAATCATTTTTGGAAACATTTGGGCTGAGCACTAATGTACTCAGTGGGTAATGCAGCTGATAATAAACCTCCAAAAAATCCTTTTCAAAATCATGAAATGTTCATGCATTACTGGTATTACATAGACAGTTTTAAAATCGAAAGCAGTCTATGTATACCAAAACTTTCACTTGGCCAAACCTTTCTTCCTCAGCTATTGGTGCATTCTATACTTCTCGTTAAACTCAGGGGAAACACATTCGACCGAGAGTAACCTCGTTCCCTTCATTAGGCTTGGGAAAAACAGATTCTCCCAAGGCTAACTTCGTGACGTTTGGTGTACACTAACCCTGGCTACGTCTAGCTCAGGATCCGATCGTATTCAATACTTATGGGCAGAGCCCATTTTTATTCAAGTAGATGCACAATTCCAATAGTGAGCGAAGCAATTTTCATGAACATTCCTAAACTTTAACTTGCATAAATATCAGAGCTTAATAACTCAAGCATAGATTTCGTAAGTAAAATATAACCCACCTTGTTCTTCTATGCTGACTTGCTTTAATCTTTTCGGTTTTTTCTGGGGATCTACTAGCTGCACTGCTGAATTCTCGTATAAAAATTGTGATGGTAATTTTGCAGGTTCATCTACTATTTATAGGGCAATTTAAGCTGCTGAATCACCATAGCTAGGTATAGGTATAGCTTTGCATGGTCACTCTATAACACTTACATGAAGCCACGAAATGGAGTAACTCAATTCCATTTTTGCTTCCTTTGTCTTTATCATTCAGCATGAGGTCAGCAAGCATAAGGTAGAATATCAGCCTCTATTTCTTTTCAATCTTCTCGGCTGAAATAAATCCTTTCTTTTCCCTATAACTATTTCAGCAACTAATCTGTTATTAAACTGGATTATCAAAACTTGGGGATATCACAGGAGAAGATGCAGTGATAGATAGGATAGATAGCTAAAATATAGTTGGGTACTAGTTTGTACCTAGATAGTTGAGATATAGTTGAGTACTAGTTTGTACGTAGAACTGACACATTGTATACTAAAAGTTTACTTTAGTATAAGTGGGAGAATTGTTGGGATTTTGTATACTGGATGCAAATTTTATTCTTTTATACAATGTGTTTTGTCCCTACCACTATTTTATTCTCCTATCTGATAAATATGTATATTTGCACATGTTATCATTTATCTTGTATAAAAGTTAGATTTGTGTGGTGTGTCGGGTATCACAGAAGACAACATAGATTGGTTGAATTGACAAGATATAAACAGTTATCACAGCTGAGACAACTTAAGGATAAGTTGTCGGTTTAAGCTGCAGTTTAGATAAGAAGTGGCTTGTCTTAGCTGCTTGTCTTTACTGGTACACTTAAGGTGGTGTATTGACGGATTACAGTGAGATGTGTTTTCCTAACTGACCTTAGTGGAGAACCAAGATCTCGGTGACTTAGCTGGTCTTAAGCTTGGTAAGACTTCAGCTGAGTGCATTTGGCTATCTATTACTTTGACCTACTATGGTGAACGTCATCGCGACCGGATCTACGTATCTTGGGTGTTAGTAGTTATTTGTGGCTCAGGCTGGTTGTTTGTATCTTGCAGCCGTATCCTAGTAAAATGGGTTGATAATATCCCCTGAGGAACTCGAAAGGATTAGCACACTAAACCCGGCCGGTTGATTAAGTTCAGGTGTGTTAATAAGGTCGAGTGGTACTACTCGGGAATATAAAATGTTAATTAATTTAAGCTGTCAGTGAGCTTAATTAATTAACAGATATTTCTATCTTAAATATGAAGATCGATTAAGTCTAAAATACAAGCCCTTGCTCAATTTGGGATAAAGGGGTAAGTCAGCACGGATTCTCTAGTGGAATGAATATGTGTTTATTAATTAATTTTGCTCTGGGTTGAGCATAGATAATTAATTAATTTGAGGCCCAGCTTTATTTCTTGTATTAGATCCCTGATCTGGCCCAATTAGTCGTCTAGTTATTTATTGTCTCTCATAAATCATTATTAATGGATTAATGTATTTTTACATTATTTAATAATGTTATTTATCTTGAATTAATTCGCTGGGTCAATTAATTGATAAATATTAGTAGCCCAGTGGATTAATTAATTATATTATGGGTTAATTATGTGGAAGCCCATTAGGAATATAATTAAATTAATGAGCTACAGATATATTAATATTATATTGGCTTTTGAAGCCTATATATATATATGTATTTTGTTCAGAAACAGAGACATACATACACATAAATCACGCATGCGTGAGTTTTTAGAGAGATATAAATCTTATTTTCTCCAGTTCTCTAACCAGCCAGAGGGAGAAAAAGGCCGGGACACAGATCAGAAGATCTGACACGGGAGCAACAATCAAAGCTGCGACAACATACGAAGGAGGAAGGTAGCGTTTCTAACCATCAATTATCCTTCAGTCGGCCTGCCTATTTAGCACATAAGCAGGACAACCCCAAATCCTTAAGTGGTGCATAGTGGGATTGTGCCCGCTCCACAACTCAAAAGGGGTCTTTTGTTCAAACTTGGAAGGCACACGGTTCAGCAAGTATGTTGCAGTCTCTAGGGCATATCCCCAAAAGGAAACTAGCAAAGTTGCATAATTCATCATCGATCGAACCATCTCCAAGAGAGTTCAGTTCCTTCTCTCTGACACACGATTCTGCTGAGGCGTGCCCGGTGTTGTCAGCTGGGATGTAATCCCACATTCTGTCAAGTAATCCTTAAACTCGTTGGACAGGTATTCCCCACTACGATCAGATCGTACTGTTTTGATTTCTTTACCTAGCTTCTTCTCCATTTATGCCTTGAATTCCTTAAAAGTTTCAAAGCAATCCGACTTGTGGCGAAGAAGGTAAACATATCCATACATCGAGTAATTGTCGGTAAATTTGACGAAGTACTCATACCCTCTACGAGGTTGTGTAGACATGGGTACACACAAGTCAGAATGAATCAAACTTAGTGCTTCTGTGGCTTTGTAACATTTTTCCTTAAAAGGCCTAGTCACCATCTTTCCTTCCAATCCGAATTCGCAAGTTGGAAATGGTTCAACTTGGAGAGACTTCAATGATCGATATTTCCCCAGCCTTTGGATCCTATTCAGATTGATGTGAGCTAGTCGTAGATGCCATAGATAAGTTTGGCTTACCTTAGAAGACTCTTTCATCTTCTTAGGATTTGATGATGAGGGAGCAACATTAACAGAATTACGTGGTTTAGAAGTAATAGTATAAAAAGATTCGCTTAATGGCCCACCACATATAAAATCATCGTCTTTCATGATAGAAACTTCACTATCAAAACTTGATTTATAACCATCCATGGTATAGAGTTTTGAAACAGAAATTATGTTTCACTTAAACTCAGGCACATATAAAACATGTTTAAGTACTAAAACAGAACTATCAAAAGATAGATTTAAATCTTCAATAGCAATTGCAGGAACTCTCGATCCATTGCCCATTGAGACTACCACCTCGCCATCACTCAATTCCCTTTTCTGCAAGAAACCTTGCAAGGTGTAACAAACATGATCAGTTGCCCCCGAATCAACTACCCATTCGTGTGTAGAAGAGGAAACTAGAACAATCTCAATTACAAGAGCGACTCGCGTCTCTTTCTGTTTTGCCTTGACATCTAGATAGTAACTCTTCCAGTGTCCTTTCCTACCATAATTGAAGAACCTTCCTTTCTTCTTTGGCATTCGCATGCCGCCGATAAGGACCGTCTTCTTACTCCCACTGCTCTTCTTGAATTGACCACCATTTCTACTCTTTTTCTGGTTTCCGCCTTTCGGATGATTCCTTGAGCTACTAGGGATATTCAAGACTTGAGCACTCTTGCCCTTTCCTATAACTTCTATGAGCGCTACCAAAGATTTGGGTAACTTATTCATAGTAAACTCGTTCTTAGACATAGCGGTGCTGAAACAGAAGTTCTTATAAGACCTTTGCAGAGCATTTATTGGAGAGGTAAGATATCTCTTCCACTCTATGAAATTATTTAAAATTGTTAAACTCGTTAGGGTTTGGTTGGTGAGACTGTTTAGGAACTCGAAAAATATTCGAACACATATCTGAAAATTATAATTTAAAAGCATGTATGAAATTAATAGTTGCACATAATTCGTAATTAACCATCATTGTAACCTTTTGAAAAACCAATGATAGTTAAATACTCGAATGGCCCTAGAGATCACACTCGTAAGCCACTCAGGTGGACGTTTACTCGTGTACCCATAGACCAAGTTATATACCTAACTCTTTAATTCCAATCCACGTCTAGGTTCTTAAGACGAATGAAATTAATAATCCGATATCTCTGGACCATGTTACTATTAATATTAAAACGCGGGAAGGGATTTCTCAGGAAGTTGTACCCGCGGTGACATCTAAGATTTGACCATTAATTAGACCGAATTAACATCAAATTCTCGAAATTGGCATACTTACGCGAACCATACAACATTCAATTTGATTTTATTGGTCATCTTATTTAATTATTATCTGCTAGAGTACTCGTGTTTACTAGACACGTAAGCCACTCAGGTGAACGTTTACGGTTTTGCTCCCACTACTCAATAATAATTAAATATGTCATTAGAAAACTCATCTCACAAAACTCGTGGTTCAAAAATACAAGCAAGCCACTCAGGTATACGTTTACTTATATAATTGTTCCACTTTTGTGTAGGGTCTAATTAATGGAGGTCCGAATTAATGTTTAATATCCAATTCGATTGGAGTCTAATCAAACATTAATTATTTTATTATTTGATTAGTCTTTTTCTTCAAAAGGTTCGTTGAATCATGCATCACCACATAATTCCTAAAACATGCAATTTATAAGCGCACATAATAAAACGTGCTCGCGAAAAATAAAACATGCTTTAAAACGACTTAAATCCTATTTACATGCTTTTCTAAACGCAATTAATCACATAATCGCATGCTAAAGCATAATAAAAATAAATGCGCAAATAGGAAATAAAAACATCGTTATCGGGCTAAAAACAAACAAATAATTCCTATCTATTACATAGCCCGAACAAATACAGATCTTCGATATCTTGAAAAATCTTCGAATTTGGAAACTACATCGAAAACCGCCACGACGCCACATCATTAAGGTGTCTGCCATGTGTCAGACACGTGTACAGCCACATCAGCAAAGGGCTGACATCAGCACACACAAGGGCTGACGTCATCCCCTTCTCCACGTCGGAATCGCACCGTCGCCGCACCTGGCCGTGCTACAGCCCGCCGTCGACAACAGGCGTCACCTGCGGCCTCGCCACCCCTCTGTCAGCACTGGAATCGCGCCGAGCAGGGCTAGGAGCGCGCGCAACTGCGCGTTGTCTGGCCTCATGACTGCGCGCGGCTGCCGCCGCTTCCCGCCTCCTCGTGCGACCGTCTCTGACCTCCCCATCCCTTATCCCTCCAGACGTCACCCAGACGTCTGGTCCGTCCAAGATGGCCGGCGATTTCCACCGCCAACGCTGCAATTTCAGCACGAAGTCGTGCCTACGCCGGTGACAAAGCCTCATTTTCGATCCGCGATTCATTCAATTGATCCATGGGTAATGATCCTTGGACGATTTTCGGCCACCATGAACAGATTCCGACCAAAATCATCCATCAATTTCCCTCAATTTTGAATTTGTCATCGGAAAAATCCATGTTGAGCAGCGAACTTCTAACGTCGATTCTGGTTGCATTTGGGATCTGATGATCCCATACGACCTATCGACGCGAAACCCGTGAGACGAGGAATCCAGAGGTTTAAGTTTATCCTCGATCGGACGCTTGAATCTCCGGGAATCGCCGCCACAAGATGCAGAACCCTAGAAAACTAGGATTTCCTTGTCAATTTAGGGTTTTTCAAGACAACACGACCACTTCTCCTTCCGACGCTATTCCGGACAAATCAGAAATCCGAATGGGTCGTACGACCTATCCAGACGAATCTAACGAAACAACTAGCAAAAATATCCAAACGGATTGGAAAACTCCTTTGGCACGCGCCCCCACGCGCTTCCTGAAATCAGCGGAAGTGATCTGCCCGAAATTAGGTTTCGCCTTTTCCGTCTTTCCGCATCGTAGCGCCTCGATTTTCGTGCATCCCGAACCAAAATACCATACAAAACAGAAAATACAAGTATATACATTGGTCCTATCAACTGCTTGTGGATTTTCTCACAAGAAAAACGTTATAGCGAGGTCAAAACAATGGCTCGCAGGCCGCCCCAAACACGAAAATAGTCCGATAACGATGATAAAAACCCTAGACATGCTCCTAAATAGCAACAATCAGAGCCTAAACCTCGCTCTGATACCAATTGAAGGAAAATAATAAGAGAGGAATTGTACCTTCCTCCGCGTATGTTATTGTAGCTTTGATTGTTACTCGTGTTTCAGATCTTTTGATCTGTGTCCCGACTTTTTCTCCCTCTGGGTGATCAGAGAACTGAAGAAAATCAAGATTTATGTCTCTCTCTCTCAAACGTGTATGCGTATAAGAATTTATATGTCTCTTCTGACAGAATACTAATATATATAGGCTTCAAGAGCTAATATTATATTAATATTTTTAGTCCATTAATTTAATTATATCCCTAATGAGCTTCTACATAATTAGTCTATAATATAATTAATTAATCTATTGGGCTACCAATATTTATCAATTAATTGGCTCATCCAATTAATTTCAGATAAATAATATTATTATATAATATAAAATACATTAATCTATTAATAATGATTTCGAGAGACAATAAATAACTAGGCAACTAATTGGGCCAGATCATGGATCTAATACAAGAAATAAAGCAGGGCCTCAAATTAATTAATTATCTATGCTCAGCCCAGAGCAAAATTAATTAATAAACACATATTCATTCCACTAGAGAATTCGTACTGACTTAGCCCTTTATCCCAAACTAAGCAAGGGCTTGTATTTTAGACTTGATCGATCCCCGTATTTAAGATTAAAATATCCATTAATTAATTAAGCTCACTGACATCTTAAATTAATTAACATCTTATTATATTCATGAGTCGTACCACTCGACATCATTAACACAACTGAACTTAATCAGTCGGCCGGTTTAGAGTGCTAATCCTTACGAGTTCCTCATGGGATATTATCAACCCATTTTACTAGGATACGGTTGCAAGATACAGACAACCAGCTTGAGCCACAAATAACTACTAATACCCAAGATACGTGGATCCGGTCGCGATGACGTTCACCATAGTAGGTCAAAGTGACAGATAGTCAAATGCGCTCAGTTGAAGTCTTACCAAGCTTAAGACCAGCTAAGTCATCGAGATCTTGATTCTTCACTAAGGTTAGTCAAGAGAACACATCTCACTGTGATCCATCAATACACCACCTTAAGTGTACCAGTAAAGACAAGCAGTCAAGACAAGCTACTTCTTATCTAAACTGCAGCTTAAAGCGATAACTTATCCTGAAGTTGTCTCAGCTGTGATAACTGTTTATATCTTGTTAGTTCAACCAATTTGTGTAGTCTTCTGTGATAGGACACACTACACAAATCTAACTTTTATACAAGATAAATGATTACATGTCAAATATATATATTTATCAGATAGAAGACTAAAATAGTGGTAATGACAAAAACACATTGTATACAAGCATAACATTTGTTTCCAGTATACAAAATCCCAACAGTACTTTATATATAAAGGTCTCTATCCTCAAAATAATACACATCTGATTCTCGCTCTCTATATTATTCTCTACTTCTATTTAGTTTATAACATGAAAACCTTTTTAGTTTTGACAAATTATAAAAAAAAATACGAAAAAAATCGGTTAAATTGGTCCTCAATCTTTCAGTATTTAGATATTTTGTCCTAAATAAAAGTATTCCGAAAATACCTTTTAAAAATTATTAATTGATGGTTGACTAACAAAAAATTTAAGAAAATGATCAATTTATTCAAAATTATATAATTTGGAGATCAATTAAAAAATAATAATAAATTGGCTAAACACTCATAAGGGTATTAAAATAATCCGATTTAAAAAAAATTAAAATATAGGAAACTAAATTTATCTCGGGAGAAGATCCAACTTCCAAGTTTGAGGAGAAAGCAGTGTGTGGGGAAAGCAGTGTCCCGAATTATCCAAATCCAGGTTTTCAATATTCAGGTATTCAATTAAACACCTGATTCCCTTTAAATTCTGCAATCAATTTTCAATTGTTTATCGTCAATCTGATCGATGATTAGTACCTATGGCATCTAGGCTTTGTTGGATTATTTAATTCTGTATGAAGTATTTCTGTCTCTGTTTTCTGTTACTTTGAGCTTGTGTTGAACATTCAGTGTAATTACCTAATTGCTCTGATCGTTAAAAATTCGCAGTAGACTGTATTTCTCGTTGTTTGATATATCCATGTTTCTCGTTCTATGTATAAATTTAGAGCAACTGTCTGTTTCTGGCAGTTATTAATGGTTTTTATGATATGTACATGAGTAATGAGGATCCACGCTCAACTGTATATCTTTTACTGTATTAACCGTCTATTTAATGATTCAAGTCGTGATTTCCTCGGCTTTATTGCAAGGTTCTAAAGAGTGGGATAATTATTTGAGAGTATAGAGAGCAGTTTATAAAAGATGGGTGATAATTTGAAGGATAAAATGAACCAAATTGGGCAGCAGTTGAAGATTGGAGGGTCCGAGGTGAAAAGCAAAAGCTCAGTGCTCGTATGAGCTCGATGAGTTTCAAAATTAAAGAATTTTTCCAAGGTCCAAGTCAGACGGACAATCTGATTGAGGAAGCCACTTCTGAGAATCTGGATGAGCCTGATTGGGCCACAAATCTCGAACTGTGCGACATGATCAACCATGGGAGGCTTAATAGTGTCGAGTTCATAAGGAGTGTGAAGACAAGAATCATGTCCAAGAGCCCTAGGATTCAGTACTTGACTCTAGTGTTGCTTGAAACATTCGTCAAGAATTGTGAGAAGGCATTCTCCGAGCTTGCGGCTGAGAGGGTTCTTGATGAGATGGTGAAGTTGGTCGAGGCCCCTCAGACTTTGGACAATAACCGAACCAAGGCATTGATGTTAATTGAAACGTGGGCGGAGTCTTCAAATGAGTTGCGTTGTAAAGAGACTTACAAGGTAATCTTGCAGTTTTAGTAAGTCGATTCATTTTATTCAGGAAACATTGTTCACAAATGTTTCTTTTTGTGTTGCATTTTAAACAAAAGAGGGAGAAAGCATACGTCTTGAGCGTGATCTATATTGTCCGTGATATTTCAAAATTTCGAGATGTAGTTATACCTGAGTTTCATATTTTAGTTAATTCATATGATCCTTGTATACCATTTCTCAATGCTAACCACCAGCATAGACATTTTGAACCGATAGCCTTATAAAAATCAAGTGAATACTTTGATTTTTACAATCCATGGTGCTATATATAACTGATGTGTATAAGTAGGTTTTCTCATGTATAAGGCAGGTAGTTTTTTCTTTTGTAAGCTTCAACTGTTTGCTGGTTTTTTAGTCATGTATGGTGTTAATTAGAAACTTCTTTTGCTAATGTTTTTCGCAGTTATGTATGGAATTCATAATTCGACTACCAATAGATGTGATCTTACACACAGGAATGTTCCGAAAATAGAAACCTAGACACGTACCAGATCAACTAATATTTCCCTTGCATGCATAAGGATACTATTGAGTATATAAATGTCTCTGCAATTGGAGGAACAAATATCTTTTACTATTTATGATAGTTTATGTCAGTCAGTAGATAATTTGCCAAACTTTGCAACATTAGATTGATTTAATTGAGTCCCCCAATTCTCTGGCTCGAAGAGTTGCAGTTGCTTCACATCACTTTTGACTGTTACCTGTAGAAAAAAATAAACGTGTTGATGATATTGAATATTTCAGATGTTTTCAACTTCTGATTATCTGTTTTTTACTTCTTACTAAATTCCCTTTCATGCCAGAGTTTGAAATCAAGGGGCATAAGGTTCCCTGCCTGCAATAATGAGAGTATCGGTTTTCTATTTACTCCTCCAAGATCAGTTGCTGCATCTGAATCACTTCAAATCCCTGCTCAAAGATTCTCAGCTGAACAAACGAAGGAAGCATTGAATGTGGCAAGGAATAGTATAGAGCTTCTGAACTCTGTTTTATCATCTTCCCCACCGGAGAATTTTCAGCAGGTACTCTTACGTAATTAAACCTGATATATATGTACTATGTGACATGTTTCTCCCTTGGTGTGTAGCTAGGAGCTTGTCCGTATACTCATGTTGGTCATGGACTCATTTAACACAGTCCAATATGCTCGCATTTTTCAGGCCTCTTCCTGCATTTAACCTCCTATGAATATGGCAATGGACTAAAATGGGCTTCGTCATATTTTTCAATAAATTTGTACGAACTTGATGGAGGTTGATGCATCTGTTGGCAAATTCTGAGTAAATCTTGCATTACGAGCCGTTTTAGGCGGCCTTGTCTGATATCGATTATTGATGCCCTATGCAGGATGACTTGACCATCACACTTTCACGGCAGTGTCGCGAGGCTCAATACAGTGTTCAGACAATCATTGAAACTGGTGGTGATAGTGAGACCCTCCTATTTGAAGCACTGAATGTGAATGATGAGATTCAAAAAGTTCTATCCAAATATGAAGACATGAAAGAAACCGTGTGGGTTCCCAAGGAGCCACGGCCAGTTCTGGTACCTGTTGCCGTTGAGCCTGATGATTTAGGTGGGGCAGAGGAAAAAGGTTTGGTCAGAAAACAACAGGATACTCGGGGTGGAGTTCGTGGGAGGAGCAGCGATGAGACAGCTAGTGTCTTATCAGAAGCAGCAGAGAGTTCAGAAGTAAAACACCCCACAAAATATGATGCTGTTGCCAATTGAGTATTCTTGATGCCGGTCAGGTAGTATTCTTTTATTCTTTTTTCTTACTCTTCCTAACTTTTGATTTTGAGTCATAATTAGAGGGAGAATCCCATTCTTTTCTTTGCATCTCTATTGTTTATTCAGATTTTTAAACTGGGTTATGGTGATATCTTAGCACGTTCATGATGGATTATTTTGTTACCGGAGTTATAGAAGCAATGGTATTTGATGGCTGGTTGAGATCTAGGCTTCTTTAGAGGATTTAAGGCGTTTTCATGTTATTTTCAACTTTAGTACCAAAAAGTTTACCAACACCAACCATCACACAAAATATTACATCAAAAGGAGTACCTAATTTGTCATCTTAAACTTATGTAAGTGCCAGTGATAAGAACTGAGACGTATTTTTTTGAGGGAATACACATGATTCTAAATTTTCACACTAAGATTATGGAATCTGATAAGATTGAGAATGAATCTGAGTTCCACATAGAACTCCTGAATACTATCAGTCAGTGCGTATGAAACGTGTGAGCCATTTGCTCTGTGAGAACAACTTTTTAATGAAATAGTGTTTATCTGAGTGTTCCACGTTATATATTCTGTCAAGTAATACAGGTGCTACACCCTTTTTTTCCTGAACTACCGATATTACCCCTGCACCACAAAACATTAACAGTTTTGCCACTCCACAAACTCACAAGTCACAACCCTCCCCCCACATTTTGTCATATACGGCAGCAGGCATACGAATTTGCCCAAATCCATCTCCCCCAACTCTTGCCTCTCACTACCGCCCCGCTGCCACCATCATCACGTCACCTACGTGTCCCATGGAGATCCACGCACATTCCCCCTCGCCCAAACCCCCCCTCCCCGGCCCTACGCCCACCCACCGAAACAGAACTCCTACACTCCACATCTATCGTCACCGCCCTCGGCCTTCAATTAAGTTTACGCCGCTCATCGTCTATCTTCTACCTCCGTCCGAATTCCGTATGTTTTCAGATTATTTGATTTTTCAGGTACTCATTCTCTTCACTCTCTCCCTCATTTGATCTTCAAATTGTTGTATTTAAGAATTTTTCATGACTTCAGTTTATATATCCTATTACAAACAGGGCATAAACAAATGGTTTGCTGAATATCCAAATTGTCGACTTGGGACTGGTACGTAAAATTTCAGGTACACTTACGTAAAATTTCAGGTACACTTTGATAGTCCATGTTGAGGATGAAAGAGGTGAGTATTTCAGTGATTATGTCCTTGTATCAATCATATTCACGGAAAATCTTGACATAATGGAGCAACGAGAACAATGGTGATTAGCTTGCTTTTCTTAAATCTGTAATAAGGGGCTACTAGTTACTCGGCCAAATTGCAGGATTGTCTTACCAATTAATCTCTTGGTGGTTCCTTTTGCTGTCACACGGATTTTTGGTGTGGTTAGCTAGGTTTTGTTGGATGCTGTAGCTTGATGTGATAACTCTTGTTGTTTCTTGACATGTTTTCTGCTTTTATGATTAATAAGGTCGAGAAATTGCGCTGGTAATATACATTCATAAAACTTAAGAAGATTAACTGTTATAGGTGAGAGTTGAAAAAGTTAAGGTGCTTAAATTATTTAGAATGTCCTTTAAGTGCAATATTCACAAATGCTACTCTGAGAATTTCTGGAAAAAATGACCGTGTATGGGTCGGACTTATCCTTTTTCTCTCTGCATAAGCTATAGTGAAGCCGGACTGCCTCGTGATACCCTTATGCAATTTAGAGCTTATGTTTATTTGGCTTGTTTCACTGTCAACTTTCTGACACGTCATTGACCGAACCCTGTATTCGTAATTATTGTTGCCTCATGAATATTTCTGTCCTTCAGAATATGCAAATTGCCTACAAAAGCAAGTTAGCTGATAGTTTACTGCAGGCTTTCCTGTGTCTATGTGTATGGGTTTGGGTTTTAGTCTTCTTAGTTCTTATATACGAAATGTAAATCAAATTTACATGCAAAGATTCTCCTCCTATTTATAGGTAAATCATTGCTAAATAAGGGAGTAGGTCCTTTGAATGTCTCTGGAACAACCTCTGGCACAAATGCTGGAGCAAGCAATTCCTTGCCTTCAATGTTTCCTGCAGGCAGTACGCCACCACTCCCTCCTAGAAGTTCATAATACTTCTGCACATCTTGTAATGTTATCTTACCTGCCTTATATTTTTCTTCTTCTTAAATGGACTAAACATATGTGTATCTATATCATAATGGCGATCCTTTTTGGGATCCTTTTGTGGTATTAATAAGATTTTGTCATTTTCTGCTGGATTTTGAGAATTCTCCTGGGGAGGTCAGATTATTATTATATTTCTTATTGGGATGATAAAGAAGCTTCAGTTTTGCGCCTTGGATATGTATGTCCCGCAATGGATTCCCATTTTCGTTAATTATTTGTCTTTCTAATCAACTGAATAGCAAAGGGTTTTTTATGGTTATTGGTGAATAATACTGACATAAAATTAAAAACAATTCTTAGACCAACTTCTATTTTCTGCCAATAAGCTATTCTACCTTGTAATGCAGGTAAAACCTGAAGTAGTTAGCTGGTCACCACGTATTATTGTGTTTCACAACTTCTTAAGTCCCAAGGTGCGCTCATTATTTCATTTTGTCATTTCCTTGTTCAAAATATTTTTAAGTGTTGGCTGATGCTGTGATATTTTTAAGGATGAATGCACATGACTTTGCAACACTTCCTGAGTTGAGCAAAAGAGATAGATAAACATATACTCACACATATATGTACGATGATTTAAAATTTTAACTTCATTAACTTATCTTTTTATTAGTTTTATATTTTGTTCTGATATTATTAGTGAAAGCAATTAGCCTATTTACAATGAAATGTACAAAGAATTTAATTTTCAATTAAAAAAGTTGCACCTCTGATTAATTCATCCAATTGATTGAACCGACAATAATAGCAAGACTGGCTCGATAATTATCCACTTGTAACTAACCATCTATGAAGCATGCAAGAAATATATTGCACCTTTTGGATTGTGTAAAGGTAAAACATTTACCAATTTAATATATGTATGGTTTATGGATAAATTCTCTATTTTTCCATCCATGAATGTGATTATCTCATGTCCATTGCCAAACCTCGTCTTCAGGTTTCTACTGTAGTAGACGCAAGAACTGGAAAGGTGAGCTACGTTAGTTATAGCATTAGAGTTGAACTCTCAATGTGAATTTCTAATACAAATTCTTCTTCAAACTTTTAGTAACATCAGTTGTTCGTTTACAATTTTCTAATTATTGAATGTACTAACTGAAATTCATGGTATTTGTTCTTATCATCTGGTAAAATCATATGCTTATTGCAAGTAATCGTCTCTCACTTCATTTCATGCAAATGGTCATAGTTTCTTCTGAATGATTTGTGGTACTCTGCACTGTACTCGAACATTGGATGTCTTCATTAGCAGGGCTGCAGGAAGCGATGTGGTTTTCTTTGATATAGTTCTGTCCTCCTTGATGGACATCATTTTGTTGCATCTTTGTAGTTTTGTTCTTCTTAGTTTGCTTATTATGATCTGCTTTAATTAGTAAATACTTTTCTAAGTCTTAGTTTCAGATATCCGTCTTTGTTTCATCATATTTCATACTGTTTCAGGGCATAAAAGGTAAGGTTAGGACAAGCTCTGGTATGTTTAAGTGCTCAAGAAAGGAAGTACCCGATGATAAAGGTGACATGAAGTTTTCACTTCAGTTTGGCATTTATATTCAAGCTTTCTTCTTCTTTTTATTTTAAAAACTGTATTTTGCTTTTTATCAGATCTCTATTTTCAATAAAAGCTACTTACCGTGTTTTCCATATTTTATTGGAAACTGCAATTTTCTTTGATATGCCATCAGGCAATTGAGAAATACCTCCATTCAGATGTTGAATTCTTGTCAAAGAAGACCTCGACCCTGCAAGACAAAAAAAGGTGACTTATACGTGAAAGCATTTAAGTCTATGACTAGTTCACTATCGATCGATCAAAAAGCAGCAGTCCACATTGATTTTTCATAAATAGAACTATGGAAGAACAAGTATCAAAGGGAACTGTCATGAGGCCGTTATTTGTTACTAAAAGAGTTTAGTTCTTTCATCATTACTAAAAGCTTATAAATGCCAACTGCATCAATGCTCCTGAACGAATCAAGGAAAAGAAACTTGATGACAAAACTAAGCTTAGAAATTCAATAGATTTGAGAATCAAAGAAATCGATTTGGGACAAAATCATTAAAAAGAATCCAAAAGTTTGCTTTGATATCATAGAAAACCCCAGATTGATTTCAGTTTGAAGTATTGTACTAAAAAAATTGATGATCTTTGACGTTTGTACTGTTTCAATATTATCAATTCACTATATAGATCAAAGAATAAGAAATCATCCGGGTGGGTCCAATAAATTATAAATACTCAATTAATTGTTTACCAGTCCAAAATAACATGAATTTGTAATACAAAACATAAAAAAGACACATAGTATACCATCTATATTAATAAAAGCATTTTTCCAGATTGTGTAAATCGATAAGAGCTTCGACAAATTGAAGCCACGCAACATTGACAAGCGGAAAAAATGCAGAGATCATCTCGAATTACTCAAGAGATACGGTTATTTCAATCAAATCGAGGTATAGGATTGGGGATTACCGAAAATCATTCCAACCGTGAGGATAACGAAAATGAACTTCGTCGCGGAGGCAGACATTTTCCCAATACATGCACTTTCTCATTTTTTTTATGCCTGATTGCGTCATTGTTTCTTCATATGCCTGATTTCTTTGCACAACATCTATTAAATGTTTGATTAATCTATCTATGTAACAAGTCACAAGTGACAGATATCAAAGTATGGTATGAGTTTTGTGCTCTTTTTGTTAATTGTTAAATGATTAGATTAGGTTTCTGATTTACTAAGCAACTAGAACTCTAGAAGTTCTATTTTGCGATGATATGAATATTTAAATTATTCAGTAGGATTCATGATGTTTCCTATCCTTATTAGTCAAATATATTTTAGGAATCATTAAATCCTATAAATGATTGTTCTGGTCTAATAGATTATTTATAAAGTACTCAAAGTGTTCTGCAGAAAATGATGTGTTCAGTATTCTAAGCATGTGTGTATTGTTTCTTGAATTATGTAGAGTATCTCTCAATGTTATATTACCTGCTCGAGTGGGAGTCTATATTTTGCAACTCCGGATGAGAAAGTTTAGTAGGATTGTGCTAACTTTAATCAGTTGAACTTGGCTTGAGAATGTGTTGAGTTGAGTTAGGAGGTCTAAATATGTATTTTGGTGATGGATTTGTTGGTTCCTGTTCTGATCTCATGGAAGCTTTGCAGGTTGAAGGATTATGTTCCTTTGATTTGTAAGCTAGGAGCCCGGGCTATCAAGAACTTTGAAAAAGGTATAGTTTTTCTTACTTGATGTGTTTTCCACTGAAATTGGCCGTCTTAGGTAAAGAAATTCAATGAACTAAAACTTTTGCTTTTAATGGTAGAAGGAGCCTGAAACATACAAATTGCGTGAGTTTCCCAATATTTATATTTTAGTGAAGCAAATGAAACTGCTCTAGATGTGTTTCTTGATGAATTTGTCTTCGAAATCTGGGGCTATAATTTCCTTGAATTTCTAGGCTTTATAATTTGATTGATGTTGTTTGTAGCATAAGCTAAGGTTGTAATAGAATGTCTGTTTTTTAGGTGGGTATAACTTTGTTGAATTTGAATGGAATAGTTCGTATTGTTCCCTCTATGCGGTATCTCTTTTTATAATTCTTGAACCAGTATGTAGTCGTGGCCTGTAAGTATTTCAAACATCAGCTATAATGTTCAGATTCAATCTCTAAATTCTGAATTTTGGTCTCTCTGTCTACATTAGATAATATTTACATATTTTATTTTCCACTTCTAAGGCCAAAATGTAAAAGCTTTATTGGCTTAGTTAATTTACTAGCAACTACCGCAATCTTATTCGAAACCAGGACTTAAGGTGCTTGATTTACTTCTGTAAGCTTTAGAAACTTCAAATGCACAAGAGATTAGTTTTTGTGTATTTTCTTTACCTCCTATTTTGGATAGATATTTCTGCTTCATGGCTTTAAACTTGGTGTTTCTCACGGTTAACTTGGATTACAAAAGGCTGGTTACTATGTGAAAGATATTTCAATAGGACACAATGTGCAGAAACATAATAAGGGGCCTTACCATCAACGAAGTTCAGTTTCTTGAGAGGAGTTTCGATGCAAACAATAAACTCGAATCAGAAAGGAAAGTTCAACTTGCTAATTGAAATAAGGTGCAAGGAAAGTTTAGTCTCACACGCAGCTTATATAACTTACAGTAATTTAACTGAATAACTTCATTTCACCTAAGAATATTTAGAATTCATTCTTTTATGTTATTCCTTAAGTTCATCTTCAATCCTTCTTCATAACGCCTTAACCAACATACATGTTGAGTTGAGTTCTAGGCTAGGTGTTATTATTGAGTTCTGAGATTGCTGAATTTGGTATGTGAATTCAATTTGGCTTAATTGTGAGAGTAGGTAGGTATTGTACTATTGTGTTTTCCATATGAGAATTTAGTTTGACAAAACATGTATCTATCTTTTTTTATTATACAAATAATTGGCTCGATTGTTGCAAATTATACTTATTTGAATTATATGTCAAAATTCTTGAGATTACAGTTGAATAAATTTTAGAAAAAACTTTAATATTTTTGAATTCAATTAAAATCCTATATATAACACGTTTAAAATCTTCAAATATAACAAATTAAAAAATATAAGTAAAATTATGGGCAGAATTACAACACTCATAAGCTGCGTTAGTAATTTATAAGGATAAACACGCCAATTTCCCGTGTAAAAGTTATTTTTTCTTCTGACACGAGATCTAGACCGTTAAATGCATAGTAAAAGAAAATGCACGTTGCACGACCAGACACGTTTACAAAATGCGTGTTCACGAAGGGGCTGATGACAATATACGTTTACTTTCATGGCCATGCAAATATAATAATATTTAGTTCTACCAATATATAATAAGATATACTCCAGATTTTGTTCTATTTTCTAATTGGGTGTCCCGTAGACCTTGTTCTCTTTGCTAAAAGAACAATATTTTGTGGTTAGAATTTAAACATAATTTAAGGGATCTACTATTTTATACAGAACTAACAACTCTCTTTAATAACCACACCTAAAAAAATGAACAAGATCAAAAAAATGGACAAGATCTCAGGAAAGTTGAGAGTATTAAACTTATTAGTCGATTAGATCTTGATACATAAATAATACCTAGCTTTTTAATTAATTCAATTTGCATAAACAAAATGTGCGCGTGGGCCAGACTGGCTATTTAGGGAATTTAACTTATATTTTGCTATTTAGTTATGTGATTTAACGTGAGACAGTTTGATCGAAGAAAATAGGACGAGCTCCTATAATCGCTTTCAGAGTCTTCAGAGTCTAATTCGAGCTCCATTTCCAACCAGTGACGGACTACAGGAGTCGAAAATTCTTGTCCCGCTCTTATTTTATTTTTATTCATCTCTCACGTTGACAAAATTTCTTTCTTGTTTCTATTTTGACTCTCCGACTAAAAATCTCAATTCCGCCACTGATTCCAACTACATAAGCTCACGACCCTAACTGAAATATTTAATTAACTAAACTCGATCTTTCTAAGCACAAGTACGTAATTCTTAATTATATTTTCCAATGAATTAAAATCTATTTCTAAATTTTATCAAAATAAGTAGTAATACACTTCAACCTAATATCACTAGAACTTGTCCATTATGAGAGAGAAAGAGAGCAGCAAGGCACCGGCTTACGTGTAATAGTCTATCTATTAAAGAACAACTCTATTCCACTATTCATATGAATACCACTCACAAAATCACTGTTCAATCACGATCATATCTATTAAAGTATATTTTTCTTATGTTGCATTGTCAGCCAAGAAAATCTCCCGCATTTTTATTTAGAATAATTCAAATTCTCGATCAAATTATTGAAAATTGACCCGCTACTTGTTATTCTGTAAAAAAAATCGAAATTTCTTAAATTCACACTTAAATTTTACCAATCTCACTGCCAACGTATATTTTTCTTATATTGTCAGCCAAGAAAAAATACGTTTATAAAAGCACCACTACCACTCTACCACTTCTTAACAAGTGAATAACAACAGTGCGAATTATATTTAAAATTTCAGTAGGGGCAATGACCCCACTGCCCCCTAACTGGCTACGCCACTGTTTACACCGTCATAATGTAGATTCCCCTCTTCAATTTCTCACAAATACAAAAGTCCAATATGTTAACTAATCCATGACAAACAAACACAAAATTAGAAATTGGTGTTAATAACTAATTAATAAGATTTGCAAATTTAGAATGTTGTAATCAAATTGTTGTTCATGTGTGTTGTTATAGTATTTCCTCAAGCGATATCTGATATTTGTTCAACCGTTTTACAAAGTTATACTATACCAAAACCAACTCATGCTTTAAATAATTCGTATGACCAGAAGATATCGAAAATCAAAGAACAAGTACCAACCGGGGTTTAAACTTTAATTAAACTTTAACTTGTGGGAGTGACAATGGACCTCTCCTCGTCTCATTATCAACCAAAAGCCTCTGAACTCTCTTCTTTGCCAAATAATGCCAATCAAAATGCTTCAAAATAAACTAGACAAGACAAGTGATGGCATTCAAATAAACCCTTATTAACATACAAGAAAAGACTTGAACAATGGTAATTAAAGCAACCAATTACACAACTCAAGTGCAGGATTCAGGAAAACTGAAATAATACATAATGGTCAGAGTTCTAGGAAAGACATAAGTGCCCGCAATAGCATGATAACGATAGAAGCAACATCTATTGGATCAACTAAGAAGTGAGAGAAGGAATACCCGAATTCTGACAAAATACAAAAAGCAAACTATTGCGGATAAAAAATAATTGTGATAAAATTGTCTAATGCTTTTATTTTCGTAGAAAATTCTAACAATTTTGGAATTAATTGAAATATAAATTCGCTTGAAGTAGTGGACTAAAAGTCATTGTATGAGTTAGGACAAGCTTCTCGCAATTGGTATTAAAAGTTCACTGCGGGTCTTCAAAACATGGTTTTCACCAATCCAAGACTGATTATTCTCTTTTCATATTTGAAAAGGGTCATGTTCATCTTGTTGCTTTGATCTATGTTGATGACGTGATACTTGCAGGCACGGACCTTGCGCAAATCAAAGTTACGAAAGACTACTTGCATGCACAATTTGGCATCAAATATCTAGAAATTCTTAAATATTTCTTAGACATTGAAGTGGCTCGTTCTTCTGCTAGGTTTATGCTTTGTCAACGCAAATATGCCCTTGATATACTTAAGGAAAGTGGAATGCAGGGTTCGAGACCTTGCAGCTCTCCAATGGAACATAATGTCCGGTTTGATAAAAATGATGATGGAGGGAAAATTAATGCAAGGCAATATCAACGCCTACTAGGTCGTCTGCAATATTTAACCGTTACACGTCCCGACATTGTTTATGCAGTTAATGTGTTGAGCTAATTTGTGAGTAATCCGCGTCGTAGCCATCTTGATGCAGTTTATCGCGTACTCCAATACTTAAAGGGAAGTCCCGATCAAGATATTTTTTTACTGGCTAAAGGAGAATTGTTGTTAGAAGCCTACTGTGATGCTGATTGGAGAGTTTGTCCTCTCACTCGACGATCAGAAACAGGTTATTTTATCACTCTTGGCGGTGCACCTATTTCTTGGAAAACTAAGAAGCAAACCGTAGTTGCTCGTTCATCTGCAAAAGCAGAATATCGAGCTATGGTGGCTACGGTGAGCGAAGTATATGGCTACGATGGCTCTTAAAGGATCTTAAGGTTGTTTTGAAATCTCCTACGAAGTTATTTTGTGACAATCAAGCGGCTTAACATATTGCGGCCAATCCAGTTTTTCATGAACGAACAAAGCATGTAGAACTGGATTGTTACTTTGTTTGTGAACGTGTGGAGTCCAACGATGTTGTTACCCTACCCGTTTCTTCTCAGTTGCAGCTTGCAGACATCTTTACAAAAGCTTTGGGGAGTGAACGATTTACTTTTCTACTTGGCAAGATGGGTGTTCATGATCTTCACACGTCATCTTGAGGGGGAGTGTTGACGATATTAATGGGATATTATTGAGATATCTTTAGCATAAGATTAGGCCTTAATCAATCAGATATATTCTAGAATATTGTTGTTGTAAATAATGTTGTATTCTTTCCTTCTTGGTTACTAGGGTTAGGGTTAGTTGGACATGTATTTATATTGTTGTAATCATCCTTTGTAAACAACTTCCGTATAATATAATTTGCGCCTCTCTTTTTATCACATTCTGCTTCTGTTCTATGCTTAAAATGTATTATGTATTGTTGCGGTAATCCAAATTGATAATTGAATTCTGTATTGATAATTGATAAATGTCATGGTTTTGTTCTGCATTATGTTAATGTTTTGTTCTCTAAATCATGAATTGATAATTGTCATGCTCGTATCGTAGTTTGTTAATTCGGTCATCACGATAACCGAACTAATCAATTTACTCGGTTAACCATTAATCGATCGGTTACAAGTACGGTTAGCGGAACTAAGGTTTTTTTCGATATAGGTAACCGATTTCCTATTACGGTTAACCCGTACCCAAACTTATTAACATTCATAAGATGACATAGCGGTTAAAGTTTTTAGCATGTGATCGTCGGTCATGGGTTCAAATCCGATCGAAACCGTTATTTATGAGTTTCCCTTAAGTTATTTTCTCAACCAAATAACTATAGGGGTTCCTCATCTTTAAAGAAAAAACATAACCAAAAATATTGTCACAACCTGACATTACATGCATAATTATCTGTCCATATTCATCATTTCATGCATTCTTAATCTTTGATTATTACGTGAGAGTGCATGAGGAATTAGTGAAGTTTAGTTGCTTGATAAAATCCGCTTTGACAATTTAAGTAATACATCGAGTTAATGAGAGGCTATAGATTGAAACCTTTGTAATATTATAAATGGAGGTGTATGATTTAGGTTTTATATCTTTTGATGAAAATTCTTTTGAATTATAGGTATTTTCATTGAAAACCAAACTAGAAGAAACGCGTAGTAGTTCGAACGAAGGAATCGAGCTTTACATTACGTATGTGATTAGATTGTGTTTAAATGATGTTTAATATGTAT
The DNA here is from genome assembly GCA_028984105.1 of Lavandula angustifolia. Classification (NCBI taxonomy): domain Eukaryota; kingdom Viridiplantae; phylum Streptophyta; class Magnoliopsida; order Lamiales; family Lamiaceae; genus Lavandula; species Lavandula angustifolia. The sequence goes on along the minus strand of CM054807.1, from coordinate 16,754,213 downwards.
GAATATAGTGTGTAGATGGTGTAAAATATGGTAATAGGTCGAATTTAAGTTGCAAGGTAAGAAGGTTTTCTAGAAGCTCACTTTACATCTCATGTTTGGAGTTGATAAACACCTCAACCTTTCTTAGGCATTAAGACTTATTCCCACCAGCTCCTTATCTCATTTTTACACCTCTTAGACACCTAAAAACAGGGGAGACGAATTGGGAGAGTTTCTTTGAAAGAAAAAGCAAGACAATCAAGACAAAGGCAAGGGAACACATCTCTTAACTCCAAATCAGCATAGGTATGATATCTCTTGCTTTAGTTAGGGGGTTTTCGACTTGGTTGCTTATGTTATGGATCCTAATAGTTTATGTTTATGATAAGTAGCATGTTAGGAAGTTAATAATTGAGTATTGGTACCTTAAAATGGAGTTTTGGAAGAGAAATACATCATAGATCAAAATTGTCACAATTTTGCTCCAGATTTGTTGTGCTGTAAGAATAGGATTGTTTTGCCTATGTGTTTCGGTTTTCATGAAGGGTTCCGAACATAAATATCATCTCTTATATGTCTACTAGTTGTGGTTAAAGTTTCAGAGGCTATGAACATGTCTTAATATGCCAAAATGAATAAGAAACTAGATGTATCCATATAACCGCATTGTTCTGGACTTTTATTTTATGCTGCTGTGTTTGGAGGTTTTCACTAACTTGCACTCCGAATATTAAGTTTACTAAAAAATAAAAGTTTTAGGTATTTGTGTTAGCTTTCTATGAGATTTGGAATTATAGTTATATGAGGGCTCTATAGGGAGTTAAGGTCGAAATACAAAAGAGTGTTCTAGATTCCTGCACAGCTTGCACATGTGACTGTATTGCGATTATTTCACTCATTTAGGTTTGTATTTTGAGGTTATGTAAACATGAAAGTTGTATATATTGAAGTTAGGTTTCCAGAACAATTCGATTCATACTTATAAGATATTTATACAGAAAGTTATGGTCAATATAAGGAGGGTTGATCATGCAGAAAATTGAGTAAAATTCTAAAAATGTGTTGGGCTTCAAACTTGGGAATAATTATAAGAATCACTTTCAATCCGGGGTAATATCATGGCATACATGATACTAGATATTTTGATTTATGTTTACCAACTTGGTTATGCACTTATATGTGACTAGGTAACAACATCGATAAACCGACCGAGGAGGGCCGTTAGAGGAGAAAGGTTGGAGTGGAAGCATCGTGGTAAGTACAATTTGATAACTTATTATTTGACCACTATGGAATTGTGATTAATAATTATTGAATGAATTTACATGGTTGTTTGACGGCTTATTTGAAGACAATGTGTTATACATACGAGACTGTGAATTTCTGGTTGTTTGATGATGAAAATGATACATGAGTATATGATATGAATTCATCAGAGACTAAAGGATACTGTTATGGCCACTAATGACCTTGAGCCATGTGTTAAAGAATCTTCCAGTGTATCTGGATGACATAGTCCCGTACGGGCACTTGAGTTCATTGAACTCCTACGGATATATGATATATGATTACAGAGTGCCATGACCATTTTCGTGATCACGATTCACTTGGTATTAGTTGGACCATAACAGATAACAAAAATGGAAAAAACGTGCATTTTCATGGTTGGAATCAAGATGGACTTATTATATGATGCGATTATTGACAATGTGTTATATTATTTGTAAATGATGTAGAGTGAATGTGTTCTACGTGTTAGTGATGGATGCTTAATAGTTACTGATTTGTGATATGGATATTATATGTTCTTGCATTGGTGTTAAATAATTAGTTATCTAATTATACTTATTGAGATTGCAACTCACCAAATGCAATATGTTTTTTTTATAGATTTTGTTGGAAGTGACTGTAGTCTATCTAAAGTCTTGCACTATGGATCAAAGGTCGGTCGGCTGGTTCTAGATCCTTCTCCTCAGCATATTAACAACATCTATTGAATGCTTGATATTGTATTATAAACATGTGTTTTGTTATAGATAAAGTGTTGACATGTATATAAATATTTGTGTGATCCTAATAGCTATGTTCAGTAATAAATGATAGTTGATAAATAAATAATCATGATCATGTGGGATGTCGTTACATGTAACTGAGTAAGGGTGTTACAAATATAAACTAGCATATTACTCTTGACCATTTGGATTTTGCTTGGAGTTTCCCTTAAGTTATTTTCTCAACCAAATAACGATAGGATCATTTAACCAAAAATAATAAACTAGCATATTATTCTTGACCATTGGGATTTTGCTTAAGTCGGAGTCTACGACAACAAACCCCACACCTATTCAACCCTGCGATCATTTAACTTGAGAACTGCGAATCATACATAATCCTTATATGTTTTATGCATCATCCTTATGTTTTTATGCATAAACATATAATTTTACATTTTACATATTCTTATATGTTTTATGCAGAAGATAAAAATATTAAATTTCAGGTATTTTTTGCATAAAATATATAAGGATTATGCAACGTATAGGAACATATAATTTCACATTTTACATAATTCTTATATGTTTTATGCCGAAAATAAAAATATTTAATTTCAAGTTTTTTCTGCATAAAATATATAAGGATTATGCATAAAACATATAAAGATTATGCATGGTTTGCAGTTCTCACATTAATTGTAGTTCTCACCAGATCCACACCATATATATAGATATATACTTAATAATTTTATTGAAACTTTACAATTGAAAAGGTCGGTACAAATTGATAGTGTTCCTAATAATGAGATAGAGATGCCCAATAAATTAATTGAAGAGTTATTCTTACAGTATTATTGAAAAAATTAATTATACTTGCTATGGCCGTGCATGGGGTATAATCATTTTGCCTTCCTACTACCTAGCTTCAGTATTAATTGAAAAGGTAAAGTGCACATTACTCAGAGGCTAATTAATTATACTCACGAGAATTTAGAAATTGAGTGAAAAAGAAAATGTGTAGTATAAAAGTATAAAGTGGTGGAGTCCATTTATTTAGAGTGGTTGTGGTTCACTCATTTCTTTTTATTTATGGAATAATACTTATTTAATGAAATATCTCAAAATAAAAAATAAAACTTGATTAATGAAACAGATGGAGTATTTATTAAGACCGTGCATGGGGAATAATCATTTTGCCTTCCTACTATCTAGCTTCAGTATTAATTGAAATGGTAAAGTACTCAGAGGCCAGAACCCACCCTCAACTGTTATAAATACTCCCTCTGTCCCGCTATTTGTGGCTCACTTTTTCGAAAGGGGTGTCCCGTTATTTGTGGCCACTTTCCTAATTTGGTAAAAAAATTATTATATCTTTTACTCTATCATCTTCTCTCTCCTACTTTATTACATTCTCTATCCTACTTTATCATCATCTCTCTCATACTCTCTCACTATTTTACTCATCTTCTCTCTCATACTTTATCATCTACTCTCTCTCTCATACTTTATCATCTACTCTTTTAATTCCCGTGCCGAAACCAATTGAGCCACAAATAACGAGACGGAGGGAGTATTTGTTAGGTTGTACTTTCTCTATTCATTATTTTTATTTTGTTATTGTTCCGCATTAAGATTAAGAAAGTGAATGAATATTGTGTTAAAGTAGTAAGTCGTGGGTCAAATTGATATGGTCTACACGCATGGGCGGATCCAAGGGGGGGCGGGTGGGTGCGATCGCCCCCCGAATTTTTGTGCAATACTACGAGTTATCTTTTATTTCTAGTAATTTTTATACTAGTTCCAATTAAATTTTCGAATTCCCCCCGAAATTTTTAAATTTGTTATCCTAACTTTGAAAAAAATTTAAAAACGTATATTAAGTGTTACATATTTTAGTGGAGGTGTAGATTTTGAGTTTTGGATACCTAGTTTGGTAGAGTCAACTTATATAACTTGATGTAATTAATATACTTTGTTTTTTGTTTGATGCAATTAATATACTATGTTTGTGTTTTCTTTTTTCATGTACTTATTGATATAAAATTAAGAACATTTGAAGTATAAATAAACTATCATTTAAATACTTATTAATTCCTCAGTTAGATATTGTTATTCTTCATAATTTCCTCTAACTAAATTTAGAGTGATGTCAAAATAGGATTGTGTACTATATTTTTCGAATAAATATAAAAAATATATGAATTATTCATGAAAGAAGAATTTAATCCTTAAATAAGCCATAAAACATAAGTATAATTAGATTTAAGTAGAAAAATGTGCTAAAATTTTTTTCCCGGGGGCTCAATCCCCGATAAATTTCGCCCCCCCTAACCAAAAATCCTGGATCCGCCCCTGTCTACACGTTATTTTTCTTCTTTCAAAGAGGACAACAATACTAACACAATCGAAAAAGAAAAATAAAACAACTATAACAACAAAAAAGAGTATTTTATTAATTTTAATCGAGGTCTTGAACTATGTCAAGTCAAGTTACAATTGGATGGATCCTTCAGTTAATGAGATTATTGAACATAAAAAAGAAAAAGGAAATATACTACAATTATAATATAAGATGGAACTAAATAAAAAGTTTAATTTGGAGATTTAAAATTAATTGGTGTACGAAATAAAATGGAAGGATGTAACTTAACCAACTAAAGATTGAGGAAAACATTTACAGAACATAATGCAAATTTTCAAAAGGAAACTCGAAATTCATTTATGGAACATGAAAATCCTAACAATAATTTTAATTGTTATGATTAATTATTTTAGTGTTGGAAATAATAGTTTTAGCTGAAGAAACAAATTAAATGAGCACTCAAAGTCGTCCCTGTACTTATGTCGTTAAGCAACCTTATCGAATATTGGTTTAATTTTTTTGCTAAGAATCTTTTCGAATCTCTTTTTTTAATGTCTTAGTTGCTAGGAAGTTGGGTTTGGATTTACGTGGACGATGACGAGGTAAATTTGTAGTCGAACTTCAAACAATTAATTAAACTAAATAAACGTCTATGCATCATTTTTCTTAAGAAATTAAATAAAATTAGAAGACTATGCCAAGAAGAGTAGTTGGCGCAAAATTGGAAATAGTCGCTGCTTCACCAGTTGCAGCTACCGTTTCTTCCCTTCTCTCTCCTCTATCACCTACCCAAAACACCCCCAACCCCTCCAATTTCTCCATATTTATTGTTTCTCTCTGTCTTCCCCCTCTCTCTCATCTGTTCTTACTAAACCACCCACTTTAAAATTCCTTTTGTCTTCTTACTTCAAAAGACAACCAGACCAACCATATACTCTAACATCAAATTAAACACGCAGCAATGTTGTCGGTGGGCGCCGCCGAAGCCCAGAATCCGGAGCTTGCATCTCACGCGCTGCCGCAAACTCAAACATCACCGGAGACTCATGTTTTCGTCTCCAAACTCCCCACCATTCCCATCCCAAACCACCTCCCTCTCCACACCTACTGCTTCCAGAACTCCTCGCAGTACCCCGACCGGCCATGCCTCCTCGTCGGCAACGCCGCCGGGGAGTCCTACTCCTTCGCCGAGACGCACCTCATCTGCCGGAGAGTCGCCGCCGGCCTCATCAACCTCGGAATTAAGAAAGGCGACGTCGTAATGGCGCTCCTCCAGAACTGCGCCGAGTTTGTTTTTACTTTCATGGGAGCTTCCATGATCGGCGCCGTCACCACCACCGCCAACCCCTTCTGCACATCCAACGAGATTTTCAAGCAATTCAAAGCCTCCAGATCGAAGATAATCATCACGCAATCGCAGTATGTTGACAAGCTCCGCGACACCGGCGATGTCGCTCGTATTCGGCGAGGGTTTCGCCGTCGTCACCGTCGATAGTCCGCCGCAAGGGTGCCTGCATTTCTCGGTTCTAATGGAGGCCGACGAATCCGCCGCGCCGGAAGTCGAGATCGATCCGAATGACGCCGTTGCGCTGCCGTTCTCCTCCGGAACCACCGGATTGCCGAAAGGCGTGATTCTGACTCACAAGAGCTTGATCACCAGCATTGCCCAACAAGTCGACGGCGAAAACCCTAATTTGTACCTAAAACCGGAAGACGTCGTTCTGTGCGTTCTGCCGCTGTTCCACATCTACTCGTTGAATTCCGTACTGCTGTGTTCGTTGAGAGCGGGGGCGGCAGTTCTGTTGATGCAGAAATTCGAGATTGGGTCGCTGCTGGAGCTGATACAGAGCCACCGCGTCTCCGTGGCGGCGGTGGTGCCGCCGCTCGTGCTTGCGCTGGCGAAGAACCCCATGGTGGATAACTTCGACTTGACCTCGATTCGGGTGGTGCTGTCTGGGGCGGCGCCGCTCGGGAAGGAACTCGAGGCCGCGCTGCTCTGTCGTTTGCCGCAGGCGGTGTTCGGACAGGTACGTCATGGAACTAACCAACTTACCTAACTAAATTTCACGTGATTTTAATGATCATCATTCATTCCGGTGATACAAAATGCAATTTAACTAGTTTTTATATGCATATAGATATTCATATAATAAATGTTATAATTAAATTAAATTATATATACATAATATTATAGTTACAGAATCAATCTTAATCGAAAAAAAATATATTTCTTAAATTTGTTGCCATATGTGTTACACACGTTATATATTACAAGACTATAATCATTTTGCAAATGTTATAGGCAATCATGCATCTATTCCACTAGCTAGCTAGTACATTAGAATTAAGAAATGCAAAATTATTTTTATTAATGTCTGCATTAACGTGCATGTTTTCTATAGAAAAGATAAGATCAAAGACTTCATTACCTGTATACATAAAATGAATGTTTGAAATTAATGGTAATCGGTTTATATTGAATAAAAGCCCCAATGAGGCAATAATTAATTTTTGGAGGCATGCATTTCTGATAATCATCTTCGTGTCGTGTCCTTATTTCGGTTAATCATTAATTTTATTTATTTATTTAAATTTAATTTTGCTTAATGCAGAGAACAATAAAAGCAATTCCATAATTGGAAGCGAATACGTCCGAATTTCAAATAAATCTCGGACCATCTCAACTCCAAAATTGCCATAAACGCTTTATTAGTTATTGCGTTTTCGTGTCGTATTTTGGGTTTGATTATTACGTAACATTAATTTGCAGCAGACTTACACCATGAAAAACATTTTTGCAGTTCCCTTTTTTCTATTCCTCTCCAATAATTATTTAGGTCTACAGATATTCAAACATTATGAAATTTTAATTCTAATTTATAAGAAACTTAGTAACTAACTAAATAATTAATTGATAAATTGTGTCGATTGGGTATAATTAGGGGTACGGCATGACTGAGGCCGGTCCAGTACTATCAATGTCGCCGTCGTTCGCGAAGCAGCCATTACCGACCAAGTCCGGTTCGTGCGGCAACGTCGTCCGCAACGCCGAGCTCAAGGTCGTCGACCCGGAGACCGGCGACTCCCTCCCCCGCAACCACCCCGGCGAGATTTGCATTCGCGGACCTCAGATTATGAAAGGTACGTACGTATTACAATTTTAATTTTCCTTTCTCTTTTTCTTTTTGAATTTCAAATTGATTCATAAATATGTGAAATTAGGGTATTTGAATGATGATGAGGCGACTGCTAGAACCATTGACGTCGATGGCTGGCTCCACACCGGCGACATCGGCATCGTGGACGACGACGACGACGTTTTCATTGTAGATAGGGTTAAGGAGCTCATCAAATTCAAAGGCTTTCAGGTAGACTATACGGTGTTTATACGTAGCTTCCAAATGTATGTAGTATTTATACGCTATTGATGAGCAGGTGCCGCCGGCTGAACTGGAGGCTCTTCTCGTCTCCCATTCTCAAATTACTGATGCTGCAGTTGTTCCGTAAGTATTAAAATAAAAACACAAAATTATATAATCAATATTTTTTACAAATAAATTATTTATTCATGTAATTAATAGGCAAAAAGATGAGGCTGCTGGCGAAGTCCCTGTGGCTTTTGTAGTACCTGCAAATGGATCTGAACTCACTGAAGACGATGTGAAATTATTCATTTCCAAACAGGTAAACCTAAAAAATATAAAAAAGAAAAACAAATTAATTAGTATATCAATTTTATAAACTAATTTTTTAATTTTTGGGGGGTATAATCTTGAGCAGGTTGTGTTTTACAAAAGACTGCAGAAGGTATACTTTGTTCATGCTATTCCGAAATCACCATCTGGTAAGATTTTGAGGAAAGATCTGAGAGCCAAACTTGCTCCAGCTTCCTCCGACTCTTAATTTTACCATCACATAAATGAAGAATTATTTCATTCAAATTTATTGTTCCTTATTTGTATAAATTGTTTGTTATCACTTATAAAGCAAATAAACCATGTAATTTGTTTTTTCAGACATCAATTTTGTTTGTATTAACTATTAACGTTTATTTTATCGATTAATGGTATTTCGCGAATGCATAGTTCATGCAATAACTATTTTTATTTTCGCAGTTAAATTACCGAAGTTTTTCTACTGTGCAAATTTTAATAAATTGAAAGATAGTGTATTTATGCAAAGTCACGTGGAAAACTAAAATCTATTCAAAATTCATTAATATATTTACATATTAATAACACTAATAATAATGAACTTTTTTTCTTATGGTTACATAATATTTCATTGCTTATATTCGTATCTATATATCAGTTAACTATTTCAAGAAGTTGGATATAGAGATAGTTTTCCTTTTTCAACCTCCACATGGTTTCAACCGCCACCCACCACCAAAAATTTCACCCCTAATTCCTAATTCGAATGCCAATTCAGTTTCACCAAACTGTGCTCAAATAGAGCCATTTTAAGATTACTAGTTTATTAGTAAAAAATAATTAATTATTGTACTCGTTTTTAATTTGGCAAATAAAGTGGATGCATATATATATATATATATATATTTGAAAATGATGATTCATTTATTATTCACTAAAATTATGGAAGTATTTTTCACTACTGAAGCAAAGGAGATTCTTTTATGTGCAAAAACGTGAAGTACTGAATGCAAATCTTGTGCCCGCATGAAAGGACGCTAGACACTTGCGTATCTTCTACTCTCCAGAAACATAATAATCTGAACAAATATCGACACCATAGTCAAAAGGCTAGATATGCATCACATAACATAAATAAGTAAGTTTTATAATGATATAACGGTTAAGGTGTTTAGTTTATAATTGAAGGTTATGCATCAGAGTACTCAAGACATAGCAACACAACTATTTATGAGGAGGTCACATATGGTTAGCTTATAGTAGTTTACCTCTTTTGTGTGGTTTGCAAATTATTGCAAAGGAGCGAGATTTCCCCATAGTGTACATAGCGCTTGTGATTTTTCCTCGTCATAATAAATAAATAAACACATCGAGAGATAAGTTATGATAGTATAGTGGGTTGTTTTGTAACCAAAAGTTATAGGTTCGAATTTCACGAATGTCATTAGGTCAAGTTTGTCATACACGGTTAACTTAGTTTGATTTACATAATTTATATAACTTGCATGTTATTACATGGAGCTACTTTACCCATTGAGCAGAGCAAATCAAGTTCCAACGACAAGTTTTCTTCATCATACAATAAATAAGTAGACAATTAATATGTCATTTGGGGTCGATAGTAGAGAAAGTTGTCTTGTGACTAAATGTTAAAAGTTCAAATTCTAACAAACTTTTCTAGGTCAAGGCATGAAGGATTAGAAGGACGAATTCATAACTGCGTCCTTGGAATGCCTATGATTCTGCTCGTATATGGAGCTTTTGGACTGTGTCCCGACTCTTTCCTTCCTCCACGTGGATAGAGATCTGAAGGAAAATTAATAACTGCTCTCTATCAATTTCTCATGTTCACTCACAGTTGTATGTGAATAGTGATGTTAACTATGTTCTGAACGTACGTATTATATAATATATAAACATTATATTATATTATAATTGTGCCCCTATTAGTAATTATATTGCTATGGGTTTTTAATAAATTAATATTCAGCCCATAATATAATTAATAATAGGAAAAAAAAACCAAAAACCCTCCCAACCTATCTACTATGTCCACTTTGCCCCCTAACCTATCAACTTAAATAAACGTATTCCCAACCTACACTAAAAAAATGTAGTTACCTCCCTCCAAGAGATTTACGTCCATAATCACCGTTAAGTCAAGGATAAAAAAGTCTATTCAAGTTCATTCCTCTCATCGGTTGTTCAAGATGGCCTCTCTACATCTCCCCACACAACTCTGCTCTTACTCTGCCGAGATCAAGCAAGGACCGACTAACAAAGGTTGAGGTTGAGGGTCATAGCCGGAGAATTCGGATGTCGGCGTCGTGTGCATGCACATAATTTCAACTCACACGAGGTGGTCGGTTTTCAAGTCCGACGGCGAGAACATTTGGTGGTTTCTAGATGGGCTAAGCCAGCCATATCAAAGGTCATTGGAACCGGACCGCACCCGAAATCTCCGTCTCAATTAACGACGTTCTGAAATTTTGTATAAGAGGGAACTTCAGGTCATGGTGAGGTCAATGTAGACATTGGGAGACTTTTTTTTTTCTTTTTTTTTTTGTTTTGTACAGTTTGGTTCTGTTAGATTTTTATTATGGAAATTAGATTATTAAATTAATTAATTGAAATGATGCGTTGGTTCCTAGATGAATGGACATGTTACTTCGTGGAATGGACATATTATTAGTTTGGTTGTTAGTTTATACTAACAATCGCAAGACGATAATTCGTGTTGAAGAAATGATGACAAGTAGTAGTAACGTGCTGCCGAACTTTACAACAGCAACGAACAACCAAATTCACGCGGAAAGGATCCCTGTTCATGCGGAAAGGATCCGACCGTCGCTCTTTGACGAAAATTCACGTTTAGGTTCTGCCCCAGGAGGGCTTCAAGTTCGTAGAAGTAAGCTTTCTGATCGGGCGTCGTTACGATAATTAAAATGGCCTCCAAACTTGAGTCAGCGAGTTTGTGGCAGTTCTGCCAGCTGTACTTCGCGGGCTTGTATCTTCTTCGTCTGAACTCCATTTTATGCGTCGAGCATAGTTTTGGAAAGCCAACGAACTCAGCTTTCTATCGGTATAAGAATCGGTGAGTTTCGAGAAGGGACGAAGCTCCTAGGCTATTCTAAAGTTGGGGGTTCGGCACATCCCGGGGAGGATGGCGTTTCGGTAGTGCCTTTTCGTAGATCCGTAACTTCTTGATACGATCTCCCAATGGCGAACGGAAAAGTTCTGGAGATCCTTTGAATGACAAGGTTCGATACGGTATAGGACTTGGGGTTTCCAGATTTGAGGTCTGTTCACAAAATATCTCTCAAAATGGGTGGAGCTAAGCCTCATTTCAATACTTAAAATTTTCTGGGTGTGGCATTTAATCAAACAAACTTACGGGCGACATTCGAGCAGACGTATCTCAGCGGTCGGGACTCGTTTTTACGATCGAAGATATGCTCTGGAATCCTTGTTTATCAAGGTTTGTGTGGATGTCAGTTTTATAGAATTATGAGTTCGATTGGGTCATGAAAATCGGGTCGAAACTTCGCTGCTCGCGCTTCTCGCCAGTTTGGTGTTTTGAGTAGGCTTTTTCCTATGGGTATAACATTCTGGTCCGAACTCCAAATAACGAGAGGCAAGTTGCGTTGGAAAGCCTGTAGTCGTGGCTTTACAACGGTATGGGTTTCAAGGGGTTTTCGGAAAAACAAATAGTGTGTTGGAAATGCTCGGAACATGCTTCGCCGCGACTTGAAAATCGAGAGGTAGTGCAGCGAGCCTTCTTCGACCGGCGAATAATTCCTTGGTCCGATCTCCGTTTCACGAACCGATAGGTGTGTTGAAAAGCTAAAAGTACAAGGTTTGCAATGGTATAGACTTTGGGCATTGTTTTTCATTACTCCGGTCGGAAATTGCGACGCAAGTTCGCCAGATGAACAATTTTTCTTTCGCAAGAAAAATCTGGGTTTAGTGATGATTTTGGGCAGTTTAACGGGGTGTAACTCCTAAATCGAGAGTCCGTTTATCGAACTGCGAGATGCGTTGGAAAGCCTATACAAGTGGCTTTCCAGAGGTATGAGTTTCGATAGGTGTTAGTTGGTTTTGAGTGATCGGGAGTTGGTTGAACATAGCCGGTTCACTGCCTGTGGCATCGAGGCAGTTCGGAGTGCCATCTTCGGCAGCGGATAACTTCGGGGTTCGAGGTCCGATTTACGAACAGTTTGCGGCGTTGCAAAGTTCGTATTATAAGGGATTATCTGAGGAAAGACTCGATATCCAAAGTTGAAAAGGGTACTCTGAGTAACGGCTCGAGACCCTAGATAAAATTGGATCCGACGAGGATACGTTCCGGGATCGCAATAAAAGTGGATCCAACGAGGATGTATTCCGGGATCGCAAGAGTAACTAAAAGAACGCGCTAGGATTGACAATCTAAAATGTTATTTTATTTAACTACTTTGAATCTGTCTCGATTCTTGAAAGAGACACCTCCAATTGTGGGGGAAGATGAAAAAGATGAGCAAAAACGCATAGCGTATGATGCATGACATCATAACGATTACATACGAAGAAGCCGAATGACTACGGAACTTCTTAGAGGATATTCCTTGTTGGGAAAAATCCGTGTCTCCCGTCTTGATACATTGTGATAGTATGTATGCAATAGGGAGAACACAAAGTAGTATGTATGATGGTAAGTCTCGACATATTCGTCGAAGACATAATACCGTTAGACAATTGATCACTAGTGGAATAATAGGTATTGACTATGTGAAGTCAAAAGACTATATTGCGGATCCATTTACTAAAGGTATTAACCGTGATCAATTGTACAATGCAGTTAGGGGAATGGGATTAAAATCCACACTAAAAGAACGCTCTTAATGGTAACTCTACCATGATAATTGGAGATCCCATGAACATGGTTCAAAGAGACAACTAAGTTAAGAATGTTCAAGTTGTGCACTTGGAAACACAACCAAAAATCCATTCTCGAAGCTGCTCCAAGTGCAAACCTGTAGCTTGTGGTAAAAGGGTAAGCTATAAGCTTTTAATGATTCATATAGCCTTATTGGTGGAGTATGACAGGATACTCTTTGTAGGAGATCACCTATATAAGTGAGAAGTGTGGCCGCTTCAAATAGAAAAACACTTATGAATTCAAGATATGGTCCAAGGCCAAAATGGACACAACGTGAGAACGAAAGATATTGTATCTATTATTGTGTATATGTTATTGTCTTGGTTTACACAAAAAGCTGACCGGTTCAAGACATCGCGTTCACCGAGCAGCGAGTAAATACGATAACATTATACTAAGGAAGGTTCAAAGCAAAAAACTACCTATCCTGATGCAATAATAGGTCATTGGGACTTTGGTTTGCATAACATTTTGCATTTGCATGTGCATTTAATAATCTAACTTCCATGTAGGGGATTGTTAGATTTTTATTATGGAAATTAGATTATTAAATTAATTAATTGAAAGGATGTGTTGGTTCCTAGATGAATGGACATGTTACTTCGTGGAATGGACATATTATTTCATAAATTAAATGATGAACGAATGTGTTGATTCATGAAGAGATATATTAGTTCATGCCAAGAGGTACTTGGAAGTTGAACAAATGCAATCATTCACAATTCATCTTATTGTGAAGAATTGTGTCCATTGTGTCCATTACGAAAAGTTGCGACCTTTGTGAAGAGTTATGTCTTTTATGAATGGGTGCTTCAAATCTATAAATAGACCATTCCATCCGATTATTAAGAATCAATTTTCCAATTTATTTGTGTTTCCTTTCATCACATACTTTCATTTCCTTAGTCCCAAATATCAAGTAGTTCGCCGGAATTACGAGAAGTAGTGCAACTACTCGTAATTGAAAAACCGTTGTATCTTGGAGACGAGTGCTATAGACCGCTTGCACCGAGTAGTGGAGCATTATCGTCTTGCGGAGAGAGAGTCTAACTCTCGCCTCGGTTTGCATTTCGTTATTTTCGCTAATCTATTTTCATATGTTGTTTGTTATGTTGTTATAGTATTTATACTAACATTTGGTTTTATTGTCGTTATTTCTATACACCTCATTTTTAATAACAGGTTCTCACTAGTAAAATATTCGTAATAAATATTTTAATCCTTGGCTTAACGATGATTTTGGATGGAAATCCCTTGGAGGGTGGTAACCGTATTGTTTTAGTATAGATCGGGAGTGTCTATTAAAGTTTATAGGTTAGGGGCAAACTGGACATGATAGATAGGTTGGGAGGGTTTTTGGTTTTTTTCCTTAATAATAAATAGGCCACATATTTTCAATTAATTGTCCAGCCAATTAAATACATATAAATAATTCTCACACTATTAAATAATGTATAAATACATTAATCTATTAATAATAATTTCCGAGAGCAGAATAAATATTGGGCATCTATTTGGGCCAGACCAAGGATCTAATACAAGAAATAAAGTCATGTCTTAAATTAATTAATTATCTATGCTCAGTCCAGAGCAAAATTAACTAATAAACACATATTCATTCCACTAGATAATCCGTGCTGACTTACCCATTTATCCCAACTTGAGTATTTGTTTGTAATTCAGACTTAATTGATCCCCGAATTTAAGAAACCAATATTTGTTAATTAATTAAGCTCACTGACAACTTAAATTAATTAACATCTTATTATATTCCTGAGTAGTACCACTCGACCTTATTCACACACCTGAACTTAATCAACCAATCGGTTTTAGTGTGCAAATCTTTATGAGTTCCTTAAGGGATATTATCAACATAATTAACAAGCATACGAATGTAAGATACATATAATCAACCTGAGCTACAAATAACTACTATTACCCAAGATACGTAGATCCAGTCATGATGACATTCACCATAGTAAGTCAAAGTGATAGATAACTAAATGTACTCAGCTGAAATCTTATCAAGCTTAAAACCAATTTAAGTCACCGAGATCCTTGGTTCTCCACTAAGGTCAGCTAAGAAAACCCATCTCACTGTGATCTGTTGGGATATGAGTCAGTAGTCTAGTAGATCATTGCTAGGGGGTACTTAGAGCTTGACTCAGTAGTTACGTAGAACTGAAGTCAGTAGTTCGTGTACTTAGGACGATACTGTAATATTTGTTATTGGGGGAAATTGTAGAGATACTGAATTGTATTACTATAGAATTGAAGATCCCAAAATCCGTCCTAACCCTTGTGTGTGTTTGAACCGATATGATGTAATAGGCTAGACTTGGTTTGATTGTCGTAGATTATTTTGTCTTAGTCCTGTATGGGGTATTGTTGGACTGAACTTCAGTAGAGAAGTTAAAGTTCCAGAACCCCAAGTCATCGGTTCAGTAGAGCTCAGTAGTCTTCAGAGTCATCAGCTGACAACTTTCAGTGGAAGATTCCCTTCAGCAGACTTTGGAAGAAGACTCGGTATGATCCTTGATCTACTGAATGAGTATAGAGCTCTGTCTTCAGAGTCATCAGCTGACATCCTTCAGTAGAAGATCAGTTATCAGCCTACTCAGATGAAGACTCAGTACGATCAGCTCTTGATCTACTGAAAAGCTGCAACTCAAGTTGCAGACAGTACAAGGAAAATCGACTGCCCAATCTTAATGTCGAATATCAGCAGAGAACGTTCAGTATACGAGGTTCAGAGAGTCAACACAAAAAGAAGACTAGTGTCTGACAAGTCTCACCTACCGCCGTAATAACCTCGACCAACGAGAAGCAAGCATAGCTTACCTACTCTGACACAAAAGCTGCTCTCATGTACAGAAATCCAACCACTCTAGGGCGACATTTCGAAAATACATGGTAGTTTTCCTTGGAAGCTTGTGACATGTGGCATCGTCCTTTCCAATGGATACATGCCTGAGTTACAACTATAAATAGAGAAGAGTCTCCAAGCTCAACGCACGGGACAACAAGGGAACACAAAGCTTACAAGCATACAACTCCCTAGCGCACTTAAAGTCAATCCAATGAAGAACTTGCTTAGTTGAATATCCTTAGGTCTTCTCTCTAGAGATTCTTTAGTTCCCTCTTCTCTATCTAAGCTCCATTGTTATATCTTAGCTTAGAACCTTCGAAGGAGTTCACATTCTGTGAATTGTTCTTATTGTAAGAACTCCTTCATTGTTGGAGATCATCCCCTCCCCTTCAAACTTAGGTTTGATTTGTAAAAGTCGCTAAGGACTATAACTTAGAAGGGTCTGTCCAGTGCACAGATTCCTTGTTGAGGCTTGCTCAGATTAATCAACAAGAACTCTTGTTCAACATGATCGTGGACGTAGGATCTTGCATATCCGAACCACGTTAAAACTGCCTGTGTCGTTTACTGTTTCATTGCATTGCATTTAAAACTGTTTATAAATTCATCCTTTGCATAAAACAAACTTGAAAAGTGCACCAGCCAAAACGGTTTTGGTTTGCATAAAAACGTTTTCAAAGAGACGAAGTCTACCGGGCCCCATACTTATCCGTACAACATTTTGTAACTGAAGTTCGCATACTAACTCAAGTCAGTAGAAAGGACTCAGCTGCTGAATCACTCTAACCCGCGATCAGAAGGTTTATATTTGGCACTGAAAAATTCAGTAGCAAAACTCAGCTCAGCTGACCTTCGCGTTTAAGGAAAAACTTGCAATCAAGTGTATTCACCCCCCACCCCTCTACACCTGATACTCGTCTTCAGGCCAACAATTGGTATCAGAGCAGTGTTCTTTTGATCATCATTTTTGAAAACCTATTGGTCTACTCGAACAGATCCTGAAAACGTTTTCACTGCACAAGAATCTCTTCATATATCCTTATACTCTTACCTATAATGTCTATATGTCAGGTATTCGGATAGTACCTATGTTCTCCGTGGAGAACTATACGGTATGACGTGTGAGAATGGAGGCACACCTTACATCGCTGCATGACAGCATGACTGACGTCCTTGAGATAGGACCTATCATTCCCATGATCGACAATGTGGAATATGCCATTGTGGGAGGTGTTGGAGCACAAATTGGGGCAAAGGTTCCCAAAGATAAAGCTGCCTTCATGCCAGAAGAGAAGAAATTGCACAATCTTGACCGGGTGATGCGGAATGCAATCCTGACGACGCTCAATGATTCTCATCTCGGGAGAGTGTAAGAGTGCAAGACAGCAAAGGAACTTTGGGACGTCCTGGTTGTACTGAGCCAAAGAACCCCGCAGATCAAAGAAAACAAGCTTGAACTAGAGCTTCATAAGTTTAACAACTTTTCTATGGAGCCCAGTGAATCCATTGACGAGCTTAGCGTCAGATTCACCAACCAGATCAATGGGCTGGGGAGATCGTTCACCAACAAAGAGATGAACACCAAGATCTTGAGAGCGCTGCCCCGACTGAAGTGGCTTCCTTTTGCTACTTATTTATGTCACTCTGATCTTAATGCTTTAACTCCTGGTGCTATATTTTCAGAATTAAAGACAGAGGAGTTCGATCATAGTCTACCCCAATAGTGCGTTAGCGCTCCAGCTGACACTCAAATCGACCATGCTTTTAAAGCAACAATCAGCACATCCGGAGCTAACCCTGGTTCAGCAAGCAAGAAAGTCACAGTATCAGAAGCAAAATCTATTGAGACTCCTGCTGCTGAACGTCATGCGCTTACGGCTCTTAAATATCAAAGGGAGAAGGAAAGAGTCAGAAAGCTAAAGAAATACCACAGAGATTCTCCCTCATGTAAGAAAGACAAACACAAAAGGGAAGAATCTAAACCTTCTCCTGATTGCAGGAACACAGAGCCTACTGCCAGTCCATCCAACACCTCAACTGAAAAGGTGGCAGAGTTGCTTTGTGTTATAACTGCAAAAAGGACGAACATTATCAGTACGACTGTCCAGATCTCTCAGCTGCCCAACGAGCTGAACGGCAGGCTAGAAGAGAGAAATTTACCCGAAGGAGGCATGCCTACATCACCGGAGAGCTATCCGACGACTCAATAGAGGAAGATACGTTTATGTATTCTTCTGAGGATGAAGCTGCATTCGTAGCTATTGAGGTCGGAGAATCAAGTCCTGAAACATCAACTGAACATTGCCTAATGGTTGGAGAAGAGGCTGAGGTAAACTTTAAACTAAATATAACCTCCTCTTCACAGAGCACACACAATACTTGCTCAGCTACAGGTGAACCTCTAGACGTAATTCAACCATATGACGACTTACTAGAGGAGCAAATTCAGTTGAGCAGAGAGTTCAGTAGAATTGTTCAGGAGTTGGAACAGGTAAAAGCTGAGAATCAGAAACTTTCTTCTGATTGTCAGGTCTTTACTGATTCAGAGAATCTTGTTGTGGGACTGAAGGAAGAGATTAAGTCTCTTATGACTAAGTCTCAGCTTCAAGAAACTCAGATATCGTCTTGACTAAGGACAATTATGAGAAATATACTGAGATAGCTAGGCTCAGTCAGAAACTCACAATAGTTGAACAAGATTATGAGTCACTCAAGAAGAGTGATGAACTATGGCGAGGTTTGATGACTGAACAATACCTGGGAGCCAAGGAGAAGTTGGAGAGTATGCTTAGAGCACAGATGCCAGTTACCACGAAGGATGGACTTGGCTATACTCACGAAGTTTCAACTTCTACCACAAAAGGCTCAGGAATGCTGGCTGATGATTCGTCAGAGGGAAAGTTCAAACTACTGAACTTGTCACTCAAGCGAAAAACAAACAGAAAATTATTGCACCTCAGCCGAGCAATAAGCAATTGACCAAGAGTTCTAGCCCCAGAACACCACGATCGAACTCAGGAAGAACTAAAAAGGTCAGATGGGCAGAGCAGTGTGGTGAACCAGTGTATGAACATCCTGCATAACATGGTTCATACTACTATGAGCCTAGGGTCAGGAAGAGCATGAAACATCAGAAGAAGAAAGCTCCTGAACCCAAAACTGCCAAGAAGTCAGTACCTCCAAGTTTAGTGGAGAAGAAAACTGACAAAAAGGTTCAGAAGAAGAAAGTGTCTGAGACCCCCAAGGTCGCCAGACAGATTTGGGTCGCAAAACCATCGACTAACACTTAAGGACCCAAACTGAACCAAAGGGTACCTAATAATGCTTCTGTTTTGCAGGTGCATAAGGACCCTTAGATCGTGGACAACGGTTGCTCGAGACACATGACCTATCAAAAGAGCCTGTTGACCAACTATGTACAAGAAGGAGGTCTCATAATTGAGTTTGGTGACAACTCAAAAGGCTACACAAGGGATATGGAACACTGAACATTGGGACTGCTTCAGTTCCAAGAGTAACATATGTTGAAGGACTTCAACATAATCTCCTTTTTGTCAGTCAATTCTGTGATAACCTTAACAGAGTTACCTTTGACGCTGGTTTCTATGATGTTCTTGATAAATCTACAAGGAAAATAGTGCTATCAGGTTCGCGGAAGAAGAATATCTACGTTGCAAACTGGAACACCGCCGAACCTGAAGCTTGCTTGCTTGCCCAGATAAAATCAAGTGATAAAACGGGATGGCTGTGGTATAAAAGGCTTAGTCACCTGAACTTCAAGTCAATGAACAAGTTGACATGCCCAACGAAATATTCATTAAAGACAAAAATTGTGAAGCATGCTTGAAGGGAAAGTAGACAAAGAACAACAATCCACCAATTTCTTCACCTTCCACTGATGGAATCCTTCAACTGCTCCACATGGACTTTTTTGGGCCAATCTCTCCAGTGAGAGGCAAGAAGTATGCCCTCGTCGTTATTGACGATTACTCTAGATATACGTGGGTCATCTTCATAGCCAACAAATTTGATGTCAAGATTGAGTTGCCAATACTGCTGAAGAAACTCAGTGTGGAAAAAGACATCAAGATTCAGAGGATATGCTCAGATAGAGGGACTGAATTTCTCAACTCAATCATAAAGGAGTAATGCGATACTGAGGGGATTCAACACAAGACTTCAGCAGCTCCCACACCCCAACAGAACGGTCTTGCTGAGTGGAAGAACAGAACATTAAAAGAAGCAGCGAGAACGCTCTTAGCAGACTCTGGATTACCATCAAAGTTCTGGGCAGATGCTACTGACACCGCCTGCTATACTCAGAACCGCTCACTACTAACAAAGCAATACATGAAGACACCATATGAACTATGGAAAGGGAGAATTCCTTCTATCTCTCATTTTCATATATTTGGTTGTCCTTGCTTTATCCACAACAATGGAAAGGATCAGTTAAAGGTCTTTGATAGAAAATCTGATCAATGAGTGTTCTTAGGATACTCCCGAGTCAGTAAAGCCTTCAGGGTCTTTAACTACCGGACCCTTTGCGTGGAAGAAAGCCCTCATATTATTTTTGATGAGTTTGTTACTAAGGACAAGAAATCTAATAAAATAAACATTGAATATGTAAGCAGCAAGCTACAGGATCTCAGGCTAAATGACAAAACTGAAAAGATCCAGCATTATTGGGATGATGAGTCAGACGAAGAAGAAACTCAACTCATCCCGCAGGCAATGTAGCTGACCTGGTTGATTCTACTGAATAGAATCAACATCAGGTAACACTGGTCGATGAGGAAGCCCCAGTGGTAACTGAGACCTCTACTGAGAATATCAATTCAGGGGGAACGAATAATGTTCTCGAGCTAGATGCCCATGAACTTGGGAACTCAGTAGATCCTAACCTTCTTACTAAATTGCTTCAGTCACAGAACAATACTACTGAAATGCCTAAAACTCCTGTTGACTGTATAGAAGTAATCTCAGAAGAAGAAGCCAAACTCAGACGATCATGGCTAGACACTCACTCTTCTGATCTCATCATTGGAGATCCATCAGCAACACTAAAGACAAGATCCAGATTATGTCAAGGAGAAAGTGCTTTATACTCTTGCTTCTCGTCTACTAAAGAACCTCGGTCGATAGAGGATGCACTCAACGATGTTGATTGGATTATTGCCATGCAAGAAGAGCTGAACCAGTTTGTCAGAAACGAAGTTTGGGAGCTTGTTGACAGACCTAGACACCAACACGTAATAGGTACCAAGTGGGTCTTTAAGAACAAGCGTGATGAAAACAATGTCATAGTAAGAAATAAAGCTCGACTTGTTTCCAATGGATACTGTCAAGCAGAAGGAATAGATTTTGATGAAACGTTCGCTCCAGTTGCCAGATTGGAAGCCATTCATCTATTCTTGGCCTATGCAACGCATCAAAGATTCAAAGTATATCAGATGGATGTAAAGTCAGCATTTCTGACTGGCGTGCTGAAGAAGTCTATGTGGAACAACTGCCCGGCTTTCAGCAGGGACATCAGGTTTATAGACTCAGAAAGGCTCTGTACGGGCTAAAACAAGCACCCAAGGCTTGGTATGATACCCTATTAGACTTTCTTCTTCAGAAATTTTTTCAGAAGGGGACAGTAGATATCACTCTGTTCAGCATTAAGTCAGCCAATGACATTCTACTAGTGCAGATCTATGTGGACGGTATTATTTTCGATTGCAGAAACATGACTACATGTCAACAATTTGAGAAGATAATGAAGGAGAAAATCGAGATGTCTATGATGGGAGAAATGAACTACTTCCTCGGTTTTCAAGTAAAAAAGTCAACTGAAGGAATATTCACCAACCAAGCCAAGTGCACTCGAGACCTCCTCAAGAGATTTGGCTGTGACTCAAGCAAGCCAGTCAAGATCCCCATGAATACGAATTTTAAAATTGATCTAGACAAAGAGGGAGCTTCTGTTAACTCTACTGACTATAGAGCTATTATTGGTTCTTTATTATATTTAACAGCAAGCAGACCTGACATAACTTATGCTGTAGGTGTGTGAGCAAGATTTCAAGCGAATCCCAAGCGAAGTCATCTAGACTCTGCAAAGAAGATTTTGCGATACCTGAAGGGAACACCTGATGCTGGGTTATGGTATCCTGCTTATGATAATCTTATTTTAACTGGATATTTCGATGCCGATTATGCGAGATGCGGGATAGATCGAAAGTCAACTTCGAGGAACGTGTCGGTCCTTGGGCAAGTAAGTCGATATCATGGTTTTCAAAGAAACAACATTCAGTAGCGACGTCCACTACTGAAGCTGAGTATATGGCTGCCGGAAGTTGCTATGCCCAAATCCTTTGGCTTCGACAACAACTGCGTGATTATGGTATATGAAGTGCCCATCTACTGTGACTCCACCAGTGCCATTGCAATAACTCAAAACCCAGTTCTTCATACAAGGTGCAAGCACGTGGACATCCGACACCACTTCATCCGAGACCATGTCGAAAAGAAGAATATCAGGATGGAGAAAATCCATAATGATAGGCAAAGGGTAGATATACTGACCAAGCCGCTGGCTGAGAACAGGTTCAGAGAACTCTCAATCGATCTAGGTCTACTTGATCCTACTGACCCGAGTCAGTAAAAACATTCAGTACGACAAGTCAGTAAGTCAAACTCAGTACTTGATTCAGTAGGGTGAATCATACAGTACTCAGTAAGGGGGAACGTGACACAAATACAGAGCACTCAGTATCATGAAGATCCTCCTGATTTGCAATTGGAAAACAGTTGACCACCATGTTCAACTGAAGATGTTTGAGTATTATATTCAGTATTTTACGTAGTGGCATGCTTGCATTTATTAGATCAGTAGCATACATTCAGCGGCCTGAAACACATTTAATTCCCGCCATAAATTCTTAAGGATATGCTCAGTAGAAACCGTTCTCATTTAAAGCACGATATCATAAGAACTGACTGTAGCATATTTAATGCATGTCATCTCACCTTACTCCATCTATGCAAATCTTACGTGGGTTGAGATTAGCAGCGGCTTAGTAATCATTCCATTTATAATATTAAATTCTAACCGTCAGTGAAAAAGCGAAATCAAATCTAAACCCTCAGATCTGAAAATCGCTTGGAATTCAAATCTATATAAAATCTTTCGTTTTCCTTCTCAACTCACATTCGCCATTATCATTTTAAGAGAGCTTCGAAATTCCTTAACTGCACTCAGATCAACTTAGATCCATCTTCTCTCAAGCACTCTTATATTCGGTAATTTTTTTTCTGGCTAACATTTTTTTTGCAGATCTCAGTTGAAAATGGCATCACTATCGAGCATTGTTCAGAGTCCTGCAGACATTGACGATATTATTCGGAGCAGGGTCCTGTTCGAGCCGACTATGGAGTTCCATCTCTCGGAACTGCCATACCGGGAGGAGATTTTCTTCGCTCTTAAGGTATCTGGCCTGATGAAGCTTCTGTCGAAGCAACCTCACACATGTCTTCCAAGGCATGTGGTCGAGTTTTACTACAATATGCGTCAGGTGGAGGATACAAACGCAGAAGTAACAGCTGTGAAGTATATGAGTGAGGTTTCGCCTCAGTCATGGGAGGAGAGCCACGTCGACATCAACATACTTGAAGGCTTGAAGTCAGTATTCGACCTTCCTAACCACGGCGTATCTCCCATTAGATACAAAGACGCAGAGCTCAATAATTATATCAGGCATTTCTGTGGGAGGGACGATATTTCCTTCAAAGCTGCTTTTCCGAAGAGTCAGCTTCTGCCAGAATTCAGAGGCCTGGCGTACGCAGTTATCCACATAGTCACTAGCGCTGCTGGATTTTTTGACTAGCTTTCCAAACCTAGACTCCAAATTACGATGGCGATTATGGATGGAGTTAAGGTTAACTAGGCTCAGTTCTTCCTTTCTGAACTAAAAGCTCAGTCGCAGAAGTTTGTTGTCGGAGACACAGGAGAGAGGAGACTAATTAGTGTGGGCAAACTTTTTACATGGGACTAAAGTTTCAGCACTGATAGAAGCTTCAGTATCATCACATGCGTCTTTTAGCGACATGAAGTTCTTCGACAAGAAACTGATCATGTTCAGGTCGAAAACAGCTGTTGAAAAGTCCATCGATCGTGGAGCTGCACTAAAGAGGCCTTCTACTGAATTGCCTCCACGTACCGAACAACCAAAAAGAAATAAGCTAATCAAGTCAAGAGCTTCTAGGGTTGTTTCTCCACCTCCCCCACAGGTGGAAGACTTACTCGATGTGGGCACTGGCATTGAAGGTGCCACTCTCAAGGAGAAAGTCCAAAGAGTAAGTACTGAAGAAACTCAACTAGAGTACGAAGATGAACCAGCTACTGAAGTTTCCTCAGAGCTACTAACTACAGTTCAGCAGACCAGACTCAAGGCAGAATCTGAAGTCGCTGAACAAATCCTTGTAATTGCCAAGTATCAGGATCTGGTAGATGTAGCCGTTAGGGGAAGGACTCAGATGCTGCTGAGGTTCCTTAACTGGGACATTCTTGCTGACCTGACTTAGCAGTATTCTGTCTTCACACTACTAGCAGAGGAGTAGCAACTACAGTCTGAGATAGGGTTTGGAGAACCCTCAGACATTGCTTCCTTCGAAGACTTGAGATCAGCTATGCTATATCTTCTGGAGCTGAAGTCTTCCTCCTCTCCCGCCAAAGATCCTTTGCCAACTGACCACCCAGCTGAAGGTGATGATTCAACACCCAAGGATGCAGAGCCGGGAGACTCTGTTAAAGGCCAAACTCCCAGCGAGAAGGGAAATCCACCACCACCTCCACCTGCATCTGGTGCTGCCCCTATTGCGTGTTCCTCAAGACAGCAACAACTCGCCACCTCTGAGCACAGGATCTGTACATCCTCTTACCAGATCAAACCCATTGGTACCGTATCCTCAAGGGCAGTCAACCGGGCTATCAGGAATCAAGGAGACAAAAATTGTCTCCTAGATAAGGATGTGCACCTGAAGTGGGCATAGTACACAAAGGCTCAGACTGAGCGCGTTGACGTCCTCACCGGAGAAGTCAAGAAGATCTCAGAAGCTCCTACTCCAAATTTTAAGGAGATCATCGAGACTGCTCTGGCTGCTCAGACTAGACTTGGCCACTCAGTGCCAGCAGTTGCTAGAAGCTCAGCCAAAGATATTCTCAAAGTAACTGACTGCAACACTGGCTGATGTTCAGAAGACCGTGGATGAGAGAAACAGATTTGCAAGCTCCAGTGTTACTAAAGCTCTTGAAACTCAAGCTGCAGCTCTAAAAATCATCCAGTATGAAATAAAAAATTCACTCGACGCATCTCTTCTGTAGCAGAGGAATCAAACTGAATCCCAGATCAAGCAAATTCGAAAAGATCAAGCAAATTCGAATGGGAACATTACTGCGATGCTGTCGGGGACTTCAACTCCACTTCCGAACAGTCTGTCTACAACCTTCAGAAGGAAGTAGCAGCCATTAAAACCCAACTGACCTCTTCAGATGATGCCAAAAAGGGGAAAAGTAAAGGGAAGGAAGTGCAGGAGAAGAAGTTAGATGAAAAGAAAGGGGAACAATCTAAAGGGGAAGGATTGTCACATATAGAAGAGATAAGTACTCTTCCCCTCCCCTCCGTGCAAGAAGAGGCTAGGTCAAAAGCTTCAGCTGAAGGCCCTGCAGAACATCAACTAATTACGCAGCCGAAAGTGCAGGCTGGTGGATCAGGAGAAGGATCCTCAGCTCAGGCACACATTGATGAAGTAGCCGATTTCATCAAGGGATCAGAAGAGGACATCGAACCTCAGCCGCCGAAGAGGCCTGGAAAGGAGATTGCCACTGAAAGCACTCCCCCTCAGTCGCCTAAGTTCAAAACCAAGAAGGAACAAGAGGCGCACGACGAACTCATGGCTCAACAGCTACAGGCTCGGCTAGATCACGAAGCCCGACTCGAAGAAGAGGCTCTACTGAAGAGAAAGCCAAAAGTCCCAATGGCAAGGACGTCAAGGATTCAGGCTCAATGAATAAAAAATCAGAAGCCAACACTTCCCATGCAGGCTCAGCAGAAGCAGACAACTGAGAAACTAGCTTTTGAGCTATTGAAGACTCCAACACTGACAAGGCTCAGCAGAAGCAGACAACCTGCCGCTTGCTGAAAGGCTTAAGAAAACTCCCAAGCTTACAACAGAACAAGAAGCTGAGGAGAAAGCCACGTGGGACGCAGTAGAGAAGGGTCTCAACCTCAGAACAAGGGACAGGCGATCAGCTGAAGCCAGAGAGAGATTGAGACAGGCTGATCTGGCAAAGATTATCAAGCTGACTAAGAAGGCAGACAATGAAGTAGTCTCAGACAAGAGCAGACAGATCCCAAGGACTTCAAAATTCTACAGACGCGGTGGACAGAAGCCACATCTCAGGAAAACTCCTTTCCTCCGCGTAGACAAGTGGATCCCGTGGAACTTGAATGAGAAATGGGAAAGCCTGAAGGAATAATTCATCAAAGCTTACTATGTATGATAGTGTTACTCTAGTGAAGTCCCGACGGTCGAATTGTTTGACCAATTCTTATACCACTATGACCCCAACTTTAGAGCACAAATCAAGTTGCTCCTTTTTAAGGAGAAATTGCCTTTCACTGTGCCTGCATACCGTCAGCTGATCCCTCCCATGACTCTTCAAAGAGTCGTATGCACAAAGGAGATAGAGGAAAAAGTGGAGATATCCGCGCGTCGCAACGATCTTGATCTCAAATCGCAAGCCGACCTTCCACCCATCAAGGTACTGAGGGAAGCTATCTACAGATCATATGGGCTCGATCCTCCTACTGCCAAATCTGCTGACTTCAAAGTCAAGATTCGGATGTTCATATCTCAGAAGTAGCAGACTCAACTTTGTTCTTTCCTCTCCTGTCTGTTGTGATTTACTGATTGTACCTCTCATGCCTATATATATATATATATATATATATATATATATATATATATATATATATATATATATAATCAGTATTTCTGTTGGCCAGACAACCACTCATTGTCGTATGGCTGTGTTATGTACTTTTAACTCTATCTGATCACTGAAGTGATCAACACACACTCACTGTCCTGATTTCTTATGATGTGCCTATCTTCAGTAAGCTATTAACCTATATTCTCATTGTTCAATTGTTATTAACTGAGTTGTTTTGGGGTTAATAGTTTAGTACTTAGTGGTTTTTGCATCATCAATTAGGGGGAAATTGTAGGGATATGAGTCAGTGGTCTAGTAGATCATTGCTAGGGGGTACTTAGAGCTTGACTCAGTAGTTACGTAGAACTGAAGTCAGTAGTTCATGTACTTAGGACGATACTGTAATATTTGTTATTAGGGGAAATTGTAGTGATACTGAATTGTATTACTACAGAATTGAAGATCCCAAAACCCGTCCTGACCCCTGTGTGTTTGAACCGTTATGATGTAATAGGCTAGACTTGGTTTGATCGTCATAGATTATTTTGTCTTAGTCCTGTACGGGGTATTGTTGGACAGAACTTCAGTAGAGAAGTTAAAGTTCCAAAAACCCAAGTCATCGGTTCAGTAGAGCTCAGTAGTCTTCAGAGTCATCAGCTGACAGTTTTCAGTGGAAGATTCCCTTCAGCAGACTTTGGAAGAAGACTCAGTCTGATCTTTGATCTATTGAATGAGTGTAGAGCTCCTGTCTTCAAAGTCATCAGCTGACATCCTTCAGTAGAAGATCAGTTATCAGCCGACTCAGATGAAGACTCAGTACGATCAGCTCTTGATCTACTGAAAAGCTGTAACTCAGTTGTAGACCATACGAGGAAAATCGACTGCCCAATCTTAATGTCGAATATCAGCAGAGAACGTTCAGTATACGAGGTTCAGAGAGTCAACACAAGAAGAAGACTGGTGTCTGACAAGTCTCACCTACATCCATAATAACCTCGACCAATGAGAAGCAAACATAGCTTGCCTTCTCTGCCACAAAAGTTTCTCTCATGTACAGAAAGCCAACCACTCTGCGGCGACATTTTGAAATTATATGGTCGTTTTCCTTGGAAGCTTGTGACACGTGGCATTGTCCTCTCCAACGGATACATGCCTGGGTTACAACTATAAATAGAGAAGAGTCTCCAAGCTCAACGCACGGGACAACGAGGGAACACAAAGCTTACAAGCATACAACTCTCTAGCGCACTTAAAGCCAATCCAGAAAAAAACTTGCTTAGTTGAATATCCTTAGTTCTTCTCTCTAGAGATTCTTTAGTTCCCTCTTCTCTATCTAAGCTCCATTATTATATCTTAGCTTAGAACCTTCGAAGGAGTTCACATTCTGTGAATTGTTCTTATTGTAAGAACTCCTTCATTGTTGGAGATCATCCCCTCCCCTTCAAACTTAGGTTTGATTTTTAAAAGTCGCTAAGGACTATAACTTAGAAGGGTCTGTCCAGTGCACAGATTCCTTGTTGAGGCTTGCTTAGATTAATCAACAAGAACTCTTGTTCAGCAGGATCGTGGACGTAGGATCTTGCGTATCCGAACCACGTTAAAACTGCTTGTGTCGTTTACTATTTCTTTGCATTGCATTTAAAACTGTTTATAAATTCATCCTTTGTATAAAACAAACTTGAAAAGTGCACCAGCCAAAACGATTTGGGTTTGCATAAAAACGTTTTCAGAGAAACGAAGTCAATCGGGCCCCATACTTATCCGCATAACATTCTGCAATTGAAATTCTCATACTGACTCAAGTCAGTAGAAAAGAATCAGCTGCTGAATCACTATGACCCGCGATCAGAAGGTTTATATCTGGCAGTGAAAAATTCAGTAGCAAAACTCAGCTTAGTTGACCTTCGCATTTGAGGAAAAACTTGCAATCAGGTGTATTCACCCCCCCCCCCCCCCGCCCCCTCTACACCTGATACTCGTCTCCGGACCAACATGATCCATCAATACACCACCTTCAGCGTACCAGTATAGACGAGCAGCCAACATAAACCACTTCTTATATAAATTGCAACTTAAACCGACAACTTGTCCTTAAGTTGTCTCAGTTGTGATAACTGTTTATATCTTGTTAGTTCAACCAATCGTGCAGTCTTCTATGACCTACAACACACTACACAATCTAACTCTTATATAGGATAAATGATCAACATGGGCAAATATAATTAATCAGATAGGAGAACAGTGGAAAGGAAAAATACATTGTATACAAGCAAAAAACTTTGTTTCCAGTATACAAAATTTCAACAAAGCACGTGGCAAATGGTTAGCCTAATAAAGTTCGCCTCTCCTATATTAGGTAACAACCGTGATGGTCCTAAATTGAGAATAGGTGTATAGGGGAGGGTGGGGGGGGAGAGAATACACCCATGAAAACCTTTCTAAAAAGATACATTTAGAAATAAGTGTGTAAGTGCAGAATTATGTGAGCCCCTTTTTTCTCGTTGAAAAACTCTTGGACGTGTGTAGAAATTTTGTTAAAACCGTTACTACTTTTACTAGCAGATAAGACAAGAATGTAAAAGCAGTAAAGCGAACACACTATTTATAGTGGTTCGTGGTTCGGAGATAACTCCTATGTCCACTCTTCCTGGCAGATTCATGGATTTCCCTAATAACAAAACTTGGCATAGTTCTATTACACTTCTTCTTTTTCGTCGACGTCTACTTCGACTTCTACTAAAAAACAAGCAAACTCAACAAACACTTCAACAACCAAGAGGGGTTGGGTTTGGGTTTGGTTCTCTAACACGAGAGGTCCTTACAAAGATTTGAATCTTCTCAATCTAAGCTAGGATGTAGAGATTGACTTAGAGTACTTGGATCTTGGGGCTTCAAGAAAGACTCAACTCGAACAAAGCTCTGTGTAATATGAGAACTTTTGAATTCTTGAAGGCTTTCAAATATGCAATAGTTATGTAACCTTGGTTGATCCAAGGTTCTTCATGTTTATAGTCACCAATCTAAATAGATCCGTCAGAGAGAGATCTACTAGAGTAGGTAATGTTGGGATTTTGTATACTGGAAGCAGTTTTTATGCTTGTGTACAATGTGTTTTGTCCTTACCACTATTTTATTCTCCTATCTTATAAATATATATATTTGCACATGTAATCCTTTATATTGTATAAAAGTTAGATTTGTGTAGTGTGTCGGGTATCACAGAAGACTACACAAATTGGATGAACTAACAAGATAAAAATAGTTATCATAGCTGAGACAACTTGAGGATAAGTTGTCGTTTTAAGCTGCAGTTTAGATAATAAGTGGTGTGTCTTGGCTGCTTGTCTTTACTGGTACATTTAAGGTGGTGTATTGATGGATCACAGTGAGATGTGTTCTCCAAACTGACCTTAGTGGAGAACCAAGATCTCAGTGACTTAGATAGTCTTAAGCTTGGTAAGACTTCAGCTGAGTGTATTTAGCTATCTATCACTTTGACATACTATGGTGAACGTCATCGCGACTCTACTTATCTTGGGTGTTAGCTGTCATTTGTGGCTCAGGCTGGTTGTCTGTATCTTCCAACCGTATCCTAGTTTATTGGGAAGATAATATCCCATGAGAAACTCGTAAGGATTAGCACACTAAACCCGACCGGTTGATTAAGTTCAGGTGTGTTAATGAGTCGAGTGGTACTACTCAGGAATATAATAAGATGTTAATTAATTTAAGCTGTCAGTGAGCTTAATTAATTAACGGATATTTCTATCTTAAACACAGGGATCGATTAAGTCTAAAATACAAGTCTTTGCTCAATTTGGGATAAAGGGGTAAGTCAGCACGGATTCTCTAGTGGAATGAATCTATGTTTATTAATTAATTTTGCTTTAGGCTGAGCGTAGATGATTAATAGTTTGAGGTACAACTTTATTGCTTGTATTAGATCCCTAATCTGGCCCAATTAGTTGCCTAGTTATTTATTGTCATTCAGAAATTATTATTAATAGATTAATGTATTTTACATTATTTAATAATAATATTTATCTGGAATTAATTGGTTGTGCTAATTAATTGATAAATATTAGTAGCCCAATAGATTAATTAATTATATTATGGGTTAATTATGTACAAGCCCATTGGGGATATTATTAAATTAATGGGCTATAAGTATTAATATAATATTAATTCTTGAAGCCTATATATATTAGTATTATGTTTATAATCAGAACACTAACATATTCTCATACACGCACACGTGATTAAGAAAGAGAGACGATTTGATTTTCTTCAGTTCTCTGACCACCCGAAGGAAGAAAAAGGCCGGGACACACATCAAAAGGGGAACAACAATCAAAGCGGCTACAACATACGCGGAGGAAGGTACAACTTCTTCCTCTCTATTATTCCATCAGGTAAATTAGGGTTGAGGCAACAAATTGATTTTGAATAAAATCTGCAACTTCCGTCTTCCTTCAACTGCAACAATCCACTAGAGAATTTGTGCTGACTTACCCCTTTATCCCAACTTGAGCATGAGCTAGTATTTCAGACTTAATTAATCCCCGTATTTAAGAAACCAATATTCGTTAATTAATTAATCTCACTAGCAGCTTAAATTAATTAACCTTTTATTATATTACTGAGTAGTACCACTCGATCTTATTCACAAACTTGAACTTAATCAACCGATCGGGTTTAGTGTGCTAATCCTTACGAGGTCCTCAAGGGATGTTATCAATCTAATTAACAGGGATACGGATGCAAGATACAGATAACCAACCTGAGCTACAAATAACTACTATTACCCAAGATACGTAGGTCCAGTCGCGATAACATTCACCATAGTAAGTCAAAGTGATAGATAGGTAAATGTACTCAGCTGAAATCTTATCAAGCTTAAAACCAATTTAAGTCACCGAGATCTTTAGTTCTCCACTAAGGTCAGCTAAGAGAACTCATCTCACTGTGATCCATCAATACACCGCATGTATTGTACCAGTATAGACAAGCAGTCAAGACAAGACACTTCTTATATAAACTACAGCTTAAACCGACAAGTTGTCCTTAAGTTGTCTCAGCTTGGGTAACTATTTATATCTTGTTAGTTCAATCAATTGTGCAGTCTTCTATGATTTACAATACACTACACAATCTAACTCTTATACAAGATAAATGATCAACATGTTCAAGTATAATTAATCAGATAGGAGAACAGTGGAAAGGAAAAACACATTGTATACAAGCAAAAAGGTCGCCTCTAGTATACAAGCAAAAAGGTCATTTCCAGTATACAAAATTCCAACAATTCTCCCACTTATACTAAAATAAACTTTTAGTATACAATGTGTCAATTCCAAAATACTAACTGAGCTTTCTATCATAACTTCTCCCACTTATATAAAAGTTTATGCAGCCTTAAGTAGGGTGATCTCACACACTCTCAAGCCACGAACATGATTCGCGAAAGCTTGGATGGGCAAGCTCTTCTTGAAAGGATCAACTAGATTATTTTCAGTTCCGATCTTGTCTACCAAAACATCACCTCAGTTTACTAAATCTCGTATTATATGGTACTTCATGTCTATGTGTTTAGACGCCTTGTGGGATCTGTGTTCCTTTGAATTTGCCACTGCACCTGAATTATCACCATAAATTTTGATAGTCTTAGGAAAATAAGGAACAATATCAAGATCCAGGAGAAAATTCTTGAGTCAAACTGCCTCTTTTGAGGCTTCTCAAGCTGCCATAATGGTTAAGTTCGCAATGCATTTCTGCTTTGCACTCCTCCATGAGATGGCCCCACCTCCCAAGGTAAACATATAACCCGAGGTAGACTTCTTCTCGTCTCTGTCAGCCTAGAAATATGAGTCTGTATAACCCAAAGGTACTAGACAGTCTAACTGGTAAACAAGCCTATAATGTCTAGTCCGTTTAAGGTACTTGAGAATATGCTTGACCGCAGTCTAGTGCTCCTTTCTAGGGTTAGGCTGATATATTGAGACCATACCTACAACATATGAGATATCTTGTCTCGTACAAAGCATCACATACATGAGGCTACCGACAGCAGAAACATATGGAACAAGCCTCATACTTTTTATCTCTTCTGGCGTTTTAGGGCACTGATTCTTGGATAGAAAAATGCCATGTCTGAAAGGCACAAAACCTCTCTTGGCATCTTGCATGGTAAATTGAGCAATGGAAGTATCAATGTATGATGCTTGTGACAAACTTAACATCCTTTTCTGGCGATCTCGGATAACCTTGATCCCAAGGATGTAAGCAGCTTCACCTAAGTTCCTCATTTGAAACTGCTCGGATAACCATTTTTTTACGTCTGATAACACTTCTACATTGTTCGCAATGAGAAGGATGTCATCTACGTAAAGTGCAAGAAACACCACTGATTCGTCAACATAGATATGGTACACGCACACTTCATTAGGAGAGGATAAAAAACCATAGGATTTGACTACCTCGTCAACGTTGGTGCCATAATCGGGAAGCTTGCTTTAGTCAATAAATAGACTTCTTAAGCTTCCAAACTAGATGCTCTTCGCCCTCTGCCACATAACCTTCTGGTTGTTTCATGTAGATGTCTCTACCTTTTTCAAGGTAACCGTTTAAGAATGCGGTTTTGACATCCATCTGCAAGATCTCTAGGCTCATGTGAGCTGCTATGGTAGGGAGAATTCGAATGGACTTGATCATTGCTACAGGCGAGAAGCTGTCCTCATAATCGATACCCTCTTTCTGAGTGAACCCTTTCGCCACTAGTCTGGCCTTAAATGCAATGATCTCTCCATTCGGTCCTCTCTTTCTCTTGTATACCACCAATGGCCTTGCAGCCCTCAGGTAGTTTTGTGACCTCGTATACATCCATATCAGTTATGAACTCAAATTTTGAGTCCATGGCGATTCGCCATGAATCTGTATCTACATCTCCCACTGCTTCGGTGTAGGTCCAAGAATCCACGGTTCTTATTCATCAGTCGAGAGATGATCAGACGTCTCCCCAGAGAACATATACCGATCAGGCGTAAATATCATCCTCCCACTACGTCGAACATTGTCAGGCGCTATGTTAACAAATTGTGCAATTACTCGAAGAGTACTATCTTGCACAACTGGTTGTTCGAGTGGAACTCGACCACCATGTAATTCCTCAAGGATGATGTCGACTCAAGACTTGTGGTTACTAATGTAATCCTATTATGAGAACCGAGCGTTGGTACTAACAACGATCTTCTATTCTTTAGGATAAAAGTATCTACCCTTCGTTTCCTTCGGATACCCTATGAACAACATCAATTCTGAACGTGGTTCCAACTTGTCAGCCAACTTATTTAGCTCATAAGCATGAGGACAACCTCAAATCTTTAAATGGTGCAAACTGGGCTTATGTTCGTTCCACAACTCGAAATGGATCTTTTGTACTGACTTAGAAGGCACACGGTTCAACAAGTATGCTGCAGTCTCTATGGCATATCCCCAAATGGAAACTGACAATGTTACATAACTCATCATCTATCGAACCCTCTCTAAGAGAGTTTGATTCCTTCTCTCTGACACACCATTCTGCTGAGGCGTGCCTGGTATTGTCAGCTGGGATGAAATCCCATATTCTATCAAGTAATCCTTGAACTCGTTTGAGAGGTATTCACCACCACGATCAGATCGTAGTGTTTTGATTTCTTTACCTAGCTTCTTCTCCACTTCTGCCTTGAATTCCTTACAGGTTTCAAAGCAATCTGACTTATGGCGAAGAAGGTAAACATTTCCATACCTTGAGTAACCATCAGTAAATGTGATGAAATACTCATACTCTCCATGAGCTTGTATAGACATAGGCCCACACAAGTCAGAATGTATCAAACTTAATACTTCTATGGCTCTATAAACCTTTGTCTTGAAAGGCCTAGTCACCATGTTTCCCTCTAAGCAGGATTCGCAAGTTGGAAATGGTTTAACTTGGAGAGACTCCAATGATCTATATTCTACCAACCTTTGGATCCTATATAGATTGATGTGACCTAGTCTTAAGTGTAGAAAATTATACCTTAGGATCATCCTAGTATACGATCTTCTTGACTCAATCCAGAAAAGGTCTTCTGGACTGTTCCCGTATCCGAGCTCTCAACTCCGGATGGACGGAGACACAAGAAGGCTCTCGATGGTATTTCACTTGGACTCACACTTTACGACATACAAAACCAGAAAGACAAGTGTGAACAAGTGGCCCCTTTGTCCCCTATATATAAGGGCTAGTCAAAGGAACTCTAATGGGCCTTTGACTCCAAGCCCAATCTAATAGTAAAAGGGGTCACTACACCATCACCAATTGTTTTGGTCCACTAAAGGACCAAACAATTCCAGGTAATGAAGTAGCCTAGTGAGTGTGAGAGAAAATGATGCATACAACGGGGCATATGTTCGAGCCAGACCAGGGACCTAATACAAGAAATAAAATCAGGCCTCAAGTGAATTAATTTTCCATACTCAGCCCAGAGTATTATTAATTCACAAAACATAGATTCATTCCACTAAAGAATCTATGCTGACTTACCACTTTATCCCAAAAGTTGAGTCAGAGCTTGTATTTTTAACTTCAGTTAATCCCCGTATTTAAAATATCGAATATCCATTAATTGATTAAGTTTACTGACTACTTAATACAATTAATTTCTTATCCTTGAGCAGTACCACTCGGCCTTATTATCATACTTGAACTTAATCAACCTGCAGGGTTTAGTATGATAAACCTTTCGAGCTCCTCAAGGGGATATAATCAACCCTTTAATAGGATACAGATATATGATGTATGTTGGTCCTGAGACGTTTCAGGTGTGTGGGGGGGTGTGAATACACCTGAATACAAATTTCTCTCAAACGCGAAGTCAGCTTTAGATGAGTTTGCTACTGAACTGAGTCAGAGCCAAATATGCTTCAGATCGCGTAAGCAGAAAATCTTCTACTGAGTTCAGCTCTACTGACTTGACTCAGTTGAACAGTCGCTCAATATCAGGGTGTGTGCGGAAGTGTAGGCCCTATGAAATGTCTCGATTCAAAAACAACGGTTTTTTATGTTGAGTTTTGTGAAATACAGTTTGTATGCAGTATGGTCAGTTAAATAAAACAGTAAATCAACACAGCGATTTTTAAAGTGGTTCGAACACGCTAGGTCCTACGTCCACTGTCCTGACCAAAGCAGGATACTTGTTATATTTATACTAAGCAAGTCTCAGTT
Organism: Lavandula angustifolia; assembly: GCA_028984105.1. Classification (NCBI taxonomy): domain Eukaryota; kingdom Viridiplantae; phylum Streptophyta; class Magnoliopsida; order Lamiales; family Lamiaceae; genus Lavandula; species Lavandula angustifolia. The sequence continues at coordinate 16,718,213 of CM054807.1, read as the reverse complement.
GGTTTGTTCACTGGACAGACGCAAACCTTGAAGTTTATACTGAGCAAGTTCTTAGTGATCTGTGCGCGGGACAGATTCTCTACTTATAGTCGTAGTGACTTTTACAAGGGTTCAAACTTGAAGAGTTTGAGTCTTCTCCAACTAAGAGGAAGTTCTTACAAATAAGAATGGTTTCACAAGGATGTGAACTTCCTCGAGGTTTCTAAGCTAAAGATATTACAATGAGCTTGCTTAGATAAGAGAAGGGGAACATAATGAAACTCTAAGTGACGAACTAAAGATGTTCTTCAATGGATGCTAGTTCTTCACTGGACTCAGCTTTGAGATTGCTAAGAGTTTGTGCGCAGAATGCTTGGGTTCCCGGTGTCGTCTCTGCATGGCGACTTCTCTTATTTATAGTCGTCGATAGTGAATAGATCCGTTGGAGGGAGCTCTAGACAGGTGTCGATAAGACAAGGAAAATGGCTCCTTTAATTTGAACATTGTCGAGTAGGTACACTGTATAGATTCTTCTCTTTTTCAGTTTCAGAGCAGCTTTTGTCAGAGTAGGTGGTCGTTGTCGGCTCCTTATTGGTCGAGGTAGATTGGTAGTTGAGACTTGTCAAACATCAAGGTTGACTTCCTCTGAATCCTCGGACCTGCAATTAAAGTGTCTTTCCTACTGACGTTCTTTTGATTTTCAGTGCATGGGCATGAATTCCTGGGCAGATTCAGTTGAACGTTGCTGTCCAACTGACTTCTTCGATCCTGAGTTCGTTAGTTGAGTTAGGTCTTCTACTGAATCCTGCAGCTACTGAACTCTGTCCTACTGAGTTCTAACAACTGAACTCGACCAGGCTATACAAATACAAAGGTACAATATTCAGCTAGGGTTTTGGGATCTATCAAATCTAACCAAATCTATCAAGACTATCAGATCTATAGATTCATCTACTGAATCCTTATCCCAACAATGTAGATAACCATCATGAGCTACATGCAACAGTACTCACCTAAGATATAGAGATATACGGTCGCGATGACCCTCACCCATTGTAAGTCAAAGTGATAGCTAGTTGCGTGCAGTCAGCTGAAATCTCATCAAGTTTAATATCAGCTGAGTCTCCGAGACATTGGTTCTTCACACGGGTCAGATAGAAGAACACATCTCACCTCGATCCATCAATACATAAAATTTATCAACATAGACAATTGACCAAGATAAGTCACTTCTTATCTATATTGTAGTCTAAACTGACAACTTGTCCTAAAGTTGCCTCAGTTATGATAACTGTTTATATCTCACTAGTTCAACTAATCACTACAGTCTTCTGTGATCTACAACATACTATATGATCTAACTCTTGTGAGATAATGGACTAATTTGTGCAATTATAATAATCAGATAGGAGAATAATAATAGTGGTAACAAGAAACATTGTATACAAGCAAATACGTACTGCTTTCAGTACATTAAGTGCCACAGATAAATTTAGTTTTACTTAGAAGATTTTTTCCTCTTCTTATTGTTCGATGATGAGGAACATTAACAGATGTACAATGATTAAACGTAATAGTATACAGAGATCCATTTAAAAGCCAGTTCCTACCAGAACCAGATCTGTAATGCCCAAGCAATCCAGCAGGGCTGCTACTGAGAAGAAGTCTAAAGTTGAGAAGAAGCCTGAAGCTTCTAAGTCCAGGTCAGCTGGACCTAGTGACTCAGAAGCTCCGCAGATTATCCCCTCCACTGAACTTTCCAAGAAGCAATAAGCTAAGATGAAGAAGATATGGGATGCCTGCGAAAGAGAAAGAGAAAGAGAAAGAGAAAGAGCAAGATTAGCAAACCTTGAGACCCTCAGATAGCAACTGAGAAAGAAGCCAGAGAGCAAATCCCTGACAAAACCTTGAGACCCTCAGATTAGCATTCCCACTAGTTCCAAATTCTTCAAAAGAAGGGAACAGGGAAATAACATCAAGAGAGTTATCTTTCCAAGGACTGATGAATGGGTGCCCTATAAGATCAATCAGAAATGGGAACAGGCTAAGGTCAAGAGCTACTACATTTGGGAGACAGTCAGTGAGAAGGCTGATCCTGACAAAACCTTCGAGGAATTCTTGAAAAGTGTTGAACCTGAATTCTATGCTAAAGTCCAAACCATTCTACAATAGTCAGGTAAGACTCTCAAGGCACCTGAGAACAGACTTCTATCTCCTCCTCTCACGCAACAAGGAAATATCTGTAACAAGGAGATTGAGAAAGAAATTAAATATGACATCTGTAGAAGAAGTCAGAACAGTAATGATGCTGAAGACAAGGAAGAGATCAAGATACTGAGGAACAAAATCTTCTCATCTTATGGTCTTGAGCTTCCAGAAAAGAAATATGTTGACTTCAACACGCGACTGCAACAGTTTAAGAAGAAGCCCAACTGATTCCTTCTTAGTCTTAGTTTTGATAGATACAATATCGTGTAATTGTAATCTCTTATCATATATGATATTCTATTTCTATTGGCCTTCGACAACTACTCATTGTCAATTGGTTGTGTTCTTTATCTTTCAACACTTACTAATCACATCAGTGATCAGAACAGACACTCACATGGTTACTTATATCTCTGTGATTCTCTATGTACTTCAGTTCTTAGACAACTTTCTAGAGGATAATTGCTTTTATGCATTTTAGAGATATTGACTTCTGGTGTATAAGAATCATGTTGATTAGATAGTCATCCTTGTTATTAGAAGTAGTTTGTAAGTGGTTTTGGCATCATCAAATAGGGGAAAATTGTTGGGATGAGATTCAGTATGATAAGATTTGAAGATCCCAAAACCCCTAGCTGAATGATGAGCCTTCGATAATGTAATAGCTTAGTTGAGTTCAGCATGTTAGGAACTCAGTAGGATAGAGTTCAGTAGTTGGTGCTTTCAGTAGAAGATCCGCCACTCAGCCGAAGGAACTCAGTATCGGTGAAGTCAGTTGGATAAGCTATAACCAACTGAATCTGCAAAGGAATTCGAGCCACGAATTCTCAGAAGCATGAGAATGGAAGTATGAGATAATTCAGTTAAAGGTTCAAGGATTCAGAGGAAGTCAACTCACCGTACACTTGGAGTTTGAACAGGCCTCACCTACTCTCATAACCTCAACCAATGAGGAGCCGCCAACACTCTACCTGCTCTGCCATAAATCTGCTCGTAGAGTGAAAAAGAGGAAATCTCTAAAGCGATATTCAAAATCAATATGGCCACTTTCCTTGTATTATTCGACACGTGTTTGGACTCCCTCCAATGGATCTATTCATGAATCGAAGACTATAAATAGAGAAGAGTCTTCATGCAGAAAGACATCAACACAAGGAACCAAGCATTCTAGCGAACATACTCTAGCAAACTCAAAGCCAAACACAGCAAAGAACTTGCTTATTTGAAAGATCGTCTTAGTTCTTCTTTCTAGAGATCCTTTAGTTCCCCTTCTCTAACCTAAGTGTGCTTATTGTAATATCATTAGCTTAGAAACCTCGAAAGAGTTCATCTTTGTGAATTATTCTTATTGTAAGGACTCCTTCATTGTTGGAGAAACTTAAACCTTCACGGTTGAGATTGTAAAGTCACTAAGACTATAAGTAGATATCCGTCCAGCGTACAGATTAACTGAGACTTGATCAATATAAGCAAACAAGAACATATATGTCTGGTGAACAGATCGACTAAGACTTGCTCAGTATAAGCTAATCAAGGACTCCTGCTTTGTTCATAACAATGGACGTAGGATCCTGTGTATCCGAACCACTTTAAAAATTGCTTTTGTTGACTTACTGTTGCATTGATAACTGTTCACATTGCATAAAAATGACTTTAAATCAAACAACATCAAACAGGTTTTCAATTGAGATGAATATATTTTGGGCCTACACTTCCGCACACAAAAAGTTTATTTGGTCAACTGACTATTTCAGTAGACTAATTCAGTAGCAACATTCAACTAAGCTAACTTTCGCGTTCTGAGTAAGAATTTGTCTTCAGGTGTATTCACCCCCCCCCCCCCACCTGAGGCTCGTCTCTGGACCAACAATAGGTATCAGAGCGATTTTCTTCTGATCATCGTTTTCTGAAAACTGATCTACTCGAACAGATCCTGAAAATAGTTCTCTTTGTATTTGCATCTCTTCAAAGCATCATATACCATATTCTTCAAAATGTATGATATTTCAGGTATAACGACAGTACCCATTGTTGGTCCCGAGTGTACGGTCAGGTGTAGAGGGGGGGTGAATACACATGACTCCGATTTTCTCAACTTCGAACACGAACAGTCCTGTTCAGGAAAGTGCCGTACTGAAATGATTCAGCAGACCAAATAGCTGTTCTGAATCATGTGTGGCAAAGAGTCTGACTCTACTGAGATCTGCTAGCTGACTGAGTCAGAATTCAGTATCAAACAGGTAGAGTTCAGCGGTGTGGAAAAGTGTAGGCCCAAATCAGTTGAGTGGAAAAAACCGTTTTAGCAAGTCTCAGTTCAGCAAATAGACAGTTCAGTATGCTGAGACAGTTGTATGATTTTAAAGTAGGTTTTCAGTATGAACAGTAAAATCAATGCAACAGTAATCAGAAAGCAATAACAAGACACATATTTTTAAAGTGGTTCGGATATCAATCGATCCTACGTCCATTGTCCCGAAAAGTTCAGGAGGCTATTTATTATACTGAGTTAGTCTCAGTCAGCTTATGCACAGGACAAAGCCGTGGCTTGGGGATTATACTGAGCAAGTCACAGTTTACAAAGGCATCAAACTAAAGTGTTTGACAAACTTCTCCAACTATGAAGGAGTCCTTTTACAATAAGGATTTGGTTCAAATATGAACTCCTTCGTCTAAGCTATAAGTATATTCTGTTGAGCTTAGGGTTAGAGGGATAGGGAATGAGAGAGTGGCTTCTAGATCGACGAATAGCTGAAATAAGCTTTAGGTTCGTGTATTGTCGATTTGGATACTAGAGGCTATGAGCTGAGAAGGTAGTCTTTCGCCGGAGATAGATCTTCAAATTCTTGCGGAAGACTTAGGGTTTTCTGGTTCTACCTCGTTTGAATGCTTGTGTTTATTTTCGTCGTTAAGCTTATGCGCATTCGTCTCTCTCTCTCTTGTGTCCTCTTTTGCTCTCTTTTTCAAGGCTTGAAATGTCCCTCTATTTATAGAGCAGAGATTGGAAAATATCCGTTGGAGACGATCTTCCTTTCTCTCTCTTTTGGTAGCTAACGGCTCTTTTTGAAGGATGTAACAGTGTCTTTTCCCTCCTTTTCTAGAAATATGTTGACTTGCAGCTTTAGTAGGTAGAGACACGTGTATAGTTGTCATTTGTCGAGGATTATGGAGTGGTTGAGACGGAACAGACTTCGAGGCATACTGAAGCTGACTTCTCTTTTCCTCGTACTTGACAATACTGATTGTATATTCAAAAAGTGTCTCGACGGTTCGGAAGACTGCTGCCGTTCTTGAAGTCTCGATCTTCATTCGGTAGAGAGACAAACTGAGGGTACTCTACCGATGGTCCGCTCCGAGTTCGATGAACTACTCCTCGCCGAGTTCGGTTCTATCGACTCCTTCGATATCTTGCTCCCGCCGAGTCCAAGTAAATACCGAGTCTTCTATTCCTGGTGCTGAGGCTGATAAGCTACTGACCGCCTTAACCAGAGCAGAGTGTCTACTGAGTCTGAAACCTCAGAGACAAAACAATTACACGGGAATGGTTCATCAATCAAGATAGGGTTTTGGGATCTTCAAATCTTCAGATAGGTACAGAGCACGAGGCTACTGAGCTTACGGTCAGTGCTGAAGGCAGAATCATTTCCCACTAAGTATAACAGTGCTGAGGATAAAATCATCACCCAACACCCATGTTTTTCAGCAGAAAACTATGCGGTATGGTGTGTAAGGATGGAGGCACATCTAACATCGCTACATGACAGCATGACTGACATCCTGGAGAAAGGACCTGTTGTTCCCATGATCGACAGCGTCGAACTTGCAATTGAGGGAGCCAAAACCAGCGCGAAGGTTCACAAGGACAAAAGTATCTTCACATCAGACGAGAGAAAGCTGCACAATCTTGACCAAGTCGCACGCAATGCGATACTGACTACGCTTAGTGACTCATACCTTGGCAGAGTGCACGACTGGAAAACTGCAAAAGAGCTATGGGATGCTCTCGCAGTGCTGAGCCAAGGAACTCCATAAATCAAAGAAAATAAACTGGAGTTGCAGCTGCAGAAACTCGAGCCAGTGTTGAGGCTCGTCTCTGGACCAACAGAACTATTGACCATGATAAGTTTTATTATGATGAAATAGCTAATCTGTTGTTAATGTTAGAGCTCTGTAATTTTTAGGAAAAAACTTTTACGATATCATTAATTTATTCCATGAATTGTTGAATTACTCTATGTATGAATGAATTGTCAATAGAAGTAAGATTTTGTTTAAGATACTTAAGTTTATTGTTGGTCCTGAGAGTAACGTTCAGGTGTAGGGGGGGTGAATACACCTGAAAACTAATTTCTCAACTTTAAATGCGAACAGTCCTTTTCAGGAGAGTGTCGTACTGAACGAGTTCAGCAGACCAAATAAGCTGTTCTGAATCGCGTGGCAGAGTGACTGACTTTACTGAGGCCTGCTAGCTGACTTAGAGTCAGAATTCAGTACCGTTCAGATAAAGTTCAGTAGTGCGGAAATGTGTAGGCCTAAATTCAGTTGAGTTAAGAAAACATTTTTATCAAAACAGTTTCAGTATATTAGTGCAGTCGATTAAGCTTGCTGAAACTGAGTTGAATGATTTTAAAGATATTTTCAGTATGCACAGTAATCAATGCAACAGTAAATAAAGAACACAGAACACATGCGATTTTTAAAGTGGTTCGGATCCAACAATCCTACGTCCACTGTCCCGAAAGATCAAGAGGCTAAGTATTATACTGAGATAGTCTCAGTCGGTTTGTACGCTAGACAAACACTGGTCTTGAGATTTATACTGAGCAAGTCTCAGTTTACAGGGTATCAAACTAAGTGTTCGAAAAACTCTCCAACTATGAAGGAGTCCTTTACAGTAAAGATCAGTTCGACTACGAACTCCTTCATCTAAGCTATAGATATGAACGGCTGAGCTTAGGTTAGAGGGATAGGGAACGAGAAAGTAGCTTCTAGAGCGGCGAACGGCTAAGTATAAACTTGGGTTCGTGTTCAGTCGCTTGGATACTAGAGGCTATATGATTCTGGTTCAGCTTGGTTCCCTAGGAGCAGGTATTTCGTCTTTCGCCGGAGATTATTTCTTCGAACTACTTGCGGAAGACTTAAGATGTTTATGAGTTGCTCTTTCAATACTCTGAGTTTGCTTGTGTGTTCGTTGGTTCACTCGTATTCTCTTTAGCTTCAATTTGAATGTATCCCTCTATTTATAGAGAAGAGATAAGGATAGATCCGTTGGAGACGATGATCCTTTTGTCTCTCTCTTTTGGGTAGCTAATGGCTCTTTCGAAGTATGGTTGCAGTGTCCTTTCCCTCCATTTCTGGAAAGTAACAGATGTAGGACAGGTGGTTGCTTGTCATTGGTCGAGGTTCAGGAAAGTGGGTGAGACAGAACAGACTTTAAGGAGAACTGAAGCTGACTTCTCTCTTCCTCGTATTGCCTCTGCTGATTTGACTTTTAGAGAATCTGACAGTCAGAAGACTGTCCAGCCGTTGTTGAGTCTGATCTCTTTTTCAGTAGCATGCTCCTGCTGAGTCGGCTCTACTGAAGATCAACTCTGAGTTAAGTGAACTACTCCTGCTGAGTTCAGTTCTACTGACTCCTTTCAGTATACTACTCCTGCTGAGTCCAGTATCACTGAGTCTTCTACTTCTGGTGCTGAGGCAGGTATTCAGAGTATCTACTGAGTCTGAATCCTCAGAGACAAAACAGAACAGGTTACAACTGAATGGTTCATCAGCCAAGATCGGGTTTTGGGATCTTCAAATCTTCAGTAAATATTCAGAGCACAGGGCTACTGAGTTATGTCTCAACTGGTTGTGAGAAGACTAAATGATCTCCCAACATTTCCCCCCTATTTGATGATGCCAAAACCTAACACTATGACTTATCAGAAACAGAGCTCCTTACAAGTATTACAAGTAGAATAGTTGAGTTGTTCTTCAAGTCCTAGACTACTGAGAGAATCAAGGAAGAAATATCAGAACCTTTACAGAAGCTAATCAGCAATTTCCCCCTTTCTAGCAACATTTTCCCCCAACTACGCAATCTAACAAAATCTGAGTAAAAACTGACATAATATATAAGAATAGTGAGTGTGTGAGTCAGTAATCACTTGAGTGATTCTGTGTGTTAAGTATAAAAATAAAAACAAGGCCATATAGACAATAAGGACTTGTCAGGGCCAATAACAGTGATGTTTTATAGATGTGAAGAAGTTCAGTACATTTACATCATCTGCTATACTAATCAAAACAGAAAAGAAGTTACAAGAAACACAGAAGCTAACAATCATATGAACTGCTTAATCCTGTCTTTGAAGTCCTTTGATTTAGATTCAGGAAGGGGCAGTCCATACATCCTGTAGGTGATCTTCCTCAGCTTCAGTATCTCTGCAAAGTCAGCTGGATCATCTTCCTCTAAACACTTGGCTTCAGCAGCATCCTTGATCTCTTTCTCAATCACTCCATAGTGAACAGAGCCATCTAATTTCAGTGGGGGCGGCATGATTCTTGGAGCTGGGACCTGACATCTATCTTGTCTTTTAAGGCCTTCTAAACCCTAGCAAATATCTCAGTATCGGTCCTCATAAGCCATTCAGCAAAGGCGATAGATTTGTGCTTTTCAGACCAGTATCTCCAGAAATAGTTTCTCTTTATGAAATCAGCATTCAGTGACTCCCACCTTTGAGTTCTTTCCCAAGGCATCCATTCATCAACTCTTGGCCATCTGTGGATTTTGAGATCAGTAGGTTTCCTGTACCTTCTATATCTGTAGGGAATGTCTGCTTTTTCAGGAATCCTCTGACTCGCTTCTTTTTCAGCTTTCAGCCTTAGAGCTTCCAAGTCTGCTAGTCTGAGCCTTTCTCTAGCTGCTTCTATCTGTCTTGCTTCTTCTCCTCTATACAGATACCTCTCCATCTGAGCCCAAATCTCTTGCATCTCAAGATCTTGTTCCTTAGAAGGGACATAGGAGGGTACGTGAGGTTCTTCTTCTGAATCAGCACGTGTTGTAGATTTTCTTTCGAAGTACCCTGCTGACCAGTTGACTGCTGTTGTTCCTTCTCTTTCTCCTTATCTGCCTCATCACTCGCCGGCGTTCCGGGGAGGCGCCTAGGTCGATTTTTCTTCCACCTGTTGGGGCCTTAGTCTTGCCTTTGGTTGGCTTCTTCTTGGGCTTGTTAGCAGCCTCAGCCTCAGCAATCTCTCTTGCCAATTTTTCATCGGTAGCAATCTGAGCTTCTTCCTCCGGAGTAACATACCTCTTGTATCCTTTCTTTTTAGAGGGAGGGGTTGGAAGCGTCAGAATCTTCTTGCCTTTGCCGGCAACTGGAGGAGGCAGAGGAACCTCTTCCTCTCCAGACTCCTCGTCTGCGTACTCAGCAACCTCCTTGATTATGTCAGATGGAGTTTGGGTTGCCTGAATAGCCACGTCTTCAGGTCCTGAGCCGCTTGGGCCGATCTCAGCAGACACTACATCGCCTGCTGTTGAGACACCTTGGGCCTCGCCAGTCTGAGTGGAGGTGCCAATGGGAGCTGGAAGCTGACTCTGAGATGCTCCTGCCACTGACCTCATTCCTTTCGGTACTCTCAGTACCTTCCCTTCAGTACGCTTCTGTTTTCCTTCCCCCTTTTTGGCATCAGCAAATACGCCAGGGGTTGGAATGGATACCTTCTTGTCCAGACTTATGTAAGCTGTGGCCAAGTCGTCCAAGGCATATTGCAGCTTAGTCAGTCGTTCGTGCAACTCGTTCCTCTCCTCAATTAGTTGTTCACTATATTTCTTGTGGGAGGCGTCTGCTGCTGTCTGGAACTCCTGCAACTGTTTGTCCACTCTCTCTTCTATGGCCTTCTGAATGGATTGAAGCCTGAGGTCTGAGGCCTGAGAGATGGAGGAAACTGATTCAGTACGAGCTTTTTGGGCGGTCTTATAGTCTTCAAGAAGTTGTGCCTGGCCAGCCTGAATCAGCTTCAGTTGCTCATCGAAGTCGGCTCTTTGTGCGGCGAGTGCGTTACTCAGTATATTGGAGAAGTCAGGGGCAGGCGTGTTCTGGATGGTTGTCCTGAGCCCCTTTATCTCTGCACTGTGAGCCTGAGTGGTCTGCCTCCACGTCTTGTGGACGGCGCGGGCGAGGAGTCGGTTCTGAGTCCCTTGACTCCTCAGGGCCCTGGCTATTGACTTCGAGCGTCGGCTTTTCGGGCTAGGCACTACTTCGAAGGCAGATTCAAGTAGCAGCTGAGACGGTTCTGCTGACTTCAAAGTACCAGCCGCCGACTGTCCTGGACCAAGGATGCTGAGCGGTGGTTCAGCAGTGGATGTGGGAGCATCCTTGTCCAGTTGAGTACCCTCATCAGGCTTCTCAGGGCCTGAATCATGGGGTGGGTCCTGACCATCGGGGGGTCAGACCCATCTAAGGGTGCCGATGCTGAAATGGTTTGTCTGTCATTCAGCATGGCTAGCATGGCAGCCCTCAAGTCTTCTACGGAGCATACATCAGATGGCTCGGAGTAGCCAATCTTGCTCCCTTTCAGTAGCTCCTCCTCGTGGAGCTGTTCACAGGAGTGGTGTTTGATGAGGCGGTTCAGATTGTGCCACTCCTGGAACCGGATCAGCATATGGAGCCTAGCATGTCTCGCTAGTAGGATGAGATCAGTATGACTGGCTATCTCCGGGATCCTTTCTGCTATCTCTCGGGAGGCTCTGGATTGAAGAGCTGAAGCCTCTATCCCGATAGATTCTGACTCAGAAGCTGTCTCCGAATCTTTGACTTCTATAGGAGACGGTTGCTTCTCAGCAGAAGGTATGCTGCTCAAAGGTGGAATGTCTAAGGGGCTCTGAGATGGTGGAATAGATTAAGCTTGGACCCATTGGTCCACTATTTCATCACGCTCAGTGGAGACTGCCTTCTCTACTGACGGAGTCTTCTCGATCGGAAGATTCAGACTCATCCCTTAGTTGCAAAGGTGGTTCAGCAACCACTGCCTTGTCACTACCTCCGGTACGACCTCACTGACTTTCTTCAGCCTCTTGGTCAGGGTTTTCGGAGTAGACTTCGGAGGGGACCTCTTCTTTGTGGGAGTGGAGGTCTTCTGAGCTCCGGACATAGGGTTAGCGAGCCCTGACCCTATCTGCTGAAGGGCCGCTGCCCTGTTCTGGAACCGGACTTTCTTCGGGTTGAAGTATTGCTTATCAGCAAAGGTAATATTGTCCGTTCCGCATAAATCCTCTATCATCACTGATAGCTTCAGTCCATAAAGCAGTTTTCCCTTGACAGCAAGGCAAAAACTCTTCTTATCAAACTTCGCGGATGGCGTCATGAATTCTTTCAGAAAGAATTCGGCCCAGTTGATCTTTGCTCGTGTATGGCCATCATGAGCTGAAGTTTCGGCCTAGACACCTGATCAAAGGACCCGGCCTGACTCATCAGCAGCTGAGTCACTATATAAGCCAATGCTCTATACTGAGGGAGCATGGCATTCTTCGGAAATGCAGCTCTGAACGTAGTCGGCTTCCCGCAGAACTCAGATAAATACTCGTCCATCAAGTCGTCTTTATACGCCACGGTGGTGAAGCCTTCACTAGGGAGGTTGAAGCTTCTCTTAAGTGCCTCTTTGATCGACATGGTTTTGATCTCAGTAATGGCACGGGAGGGGTCGCCAAGCGAGTGGACGACGTAACGGCATCGGATGTCTCCCTCTACTGATTCAGAATTCAGATAGAGCTCAGCTATCTGGCGTGGGAGGAAGAAGGATGGCTTCCTTGTCAGAAATCCTTCAAGACCAGTCTCTTTGAGGGCGAAGAAGATTTCCTCCATATAATCGAGTTCACACACATCGAACTCCATCATGGGCTCGCACCAGACCCGATCCTTTTCCAGGATCTCTTGCATATCCTTTGGAACGATAACTTCACGTCCTGCCATACTTAGTATTCTGCAAGAACGATAGATCAGTATCGAACAATAAAAAAAATATAGAAATTAACATATGCAATACTGAATGGTCATTAAAAGTTTACCAAAGATTTTTCTGAGAGTTTTGGAAAATGAGTTTTGCAAGGAGGCAAGTATTATCTCAGAAAAACTAGGGTTCGAAATTTTGCAAAGTAGAAATGGCGGTTTCTAAACTTTGAACGTGTATATATATCTTAAAGAAGATGAACAGTTAATTACCCACGGTTCAGTTTGAATTCGCTTTATGAGATGGACGGCCAGGATTTGATTTTATAAAATAGGCAATGATCAATTTAGCCGCCTAAGTTAAAATACAGTTGTATATAGCCAAAGAAGTAACTTGATATGACATGCATTAAATGCGCCGCAGAGTTCAGCATACTTTACATAGAATGTCGTGTATTTAATGTAAACCGTTATAATTAAATGACATTTTCTAAGGCATTGAATACGAAGCTGAATCTGAGTCATAAATGCATAGAAATATTTCATTGGCTACTGAGTAGAGATACGCAAACCTGTCAGCTGAACATCGTAGTCAGCTGATACCTCGTGTAGATGGTTGTTGAGTCTTTATGTACTGAATTTGCTCAGTACTGAGAGTGAACATTCTCCCTTGCTGAATGCTCCTCTCCTGAATCCTCTTACTGACTGGAGTCAATAGGGTCCAGCAGACCTAGCTCTACTGAAAGTTCTCTGAATCTGGCTTCAGCTAGAGGCTTGGTCAGTATATCTGCCCCTTGGTGGTCAGTATGGATCTTTTCCATCCTGATATCCTTCTTTTCGTCATGATCACGAATGAAGTGATGGCTGATGTCCACGTGCTTGCATCTCGTATGAAGTACGGGATTCTGAGTGATTGCAATTGCACTGGTACTGTCATAGAAGATCGGCACTTCATTCTGAATAACATCATAGTCACGTAGTTATTGTCTCAGCCAAAGGATTTGGGCGCAGCAACTTCCGGCAGCCATATATTCAGCTTCAGTAGTTGACGTCGCTACTAAGTGCTGTTTCTTTGGAAAACAATGAGATCAGCTTACTGCCAAGGAACTGACACGTTCCAGAAGTTGACTTTCGGTCAATTCTACATCCTGCATAGTCAGCATCAGAATAACCAGTTAGTTCAATATTATCATCAGTTGGATACCATAAACCCATGTCAGGTGTTCCTCTGAGATAGCGGAGAATCTTCTTTGCTGAGTCCATATGACTCTGCTTAGGGTTCGCCTGAAATCGAGCGCAGACACCTACAGCATAAGTTATGTCAGGACGAGTAGCTGTTAAGTATAATAAAGAACCAATAATAGCATGAAATTCAGTATGGTCTGCTGATACTCCTTCTTTATCAAGATCGATTTTCATGCTCGTGTTCATCGGGATCTTGATTGGTTTGCCGAATGTGCAACCGAATTTCTTGATGAGGTCTCGAGTGTATTTTCCTTGATTGATGAACGTTCCATTCTTAGATTGTTTGACTTGAAAGCCTAGGAAATAGTTCATCTCTCCCATCATTGACATCTCGAACTTGTCCTTCATCATTTTCTCAAACTGCTGACACATGATGACGTTCTTCGATCCGAAGATTATGTCATCTACGTAGATCTGCACAAGTAGGATGTCGTCTTCCAGTCGAATGCTGAATAATGTGCGGTCTACTGTGCCTTTCTGAAAACCTTTCTGAAGAAGAAACTCAGACAGGGTATTGTACCAAGCCCTGGATGCTTGTTTTAACCCATACAGAGCCTTTCTGAGTCTGTAGACCTAATGTCCCTGCTGAAAGCCGGGAGGCTGTTCTACATAGACTTCTTCTTTCAATACGCCATTCAGGAATGCAGACTTCACATCCATTTGATAAACTCTGAACCTATGATGTGTTGCGTAGCCTAGGAATAGTCTGATTGCCTCCAATCTTGCAACTGGAGCGAACGTTTCGTCGAAATCTATCCCTTCAGCTTGACAGTAGCCTTTTGCCACGAGCCTTGCTTTGTTCCTTACTATGACGTTGTTTTCATATCGCTTGTTCTTGAAGACCCATTTAGTTCCAATCACATGTTGATGCCGGAGTCTGTCAACAAGCTCCCAAACTTCTTTTCTCGTGAACCGATTCAGCTCCTCCTGCATGGCTATGATCCAATCAGCGTCCTTAAGTGCATCCTCCACTGACTGAGGTTCTTCAGTAGACAAGAAGCAGGAATATAAGGCGCTTTCTCCCTGACAGAATTTGGATCTTGTCTTTACGCTTGCTGAAGGATCTCCAATAATCAAATCAGAAGTGTGAGCGTCCAGCCACGATCTACGATGTTTCAACTCTTCATCTGAAATTTGTTCAACACAGATAGTAGGTGAGTTAGGCATTTCAGTTGTTTTATTATGAGATTGAAGCAATTCAGTTACAGGAGTATGATCTACTGAGTCACCAGGTTCGGGGGCATTTAGCTCAGGAACATCATTAGTTCCCCCTGAATTATTATCCTCAGTAGAGGTCTCAGTTACCACTTGGGTTTCTTGATCGACCTGAGTTACCTGGGATTGACTCCGTTCAGTGGAGTCAATCTGTTCAGCTACTTCTGTTGCTGGCTGAGATTCAGTAGACTTGTCTTCAGTTTCTTCATCTGAATCATCATCCCAACATAGCTGGATCTTATCAACTTTATCTTTTAAGCTCAGATCCTGTAGCTACTTACTGATGTCCTCAGATTCAGGTTTAGAGTTCCTGCTCCTGTCTTCAGTAGCAAACTCATTAAAAACAACATGAGGGCTTTCCTCCACGTAAAGGGTCCGATAGTTAAAGACTCTGAAGGCTTTGCTGACCCGGGAGTATCCTAAGAAGACTCTCTGGTCTGACTTGCTATCAAAAGTCTTCAACTGATCCTTCCCATTATTGTGGATAAAGCACGAACACCCAAAAATATGGAACTAAGATAAAGAAGGCTTCTTGCCGTTCCATAATTCATATGGTGTCTTCTTATTTTGCTTTGTCAGTAGAGATCTATTCTGAGTATAACATGCAGTATCAGTGGCTTCTGCCCAGAATTTGGTTGGGAGTCCTCAGTCTGCGAGCAGGGTTCTTGCTGCTTCTTTGAGTGTTTTATTCTTTCTCTCAGCAACCCCATTTTGTTGAGGCGTGCGTGCGGCAGACGTCTCATGCTCTATGCCTTCTGCTTTGCAGAACTCCTCTACCATAGAATTCAGGAACTCAGTTCCTTTGTCTCAACGTATCTTGATGATGTTAGAGTTCTTCTCGACACTGAGCTTTTTCAGAAGCGTTGGTAACTTTGTTTTGACGTCAAACTTGTTGGCAATAAATATGACCCATGTGTAGCGCGAGTAGTCATCAATGACCACTAAAGCATACTTCTTGCCTCTGATCGTCACTGGAGAGACTGGACCGAACAAATCCATATGTAGCAGCTGAAGGATTCCATCAGCGGAAGGAGATGGAACAGGAAGATTTTGATTCCTTGTTTGCTTTCCCTTCAGACATGCTTCACACTGAGTGTCTTTGCTGAATACTTCATTCGGCAGTCCTCTTGCTAGAGTGTTTCTAGCTAATTTGTTGAGCGTCTTGAAATTGAGATGGTTGAGTCTTCTGTGCCAGAGCCACCCCGTTTTGTTGTCGTTTTTTGCCATCAAACAAGCTTCAGGTTCAGCTGAGTTCCAGTAATCTACATAGATATTCTTTTTGCACGAACACGACAACACTTGTTTTCCCCTGTAGATTTATCAATGACATCACGTAAAACCGGCGTCAAAAATCACTCTATTCGAGTTATCACAAAATTGACTGACAGAGAGAAGATTATGCTGAAGTCCTTCAACATATGATACTCTTGGAACTGTTGTTGTTCCAATGCTGAGTGTTCCATAGCCTCTGGTGTAGCCTTTTGCGTTGTCTCCAAACTCAATTCGGGGTCCTTCTTCAATAGTATAATTCTTCAGTAGGTCCTTTTGGTAAGTCATATGTCTAGAGCATCCGCTGTCCACATACCAAGGGTCCTTGTGCACCTCATCCTCTTCTCCTGCCATGAGACACTTTTCAGCGTCTTCTTCAGCTTCAAGCTCTATGGCCATGAATGCTGCTTCATCATCTGATGAATCCATGAAGGATTCGACTTCATCTGAGTCGTCTGAGAGTTCACCGACAATATACGCTTGTCGCTTCTTGATGAACTTCTCCCTTCGAGCTTTGCGTGCTGCTCTTTCAGCAGTGCTGAGCTCAGGACAGTCATACTTATAGTGTCCTGGCTTCTTGCAGTTATAGCAGGTTGTGACTCTTTCTTCTTTGCTTTCGCTGTCTTTCGACTGAGTTGAGTCCTCCTATTTTCTGCATTCAGAAGTATGCGAGTCAGGAGTGCGCTTGGGTGTATATTCAGTCTTACCCTTAGAGTCTCTGACGACTCTTGAGAGCTTCTTGCGCCTCTCCTTCTCCTTCTGATACTTCACAGCATGCAACGCGTACTTCTTGGCTAAGTTTGCTTCTTGTATGTCATTGAGTGAAGGTTCAGCCTTGCTAGACGCCGGAACTGCTGTGCTAACTGATGCTTTAAAGGCATGGTCGACTTGGGTGTCAGCTTCAGCTCGCTGCTTCCTTTGAGGTAGGCCAAACTCGAACTCCTTAGCTTTAAGTTCTGAAAAGATATGGTCAGGAGTAACAATATCTAAGTCAGAATGACGCAAAAAAGTAGCAAAGGGAGTCCAGTGATCGTCTGGCAATGCCCTCAAAATTTTGAGATTCATCTCTCGGTTGGAGAATATCTTTCCCAGCCCGTTGATAGAGTTCATCAGATCCGTGAATCTGATGTTGAGATCTTCAATGGAGTCACCGGGCATAAGAGACAATCTCTCCAGCTTCTGAAGTTTCAGCGCGAGTTTGTTCGCTTTGATCTTCTGAGTCCCCCGACTCATTAGATAAGAATCGCTCAGAGTGGTCAGTATGGTGTTTCTGGCGACTCGGTCTAAGTTGTGAAGCTCCTTCTCCTCAGGGGTGAAGAGACTTCTAACTTTGGGGATCTTCTTCCCGGTCATCATTCCTCCTCCTTGTGCTGGATCCTGAGCTACGACGCTATCCACCATTGGAACGATAGGTCCGTCCTCTAGAACCTCTATCATGCTGTCGTGGAGGGAGGTCAGATGAGCCTCCATTCTAACCCGCCATATTGAGAACATGGGTACCATTCTAATTCCTGGCATATCAGACATAGTGAATAATGATATGAATGAAGAATGATATGTAGTGAAAATATTTTTCGGATCCGTTCAAGTAGACCAGCTTTAGAATAATAAGAGTCTTAGTGAACTCCAGCTTTGATACCAATTGTTGGTCCCGAGAGTAACGTTCAGGTGTAGAGGGGGGGTGAATACACCTAAAAATCGATTTCTCAACTTTAAACGCGAACAGTCCTTTTCAGGAGAGTGTCGTACTGAACTAATTCAGCGGACCAAATAAGTTGTTCTGAATCGCGTGGCAGAGTGACTGACTTTACTGAGGCCTGCTAGCTGACTAGAGTCATAATTCAGTACCGTTCAGATAGAGTTCAGTAGTGCGGAAATGTGTAGGCCCAAATTCAGTTGAGTTAACAAAACGTTTTTATCAAAACAGTTTCAGTATATTAGTGCAGTTGATTAAGTTTGCTGAAACTCAGTTGAATGATTTTAAAGATATTTTTCAGTATGCACTGTAATCAATGCAACAGTAAATAATGAACACAAAAGACAGACTATTTTTAAAGTGGTTCGGATCCAACAATCCTACGTCCACTGTTCCGAAAGATCAGGAGGCTATGTATTATACTGAGATAGTCTCATCGGTTTGTACACTGGACAAACTCTGGTCTTGAGATTTATACTGAGCAAGTCTCAGTTTACAGGGTATCAAGCTAAGTGTTTGAGAAACTCTCCAACTATGAAGGAGTCATTTACAATAAGGATCAGTTCGACTATGAACTCCTTCGTCTAAGCTATAGATACGATCGGCTGAGCTTAGGTTAGAGGGATAGGGAACGAGAAAGTGGCTTCTAGAGCGATGAACGGCTAAGTATAGACTTGGGTTCGTGTTCAGTCGCTTGGATACTAGAGGCTATATGATTCTGGTTCAGCTTGGTTCCCTAGGAGCGGGTATGTCGTCTTTCGCCGGAGATTACTTCTTCGAATTACTTGCGGAAGACTTAAGACATTTATAAGTTGCTCTTTGAATGCTCTGAGTTTCCTTGTGTGTTCGTTGGGTCACTCGTATTCTCTTTAGCTTCAATTTGAATGTATCTCTCTATTTATAGAGCAGAGATAAGGATAGATCCGTTGGAGACGACGATCCTTTTGTCTCACTCTTTTGGGTAGCTAACGGCTCTTTTGAAGTATGGTTGCAGTGTCCTTTCCCTCCATTTCTAGAAAGTTGTTGACTTGCAGCTTTAACAGATGTAGGACAGGTGGCTGCTTGTCATTGGTCGAGGTTCAGGAATTTGGGTGAGACAGAACAGACATTAAGGAGATCTGAAGCTGACTTCTCTCTTCCTCGTATTGACTCTGCTGATTTGACTTTTAGAGAATCGACGGTCGAAGAAGCTGTCCCGGCCGTTCTTCGAGTCGATCTCTTATTCGATAGCATGCTCCCGCCGAGTCGGCTCTACTGAAGATCAACTCTGAGTTCATTGAACTACTCCTGCTGAGTTCAGTTCTACTGACTCCTTTCAGTATACTGCTCTTGCTGAGTCCAGTATCACTGAGTCTTCTACTTCTGGTGCTGAGGCAGGTAATCTACTGAACGCCTGAACCAGATGCAAAGTATCTACTGAGTTTGAATCCTCAGAGACAAAACAGAACAGGTTACAACTGAATGGTTCATCAGCCAAGATTGGGTTTTGGGATCTTCAAATCTTCAGTAAATATTCAGAGCACAGGGCTACTGAGTTATGTCTCAACTGGTTGTGAGAAGACTGAATCATCTCCCAACATTTATCACTAAATGAAACCACTAAAATTGCATGTTAATAAGTGGATTATGTATAATATACTTTGTTTGATATTTTTTATCTATGTCTATTTATGAATTATTGATGCATGCATGACATTCCATGTAGAGCCATTACGATAAATTTTCATATAAAGGATCGGCGCAAGACTTAAACATTGATATCCATTACTTTCTTCAGGTCAATGTTTAGGTGGAGAATGTTACCGTTTATCTTTATTATACATTGTGCTTGATATTTCATGTGTTTATGAAAGGCTTGAAAGGAAAGGTCAAAATTGGACCCTTGCATCGAAATCAAATCCTCTATGAAAAATCGGTCAAAATTAGACCGTCAATCGAAATCGGACTGTTTGAAAAGTTTATGGTCTGTGTGACCGAGTATCACTTTCCATGATCTAATTTTCCATGTCTTATCGTTGTGATATATAATTTTGAAAAATGTGTACATATCCCACTGAGTAGTCATACTCATCCCTATCATTATAACATTTTTCAGGAAATGGCTCGGCTGGTGCGTAGAGGTGTTGGTGGTGATGGTCACACGAGGAAGGATTTCTAAAACTTATTATTGCATTAAACTAGTTTTATCATGAACTGTGCATTTAATTTTCGAGAACTAGTAGTCGTAGTTATTTTTATTTAAGACTTCCGCTGAGTACGAAATTAACATGAGTTTTGCAATGATTCTTTTCCATGAAAATGTTTTGAAAGAATTAAAATATGCATGTTAAGTATGAAGTAGTTTCCCTAGTTATGTTATGAAAATTAGGGGGTTACAAATTGGTATCAGAGCAGGTCTACTTTCCTGTAGACTTGTTTCATGTTCTGTTGAAAATTGACCATCATCACTACCACTGCATCGCGCCGGCTAGATAAGTACATTCATTCTTGTTTTTAAGATAAACAATTTTCGAGGACGAAAATTCTTTAAGTGGGGTGGATTGTAACGCCCCAAAATTTTCAATATAAATTGCACTGCATATCTATTCATGCATGATATCAAGTGTTTAGTTCTGTAAGTCGCGCCTTAGAAACTTAAATGAAAATTAAAGTATCTTCTTATTTGTCATTAAATTATTTTTTTTATGTGAATTTATTATGAAATTTGGATGTGTTTATTTATATCATATTATGATTGTATAGTCTATTATTGAGATAGAAATCATGATAGAATTATGAGACAAGAATAATATTTATTTATTTCGGATTTCCTAAACCTACTAGGATTCATGAAAGGATATAATATTTTATACTGTATTAAATTATTAGGAGATAATTTTAGATTATGTTTTATGATTGAAATTGATATTGCATTTATGATATATATATATTTTAGGATCAAATCTAATTGTGTTTATCCATATTCTAATTTATCTATGATTGATTGAATCTCTTATATAGTAAGTGATAGATTAAATTATATCTAAATGATATAAGTTCAAAAATAATAATGGATAAAATTTATTTGATACCTTTTATGAATAGAGATCTTTAGATAATATATTGTAGGCCTATAAATACCCTTAGTCGATCATAATAGAGCATCACATATAATTTTCAGAAATTTGTCAGCATATCTGGGAGTTATTTCAAGAATTATTTACACATCTTTCCTTCATTATATCGTCGTGAAAATTTAGTGGAATCTTCCTAGCTATGTTAAGTATATTATAGTATTTTTGTATAATTTTACAAACATGATAGTAGTTTTTAAAAATTGTTATTCGTAACCTGCCAGTTTTTGACAGCATGTCCATAAGCTTGATTGGAAAATTGTTTTTTATGTTTTCTTTATGTTGTTTTAGACCATGCTGAATTTTAATGGAATATAATACATGTTAGGTCATTCATGTTAAAAATATAGAATCCTTATGATATGTTTATTATTTATTTGTTAATTTATTTCTTGATGTGCCAGATTCTTTTGTCAACATGCATGTAGATTGAAAAATAAAAGTTTTCATGTTACTATTAAATGAATTATTGATCCTGATAAGTTTTATTATGATCAAATAGGTTACATTGTTAATGTTAGAGATCTATAATTTTTAGGACAAAACTTTTATGATTTCATTAATTTATTTCATGAATTGCCGAATTACTCGATGCACGAATGAATTGTCAATAGAAGTAAGATTATGTTTAATATATTTAAGTTTATTACTATATGAAACCATTAAAATTGCATGTTAACAAGTGGATTATGTATAATACATTTGTTTGATTATTTTGATCTATGTCTATTTATGAATTATTGAAATTGTTGGTGTAATGCATAACATTCCATATATAGTCATTAAGATAAATTTCCATGTATAGGATCGGCGCGCAGGACTTAAACATTGATATCCATCATTTTCTTCAAGTCAAGGTTAAGGTGGGGAATGTTACCATTTATCTTTATTATACATTGTGCTCGATATTTCATGTGTTAATGACACGCGTGAAAGGAAGGGTCGAAATCGGACCTTGGATCAAAATCGGATCCTCTATGAAAAATCGGTCAAAATCAGGCCGCCAGTTGTAATCGGACTGTTTGAGAATTTTATGGTCTGTGTAACTGAGTATCTCTTTCCATGATCTAATTTTTCGTGTCTTATCGGTGTGATATATAATTTCGGTAAATGTGTACATCTCCCACTGAGTAATACTAATCCCTATCATTATAACATTTTTTAGGAAATGGCTCAGCCGATGCGTAGAGGTGTTGGTGGTGATGGTCACACGAGGAAGGATTATGAAACTTCTTATTGCATTAAATTACTTTTATCATGAACTGTGCATCTTATTTTCGAGAACTAGTAGTCGTAGTTATTTTTATTTAAGACTTCTGTTGAGTATGAAATTAACATGAGTTTTGCAATGATTATTTTACATGAAAATGTTTGAAAGAATTAAAATATGCATGTTAAGTATGAAGTACCATCCCTAGTTAAGTTATGAAAATTGGGGCGTTACATCTATAACCATCCACAATAAAATGTTTTGAAACATAAATAATGTCTCGCCTAAACTCAAGCACCAAAAAAACATCTCTTAATACTAAAGTAGAGTCTAAAACAGGTAAATGTAAATCTCATATGGCAACAGCTGGAACTCGCGATTCATTGCACATGGAGACCACAATCTCGCCATCAGCCAGAACCCTTTTTTGCAGCAACCCCTGCAAGGTGTAACAAACATGATTAGTTGCTCTTAAATCTACTACCCATTCACGGGTAGATGAAGAAACATGAACAGTCTCAGTTACTAAGGTCATGCGTGTACCTTTCTGGTTTGCCTTGAAGTTTGGACATTCAGTCTTCCAATGTCCAACCTTGCCACACATGAAGTATTTTCCTAAGGTTTTTGAACCCCTCCAGTAGGTGCTAAGTTTATGCTCCCACTACCCTTCTTTAAGTTCTTATCCTTCTTGCCCTTTTTCTAAACTCCATCTTTCGAAGGGTTCCTTGAGCTGCTAGTAGTGTTCAAGACTTGGGCCCCCTTACCCTTGCCCATGATTCCTTCTATAGTGATCAACTCACTTACAAGTTCATTTAGAGTGTAGTTTTTCTTTGACATCACTACATTTAGGCGAAAGTTTTTGTATGACTTAGGCAGTGAATACAGAATGATACCTATCTTGACCCCAAGGTCCAAGATACCACCAACACTAGCAAGCCGATCTAGCAGCTCGACCTGCACGGATGCACCTTCAGCCATATGGCAAGTCGTAACCTGCCTCAAAAGATGATATCTCTAAGATCTATCAATCTCTCCGAGATTTTCGGCCATGGAATCTCATACCCCCCTACCCCCCCCGCGCGCGGGCGCATGGGGCGTATTTTCATACCGAGAGGCAAGAGAGTCACACATAGTGGACATAATGACAAGGAGGGCCTGGTCATTATCCTCTACACACTTGTTCATGCTCTCTTATCTGCTCCTTAGTAGCCTTTTCTTCGGGGAGTTCGGGCTCAAGGGTGCTAAGAACATAAAATTGTTTCTCAGCATTGAGTATGAGTATGACATTTCTTTTCCACTATTTGTAGTTGTTAGGTCCCATTAAGGTCTTAGTGGTAAGACCACAAATAACTGAAGGAATATATATATCTGGAAGAAAAAAAATGCATGTAAGAAACCTATATTTGTACATAATTTGTAATAAACCATCATTGTAACCTTTTGAAAAACCAATGATGTTAGATACTCGAATAGCCCTAGGGATCACACTCATAAGCTACTCTGACGTTACTTGTGTAACCCTAGACCAAGCTATATACCTAGCTCTTTAATTACAATCCATGCCTAAGTTCATAAGATGAATGGAATTAATAATCCGATTAATCGGAACTGTCACTATTGTGGAATTAATACACGAGAAAGGACTTCTCTATAAGTTGTACCTACGGTGACATCTAAGCTTTGACCATTAATTTGACTGAATTAACATCAAATTCTCGAAATTGGCATACTTACGAGAATCATACCATATTCAATTTGATTTATTTGTCCATCCTATTTAATTATTATATGCTAGAGTAATCGTGTTCACTAGGCACCTAAGTCACTCAGGTGGATGTTTACGGCTTCACTCCTACTAGTTAATACTAATTAAATATTATTTTGAAAAACTCATCTCACAAAACTCGTGGTTCAAAAATATAAGCAAGTCACTGAGGTAGACGTTTACTTATATAACTATTCCACTTTTTTGTAGAGTCCAATTAAATGGAGGTGCGATTAAATATATAATTTTCAATTTAATGGAATCCAATTAAATATTTAATTTATTCTTTGGCTTAGTCTTTTTCTTTAAAATGTTCGTTTTAGATTCATGCTAAAAACCACATAAAACCTAAAGCATGCAATTTTTAAGCGCACAAAAAAAACATGCTCCCGAAAAATTAAACATGCTATAAAAATCGAATTAAATCCTATTTTCATGATTTTCTAAACATAATTAAACACATAATTGCATGCTAAAGTATAATGATAAATAAATACAAAAATAGAAATAATACATCATTATCGAGCACTAAACACATAATAAAAATTAAAATTTTATCTATTACAAAACCCGATAGAAATACAGCTCTTCAAAATCTCGAATAGAAAATTGAATGTAGAAACTAAATCGAAAATGTGCGCCACGTCAGCAGGATGACTGCCACATGTAACGCCAGTCAACAACGGCTGACGTCAATAACACTAGGACTCACATCAGCCCTGCTCTCCGCTAGATCTGCAACAAAGCTGCTGCTGCGCGTCGCCAACGCCCACGGCGACCATTTTGTCGCCTCACTGCCTAGGACACGCCTGTCGATCGCTCTCCATCTGATAGCCACCGCCGCACCGCTTGGAGATGGAAGTCGTGTGGTTGCGACTACACACAGCAGATCTCGCGCTGCCGCGCCTCCCCCGGCCACCCCTAGCCCTCCTCCGCGTCCCTACTGCCACTAGACGTCACCCAAACGTCTGGGTCGTGCAAGACGGCCAGTAATTCCCGCCACCGCGATGTTAAACTACGTAGAACAAATGAAGCTCATTGCCAGCGAGTTCCGCTGCCCAAATTTGTGTCTTTCCAAGTGAACACACGATTTATAGTGGTTTGGAGATAACTCATACGTCCACTCTTCCTGACAGATTCATGGATTTTCCTAATAGCAATATTTGGCATAGTTCTGTTACACTTATTCTTTTTCGTCGACGTCTACTTCGACTTCTACTAAAAAACAAGCAAACTCAACAAACACTTCAACAACCAAGAGGGTTTGGGTTTGGGTTTGCTTCTCTAACACGAAAGGTCCTTACAAAGATTTGGACCTTCTCAATCTAAGCTAGGATGTAGAGATTGAAGGAATGGAATTTACATGCCAACTTCATATGTTGTTGCAGCTTTGATTATTGCTCTTGTTCAGATCTTCTGATTTGTGTCCCAGCCCTTTTCTTCCTCCGCATAGTCAGAGAACCGAAGAAAAGAATATTGTCTCTCTCTTAATCGAATGTATGCATTTGAGTATGTGAATGTGTATATGATTATGGACAGAATACTAATATATATGGGCTTCAAAAACCAATATTATATTAATATTTGTAGCCCGTTAATTTAATTATATCTGTAATGGGCTTCCACATCAATTAGCACATAATATAATAAATTAAGTTATTGGACTACTTTTATTTATCAATTAATTGGCTCAGCCAATTAATTCGAGATAAATAACAATATTAAATAATGCAAAATGCATTAATATATTAATAATGATTTCTGAGAGACAATAAATAATTAGAAAATTAATTGGGCCAGATCAAGGATCCAATACAAGAAATAAAGTCGGGCCTCAAATTAATTAATTTATCTATGCTCAGCGTAGAGCAATATCAATTAATAAACACATATTCATTCCACTAGAGAATATGTGCTGACTTACTCCTTTATCCCAACTTGAGCATGGGCTTGTATTTTAGACTTAGTGGGTCCTCGTATTTAAGATAGAAATATTTGTTAATTAATTAAGCTCACTGACAGCTTAAATTAATTAACATCTTATTATATTCCTGAGTAGTACCACTCTACCTTAGTAACACACTTGAACTTAATCAATCTGTCGGGTTTAGTGTGATAATCCTTACGAGTTCCTAATGGGATATTATCAACCCATTTTACTGGGATACGGTTGCAAGATAGAGACAACCAGCCTGAACCACAAATGACTACTAGCACCTAAGATACATAGATCCGGTTGCGATGACGTTCACCGTAGTAGGTCAAGGTGATAGATATGCAAATGTACTCAGCTGAAGTCTTACCAAGCTTAAGACCAGCTAAGTCATTGAGATCTTGGTTCTCCACTAGTGGTTCTCCACTAAGGTCAGTCAGGAGAACACATCTCACTGTGAACCATCAATAC
Organism: Lavandula angustifolia; assembly: GCA_028984105.1. NCBI lineage: Eukaryota > Viridiplantae > Streptophyta > Magnoliopsida > Lamiales > Lamiaceae > Lavandula > Lavandula angustifolia. The sequence goes on along the minus strand of CM054807.1, from coordinate 16,692,180 downwards.
ACTACCTTCAATGTACCAGTATAGACAAGCAGTCAAGACAAACCACTTCTTATGTAAACTGCAGCTTATACCGACAACTTATCCTTAAGTGATCTCAGTTGTGATAGATGTGTATATCTTGTCAGGTCAACCAATTGAGTAGTCTTCTGTGATCTACAACACACTACTCATTCTAACTTATATACAAGATAAATGATTATATGTGCAAATATATATTTATCAGATAGGAGAATAAAACAGTGGCAAGGATAAAAACACATTGTATACAAGCATAAACATTGCTTCCAGTATACAAAATCCCAACAGAGATTGACTTAGAGTACTTGGAACTTGGGGCTTCAAGAAAGACACAACTCGAACAAGGGTCTGTGTAATATGAGAGCTTTTGAATTCTTGAAGGCTTTCAAATATGCAATAGTTCTGTAACCTTGTTTGATCCAAGGTTCTTCATATTTATAGTCATCAATCTAAATAGATCTAATAGAGAGAGATTTACTAGGGTAGGTAAATTAGGGTTGAGGCAACAGATTGATTTTGAATAAAAGCTGCAACTTTTGTCTGCCTTCAACTGCAACAGTCCAAAATTATTGTTCAAAGTTGTTCCTCGAACAATGCACATGTCCACGTGCCGTGATCCAGTAGGTTGAACAAGATACGGTGGTTGAATCCATATCAAACTTTGATACGAGTACCTCGTACTATTTTGAATATTTCAAGAGCACTTGAGTCAGTCTTGAGGTAGTGCAGTATCTTCGTCAGTGGTGGACTTGTCAGTATCCCAGGATGAAAGGGGTCAGCGATGATAGATTCATCGTGAAGTCAGTGGCTCTCTGTCCTTCAGACTGCTCTGAATCGGGATCCATCTAATAGAAATACAAATGAGATAATGCGGCTAACTCTAGATCCTAAATACAAGCTACTGACTTGGTTCATCATTACTGAGGATTTTGGGATCTAAATCAAAATCTTATTATTAAAATCATATCCCAACAAACCGTTCGTTTCATTCATTAAATAAAACTTGGGGATAGTTCAGTGGTAAGGTGAGTTGTTTTATAACCAAAAGTCACGAGTTCAAATCTTATAATGCTTCTATAGGTCGAGTATATCACGCATAGTTAGCTTAATTTGTGGTGTTGATTTCTACTACATCGTTTATGTGCTTTGCAGTTTATTTCATGTGAATGAAATTTATCCAATGCATTGAAAGTGATTACGAACGTCGTTTAGTAAAATATTGCATCTTTTATGTGTTTTGCAAACTATAATACAAGAATGAGACATTGAAAAGGAATACGAGCTTATACTTTATACATGTTAGGAAATATTTTCACGTTTATTTGCTAACAAGCCCAACCAAATAGATTGGGCCCATTTCTAGTAATATATTACTAGTAATCTAGTAATCGCATATTTTATATTTGCAGTCCCACATCTATCTCACTTCATTACTACGTCATTTCATATTAGATTTAGGTTGTTGTTTATTTAATTTTTTAATTATTTTTCTCTAAAACTCACAAGATCTACTCGTAGATCGGCTCGCATCGGCCTGCGGTATCTTCTCTCCCTCAATCTTTTCTCTCAACATTCCTAAATCAAGAACCGATTCATATGATTTTCGCTCATCATCGTCCATCCCTAAATTCAAAAATTGAAAGAGAATATGTTCTTGATTTAGGAACATTAATGGGAGAGAAGATTGAGGGAGAGAAGATATTGCAAGCCGAGCCAAGCCAGGGCAGATCTTGTGAGTTTTAGAGAAAGTAATTAAAAAATAAAATTAACATAGCCTAAATCTAATATGAAAGGACGTAATACTGAAATAGGACATATTTGGAACCACAAATATGGGGCGGGGATCTAGTCCCCTAAAAATCTGTATGATACAATCATGTAATGATATCGATAGAGTGCACATGAAAAAATAAATTATACTGCATAAATAAATGGTGTCTCTATGTTAATTGTATGATACATCAATAATATGACTCGATCATGTTCATGAGTCAGTAGTACCAAGTACATTTAAATTTAAGTTGTAGTATAAATTTAAATTATTGGTATATCATGCATGAACTAAATAATGTCACTCACTTAGGCCATCAATAGATAATACAAATGTTTTTGTCCTTAGACTAACCCGAAACATTATTAATAGTTTATAGTCATAAGTTATTCCAAACACCTTCTTAATTAATGTTGGTTCCCAATAAATATCGACCCACAATTAGCAATATTAACTACAAACTAACTTGTATTAACCTAGTGGTAAAAGAGATTGCATCATTCTACTGCATAATTAAAATTAGGGATGGGCAAACATTTCGGGTTCCTGCATCCGTATCCGTCTGTTCAAGTTGGGAAAAAAGGGTGCGGAAAAAAAAACAAGCAAGTCAGGAATGAGAATGAGTTTTATCTGATGATAACCGTTCCTGAAAGGATACCCGCATATTTTTTAATTTATTACTTTTATTATCCTCTACTTATTAAATATTAATATTACTAATAATATAATATCATCTAACTTCTTAACCTAACCTAAACGGACTAAACCTATAAAGATTTATCTAATTTCCAATTTCACGATATTGAAAGATTAAAAAACTATAATTTATACGCTTAGTCAGTAAAGTTATGGAAGCACGACTCTTTCTCTTTGCCCTACTTTCACAAGTTGCGCCGACCACAGTCTACAAGAAGCTCCCTCCCTCCCTCTCCGTCCCTGTGGCCTTCGTCATCGTGAAAAAGACTCACATTTTGATACAATTATACAAAGGTGGTAAGATTAGCGGGTATATCCGCACCCGTCCCGTATTCGCACAGGTACTCACATGCGGGTACCCGATCTATGCGGGAACGAGTGGGTATTAAAATCAATTATCCGTAGACACGGGTATCCGCAAATGGGTACCCGAACGCAAGTACTCATCCCGCGCCCACCCTTAATTATAAAACTATTCGCAAAAACTTTCATGCCCCGCTTGCACATGTAACCGGGTCACATATATCCAATTGCAGCCCAATTATTGGACATGAATCCGCGTGCCAAACAATGTAATATATACATTCAATGCTAATTATATTACATTAATAGCTTATAGCCTAGTAGTAAGTTGTTCTTCTACTAATTTTTCCTTTTTTTAAAATTTATTTAACTTTTTTTTAAAAAAAAGATTATGTTATTTTTTATAATTTTTATTGAGGACGAGCATGTCATCTGCTGAACAACACTGTCATTTTTAGTGAAGGAAAATGTTATTTATTAAGTATCATTTGTTTCAGTACAAAGGGACATTTTTTTTTTATTTAGCGAAAACTATTGTTCGATTTTTTTAATAATTTTTAATTTTATTTTTATACTTTTTTATTTAGTTAACGTTTTTTTATTTCTTAATGTTATTTTTTTCAACTTTTAATAAAGATGGACGTGTCATTTGTTATCAACAAAAGATTTTATTTGATTTATTTTTAACTTTTTTAAATTCTTGTAAGAACGGGCGTGTCATTTATTGTGAACAACAGTGTAATTTTTAGTGATGAAAAATATTATTTATTGAGTATCATTTGTTTCAATGTAAAGGAAAATTTCATTTTCAACATCTTCTACATCACTTACGGAAGTGTCATTTGCGTTGTCTTTCGTAAAGTATCATTTGTGTCAAACAAAGTGTCATTTGTTTTGAAGAAAAGTGTCGTTTGTAGAGTATCGTTTGCTTCAAATAAAAGTGTCATTTGTAAATTAGCATTTATTGAGTATAAATTTTTTCTGAAAAAAATGTGAATTATTTCGAAAAAAAAGTGTCATTTGTTTAGGAAAGAAGTGTCATTTGTTTCGAACAAATGTGTTATTTATTTTGAACAAAAGTGTTATATATTGAGGAAAAAGTATCATTTTTTTCGAACAAAAGTATAATTTATTTTTAACAAAAGTGTCATTTATCATATATCAATTATTTTTAGTAAAAATGTCATTTATTTTGAACAAAAGTGTCAATTATTGTGAACAAAAGTTTCATTTATTGAGTATCAATTGTGTTTTAAAAAAGTGTTATTTATTTAGAACAAAAGTATCATTTGAAAATTACAAAAATATGATTATTAGAAATCAAAATTGTAGGCTCTCAACTTGTAGAATATATTATGAATCAATACTAAAATAGATTTAACTCAACAAAGAAACACAATAATCAATAGGAACAATGAGAACACTCAGATTTACGTGGAAAACTCCACTCAATGTGGAGTGGTAAAAACCACGAGCCCTTAGATCTATCCAAGTCCAGTATAATCAAGTAGAGAGTACAATCGAGCAAGTATAATATTATATCTAACCATTAACGATAACTACGATGGCACTAAAATCATAAACCAAAAAATAAAGACGTAAAACGTCCACAATATAACTCAAAATTTAACCGTTAGAATTACAATCATTCGGTATAATGTAGAATGATGTGCTTCTAACACCAATTAGAATTTTAGACCAATCCAATAATATATGATTCTCCGATCGTCGAAAATGCCGAAATTGTACAAGCCTACGAACTCGTCGGTGACATGGCTGCAACGATGGGTGAACGAAGGCGGAGCAATTGCGGTGATAGATGAGCGAATGAGTAAATAAAGATAGATCTTTTTTATGTTGGAATAGAGAGAGGCGTTGTGTAGTAGTGAAGAAAACTAGATTATTATCTACCTATATTTAAAGTCCATGTCTCCTACTTGCTTCCCGCAAAATGTCGAGAATGCCCCTACCTTTTCGAATATTAACGATATAGTTACGATGGCAACCTCGTAAATTCTTCAAAGGGGCAAAATCAGCAGTAGCCAAATAAATAGTAAGGAACGAAAAACAATTATAGCCATCGTTTAAAACAAAACACATATATAGTCATTTTGTCCTTATACGGCGCTGGGCCGATGGGGGGGCGATGGGGTAGTCAATCGGCCCTCAATCGGCCCTGTTGAAAACAGTCGAATTCTCCCCATCGGCCGAGCCACTTAACCTTATTTGTTTATATTATAGGGTCGAAGGGCCGATGTATGGCCGAAGTGGTGTCCATCGGCCCTCCTCGCCATCGGCCCAAAAAAAATAGGCCGACGGTCGAACAACCAATCGGCCGAAGAAGGGCCGAAGGAGGGCCGAAGGTGGGTATCCATCGGCCCTAAGGCCGTCCTTCGAGACAGGATTGGACAAGACACTGCAAGACTTTTCCTGCAAATGTGCAGTAGGGCCGATGGAGGGCCGATTGGGGCCGATGGAGGGCCGATCCAAGGCTGTGGGAGGTGCAGTTTCAAATCAGCTTTATCTGTTGAAATGACTAGTCGGATTTCACTTGCACATGCACGAAACCCAGGGGCCGATGGGGGGGGCGATGGGGGCCGATCGGTGCCTATGTTGAAATGCGTAGTAGACTGGATATTTCACGTGAATTTTTTCAGAAAAATTCTTTATAAGACGCAGGATAGCCGAGTTCCAATCTTCATTCCACTTCCAATCTTCTCAATTCTTCAAATTTTCGTCATTCCACTTCCAATCTTCTCAATTCTTCAAATTTAATTTGACAGAAATGACCGATTTTCGATCAATTATTGTGAAATTGAACGGCCAATTCGATGCAGAGTCGAATTATGTCGGTGAGCATGAGTTCATTGTTTACATTCCTTCAAACAATATTTCTCTCGAATATCTTCGACAAAACATTGATCGGTGGCTCGCTGCTTATTCCCTTCCTTTCAACTACTTCATTTATTATACTGCTGCTTCCCGACGAACCGGCCGGATGATGAAGGCCATTATGGGCCATGATACTGATCTTATGCAACTGTGCTCTATCGACTTAGAGCCGGTTGTGTTTGTTGTGTATCCTGAAGTGCAAAATCCTCAATTTGGTGTTCTGAATCCGAATCAATTTCCCGAAGATAATTCTAATTTCGGGGGCCCTAATTGGTTTACGGGGCAAGGAAGTAGAAGTAATGATGGCGGACGGGGTCCCCAAAGGAATATTCGTGTGGAGACGGATTCAGATGGTGAGGCGGACTTGGACTCATCATCTGATGATGATGAGGATGAAGATATTCCTTCTGCCTTGATTAATTGTTCGTTACAAGATTTTGCTGCATGGATTCGGAGGGAGGGTGGCGTAAGTCAACTTATGTCTTTGCTAGTTCCAGTCAATCGTTCTCGAATAAATGACGAGACTGTATACGACAACATAGAAGCAGCAAGCAACTGGCTACTTTCTGTTGTTCCCCTTGATGTATCCGATTCATTAGCGTCGCAGAACCTGATTATTGTTGTAGACGAAAGTCTGCAAGCGGGATTGATGTTTAGCTCGAAAGAGGAACTTTATGCTGCTGTGGCTCTATTCCACTTGGAAAACGGTGCAGATTTCAGAGTGCGACGTTCCAGTGTTTCCCGTTTGGAATATTTGTGCAGAAGAAGTGTTGATTGTCCATTCGAGCTACGGGCATACTGTAGAGGTCAGACGCGTTGGGAGGTTGTTAAATGGGTTGCGGACCACAACTGTACAACTGATTTATCCGGACTTGGTGAACGAAATGTGAGGTCGAAGGCTGTCGCTGCTTATATAGCCCGTAAAATGCGTCATCAAAGCAAGTTAATGAAACCGGCTGATATTCAGGCCGATCTGTTGGATAAATTTGGAATGCAAGCAACGTACGGTGTTGCCCTCCGAGCGCGCAACGCAGCTATATCGATGATTTATGGCGGACATGCTGATTCGTTCAGCAAACTGCCAAAATATCTGCATTTGTTGGAACAAACAAATCCGGGAACTTATACGGATCTTGATGTCGGTGAGGATGGTCGTTTCCGACATTTATTTATGGCGCTTGGTGTATCGCGAGCCCCTTGGTTAGGCAACCTCCGGAAGGTTATTGTGGTGGATGGTACCCATTTAAAAGGGAGAAACAAGGGAATATTATTCGTCGCAGCTACTTTTGATGCGAACGAGCAAATATTCCCTCTCGCTTTTGGTATAGGTCCCATTGAAAATGATGTTTCCTAGATGTGGTTTATGATGCGACTGAGAGCCGCATTTCCAACGGATGACAGTTTAGTGATTGTTTCAGATCAACATAAAAGCATAGCGAATGCGGTAAGAGTGGTTTTCCCAGACGCACAACACGGACTTTGTTACTACCATTTATCGAATAAGCTTGCTAGGCACGGTGAGTGGGTTATCCGGTCATTTTATCGAGCATCTTATGCTTATCGGGCAACAGAATTCCATGACGCCATGAACGCCATCCGTCAGGGAAAACCTGTTATTTACGAAAAGCTCATGGAAATCGGATCGGAGAAGTGGTCCCAACTTTTCAATAAAGGTCGTCGTTACAGTCTACTGACATCGAATGTTGCCGAGTCGATAAATTCTCGACTGTTGGAGGCTAGACGACTACCAATTCTAGCTATGCTCGAGGCAATCCGTCATATGATAGAGTCGTAGTTCGATACACGACGGGTAAAAGCAAGTTCCAGAAATAATCCGTTGACGGAGGCTTCTGAGTTGAGGATGCGGAATGAAGTAGAACTGGCTCGAAGGTTCACAGTTACGTAGGTCACTAACCACAAATACAAGGTCGACGTAGGTGAGCGACAGTGGAGGGTCAATCTTCTAGACGAAATGTGTGAATGCGGCGTCTGGCAAATTGACTTGTTGCCGTGTAGTCACGTTGTCGCCGTTTTGTATCATCGCCGGGAAAATCTGTTCAATCATATTAATGATTATTATACGACGGCGACGTGGAAGGCAATATATGCCAGAGTGGTTAATCCCGTGCCTCCTCGAAATGAGTGGGGTGTCCCATCGGAAATAGAGGACATTGTTGTTCTTCCACCAATTATTATGCGGCAAGTCGGACGCCCGAGAAACAGCCGTCTTCCTTCAGGAGCAGAAGCTAGTACATCCGGTACGCGCCGTAGGAAAAAATATGGTAACTGTGGAGAAGAAGGTCACACAAGGCGGAGATGCCCCGTATCTGGAACGACAACAAACGATTAAATTTTTTTGTCAATGATCGCTTTAATTTTATTGTCACTGATCGATTAAAGTTTTTTGTCACTGATCGAGTTATTTGGTAGGATAAAAAAAAAGGGCCGAAACCCTAAAGGGCCGATGGTGGTTAACCCATTGGCCCTCCATCGACCTCAGCAGAAACCCTTCGGGGCCGAGGCATATCACACAAGGCCGAGAGATATACAATCTCGGCCGAGGCCATGCATGGCTCGGGGCCGATGGTAGTGGGGCCGATAAAAATCGGCCATACATCGGCCCGGGTGCCGATACATGATTTTCTCTGCCTCGGCCGAAAGATATACAATCTCGGCCGAGGCCATGCATGGTTCGGGGCTGATGGTAGTGGGGCCGATAAATGTTCGGCTATGTATCGGCCCCTGGGCCGATACATGATTTTCTCGGCCTCGGCCGAGAGATATACAATCTCGACCGAGGCCATGCATGGCTCGGGGCCGATGGTAGTGGGGCCGATAAATATTTGGCTATGTATCGGCCCCAGGGCCGATACATGATTTTCTCGGCCTCGGCCGAGAGATATACAATCTCGGCCGAGGCCATGGATGGCTCGGGGCCGATGGTATTCGGCTATGTATCGGCCCTGGGGCCGATACATGATTTTCTCGGCCTCGGCCGAGAGATATACAATCTCGGCCGAGGCCATACATGGCTCGGGGCCGATGGTAGTGGGGCCGATGCTATTCGACTATATATCGGTCCTGGGGTCGATACATGATTTTCTCGGTCTCGGCCGAGAGATATACTCTCATGTTCGAAAATAAAATTACGAAATGTTCGAAATGAAGCTAATTTCGATTAATGTTCGAAAATAAAATTACGAAATGTTAGAAAATTAAAATGAAATTACGAAATGTTCCATTCAATACACACTACTCATTGGGAGAGCTAGATCCAAAATCTTCGTAATGGCACTGCTCGAAACATTTCCAACCCATCCACTCTCGATAGATTATGATGTTTGATTTCATATTACCCCATTTCGGAGTAGGATATCCAGTTATGAGCTGCTCAATTGCCATACACGTAAATGGACCACAACTATGCGAATCCTCTTGCTTGAATTGCTTCTTTTGCAGCATCAAGACCAACTCAGGAGTCCGAATGCCCGGATGCGCCAGATTGTACTTGTTCATCGTCCAGTAATTAGTAGCCTACCAAAGATCGATTAAAAATAATTAGTAGCCTAACAAATAACATTAAAAATATTAAAATACGTACATCTAGCAATCGACCGATCAGTTTGCGGAGTGGCCGCAAATTTTGTTTTCGGTACTCAAATATATCCCGGTCTCCACGGCAGTTAATTGAGTCATACAACTCCAACATCCATGACTCGATACATAATCTGACTGTCATCCAATGGCCAACACCGGGAATATAAACTATTAATTAATGCAAATTAGTAAAAAATAATAATAATTAAATTGTCAAAGCGTAGAAAAAAGAAAATTGAAAAAATTGTAAAACTTACGAATTTGGCATCGAACCACGGAGTCCTGTCATCACCAAATACCGTATCCGCTCCAAAAACGGCATCCATTAAACCCTGTGCAGGGATCCAGTCATTATAATTCACCTCATACCGTTCATGGAACTCGTTATCGGGCTCAAATATTTTGGAAGTCCAAGCTGAATGTAAAGACGTCTGTCAAAAAATATACACATTAGCAGGACAATTAAAAAGAAACATATTTTATATTTAAAAAAAATATAAATATATACTTACAAAAACTGACGTAGCCGCTATGACGAGTATAGCGTGAATCGGGTGTACATAACACGTCACGGTCTTTGAATTGAAGCCTCTCGCGCAGGTAGCATATGTACAAATCGATCATTGCGTGACCCATGTCGTACTTTGTATCCAATAGGTTCTTGAAAAAGCCGTGAGAGAGGTTATCTTTGAAAGCAATGACATTGGCTGAAATTTCCATTCGCATGAACTTCTCAAACTCTCTCATCAATGAGTCCGCCGGATCAAACATGCGTGGAGCTCCACTAGGATTTGGGAGGCGCTCCACTATGGGCTGGAAATAACATTGTATTAAAAAAGATCCTAAATTATATAACTTAAAAAAATGTTTGTACCTCAGTGCTTTGTACAATTTCCTGCTCCGCCGGTTGGCTATGATACACCTGTTGTACATGCTGCGTATCAAATAAGTCATCCACGACTGACTGATGTTGCTGCATTTTGGACAAAAACTCATGGTCAAATGAAATAAAAAACATAAAATTAATTTGAATAGTTAACATACATGTACAGGCGGTGGGGACCGTGGAGCCGTATAAGGGAGTGGCTCCCAACGTCTCGGGACCCAAACATGTCTCTCCTCGTACATGCTATGCCGCCTCATATCATAGCCACGATTAGCCATTCGAGCAGCCACATACCAAGGATCTGCATCGCCACTCGTCGTATCTTCCACATCTCTCTGTGGCTGTTCGGCATCTTGATTCCAACTGGGCCACTCATGTACTTTAACAATCCTCCCCCGTGGTGGCTCTGATGGTGCAGATGTTTCCTCATCCGATTCATTAATAATTTCCTCCACATCCCACGAAGAACTGGATCGTATGCCTTTACCCTTGCCCTTGCCCTTGCCCTTGCCCCTGAAGATATTTTTTATCAAGTTCCCTACTTTTTTGAAGAACTGATCCTCATTCGCCTTCCAGCGCTGATCCACTTTTTCTAACAACTCAGTCTCGCGCCGCTGAAACTGTTCATCTATCGATCGGATCATTCCGTCATAAGTGGGCAAAGTCTAATCTTCATCCCTCCGAGGCGCAGATGACTGACCCTCCGCCGGTGCACGTTTCTTCTTCGATTTTTTCTTCTGTGCTGCCGGCGGAGGATCCCGTACACTACCCTCTTCATCAACTCGTCTCCGATGTACGGCGGTCGGTCTAGGAAACTCCACACCGATAGGATTCTCTCCAATCACCCGTCTCCAGTATTCCGATAGCTGCTCCTCGGGAGTGGGCGTAAGACTCTCATGGGGCGGTGTCTCCATCTGTTCGAAAAGTTTAAAAAACAGGTTATAATCCGTTCCGTATCTGTTCATAAATATTTAAAATGTTACTTACCGGCAAGGTAAAGAAACTAATCCATTCCGTATTTGGTGGCGTGACAAATACTCATTTCACACATCGGGGTATACCACCATCATTAATAAGGCGTACACACAGACTGACCAAATCTGGTATCGCCTCATATGCCCAGATCTACAATACGATTAAAGATCAGTACAAGTATAAAATATAAATTAAAAAAAAATAATTATAAACATCCAAAATTTGTACCTGAAGAGCCTAAACTGGACCATAAATATTATACTTCGATTTTACTGCTTCGACTTCCTTCGGTACAAAGCTCGTAGTGCAAGAGGGCTTTGTACGTGTATGCTCCCCATGGAAAATCGTTCCACGCGTCTACATCGTCAGCGAGAACCCACATCCAGGTCTCGACCTTCTTCGTGTCGGCAGGTGCGAAGAAAAAACACATCATGGCCAACACATTGGCCACCTTCAAATAATCGTCTTCTGAGAGGTTGCTGAGCTTGTCATTCTTCATTAAATTTAGCAGCTCGCCTCTTGTTACTGGATTCCCCTTTGTGACTCTCATGTATACTCCAGACTCCACAGGGGCACGAGCTGCCGTCGTATCGAAAGTATCGGGGCCGAAAAATAAACCAGTTACGAGTGCATACTGCATCGCGAAAATCTAATCTCCCTTCCGGATATGTGAAAACGGGCCTCCCGGGCGGTGCTCGCACCTCATAGCACATCAACCGATGCAAAGCTATGATCGAACTCTTGCCCTTCCTCCGGCCAAGCAAATGTCCAAGTCGTCCGTTTCTAAAGCGACGAACTAGATCACTACCCCCCGCCCCCGTCTAGCAAGACTGCTTTTTAATAGTTCGGGTAGACCATCTCTCCAATATGTCGTGACTTTTGGGGTCTTTTGTCTAACCGGTTATCGGATATAAGCGGGCTGCAAGATTTACAGAAAAACGAATGAATTATCCAAACTGAAAAAATAAGGTCGGGGCCGAATGGTAGGGTCGATTACTCTAAGGCCGGGGCCGAATTCTATTCGGCCAGCCGGGGGCCGAAGCCTCAAGGCCAGCCGGGGCCGAAAATATTTCTTCCCAGCTAGGGCCGAATTCTCTTCGGCCAGCCGGGGCCAAAATTTTTTTGCCCCAGTCGGGGCCGAATTCTCTTCGGCCAGACAGGGCCGAATTATCATAGGCCAATCAGGGCCGATGGAGTGTATCTTCATCGGCCCCGAAATCGGCCCTCCAATCGGCCCCAGATTCATATATTTGCAGAAATTTAACACTCGAATCCTCTCCAAATTCTCCACAATTTCATCAATACATGGACATTTCAATGTAAACCCAACCCAATTTCAACCTAAATTTCGTATATGAATCAAATAATATCACAATTTCAACCGAAATTTTTTTTGCCCAGTCGGGGCCGAATTCTCTTCGGCCACCAGGGGCCGACGGCGTATTCAACTAGGTTCGGCCTAGTCAGGGCCGATGGAGTGTATCTTCATCGGCCCCGAAATCGGCCCTCCCATCGGCCACAGTTTCATAAATTTGCAGAAATTTAACACTCGAATTCTCTCCAAATTCTCTACAATTTCATCAATACATGGACATTTCAATGTAAACCCAACCCAATTTCAACCTAAATTTCGTCTATGAATGAAATACAATCACAATTCATGGCATAAATTACTAACCTCAATTTCGCCGGAAGACATGGCGTTTCAAAGGGGATCGGCGGCGCTGTCGTTCGGCGACGGCGAGAGGTGGATCTGTGAAAATAGTAAAATGGTAAATGTTTTTTTCAGTCGGCCAACGGTTATATTCAATCGGCCCTCCATTATTGCCACTCGGGGCCGATGGTAGGGCCGATGGTGGGGCCGATGAGAATCGGCCCTCGGTAAAAAACGGTTAAAATTTGTTCGGCCCTTAGTAAATTTCGGTCGTTACATGTAACGGCTTCTTAAGGATCAGGGCCGATGGCTCGGCCGATTACGGGCCGATGTACATCGGCCCTCATTTTTTTTGAAAATCTATAACAAATTTATTTCCGAGGGCGCCGATATCTTGGCTCAATAGGGGCCGATAGAAATCAGCCCTTAAATTATTTCCTTTTTCTTATATTCGGCCGACTGGGGGCCGATCGTTCGGCCGATCACGATCGGCCCTATGTCTAAATAATATCGGCCCCAATCGATCCTAAAAATGTTTATCGGCCCCCATCGGCCCTCAATCGACCAGCGCCCACAACAAGACAAATTGACTAAATTTATGTTTTTTTTACAATATGACTAAATCTGTTTCTTTTTTGAATTTAGCTAACAGAATATATTTCCACTTCTTCAAAATCTTACCCCATTAATACATACAACCGTCCTTCAATTAGGCTCGTGGGCTATAATCCGTTTCCTCCACACGCCAAAACTCCCATCTCCATTTATCTTCCTCCCCTCAACAATCACTTTCTTCACGCTGCCGCCACTCTCACGCCGCTTCTCTGAGTCTCCCTCCGATTTCTGCACCGGAAAATCGAACACTCTCCCTACAAGTTACTACTATAAACTCGCCCTCAATTCTCGAATTGAAAATTGTAATTTCATTTGTGTCGGCGCTGGAGCCTCGAAGTCGGCATCACGAAGTAGATCTGGTCCGCCCTGATAACATCCGAGCTCGGATTTGCGAAGTTTTCCGGCGTTTCTGAGATGAGCGTTGTGGTAGGAACGCCAGTGTGATTTTGTACATTATGCTCGCTGGCGTGCCGCCGTTCTACGGCGACGGAGCGGCGGAAACTTTTGAGGCTGTTCTGCGTGGTATTTTGAGGTTTCCGACTAAGATCTTCAGATCTGTTTCGCCTGAGGCCAAGGATCTGCTGAGGAAGATGATCTGTCGAGATGCTTCTAGAAGGCTCTCCGCAGAGCAAGTTCTCCGTGAGTATTCTGTCATGACCCGGATATTAAATCGTAGATTTTGCATATCTAAAATATATATTTCCTTATTTTAAATTAGTTAAGTTTAGATATTTATTTCCGTATTATAATTTAGCTTAATTTAAATTAGGATTTAGTAATTATTTGGGTTATAAATACCCGATTATGCACTCTTAATTTTCAAGCAATGAATAATATATCTTTTCTCTTAAACTCTTTTCTTCTCTCTCTCTCTTTTATCTCTAACTCTCTCGGCTCTCTATTCTCTCCCTTTCAACTCTTTGTGTCACATCCCAGTCCCGAGGGAAGAGCAATATGCCAGGACGTGACTGAGGTGGGATGAAAGAAGCGGGAAAGGAAGGGGGAATTTTTGTAAAACATAGACAGCATTAACTAAATAGACTAGTATTAAAACAACCTTATTTATTTTGAAACATAGCAGGAGTCGTAGTTCATATTTAAACTTCTTCAAAAACTATATAATTTACATGCAAAAGCAATTAAAGACTCCGCTACGCACCGCCGCCTTAATCGCAAAATATTTTGAAAATAGTTTGGGCCGAGTACTAATGTACTCAGATGGGTTAAGCCGTTAACAAAACATAACTTGCTTTAAAGAATACTCCATGTTTAACTCGGTATGCATAGAAAGTTTAAAAACTGAAATCCATTCTAGGCATACTAAAATTTAGAGATGCGCTCTCTCCCTTTCTGTCTCAACTATTGGTGCTACCTACAAGATGGGGTTACCCACCCTTGGATATGTGGGAGCTGCCCACAATGATCCTTTTCTGCTTTTTCAGAAATGAGGGAAACATATTCACCTCAAAACTGACTTCTGTGTACACAAATCCTGGCTAGTATGTTCACATAACACAGGACCCGATCGATTTAACTGTTTATTGGCAAAGCCAATACTTAACTGATAGGAGCACTTACCCAATAGAGAGTAAAAATATTTAACATGGATATTCGTACATAATGAGCTTACTAACTCGAAATACTTTTATGAAAATAAAACCCACCTTAATCGTCAAGAACTTTGAGATATTGATCAGATCGATCCTAAGTATCCTCCACAATAGGGCCTACAAGATAAGTCTCACTCTCAATACAATAATCTAGCTCTACATTACTCCTATTATTTCTAGAATTATTATTTCCAACTTTTAGCTATTCAATTCTTGCTAAGATAATTATAAGCTAAACAATATAATTATTCATCCTGCTAGCACCCTATCTAATATAAAATATAATAAACAATCCACGTCTTAATTGAACAAAGCAATAGTATAAGAATTATACCTTAAATTATCTTGAGCTTCCAACGAGCATATAAGAAAAGTGGGGGAATAGTATATCTAACGTGAGTGGGAAGTGTATTTATAGGGACTTTCATAGTGATGACTCATGAACCTATATCATAGGTGGCTTACCAATCTTGGTATATGCTTATTTATTTGCCACCACCTTCTTACTTCCTAAAACACGTGGAAATGGAGTATGTGTCTTATCCATGCAAAACAACAAAACAATCAATTGAATATTCTAGACTTACGTGGAGATATCTCATGACTTGCTAACAATAGTCTTATTCATACACTAGTTCCTATATAATATATTATTTAGAACTCAAAACAAGAAATGAAGCCACGTAGAAAGAGGGTGTCACTTCTCTCAACATTATGGTAATATATATATATATATATATATATATATATATATATATATATATTTGACAATAATGTAGAAATTTTTCATAAATAATTCATCTAATGACACTTGTAAGTATGCTCCCACTAAGAATAACTTGTATATATATACTAAATTCCACTATCGGATTTTAGTATTCAAAAGTTCATATATATATATTAAAATTCACTAGTCTCTTATCAGAATGAAAAAAACTTATGCATAAATTCTCAATTTACCTTGACTCACCAAAATTTCGAGGCTCGGGATATTACACTTTGTCTTTCTCTCTCTTATCTCACAATTTGGCTCTCGATCTCTCTCATATCTCTCTCAACTTTATCTCTCTTTCCCTCAACTCTCTCGCTCTCTGTATTCTTATTATTATTATGCACTTTGAGCTCTTGCAGATGGTTCCGCAGTTTGTTTAATTACAGACTTTGGCAGAAAAGAATTGTATAATAGACCTAGTCTATTACAGTGGTATCAGAGCATCGACTCTGCGACAGTGGGCAATATGATGGACACGGTATTTTCGGAGCAACTCGTGAAGGCGATCGTACAACCGGTAGCGGCGGCCCTCGAGAAAGAAACTGCTCGCTTTGTCAACGAGATAAATAGAATTTCTGATTATTACAATCGTAGATCGGAGGCCCGTCGACGTGGTTTCGTTTGGGACGAAGCCTCAGGTTATTACTATGATGCTTATTCTGGTTTCTATTATGATGAATATACAGGGTTATATTATGATGGAAATTCTAGTAGTTTCTTGTCTGTTCAAAACCGTGAGGTGTGGAACGGTAGTTCGGTAAGTAACGGATTGGATGATGAGGTTGGTGGTGCTGACTTTGTAGTGGATGCAACACCTACTGCTGCCGAGATTCCAGATTTGTTCGGAATCGTTTCAAGCTCTCTGGCAACCCTCATAATTGAAAATAAATCTCTCTCCAAGGAGAAAGAAGTTGTCGAAGAATCAGCTCAAGCGGTGGAGCCAATCGCCACTGAAGCCGAGCCTGAGAAACAAGTCGTAGAAGAAGCCGCTGCAGTGGAAGAGCCAACAGTCGTTGAAGTCGAGACGAAGGACGTGATAGCTGAAGAGACGAAGGCAGAGACTGAAACAACCGAAGAAGCAGTGGCAGAGAAAGAGCCAGAAGCGGAGGAAATCCCTGCCGTAGAAGAGGGTGCTCCGGCTACTGAAGATGAGAAAACTGAGGAGTTTGATCAGTTTGGTGAAGTTGAGTTTGTTAGGTTTCAATTCGTCCCTATTGTCAATGAGAATGGAAATAGTATCAATAATTATATTGTGTTCAAAACAGAGGAGTCTGTACAAGCATCATTGGCTCATAATATGGCCGTGGTTGGTGGGAACTCTATCCGTGTTGACAAGGCTCGCCCACCTCTCAAGAAATTGAAGGGAGGCGACGGCAACATCCGAGTCTTGGGGACAAGACTCTCAAAAGGGGGAAGTATTGTCATGACCCGGATATTAAATCGTAGATTTTGCATATCTAAAATATATATTTCCTTATTTTAAATTAGTTAAGTTTAGATATTTATTTCCGTATTATAATTTAGCTTAATTTAAATTAGGGTTTAGTAATTATTTGGGTTATAAATACCCGATTATGCACTCTTAATTTTCAAGCAATGAATAATATATCTTTTCTCTTAAACTCTTTTCTTCTCTCTCTTTTATCTCTAACTCTCTCGGCTCTCTATTCTCTCCCTTTCAACTCTTTGTCTTTCTCTCTCTTATCTCACAATTTGGCTCTCGATCTCTCTCATATCTCTCTCAACTTTATCTCTCTTTCCCTCAACTCTCTCGCTCTCTGTATTCTTATTATTATTATGCACTTTGAGCTCTTGCAGATGGTTCCGCAGTTTGTTTAATTACAGACTTTGGCAGAAAAGAATTGTATAATAGACCTAGTCTATTACATAGTCTCTCTCTAGGTTTCATATACTCTAATTAATTCACAATTTGCAATATTATTGGTTGAATTTGGGGATCCCGGATTCCTAATGTGAATTTTGATGGCTAATTTCAGGACATCTATGGATCATAAATGGAGGTGAAACATCATCAATTTCAGGTAACTTTGCTACAAATGTTGAGTTCGATACTAGAAATTTTGTTTATAAAATTGAAGGAAAGGAATCCAATAAATGATAATATCTAAATTTATATCTGCTAAGAGGATAGACTTTAGTTTACATCAGGAAGAGTGGAATATGTGTTCAATAGGATCAAGCACTTCTAGAAATTTCCTCCATTCACGACGAAGCTTGAGTTTCTATGGAACCACTTCTATTTGTAGCTTCTGCTATGCTCCCCTGATAATTGAAGTATTGAACTATGAACAACAACGAGTTTTTTATGTACTAGACTGTAGGAAAATAAACTTTTATCCTGAGTTTACATGCTTGTATCACTATCTCTTTTGCATCATTAGAAGTATTAAATGCTCTGAAGAGTCAAGTGGTCAAAAGAAAAAGAATTAAGAACTGATGGCTGATGCTATTAGCTATACCCAAACATATATTATGTTAATCCAGATATTATACAGTTGCAAAATCTATTAGCCTTGTTAAGTTGTCCAAAAGTATTGTGGTGTGCTATTATTGGATGAAAATGAAGTATTAATTCAGGTTGTTCGTATTGTCACTTACTCAATTAAGAACATAATGGAAAAAAATTGATCTTTGGGAAGCATACTCTGATTGAAGCTGTAAACTAGAAGAGATACGTGATCTTCCTCTTCTTAGTTCCTATAAGCATCTTGAAGTACATCTTATAGTGCCGTTGTAGATCTATATTTTTGTTATTGTCTTTGATCTTTGTTCTGCTAGAATCTTCGGCTTGCAAAAATCCAAACAATGTTTTACTTATTTAGCCCCTTCGAGGAGGCTGTGATTATTGTTCATCATAATTAGTATCTCCATGTTTAAAATGCCTATTTACTTGGAAAGCTTCCTTGAGAAAATGAAGCGAGCCTTTTTCTTTTTCAAACAGCATTTTCAAATTTACATATTACTTGGAAAGCTTCCTTGAGAAAATGAAGCGAGCCTTTTTCGTTTTCAAACTGCATTTTCAAATTTACATATAAATTTAACTACAAAATGACCAGAACCTACTAAATCCTATATGTAAATTACTTACGGGGAATGACAATAAAATATATGCGGAGTTATGGTCTAAACATAAGATTTTGTATTCATATTTGAATAGTAATCGAATCGAATCATGCTACTATCCTTGTAGTTATTTTATTTTATTTATTTTTTTCCCTTGCTTTTTTCTGCTCAGCATATGCTTCCTTTATTTGTAGTTAAATGCTACACTCTGCATTGGATATTAGGCAATTGGCTGAGCTTAAATTCCTGTCAGGGTGTTTGTTTGAAACTGTTGAAGAATTGGGAGGATCGACGGTTAAAGTTCATGGTTGTTTGCGAGAGAACATTTTCCGTAGATTTCAATCATGTCTGGAAAAGTTGCTGGGAGAAATTTTATGTGATTAAAAATTAGTATTTGTTTTAGAAAGCGCAAGTCAAATTTAATTGTAGATTTCAAATTAGGAGATTAGGTTTCCAGAATATTCAAATAAACAGATCCATATTGGGGGTTTGAGGTTGCATTCTTAAGCTCCCAAACAAACGCCAACGTATCATGATGTTGAACAAAAGAAACTGGAAATGCAGCTTTTGAATCTGTATGTAGTGTTGTTCAAGTAAAAAGGGAAACTAGCACCAATATGTTTCAAGAGAATATTTCAACTAAAGTAAAGAAAAGTTTTTTGGATGCACGTCTTAGAGTCTATAGCTATTTTCCACCCGCTATTATGTGATTATGTTTGAAAGTAGAAGTCTATATTTAGCTTTCTGATCCATCAAATTCTGCTTATTTTTTAGGTGGATTTCGTAGGCTGCAGTTTATCCCCAATGCAAGGGTACCAATTGTGAAGTTTGAGGGGAGCTTCAACATCTCATGTGACGTCTCAGTCAACAACTTAAGTGGGCAAATGAAGTCAAAGATATTATTCTGGATCAGTAGTGGGATTGATCGACGCTTCCGTGATCTGACTCTGCTGGCAAGTTTCTACAACATAGTGATGCATGTGAAATCATAAAAATCAATGTCAAAAAATCACCGAATCTCTTTCTCTCTCTTTTGTGCAGGTCAAAGAATGGGCCAAAGCTCATCATATCAATGATTCAAGTCCTAAAGCACAAAATGGTTGAACAGGTTTTTTCTTCTTTTACATCTATAACTCATATTCGACGACCTTGTTTATCTGATTCAACTCTTTGTCATGCTTCCATCCCTGTAATTACTTATGGTCCATCTGGTTATTGATTGGCTTTAACATATCTTGTAAAAAAAAATTGGCAGATTAAGCGGGAGATAGCAACAATGAAACTGATTAAACATCCCAATGTTGTTAGCATATTCGAGGTCTCTCTCTCAATGGTGAAGGAGCTCATGGAAAGGTTTATCAAGGAAGGTCTGCCGTATTCTTGGCTCCTAGATTATTATAAAGTTGTGTCCTCTGTTTGTTCTATTGATAGTTTGATTTGATTAAGCCGAATGCAAATGCTGTTAACTTAATATGCAATTTGAAATGCCAATCTTGAAATGTTACTTGAAGTGCATTGAAATTATGTGGTTTTCTGGATCATGTTTGTGTTTACATAGCCTTAATGATCTGTTGCATTAGCATCATGGTAATAGATTTTGATGAAGTTGTGAAATTGATAAGATTAAGGCCGCAACAGCAGGTATCAATCAATGTTCTCTATCTTTTGTGGTGGTTAATATCTTCTATGCTTCTATTGGAGCTCTCATTGCGTGGGTAGATATTAAACATAAACCGATATTTTTGTTTGATTTTCATGTGGTATTTTTGTTTGATTTTCATGTGGTCCTACGTGTTACATATAATGTACGATAAGGGCAGTTCTTTTATATAGACTGAAGATGGAGAGGATGAATCCTTATCTTATGGTGATCGTATTGTTGCCATTAAAGTTCTACATTGTGGTAATACATCAGAAGAGAGAACTGTTCTTGAGAGTCGATTTGTCCGGGAAGCGGCAATGATGTCTAAAGTAAAACATGAGAACCTTGTCAAGGTGAGCATGTATCAGTATGGGTCGTGGTTTCTATATGGCTACATTTTATTACATTAGGGAGCATTTGGAAGAATAGAAAATAACTCAACTGCTAAGTAGTGGGAGAAACAAAATTATAATATCTATACCATTAACTTAGGGATGAAACATAAGAATTCTTATGCACGCTTCGATCCAAACCTAAGCAGCTGCAACCTTCTTGTCTGCTATTTCCTTGTCCTCATCTGCATTTCCTTTCAGGCACTCATACTCAAAATTGGAAATAGTTATTGTTGTGCTAGGCCGAGAAGCTGAAGCTCTATTTCTTACCGTCTTCCCAATAAGAGATTTTAGATTCTCGAGTGCCACAGCTTCTGAAGATTTAACTGCTTCAAGATCTTCTAATGCAGCTTGTAATCTTTCCTCAGCCAAGTGTATCTCAGTCTCTTCTTTCTGAGCTTCTGCCTTGGCAATTGCAGTTTTTTCGCTGATTACAGACCGTTCTTTCTTATGTGTTATTTGATACGATTAACTTAGCATTGTCTTCAGCTGCACATGTTGCTTCCAGCTTGGTTTTGGCTCTCATAAGGTTTGAGTTGAGATTCTGAATATTCAATTCTGATCTTTGTTCTTCTTCAGTCGAGCTGTTTGGTTCGTAACATGCATGAGCTCATTCCGGATGTTTAGCATTCCAAAATGCTCGACGTTTTTTATCCTACTATTTACGTCTTCAATTTTTTCTTGATTTAATATCTTGTTCGTTGAATTTATAATTCATGATTTTGTACATAATCGCAATTGAAAATACTGAACTGAACTATAAAAGAACAAATCAATATAGTAACATTTGCTTATTCCATGTATTTTCATTTAACATCGTATTATAGCGATTAAATAAATTGAACATCAATCTGCACACGGGGCAGGATCAAAAAATCGTGCGAAGCCGGTTAATAACATGCGCTAGTTTTTTTAAAGAGATGCAGGTCAGGTTAAAAAGCAAAAATGGGTGGGTGATAGGATCCGTGCGACCGGGTTATAAGTGCAACGGGTGCATCGAACACAACTAACAATGAACTTAAAAAACAAATGGAAAATTGGAAACGCATAGCTGAGCAAGCGTAAACCGGGTTTGATTTCCATCCGGTCCGACAAAAACCGAATACCTGGCTGTCGTCACTGGAAGCAAAAATCAGAAACCCTACAAAAACCCTGAAACTTCTTCCTCAAGACCTCTTATGGCGTCTTCTTCACTATGCGGCAAGAATATATTTTTCGCATTTAATTTCTAATAACCTATGCATTAAACCAGAAAATCATTCTTTTTAATTTAGTGATTAAAATTTTGTGGAGATTATGGCGAAAAAATGTGCATCTGGGATTCTAGCTACCCTTGCGTACGCTACTTTTGGTATTGATGAAGCCCACGCAGACGGGCTTTTTAGTTTTTCACCGTTCTCTAATTCGCCTCCCGCGGCTTCAACGGCTCAGGAACCGGTTCCGGAGGCGACTAAGCCGCCGGAAGACCAACCAAAACGAGTTCGTAATGACAACCCTAGGACGACGTCATCCGGATTCGACCCCGAGGCATTGGAGAGGGGTGTCAAGGCTTTGAAGGATATCACTAGTTCTTCACATGCTAAGAAGGTTTGAACTTTTGTTCGATTCAGTGCTTTCTTTTCGAAGAATGAACTTAAAATTAGAACTATATGAGAGAAATTTGCTATCTGCACACCTAATTAAGTGCTGTCTGGATGTTATTAAGCAAATTCTATGAAAGTTTATGAAAACGGGGGCTGCGCAATTGATCTATCAATTTTGTTGGTTTAGGTTTTTGAGGTGATGACGAAACAAGAAGAAACCAAACAGCAGGAAATAAGCGCAAAAGCCATGGAATTCAAGACAATGCAAGCTCAATCTGAAAGTGTAAGCTTCGTCAGCTTTCTGGCATTGCTTGCCTCTGGTTGAAGAACACGCCTTGTTTATACCAATTTGACGTTCAGTTTCGACCCTTAATTATTGTTGTTTTCATTCTTGGCACATCTCATAATCCAAATCTGGTAAAAGTTGAGTAGTTTTTTGTTGCTTGGTTATCATTAAGTAGTTGCAGATTTTACCTACTGAATACCACCTCCTACTAATTGCATGTGTTTCTTGAATTTATGTCCTTTCGGGTGGGAAAATTGGGACTAAATTGAAATGCATGTAGGCTGTTGAGTTTTTTTCTTTTATATTTGCACGTACTTTCTGTGAGCAACAATTTTTATTTTTATTTTTTTCACTAAATTACTTTGATTCAACTTTCAAGAAAGTTTTAGCTCCCATTTGTCCTTAAAGGAAAACTGTGACTCTTTTTAAAGCTTTACAAAGAGTCAGAGTTTTCTTTTCTTTTTGCAAATAATCACACAAGCTAGAAAGTGGATACTGACGCCTTAGATATTGTTGATTCAACGGTTAAGGGATCGAAGCTTTGGAATAAAATTAAGATTAGTTTAGTTCATTTCACTACATTTCAATAGTTCTTCTTCCATTACTTAAAAGCTGAAGATTTTGCTTTGGGGGAGTTTCTCCATATTTGATCTTCATCAGAAGTGACATGATTTTTGGAGCAAAAATGATAAATGGTTTCTACTTGTTCAGGAGAAACAAAGGGTGATGTATGAGGAACAGAGAAAGCTAGCTCAGCAACAAGCACAAGTAAAATCAGAGATGGCAAGATATGAGGATGAATTAGCTAAGAAAAGGATGCAGGTATATGATCCTTTAGTCCATCTGCAGTGAAGCATCATGTTTCTCCTGTTTGTCATCTGGCTTTGCAGGTAGAGAATGAACATCAAAGATCTAGAAACCAAGAACTCGTAAGAATGCAAGAGGAATCAGCTTTGAGGCAAGAGTCTGCTAGACGAGCATCTGAGGAACAAATTCAAGCACACCGTCGTCAGACTGAAAGAGAGAAGGCTGAGATAGAACGTGAAACTATTAGGGTCAGGGCTATGGCAGAAGCAGAGGGAAGAGCCCATGAGGCCAAGCTTGCAGAGGATGTTAGGAGACGAATGCTAGTTGAACGTGCAAATGCCGAGCGAGAAAAATGGGTGGCTGCTATCAATACTGCATTTGATCACATTGGAGGTTTTCCTCTTGCATGTTCTTTTCTTTTGCAAATATTCATTTATTTAGACATTCATATAAGAATAGCCTTTTATCTTAGGCGTGAGTATCCACTTTCTAGCTTGTATGTTCATATGGGCTAGTTGGCCTTAGTTTAAATGCTCAACTGATTAGTTGGTTTTTTGATGGAATGCAAAGCATAGAGTAGCAATAAAGCTTCTATGTCCATTTGCTCAGTTTTGTGGCTGTCTGTGACTCGTCGTTTTTTTTTTCACGATAAATTTATTTATTTAGTGTTACTTCTCTTACTTTGTATGTTTCATTTAATGCAGGGGGTTTGCGAGCTATTTTAACAGACCAGAATAAATTGGTCGTAGCTGTTGGAGGGGTAACGGCTCTAGCAGCAGGTGTCTACACGACAAGGTGCTAAATTTTTTATATTTCAAGATGTCAACCTTGGAGTCCAGAGATTCGTGGATTTGCATCATATTCTCTACCTTCACCTTCAAAAATTTATCTTTCTAAAATGCAGAATAACATTTCATATTCTTGAAACATTTTCTATTTCAATGTCTTCTGCATTTCCCATCCACTTCACTAGCCTGCTTTAATTTTATTTGCATTTGTCGACTAAAACTGTTCTTCTGCAAGGAGCCACTTATACTTTTCAGTTGGATAATGCTTTTGCAAGTTGAAATCTAGCATTTTGATGTTTATAAAGAATTATAGTTTGTACAATGCATCTTATGTCCAGGCATCAGAATCAATGGCAATGAAGTTTATATTCAATACGGCATATATGCATCTATGATTGGCGCCATTATTTGGTGATGACATTTATAATTTATTTTCAATACTTCTTTTAACACTTGAATATTTTTATTTTTTTTATTTTGGAATTCAGAGAAGGAGCCAGGGTAATTTGGAGTTATGTGGACCGAATATTAGGCCAACCATCTCTGATCCGAGAATCTTCTAGGGGGAAATACCCATGGTCTGGGTTGTTTTCACGTGGCATAAGCACCCTTTTCCGAGGTGCTAAGGAAGGTTCTGCTTCACAAACCGGAAAAGGTTTTGGAGACGTTATCTTAAATTCTCCCCTCCAGAAGCGGATTGAGATGTTGGCTAGTGCAACTGCTCACACTAAAGTTCACAAGGCACCATTTAGAAACATGCTTTTCTACGGACCGCCAGGAACAGGGAAAACAATGGCTGCTAGGGAGCTCGCCCGCAAATCCGTATGAAATCATAACCCTTTCCTGCTTCTATAATTGGTCATTGGGATGGATGGATTTATTATATGACAAAAGTAGTGTTGATAGTTTGTGACTATGGGGAGTTCTATTAGATATCATCTTATGTACTTCACTTATAGGGGCTCGACTACGCACTGATGACTGGAGGTGATGTTGCCCCTCTCGGCTCTCAAGCGGTTACCAAGATACACCAGTTGTTCGATTGGGGCAAGAAATCTAACAAGGGTTTGTTGCTTTTCATTGATGAAGCAGATGCCTTCTTATGCGAGTGAGTCTTATTCATGAATTTCTCTCCTTGTTTTGCTTATCATAGGAACATATTAACATTGGCATAAATATTAGGCGTAACAAAACCTACATGAGTGAAGCTCAAAGGAGTGCTCTCAATGCACTGCTCTTCCGAACCGGTGACCAGTCCAAGGATATAGTCCTTGCCCTTGCAACGAATCGGCCCGGTGATCTTGACTCAGCCGTGTCAGATCGTATTGATGAAGTCCTAGAATTCCCCTTGCCCGGTGAAGAAGAACGTTTCAAGCTGCTGAACTTGTACCTTGAAAAGTACATAGCACAAGCCGGGGCAAGAAAGCCAGGTCTGTTTGGAAATCTGTTGAGGAGACAGCCGAAGAGAATAGAGATAAAGGGACTGAAGGACGATATTGTTAGAGAAGCTGCAGCGAGGACTGGTGGGTTTTCTGGGAGAGAGATAGCAAAACTTATGGCAAGCGTTCAAGCAGCAGTTTATGGTAGCAAGGATTGCATATTGGATTCGGTTTTGTTCCGAGAAGTGGTGGATTATAAAGTTGCAGAGCATCAACAGAGGAAGAAACTTGCTGGAGCTGAAGAGGAAGTTCAATTTGCCTGACCATATTTTTACTGTGATAGAGTTAAGCTCAATTTTTCCGCTCCCAAAACGAGGAAGTTTTGATGTAGCTTCTGTGAGAATGGTAATAAATGTCTTAGCATCATTAGTTGGATAACTGGCTTGCGCCAATAATGAAATTTGTTAATGATTTATACCTAGATAAAGTAAGCACACAAACTTGAACAAATAATGATACAGATTATATATAATAAGAATGCAAAACAAGTAAACGCATGTAGTTCAAGAAGCCAATAATGTGCTAAAGAAATCATTATTTTGATGAGAGAATCTTTGGCGGCCATGTGAAACACCACCATGTTTATGCAGAACTTTAGAACAGCATAAAGCCAGAGTGCAGTTGTCATCTAATGATGGTGGCACTGCACGTAACGCAGACCACAGTACTTGCACACGGCTGGCTCATCCTTGTCGAGGCATATGAACTCAATTGGATGACCAAGTGCAGGGTCATTATCTGCAATAACATCAAAAGAGTAAGACACCCAGTAAAGTATAGAATGGGTGCGGATATGTGCATTATCTATGAATACGCGTGAAATTATATAGATGGATACAATTCTTCGAGGATGAGATTCAGGTGTATCATAAATAATGCTGAGGATTTAGCTAACAGAAAAAATTAGCAGTGCAAACCTCCTTCACAAGCAACAATCCTGCCTTCTACTTTGATTGGTGGAACTTCATTGATCAACTCCATTGGAGACTTGTTACTTGTACCCTATAATTAGAATAAGATAGTTGATCACTGGTCTACCTGGAGATATTTCACTAGTAAAACCTAACAAGAAGAAGCCATCAAGAATGCACGGGGGTACATCTATAGCATATATCCAAACTTATATATGATTATGTCAGTACCCTAGACCAGATAGAACAGTGAAACAGTTCCCCTGTATCTTGGCAACTGACTTGCAAACTGCTCATTCCAACAACCGGTGTAGAGATCAATTGCTAGATCCATGGTGATCCTTAATCTTCGCACCCTAATACTCAACTATTTCTTAGTATCCTCTCATTCAGTAATGAACAAGAATAATATACGTTACATCTGCTAAGATATATTGCCTACACATGAGAACAGCAACAGGAGTGCAAGCCCAGACGCACGCTCTATGGAATAGAGTATTCATTATATCCTTTAACCATATTGAGAACTCCTTTACTATGTACAATTCACAGTCTTCTCTTAGTTGTATATAATCAAGGCCAATGACAACCAGAAACAGCCACTCGTAATCTAGAAGGAAAATATAGGAACCTAAGGAGAATAAAAACATAATTCTATCATTTTCTACACGTCGCCCCTCCCATTTCTGGGGAGAAAGGAATGTTGAACAAAAGGGGCATATGAAGTCCAAAGTTTTGCACAATCTTCATATCCCTTCACAAAACAACTAAACCAAACAATAAAAAGAGGAAATGCAACATTTGAAACGAACAAAGACAAATAGTCGAATACCAACGAATAAAATACGCGATTTTAGATCTCCAAATCCAAATAACGAAGTCCTAGCAATCATTTGATCGAATAAGAACAAATGTCGCCAAATCAATTGGAAAATTTTCACCATCCAAAAAAAAAAGAACAATTTGCAACTTATACACAATCAAATACCTGCATCCATTTTGCGGTATGAGAGGTGGTAACTTCGCTAGAAACGATGCCGCTGAGGCGTCTCGAAGATCCAGCAAGGGTTTTCATGAGGTGCGTCGCAATTGTTAATCCATTCTTTCTTCCAGAGCCCGCCATTGTCAAGGGATGAGGTGTAGAGGGAGAAAACTCGATACGGTACAATGCGGGAGCTCAGGGAGGGACGGAGGGTGCCGATTAATTATTCCAATTCGCGCATTTAGTCCTCAAATTATTTATTAGGGTTATTTGTCTCAAAAATATACGAACTTTTTTCATTTTTTCATTTTGCACATGAATTTTAAAATCTGCTCATATATACACGAACTTTTGATTTATTTTAAATTGCACATGATGTAACATTTGCCCCAAATTAAAGCTGGCATGGCAATCGGAAAATCCTATGTGGCTTTGTCGGCCGGCATACTAAACGATGTCGTTTTATTCATGTAATTAAACTACCCATTAACTTGAAACGGCGTCGTAATTTATGAGATTAAAGATTATCAGAATTGGTATTATTTTCTTTTTTCTTTGAACTCCCAATTCCTTCTTCGCATAAGCCATATTCCCGCTTCCCCTCACCACCGAGCCACCGCTATCCCCCTCACACCAAGGCTTCGGGAAAGGAGTGAGGCCGAAAGGCCCTATAATGAACTCAGAATACCCGGCTAAAAAGCTGGATCTGCGGAACAGAAGGCTCTGAAAGAGATTTCCAAACCCGGTAAAGAAAAAGCTGCTAACTGAAGGCGCTACCTCTGCCTCTTTTGAAGACACCTTTCGTAAGGGATTCGTCGAGGATAGGGTTCCGCAAGCCGCCGCTCTTTTTTGGAAATTGGGACTTTCAGTGTTTGAAGTTTGGGATTGGGGTTTACGGTGTAAAATTGGAACCCTAATTAAAAGGCAACAACATATTATAATCCAGGTTTGTGAGTAAACTTCAATCTACTTTAACAACTCATAGTAAATCACACTACAACAATGTTGCTTTAAATCTGGATGGTAGACTTTAGCAGAATATACAAGAGTGAAAACTGCTCTCTCTCATCACGTAAAGTATTTTTTTAAGATTCTTAATATTCTGAATATTGTCCTATCTTCTTTTCTTAAAAATTGTTGTTGGGCTATTAGTGAGAAATAAGTTGAATTCCAAAAAATCTATAAATAAGTGTGAGATAAGTAGTAGTAGTATTCATCATCGTGTATGTAGTTTATTCAAATAAATTGCTCATTTTGTATGTATGTTACTTAAAATGATAAGAAATAAAATCTCTAGTACTATTGAAGCAGTATAATCAAAGGCAAGATTGATCAGTAGATTTCATCTATGTACACACTCACAAAGTAGCAAACTTCATTGTTAATGATTCTATTCTCTAATTAAAAAGCTATTTTATATGATCAATGTATTCACTTTCTACAACTACCTTACTTGGCCTTTTGTAATTGAATTGACTATTACATTTCATTGTTTTCAGATTATTCCAAAATTGCATAGAACCATATACCAAAACAGAAGCCTAGAAGCAAAACATAAGGTAAGAGGGGATTTTGTTCGAGATACGCAAATGGACATGAGAGATAGGTATTTATATACACCATGGGTTTTAAATGTAGGAAGTTAATAAGTTATATTATATCTTTAATGCTTGTTGAGTGTAACCTTATTTTTTCAGTGATACGTTTGGGTTTAATATACACCACTGTGGGGGGTTTAATCAATTAAGTAGTGAACATAAATATGTTGGGGGGGGTTTCGAAGTGAAACATGGGTTTGATTTAGATAAATTTGGCTACTTTGATAGTAGGCATTGTTCTGCACATCCAACACTTGGGGGGTAAGTTTGAGGTTGACTAGATGAATGATAAGTTTGTGGTTATTCTTGCGGAGAAGTCTTGTTCATGTAGGGTATGGGATATCACAGGGATCCCGTGTATTCATGTTTGCTCTGCCATTCACTACTCTAAAGAGAATCCATTTGCATATGTAAATGATTATTACACGGTAGAAAGGTATAGGATAGCATACAACTTTGGGTTGGAACTCGTTAGGGGTGAAAAAATGTTATCCTATACAACCATCATCCATCAAGAAGATGCCCGGTAGACCTAAGAAGAAAAGAGTACGAGATACTTATGAGAGAGATCCCAAGAATCCAACCAAGTTGAGAAGATGTGGAGGTTATATGACATGCCAAAAATGCCAAGCAAAAGGACACAATCAAAGAACATGCAAAAATGAGGCAGTTAAGAAGTGTACAGAAAAGGTAAGCTGATTATTGTGATGTGCAAATAATTTAATTAATGTGACTAACATTTTATCTTGTTTATTGTAGAGAAAAGTTGGTAGGCCTCGAAAAAAATACTACAACAGAAAATGAGCAGCCAAGTGGTAATCTACTTGTAGTTTCAACCTCACAGCGATCAATCATTGCAAGGGAGAGAGCCACTGCGAGAAGCGACATGGGAGTGCTAAATTGTACGGGTACTGGAAATATATACATGCGGGTAAGGTTTTGAGTGCTTCAACCTTAATATTTTTTCGAGTTAAAATTTTTATAGCTTAATTGTTCTTATTTATAGATGAATACTCTGAGGAATGTTTTGTTTGTGAACCCTCCAAGTAAACTACCAACAAGAAGAGCATCACGTGCATATGCTTCTAGAATGTCTGGGACTACGACCGACCCCTCGACCACTCAAGAAAGCCGCAACTAGATATATGAAATGATGTGGTAGTCTATTCTCAATCTATATTTTTGAACTTACTC
The DNA here is from genome assembly GCA_028984105.1 of Lavandula angustifolia. Classification (NCBI taxonomy): domain Eukaryota; kingdom Viridiplantae; phylum Streptophyta; class Magnoliopsida; order Lamiales; family Lamiaceae; genus Lavandula; species Lavandula angustifolia. The sequence goes on along the minus strand of CM054807.1, from coordinate 16,661,685 downwards.
TCATATTATTGTGTTTGATCAATGTTGTAATTCCTAAACAATGCTTGTATTGATATGCAGGAATGTGTTTGTGTTGAGATTCATGTGGTCAGAGTTGTTTTTTGATAATTGGTCAGAATGATAGTTCTAAATTCAAAATAAAAATTATTTTGATTCAAAGTTTGAATGATTAATGTGCAGAGAAGACTGAAATGTTTTGGAAGTATATATACATGAGTGTGTTAAAGTGAGTTCACAAGGAATTTTGATATTCAGAAGTTATGATAAACTTAGAAAATGTTTTAGAATAATATATATGTCTGTCGCACTTAATCACTTAAGTGACCTCAATGGATTAATGCTCAACAAGATTGAGAATAATCGACAATATATTAATTGACATTAACATGAATTTAATAAAGTATGTCGTCATTTTATTTTTATTTGTACAAATAAAATACGAGATTTTACGAGATTTGTAGTCATAACGAAATTTAAAATTTATGTACAAATTAAAATGAAAATTTAAGTTTATGTTAAAATTTAAATGAAATTCAAAATTCACGTGCAAAATGAGAATTATTAGAAAGTTTGTGTATTTACAAGAATAAAAAAATTTATTCTTTTTTTCGATGTTGACTGGATTGCTACATGTGTAGACACGTCACGCCGGAAAATGTCATGCCAGCTTTGATTTCGTCGGATTTTTAACTGATGTGCAATTTGAAACAAAATAAAAGTTCGTGTGAAAAATGGAAAAACGAAAAAAGTTCCTATATTTTGAGACAAATAACCCTATTTATTATTGATTAACCCTATTTATTATTGATGAACACGGTCCTCAAACATTATTTTCATTAAAAAATCCATTAGTCAACTATCAATCAACATTTATTCAAAAAACAATTATTTATTATATTTTAAGATTATTTTTTTCATATTTCACATTTTAATTAAAAATTAAAATTAAATATTTAAATAAATATTCTCTCCGTCCCACTCATTTTTTAATATTTGATATTGAGGAGGGATTTAAAATAATGGAATAAAAGTATAAAATAATAATATTAAGTAAAAGATAATGAGCCCATTTATTTAAAATGATTGTGGTCTACTATTTTTTTTTTTTTTTTAAGAAACATTGCAGAAATGGTCCAAAAAAGAAAAGAGGCAAAGCCAGCAGTAGCCACACAGTATCAGCACAAATACAAATGTAGCCAACGTTTAAAAGAAAACACATATATAGCCATTTTGTCCTTATACGGCGCGGGGCCGATGGCGGGGCCGATGGGGGTGTCAATCGGCCCTAAATCGGCTCCCGATGAAAACGATTGACTTGTTCAACTTATATGGTGGCGGGGCGCATTTATGGCCGAATGCGTGAATCGGCCCTATATGCCATAGGGACGAAATAAATCGGCCGATGGGCGAACGAGGGCCGATGAATCAATCGGCCGACGAAGGGCCGAACCAGGGCCGAAGGTGGAAATCAATTTGTCCCTCATCGGCCCTTACGCCCTCCTTGGAGACATGATTTGACAAGACACTGCATGACTTTAATGCTTGCAGTAGGGCCGATACCGAGCCGATTGGGGCCGATGTCGGGCCGATACACTTGGTTCCGATACCTTTATCTGCTGAATTGACTAGTCGTTTCCGACATTTCACATGCACACGGGCCGGGCCGATTGTGGTGGGCCGGATAGGGCCGATCGGAGGCGATCGGGGCCTATTGTCGTAAAGCATAGTAAATACGATTGCGAGATTTCACGTGAAAATTTTCGAAATTTCTTTATAAGACGTAGGATGGGCGATTTGGTTCTATAAAAAAAAACATCATTCCACTTCTTTTCTTCTCAAATCTTCAAATTATAGTTGACAAAAATGACCGATTTTCGATCAATTATTGTGAAATTGAACGGCCAATTCGATGCAGATTCGAATTACGTCGGTGGGCATGAGTTCATTGTTTACATTCCTTCAAACAATATTTCTCTCGAATGTCTTCGACAAAATATTGATCGGTGGCTCGCTGCTTATTCCCTTCCTTTCAACTACTTCATTTATTATACTCGTCGCTTCCCGACGAACCGGCCGAATGATGAAGGCCATTATGGGCCATGATGATGATCTTATGCGACTGTGCTCTATCGACGTAGAGCCGATTGTGTTTGTTGTGTATCCTGAAGTGCAAAATCCTCAATTTGTTGTTCCGAATCCGAATCAATTTCCCGAAGATAATTCTAATTTCGGGGGTTCTAATTGGTTTACGGGGCAAGGAAGTAGAAGTAATGATGGAGGGTGGGCTCCCCAAAACAATACTCGTGTGGAGACGGATACAGATGGTGAGGCGGACTTGGACTCATCATTTGATGATGATGATGATGAAGATATTCCTTCTACCTTGAATAATTGTTCGTTACAAGATTTTGCTGCATGGATTCGGAGGGAGGGTGGCGTAAGTCAACTTATGTCTTTGCTAGTTCCGAGCCAATCGTTCTCGAACAAATAACGAGATCGTATACGACAACACGTAAGCGGCAAGCAACCGGCTACTTCCTGTTGTTCCCCTTGATGTATCTGATTCAGGAGCGTCGCAGAACTCGATAACTGTTGTAGACGGAAGTCTGCAAGCGGGATTGATGTTTAGCTCGAAAGATGATCTTTATGCTGCTGTGGCTCTATTCCATTTGGAAAGCGGTGCGGATTTCAGAGTGCAACGTTCCAGTGCATCCCGTTTGGAATATTTATGCAAAAGAAGTGCTGATTGTCCATTCGAGCTACGGGTATACTGTAGAGGTCAGACGCGTTGGGAGGTTGTTAAGTGGGTTGCGGACCACAATTGTACAATTGATTTATCCGGACTTGGTGAACGAAATGTGAGGTCCAAGGCTGTCGCTGCTTATATAGCACGTAAAATGCGTCGTCAAAGCAAGTTAATAAAACCGGCTGATATTCAGGCCGATTTGTTGGATAAATTTGGAATACAAGCAACGTACGGTGTTGCCCTCCGAGCGCAACGCAGCTATATCGATGATTTACGGCGGACATGCCGATTCGTTCGACAAAGCGCCAAAAATACTCGCATTTGTTGGAACAAACAAATCCGGGGAACTTATACGGATCTTGATGTCGGTGAGGATGGTCGTTTCCGACATTTATTTATGGCACTTGGAGTATTGCGTGCCCCTTGGTTAAAGCAGCCTCCCGGAAGGTTATTGTGGTGGACGGCACCCATTTAAAAGGGAGAAACAAGGGAATATTATTCGTCGCAGCTACTTTTGATGCGAACGAGCAAATATTCCCTCTCGCTTTTGGTGTAGGTCCCATTGAAAATGATGTTTCGTGGATGTGGTTTATGATGCGACTGAGAGCCGCATTTCCAACGGATGACAGTTTAGTGATTGTTTCAGACCAACATAAAAGCATAGCGAATGCGGTAAGAGTGGTTTTCCCAGACGCACAACACGGGCTCTGTTACTATCATTTATCGAATAAGCTTGCGAGGCACGGTGAGTGGGTTATCCCGGTCATTTTATCGAGCGACTTATGCTTATCGGGCAAACGAGAATTCCATGACGCTATGAACGCGATCCGTGAGGGAAAACCTACTATTTACGAAAAGCCGATGGAAATCGAGATCGGAAAAGTGGTCCCGACTTTTCGCAAAGGTCGTCGTTACGTTGCCACCGACTTCGAATGCCGCCGAGTCAATAAATTCTCGACTGATGGAGGCTAGACGACTACCAATTTTAGCTATGGTCGAGGCAATCCATCATATGATAGAGTCGTGGTTCGATACACGACGGGTAAAAGCAAGTTCCAGAAACAATCCGTTGACGGAGGCTTCGAGTTGAGGATGCGGGAACGAAGTAGAACCGGCTCGAAGGCTTACGATTACGCAGTGTCACTAACCACAAGTACAAGGTCGACGCAGTGATCGACAGTGGAGGGTCAATCTTCTAGACGAAATGTGTGAATGCGGCGTCCGGCAAATTGACTTGTTGCCGTGTAGTCACGTTGTCGCCTGTTTTGTATCATCGCAGGGAAAATTTGTACAATCATATTAATGATTATTATACGACGGTGACGTGGAAGGCAATATATGCCGGAGTGGTTAATCCCGTGCCTCCTCGAAATGAGTGGGGTGTCCCACCGGAAATAGAGGACATGGTTGTTCTTCCACCAATAATTATGCGGCAAGCCGGACGGCCGAGAAATGTACCGTCGTCCTTCGGAGGAGCGAAGCTAGTACATCCGGGTACGCGTCGTAGGAAAAAATGTGGTAACCGTGGAGAAGAAGGTCACACAAGGAGGAGATGCCCAGTATGCGGAATGACTTAATTTATTGCTCAATGATCGCTTTAATTTTATTGTCATCGATCGATTAAAGTTTTTTGTCACCGATCAAATTATTAGGTAGGAAAAAGGCCGAAACCCTAAAGGGCCGATGGTCTTTGAACACATCGGCCCTAATCGGCCGACACCCCATAGGGCCGAAACCTTTATTTTCTCGGCCTCGGCCGAGAGACACAATTACCGATTTTGTCGGCCTCGGCCATGCAAGGCTCGGGGCCGATGGTAGTGGGGCCGATAAATAGTCGGTTGATTATCGGCCCCAAGGCCGATGGTAGTGGGGCCGATAAATAGTCGATTGATTATCGGCCGCGGCCGAGAGACACGCAATCTCGGCCATGCTAGGCTCGGGGCCGATGGTAGTGGGGCCGATAAATATTCGGTTCAGTATCGGCCCCTAGGCCGATACTAACTTTAAAAAATATTTGTACCTCACTGCTTTTTACAATTTCCTGCTCCGACGGTCGGCTATGATACACCTGCTGTACATGCTGTGTATCAAATAAGTCATCCACGACAGACTGATGTTGCTGCATTTTGGACAAAAAGTCATGGTTAAATGAAATAATATAAAATTAATTAAAATAGTTAACATACCTGTACAGGCGGTGGAGCCGCCCCAGGGAGTGGCTCCCAACGTCTCGGGACCCAAACATGTCTCTCCTCGTACATGCTATGTCGTCCCATATCATGGCCACGATTAACCATTCGAACGACCACATTCCAAGGATGCGCTTCGCCACTCGTCGTATCTTCCACATCTCTCTGGTGGTGGCTCATCCCACTGGGCCACTCATGTACATTAACAATCCTACCCCGTGGTGGCTCAGATGGTGCAGAAACTGTTTCCTCATCCGATTCATTAATAATCGCTCCACATCCCACGAATCGATAGGTGTATGCCTTTCCCCTTGCCCTTGCCCCCCGAAAATTGACTTTATCAATTTCCCCACTTTCTTGAAGAACCGATCCTCATTATCCTTCCAGCGCTGATCCACTTTTTCTAACAATTCAGTCTCGCGCCGCTGAAACTGTTCATCTATCGAACGGATCATTCTGTCATAAGTGGGCAAAGTCCAATCTTCATCCCTCCGAGGCCCAGATGACCCCTCCGCCGGTGCACGTTTCTTCGTTGATTTTTTTCTTTTGTCTTTGCCGGCGGAGGATCCCGCATCTGATGCCCTCTTCAACAACTACTCTCCGATGTACGGCAGTCGGCCCATGAAACTCCACACCGATAGGATTATCTCCTATCACCCGTCTCCGAGTATTCGAATGCTGCTCCTCGGGAGTGGGCGTAAGACTACGAAGGGGTGGTGTTTCCATCTGTTCGAAAAGTTTAAGAAATAGGTTATAATCCGTTCCGTAAAAGTTCATAAATATTTAAGATGTTTGTTGGTCCGGAGACGAAAAGTCAGGTGTAGAGGGGGGGGTGAATACACCTGAGCTCTGTTTCTTTTTCTCGGTGAAGGTCACTGAAGCCGATGTTTGCAATCGATGAACGAGTGCCAAGTAAGCCTTCGATCACTGGGGTCAAAGTGAGTCGGCTTCGAGCTCTTCTACCGACCGATGTCGGTATTACGAAACTCCGGTCGGAGACCGTAGTGCGGATAAGTGTTAGGCCCGGAGTCGTCTCTTTTGAAAACGCGTTTTTGCAAGTTAAATCTTTTGGCTGTGCACTTTATAAAATATGTTTTATGCAAACTTATGATTTTCAAGTCAGTTGAATGCTATGCAATAAAACAGTAAATGAACACAAGCGATTTAACGTGGTTCGGATACGCAAGATCCTATGTCCACGGTCCCTGAACAAGGCGGGAGAACTTGTTGATTATTCGAGCAAGCCTCGGCGGGGATGCGTGACTTGGACGGTTCCCTCTAAGTTATAGTCCTTAGCGACTTTACAATCCAAACCTAAGTTTAGAAGGGAGGGAATATTCTCCAACTGAGAAGGAGTTCTTACAACAAGAACAATTCACTAAATGTGAACTCCTTCGGATCTAAGCTATGAATCTAGCAATGAGCTTAGTCTAGAGAAGAAAGGGATCAAAGTGCCCTAGAGAGATGAACTACAAGAAGTGTTCTATGAAAACTAGTTCGTCTCTCTGGATAAGCTTGAAGGTTCTAGAGCGTTGTGAGCTTGAATGATTTCCCTTGATTTCGCGTATATTCCTCTTTTTGAAATCTTCAAATCCTTCTCTATTTATAGTTGTGAGTTGTGGCATATGTCCGTTGGAGACGACGATGCCACGTGTCACAAGCGTCCAAAGAAAACGACCACTATTCAACTTTGTTGCGAGCAGGCGATTAATGCGACCGTTCATGAGAGCAGACTTTCTTGTGTAGAGTAGGTAAGCGTTGTCGACTTCTCATTGGTCGAGGTTTGTAGTTGGTGAGTGTCGAGTTGACCGTTCAAACTACCTCGTATGTCTTCGCCGAACATTTGAAGGGACTTTAAGTCCTTGGGTCGCTTTCTGTCGGATACAAGACTCGAAAGTCTGTCTTCTTCGGCTGAGTCGTCTGACTGATAAAGTGAGCTTCTGATAGTCAGTTGGTCGACTGCGAAGGTATACTGCTTGCACTGGTTCTTCTACTGATGACCATCAGCTTGTAGAGAATGCTTCTACTGAGGTCCGGTCGACGATGCGGGATCTTCAACCGAGTTTGATATCACTGGCGACGAAGAATGCAAGCGATTACACCGATGACGTGGGGTTCGAAAAGTATCTTCGACAGAAGATCAGTTCAACAACTACCCCGTACAGGACTTAGACAAAATAATAAGCATTACATCAAGTCTAACCTATACATCGCCTAATCCTATCGACACACTAATCTACTCGATATCGGCTCGGTTTTGGGATCTTCAATTCCATAGTACTACTATGATTTCCCCAATTTCTTTTAACCCTAGAAGCGCTGAGTATCAATCTACTGACTCATATCCAACAATGTTACTTACCGGCAAGGCAAAAAAAGTAATCCATTCCGTATCCGGTGGCGTGACAAATACCCATTTCACACATCGGGGCATACCACCGTCATTAATAAGGCGTACACACGATCGGCCAAATGCGTATCGCCTCATAGGCCCGGATCTACAATACGATTAAAGATCGATACAACTATAAAATATAAAATAAAATAAAAAATTATAAAATCGGAAATTTGTACCTAAAGAGCCAAAACTGGACCATAAATATTATACTTCGATTTAACTGCTTCGACTTCCTTCGGCACGAAGCTCATGTAGTGCAAGAGAGCATTATACGTGTATGCTCCCCATGGAAAATCGTTCCACGCATCTATATCATCAGCAAGAACCCACATCCAAGTCTCAACCTTCTTCGTGTCGGCAGGTGCGAAGAAAAAACACATTAGGGCCAAGACATTGGCCACCTTCAAATAATCGTCGTCTGAGAGGTTGCCGAGCTTCTCATTTTTCCATAAATTTAGTAGCTCGCCTCCCGTTCTTCGGATTCCTGTTTGTCACTCTCATGTACACTCCAGACTCTTCAGGGGCACGAGCTGCCGTCGTATCGAAGGTAGATGCGCCAAAAAATAAGCCGGTTACGAGTGCATACTCGTACTGTGAAAATTGAATCTCCCGTCCGGATATGTGAAAACGGGCCTCGCCGGACGGTGCCGGCACCTCATAGCACATCAACTGATGCAAAGCTATGATCGAACTCTTGCCCTTCCTCCAAGCGAGCAAATGTCCAAATTGTCCGTCTATAAACCTACTAATTAGGTCATTACCCCCACGTTTAGAAAGAGTCTTTTGTAGTAGTTCGGGTAGGCTATCTCTCCAATATGTCGTGACTTTAGGGGTCTTTTGTCTAACCGGTAGTCGCGGGCTGCAAGATTTTTCGAAAAATCAATTATTTTTCGAAACAGATAATAAGGGCCGATGAAAGGGGCCAATTTTTAAATTACGAGCCGAGGCCGAAGAGTATTCGGCCAGTCGGGGCCGATGATTATTCGGCCAGCCGAGGGCCGACGACCGAAACCTCCAAGGCCGAATTCTATTCGGCCTTGGACTTCTCTTCGGCAAGACGTGGCCGACGGCCGAATGAAGGCCGAATTCGGCCGAATAAAGGCCGAATTCGGCCCCAATCTCATCAGGGCCGAATTCTGCCCCAATTTCATCAAGGCCGAATCAAGGCCGAATTCTGCCCCAATCGAATCAAGGACGAATTCGGCCGACTTATCTTCGGCAAGACGGGGCCGACGGCCTAATGAAGGCCGACTCGCCCAATCTAATCAAGGCCGACTCGGCCGGGCAGCCGGGGCGCAACCAAAGAGACCGAATTCTCCAAGGCCGATTTCAATTCGATGCCGGGGCCGATGGCCGAATCAACTCGGCAGACAGGCCGAATTTTATTCGGCAACGGGGCCGGGCCGATGGCCGAATCAACTCGGCACGGCCTGGCAAGGGGCCGAATACGTCTATATTCATCGGCCCTCCAATCGGCCCCCAAATCGGCCCTGGTTTCATACATTTGCGAGAAATTAAACACGATAATCTCTCCAACTTCTCCACAATTTCATCAATAAATTGATATGTCAATGTAAACCCAACCTAAATTTCATCTTTGAATTAACTACAATCACAATTACAATTCATGGAATAATTTTACTAACCTCAAATTCATCGTAAGACATGATATTCTTCGGATTAACGGCGGCGGCGAATAAAGCGAGCGGCGGTTAACGGCGGCGAGGGTCGAATTGTGGGAGAAGTAATTTTTCGAAAAATGTCGGCCAAACGGTTAAATTCTATCTACCCTTCATTATCTGGCACTCGGGGCCGATGGTGGGGCCGATATTGGGGCCGATGACTTAATATCGGCCCTGGGTGAATCAACGGTCAGATTAAGAAGCCGTTACACTGAATAAACGGTCAAAATCTTCGGCCGTTACACCGAACGGTTTCGTAAGGGTCGTGGCCGATGCCAGGCCGATGACGCCCGCCGTACATCGGCCCTAAGTTTATGCCTTTTTTATAACATCGGCCGACCGGGGGCCGATTGACATTAATTCGGCCATAAATCGGCCCTTAAACCATATAATTTGTTGAAAGCGAATGTTTTGTGAGGGCCGATTGACACCACTATCGGCCCCTCCATCGGCCCTGCGCCGTATAAGGACAAAATGGCTATATATGTGTTTTGTTTTAAACGTTGGCTACATTTGTTTTTTTTTTTGCGAATTTGGCCACCAGAGTATATTACCACAAAAGAAAATATTGCTATGTAAGTGGGAGGGAAGGAATACTATTTTATTCCAATAATATTAGAATATAGATTAAGACAACCATTATCAACTAATTAATCACTCATAACTCTAAATTAAAGCCAAAGGACTGAAGAAATTAGGGCTAGTCCTATACAATCAATCCGGATTCTATGTTTCACTTTCTTGTGTCATCACTCGTGTTCCATTCACATTTTAACTGTAAGCACCTAGGTGCTTACGAATATGCCAAAATTCAAATTGTAAGGACATGAGTGGTACACAAAAAAAAAATGGGACATCCCGTGGCCTACACAATCTTCTTCCAATCAAGCTCCTACAGGTGCGGTAACTGCAGGCTTCACTTTAGGCCCGCCCACGCCGCGGAGCTGCGGCGGCGGGAGGTGGAGGTTCAGTCACGGCGCTAGGAGGCGGAGGTTCAGTCACGGCGGAAGCAGCAGCTTTTGGGGGGCGGCCGCGTTTTCTGCCGGAGAGAATTGAAGCTTCAGAAGTGGGCTTCGGTTTGGGGGGAGCAGGAGGAGCGTCTGGGTCGCGGGATTTAGGGGGGCGACCGCGAGGGCGGGAAGGAGGCGGAAGATTCCCGGCAGGAGAGGGGTTTTGGCTTGGGAGGGTGTCCCCGGCCGCGGCGCGGCGGAGCATTTGGATCGGGAATAAGGTAGTTCTTGAGGAAAACGAGCTCAGCCGACGCTTTCATCCGGTTGAGGTGGTGAGCGAGGGGCGTGGAGTGCGCTGGCGGGAGATCGCTGTAGGTAGCTTCGATCTGCTTCTGAGATTGAAGATTTGTTGGAGCCGTTGGGGATCGCCCAGTGCTTCAATTGCTGCCAAAATCATCTGTACAACACCCAAATAATCAAAATTGAAACTCTCTCACTCCTCTTCCTTACTTCAGTTCTTCAGAATATGCGGATTTGCAGTACTAATTACACAAATTATTATAATCTAATATTCTAATATTATTGGAATAAATAGGAATCCCTCCATTTCACAGTCCTATTGTTTCTGAGCATAGAATTTAGAAAGTGGATAGAAAAGAAAATATTTGGTATAAAAGTATGAAGTGGTGGGGTCCATTTGTTTACAGTAGTTGTGGTCCACTCAGTTCTTTCCATTTATGAAATAGGACTTCTTTAGTGAGACACTCTTAAATAGAAAATGAAACTTAATTAGTGAAACAAAGAGAGTATTTGTTTAGATATTTAGTTTTAGTTTTTAATTAAAATGTGAAATACTAAAATAGTCTTTGAATATAGTAATATATATATATATATATATATATTTTAAAAAATGTTGATTAACTGTTGACTAATGAATTTTTTAACCAAATAATCATGTTCACGAAAAGAAAATTGTTTAGGGCCATCTCTACAAAAAAAAATGTTTGAGAATCATGTTTACCAAAAGTAAATGGTTTGGAGACTAAATGCGCGAATTTGCCATCACTTAACCCCAAAAATAGTTGGAGCAATAAAGTTTCGTATTTGCATTAGGCCCCTCACATTTTCCATATTTAATTTCTATCAGCATTTTTGTTATTTAAACATTTCTAAATTAATATACTCGGGAGCGTGATATTTTATTATTTAAGAAATACTCCATCTGTCACAAAGATATTGTCCACTATATAATTTCGGACTGTTCCATAGGTATTGTCCACTTTTCTCATATAGTAAATTATTATATACTACAACTTTTTTTAGAGACTCATATCTTTATACCACTTTACACAACCTAACACGTAACTTCTTTTAAGAACTCACAACTTTATGCAACTTACACAACTTTTCACACAATTAACAATTCTTCTTAAAAACTATAAGTGGACAATATAATTGGGACGGATAGAGTATATTAATTCATTCGCAAGTTATTATTTTTTAATGTAAAGAGAGTTTTTGGAATTCGATGTAATCGAATTTTAACTAGATAGTTATAAAAGAGTATAAATTTATTTATATATCATATTTATGGGCCGTTTGGTTCGCGGAGAGAAATGAAAATGGATCAAGAAAGGGAAAGAAAAGGCTTAGAATGATTACCCATATGCCCTCATGTTTGATTTAGTCTTAGAAACGGAATCGATTCCATTTGATTCGTCTTATAGCTGTTTGGATCGAGGAGGGAATCAACTAGTTTTTTAGTAATATGAGAACAAGAGAAATCTACAAATCCGAGAACTGTAAATCAAAAACAAATTCGAAAAGTCACCGAATTAATTTTGCAACGCATATCAAATCAAAGAACTGTAAATCCAAGACAAATCCAAAAAGTATCCAATTCAACAAATTTAACACTAAATTCAAAATTTATCTACAATTCCAAACATTTAATTACACTGCACAATTAAGAAACTATCTCAAACCCAGAAATTGAGAAATCAGCCGGCGAAGATAAGGTAGGCGCTTGGCGGTGGTGTGGGACGGGTCTTGGCAGTGGTGTGGGAAGCTCCGCGATGGAAATAGAATTGAACGACGTTGAACTCGAGAAATGTGTAGGCGTCTTCGCCGGTGTCCTCGTCGGGGTTAATCGCTACCGCCATTTCGGTGGGCACCGTCGTCGGAGATGGAGGGAGGAGAGTGATAAGTCGGTGGGCGCGACGGCGCCTGAGAGAGGACACGACAGAAGGGGGGAGCGGCGGTGGCGACTAAGAGAGGAGACGACGGAAGGGGTGGCAGCGGCTGAGAGGGGAGACAAGAATGGTGGTGTCGTCGGAGAGATGAGTGTTGGAAAATCAATATATATATATATATATATATATATATATATATATATATATATTTTATATTATAAAAATTATGTTGGCAGTTAATGCTAATTTGATTTGGTAAAATTCAACCCGTTTGATCGCATTTTCGAGTCTTGATACAAATCCGGTTTGTGAATTAAAATATATAGCGTCGATCTACGTTTCGAGTAGATAATTATAGTGTGCTAAATTTCTCGATTCCGATTTTCGATGAGTGAGAAATAGTGGCTCGAAGTTTTTTAGGATAAAACTAAAACGTTACCTAAAGTGGAGAAACTTATTTTATTCGGGTTGAAGAGAGTTATTACATTAATTAATGTTCCACATTGATTATTGTGTAAAGTTTATTGTGGTATTTAAGTCTCTACCACTTTGTATGAGATAACTAAGTGACATGTGGTGGGCTTGGGCCACACATGCTCATGCGCGCGAGCCTTTTCGTCGACCGTCTCACACGCAGCGCGCCGCACCGCGCCCGTGTCCATGGACTTGGACTTGAATCTTGACCAGCGTTTTGGATTCTGTTTGTTGGGGGAATCAATTTTCGAAAGGATCAAACCAAACACAATCTAAGAGAGTCAACCCTCTCATTTTCCTTTGCCTTTCTTGATTATCCCAACCAAATGTCCCCTTAATGTCATTATACTATTTATAAATAATAAATTATATTGATTTATTATTAAATAATGAATTTATACATTTAATAAACAAGTCCTATGTAAGTTGTAACTGACAATGATCACTAAAAATACAATCAATTGGATTTGACTATTGAATAATAATAATAATAAATAAATTTGATTAAATACAACTAATTATGTTTTTACTTAAAAAAATAAAGATGAATATCGAACAACTACGCATAAGGGAGCATTTATTGCGTGCAATTCGAGAAAACACAACTACAATTTTTTGATGCAATTAGAAAAGTTAGAGACCAAATTCATTAGATTTAAATTTAAAGAAAAACAGACAACACTATAATCATATTTCACAAAATTATCTTAGTTTTATTGGTAATTTTAATATTATTAATTTATGATATTGACGACACCAAATATTTATATTGAAGTTTTCTGGAAATTATTATCTTATTAAATTTGATGATTAAATACATTGGCCCGAGTCGAGATTGGAGAAAAATATTCTTACATAAGTTATTAATCTACCAAATATTAAATTATAAAGATTCTATTGTACTTGTTTGCTCCTACTACATTGCACACCGAATAAGTTTAGAATAGACTAGCATGCAAGTCACGCTAAAAATGCACACACCACTTGTAAAATAGACCAAAATAGAATATAAAAAATCAAAATCAAAATGTATGGAGATGCTACTTTACCCCCTTAGTGTACACACTTTATAGTTACGCTGAATAATATTTCAAATTATACTTTTTAGACTTTAAAAGGTACTAGCACATTGTTTAATCGGCTTCGCACGGTGTTATGATCATGCCCTATGTGCAAAATCATAAAAATATAAGATATCAAATCAAGAAGAAATTGAAATCATAAATAGGAGTGAAATAATATATGTATTTAAGCTGTTTTTTCAAACAAGGGCTTACTCTAATGTAACGTGTTCTTAAAGAATAATTCTATCGTTGTATAATGTGGAACCTTAAATTGATCAATAAGCTATTGTGTTTGGATACTTTTATATATAAGTACTTAATTAGAATATATATATATATATATATATATATATATATATATATATATATATGTGTGTGTGTGTGTGTGTGTGTGTGTGTGTGTTAATCAAAAAAGAGAAAACAAATTAGAAGTATAATATATGTGTGTGTATATATATATATATAGGAAATTGATCATATAAGAACCAAACATTTTAATGAAAACTAAGAACTAATTATATTCATTGATCTAATTGAATCAACGGTTATCATCTAATTAATTTGCTAATGAGTTTATTAAATGGCAAAACAATAAAGGGGTATTTTACATGGGTTTGCCTTGGTTGATCGAGTTCTTCTCTAAGAGATGATATTTCTCTCTGATACTTCTTAATCAACGATTTTTCATCAATAATATGAAATTGAAATGTATGAGCAAACATGAATATAACTCCAAAGAATTCATGTAAACAGACTTACCCTATTACGTGAGGCGTAAATTTCAACATGTTTAGCCCTGCTAGCAAATTTTAAGGTGTTATGAGTCTCCTCCGAGTTGCTTGATGCTGGAGTGATCGTACAAATAAGCTGAGGAAGAAAAGTAGCATAACTTTCAAACTAAGCATTTCAACCACATGTTCCAATCATAATAATAGTATAATCATAATTTTACATATCATTAATATTATATTGTCCAACTTTATATAATTAATTGTATAATCTTTCTCTAAGAGATGATATTGACATAATAATGTTAAAGTTATATATTAGAAGAGCAAGGAGCAGAGCAATAACAAAGACCTCAGTGCACTACTGTAGCAACTGGAGGAATTTTATAGGTTATCGTACTACTAAGAACAGAGAAATTAGAAAGGATATCATATTCAAAACAAAATATGCATACAGTCCTTCCATTCATTGGTGCAACGAACAATTGTAAGCTAGAATCAACATCAAACTTGATATTTCGGTTACGATAATCTGTTATCAATTATATGCAGTTCACTTAACAATTCATTTTTCACTTTTTCACCTTATCTTTGGATTTGTGTTTACAGGATTTCTCAGTTACTATGATGAAATGAACTAACTTATTTTAAGCTTAAAAATAAAATATAAATATGACATTCAATTTGGTCATCAATGTTCCTATGCTATGTTCCTATGCTCATAAGAAAATTAGTTCCAATTCACCTTGAAACAAGCTAAGCTGATGCCTCAAGATTAGATTAAATAAGTAGACTATAACAGGTAAGGCAACAATAAAATCAAGCTCCAATAGAATGAAAACTAAAAGACTTGCATATTTAAATTTAAAGAAAGCAAGTCTCATATTTTATTTTAAGCATATACAATTTAATATTAGTCAAAAATAGTTTAGGTTTCAACTATATCTAAATAAAATTTAATATACATCCCTCTAAAATATAATATATAATATTCAATCTGTTTATAGGGACCTTATCACGTCATCTAATTGTTACATTCTAATGCCAATCCAAATATATTCAACATATTTTATTTAATTTAGTCAGTGGAATTTACGTTTACAATTAGCATATGTTCATTTACAAAAATGATAAAACTCGTATTATGGACTATCAGGGCTTTCGGTTAACTTGCAATCGTGGTCAACAGTTCTAAATTCAACCATCACATAATAAAATCGGCTATTTTGTTATTAATGTACGTGTTTAAAATATTTAATTTGTTTATTATAGGATGGTGTCATCCTTGTTTAAAGTCTAACTAAAAACTTATATACAACTAAATGCAATTTTCAAGGGATAGATTTAGTTGCCAAGTTGCTCAGTTTTATTACATAAACTACAAAACTTTCTAAATAATTGTAGAACTGAGATTACATTCAACTGCACATACCTGTCAAAATATTACTTCCTTTGTCCCAAAGATATTATTCACTATATCATTTCGGGTTGTCCCAAAAATATTGTCCACTTTTATTTTTTAACAAATTAATAAATATAACTTTTTTGAAAGACCCACCACTTTATACAACTTTGTACATAATTTTTTTGAGGAACCCATCACTTTATACTATTTTACACAAATTTTCACACAATTAAGAATTCTCTTTATAAACCTTACCGAAAAAAAAGTGGGCAATATAAATGGTATGGAGGAAGTACAAAAATAATCCTTAGTTGAACCCATAGAAAGATTCGAACTTTTACTTTCCAAATAAATAACCAAGAAAAGGCCTGATCAGAAGCCTATTTATAGGTCTAAGCACTCAAATGTCAATATCATGACTACATCCGAAAATTACATTTCAATAATTTTACAATTAATTAGTTCGAGAATAATGGCCCAGCCAAGACTCTTACGGCTACATATTTGATAATTGTGCTCGTATTTTCTCCAGACTAATGTGGGTCAACAATGGCGGCGGGCTTTTGAGAAGGAGCTATTGGACACAGTCGGGTTTTTACAGGAAAAGGGAGGCTATTTCTAGAAATAAATTTGTGCAAAAGGACAAAAAAATGCGGTATGGTATTTCACAGGAAAGCAGGGGCAATGTGGGAAGAAAATATGTATTTCGGCGCATATGGTAACTGCTGAATTTATGTTATTGACGAATGTATGTCTTATATATAGATAATGGAAAGAGTGGTTTATTAGATGAGAAGTTTGGTATTTATACAAGAGGAAGGAGCATGGGGTGACGTCACCATCTAAACAACTTAACTAACTTTTCATAACAACTTCATAATTAATTTCTAATACTAATCTGCAATATTCTAATAAAATTGGTTTCCATGAGAGAAATCTGAAACAAATCATATGAGTATCAAAGTTGAGTTAGATTACAAACTAAATAGTTTCGAGTTCAAAATCCACAAAACATCGACTCAAATCACTCAACGAAATAAATCTAAAATTTCGTTAGCCGGGTTTAGTTCACACTGAAAACCTTTCAAACCTCTTGTTGGTTCCTCCTCTTTACTGCAAGACACTATGTTTAAGTAGTGCTTAAAATGAGATTTAAGGGCAACCAATGGATCTTGTCTTTTTTCCTAGAGATTGAAGCTTAACGTTTTGGTTTTCTTCTCTTCCCTTCATTGACGGAAGCTTCCTACAGACCATCTACTGCGAGATTTACAAAATAGCTCAGATATATAACACACTGAATTTGAACACAAATTTTTTCGGTTTAGAGGTATGTAAACAATAAAAATATGCTCATAAGCTCATTGTAATATAAAGTATCTCTTTATTTGTGACTGCAGACTTGATATTTAAGAACAATATCTGCAAGAAGCTTTCTAATTTGTCATTACTTCTGATATGTTTAAAGTAAAACAAAGCTTCTTCCCCTATACAGATTCTAGGTCTTATTAAGTATAGATGGAACGGAATGCTTAAAAGTTTTACTTTTCAGCTTCTAAGGGGTGAAATGACTCAACAGACGATTAATGAGTTAAAACAATCTTTAAACAGGTAATCTTTACCTCGAGGTTTCTACTAGACATATTATGTATGTTGCATTAGCTTGTACCTTAAGGACCTTAAGGACCTAATATTTGGTATATATAATTTCCTAGTTGCATATATGCATCCTCAAATCAATTTATTGTTTCTAACCCCCTTTCTTTCTCTAGTGAAGTTGTCTTGGTAGTTCGGTATATATGTTTGCGACAACCCAGTTTTGGAATGTTTTCCATCGTTAGCCTAACCACATTAGCCCCTCCTTCTGTGTTATTTACAAGCTAGAGCACAAGAATGAGATTTACTCAGTGCACATTTCGATAACGGATGAGGATTACTCTTGTCATCCAAAAAAAATAAAAGACTTGTTGTACTGTTGCTCTTTGAAAATCCCGATAATTATTGATTGCACCTATATTATTATTCAACATTCATAGAATAAGATCTAACATCATGAACATAGGGGAGCAGATGCCCTGTCACAGGTTCTGTCCCATAACGTTTGACGTCTAGGTGTTTATGATATACTTATAATATGACACTAGTATTTACAACCAATTTTATTGTGGGACAATATTGAAACTGAGGATTTAGGACAAGGGATCTCATCCTACAAAATATTGTATCTTGTTTATCTAACAACATAGTCTAATATATACTGAATCATCTTGGAAATGTTTGGACACCGGTTGGGGCTGATCTTATATTAGAATTCAGGGGAGCATATCAACATATTACGGAATAATAACTTAAGAAAATAAATGAAAAAATAGATCAATTACACAATTTGGTTTACATCCACATATAACTAACTATCGGGTTTTTTTTTGTCAGTTTACTCTAAAGTGCTACTCATGCCCTTGATGTTCACGGTGAACATGTCTTCAATGTGAAGCTGTCAACTATGTTGTTTCTCTGTAAATTTTCCAACTAGTTATTTATCAAAAGAAATTAGGGCTAACAAAAATAAATTCTGCTTAAAAACTTTTAACGGACAAATAAATTAACACAAGAACTTGTGTGTATCATGTTGCACATAAAACATAATCCAATTACCAAATTTTGACTCTCTTTAACCCGTGTTTGACCCGCTGACGCCAGCATGACGTCATGTTGACATTATTATTCCTTTTTTTTCGTTTTTTAATTTTTTTATTATTTTTTCTCTAATTTCTTTTACCCTTATTGTAAGGGCGGGCTTGTCATTCGTTGTGAACAAAAGTGTCGTTTGTTCTAAATAAATGATATTTATTTTTATTTTACAATTTTTTTTTGATAAGGAACGCGTGTGATTTGTTATGAACAAAAATGTCATTTGTTGAATATCATTTATTTCGAAAAAAGTGTCATTTTCGTTTGGAACGCCATTTACCATCATTGACAGAAGTGTCATTTGTTTATGAAAAAGGGTCAGTTGTTGTGAACAAATGTATCATTTATCTCAAAGTATCAATCACACTGAAGTAAATTGTCAATCAGAATTAAGGAACGTTTCACTTTAATCCAGTAATCACACAATAAAATCTGAAGCATAATAACCAGAAATGTTACCAAAAGTGTAAATCGTAATAAAGAACATTGTCAATTGTCTTCAAAGAGAGTGTCACATTCTTAGAGTGTGTCAATTGCAACGAACAAAAGTATCATTTATCTATCTCAGAGTATCAATCACAATGAAATAAAGTATCATTTATAATTAAGGAACGTATCACTTTAATCCAGTAATCATACGAAACCACAAGTGTCATTTATCTATCTCAGAGTGTCAATCAAGTAAAGTAAAACGTCAATTATAATTAAGAAACGTGTCACTTTAATCCACTAATCATACAAAATCACCGTTAATTGATTTAGTCAACAAAATATGATCATCATAATAACCAGAAATGTTACTCAATTTATTCACGAAAAAATGTCAATTATTTTGAATAAAAGTGTCATTTTTTAATATGAGTTGTTTTAAACATATGTCACAATTATTCACAACAAATGACACTTTATATTACAAAAAATTACAGTTCAATAAATTAGCTAACCAATAAGCTTATAGTGAATACAATGATCTCAATACACAAATCCGCACTGTTCTGTCACTAAATAATTCATTCTTTCAATTGAACGAACCAACTCAACTACTCTCTCTTTACCCTTAAGTAAGCACTTATTGTATTAAATGGTAGTGGACTGGAAATACACAGGGTATAATAGAGCTAAGTTTGGTGTGTACTTGACAAAATCAAAACGAAGTTAGCAGAAGATTCAAGGGGCAATTTCACAAACACTAAAACAAGCTGTCTTCACAAACAAAAGACAAATTAAACACATTACATAGTACAACTCAAAGTATTTATTCAGCAACCTTGAGACATCACAGAAAACTGGGGATCCAAGAACACAAAACCCAAGCTACTGCATTTCTTGTAAGAGTCGATTTATTGAACAGGACCAGATTAGTGTAGACTACAAAGGATCCCATGCAAATAGCCACCACTCATAATTGCACAGGCAGAGAGCGCGAGGAGTGATGGAGGTGGAGGCGGAGGTGGAGAGGAGAGAGGCGAGAGAGAGCAAAGGCCGGGGCAGAACGGAACAGAGAAACCGGAGGCAGAGAGCTGAGGCGGAGGCAGAGCGCGGGAGGCGGGCGGGAGGTAGGATTATGTTCTATTTTTTCTTAAAACTAAGTCAACGTCAGATGACCCGAATTCAATCAAAATCGGACCTATTTTGATCATCTTGCCCCTACATTATTATGCACACTAATCATTCTCATAAGTTAATGGTTAACTGCGTCAAAATTAAAAAAAAAAAGGTTATTGTTTGTATTTGAAAAAAAAGAAAAAAAAGAAAGAATAGAAGAAGAAAATATGTTGATAAACAAGGTCGTACCTATTTTTTAACCAACAGTAATTGACTATTTAAGAGTTCCAAATATAAAAGCAAAACCAAAATCAAAATAAAAAAACAAAACAGCGCAGCCCTTCCTTTTTCTTCCTGAAGGAATCTCCCTCTCTCACACATTTCTCTTCGTAAATTCCATTCGATCATATCTCCTTCAATTGAAAAGCTGTTCGAAGTTTTCCTGTTTAAAAAACACCGGTACTTCCCCGATCGTTTGATCTTCTCCGATTGTTGAAGGAGCGAGAACAAAGAGAAAGCCAGGGAATGGGACAAGCGTTTCGCAAACTCTTCGATACTTTCTTCGGCAACTCAGAAATGCGGGTATGTGCTTGCAGAAACGTGCAATCAGTTTTTCATTTCATTGGAAGTTTGATTCCCGAAAACTGCGTTTTCGTGTCCTGAAAGGTTTTTGGTTTTAATTATTTTATGAAACAAAATTAAGTTTATAAGTGTAATTCAGCTTACGTTCGATCGTTTCAAGCCTTTCTTTATAAGCTCCGGGTTTTGATTTTTCAGATCAGAAGTGTTTATTAATTTTTTGTTGGATATCTTGTTTAGTTGTTTATGAATTGAAAATATCGAGAGGTTGGTGTTCATTTCGAAAATTGTTGGTTCTACTTTATATTCTGCAAGAAGAAATATTCAAGCTATTTTGATCCAGAAGAGGTTGATTGAGTTGAGGTTTTTGCGTTTGTTAAGGTTTTTCCGACCATCAAATTACTTGATTAGTATATGGATGGTTCAAGTTGGTCTACTGTGTATGGTATACAGTGTTGGAAATTTGGTTTTAACTAATTAATATTTTAGTCTAACCATGATTAAATTATTGTGACCACGTTCGTATTCTCAAAATCGAATTTCGGTGAGTGAGAAATGTGCGTTTAAAGTTGGTCACGTTTGAGGGCATTTTCGTAACTGGATGCAATTACTGCCAGACTACCTGACCCAATACTTGGATCGTGTCTGGGCAAGTAGACTCGTGTGACAGTTGTGCTGCCTGCAAGTTGTTGGCAGTTCAAAGGTCTTGATGACCTAGAAGCATCCAATGGAGAACTTGAAAGGTCTCAAGTGATGGCTCTTAATGAGCAAGTAGTGGAGTGAATCTTTAATGCCTTTAATCCCTTGACATGGTGGATTTTGCTATATAAATATAGATGCATTTACAAGCATTTCAAATCATAGATCACAACAACACACATACAAAGCATAACATACATACGAGCATCTATAGTATAGTTCGGTGTCCGCCCGCTTCTGTGCCTTGGTTGGGTTCACGGAGCCTTTCCGGTTTGCGGTCTTGCTACGGGAAGGAGGAAAGTCGTTTTATCTTTGGGGGACAGTGCCAATCCGTGAGCACTAGCCGGGCACATGCGTCTTGCGGAAAGAGGAAACTCGACTCGACTTTGTCTGTTCAGTTTGTCATTTCATACCCATGAGAATCATCAACCCGGACGTTCTGCCCAGAAGACCAGATTGTGGTTTGACTTGTTGGATACAAAATCGGTTGTAATCTAGTATCTCAATTTCTACTGTATTTCAATTACTTGTTATTATTTTGTACGCATTTCCAAGGTTATCGGCTATAATATTATAACCAACAGTCGCAAGACAGTATTTGACCTACTAAAGCTTTGGAAATGACGTCCAACACTGGTTCAACCTCCAACAACCAATCTGGTGGGGCAAGGGTCTTACCGGGTTCTGCCCAAGCTGAAAAACCATTCAAGTTCGTTGGTTTTGACTTCAGGACTTGGCAATTGAAGATGATGTTCTACCTGACTACTCTTGGCCCGGCGAAATATGTCAAAGAGCAGGCTCAAGTCATTGCTGCTGATGAGAAGGATGAGAACAAGAAGAATGCATATGAACAATGGCGTCATGAAGACTTCATGTGCAAGAATTATATCTTGAACGATACGGAAGATGCCCGTATTCCTCTACGCAGATATAAACAACTCCAAGGATCGCGGGAACTTCTTGAAAAGAAGTACAAAACCGAAGACTTTGGAACAAAGAAATTTCTTTGTGGCCGTGTATCGGCTTACCGGATGCAAGATGGTTGTTCTGTCATGGAACAAGTGCAAGAGTTTCAACTCGTGCACTCTGTTCATGCAGAAAGGATGAATATTCCCGATGCCTTCACTGTTGCATCAGTGATTGAGAAGTTGCCTCCTTCGTGGAAGGACTTCAAGAGTTACTTGAAGCATAAACAGAAGGAAATGACTCTTGAGGATCTAATTGTCAAACTCAGGATTGAGGAAGACAACAGAAAAGCCGATCCAAGACCGAGGGTCTCGATCGATGAAAAAGGCTAACTTGTTGGAACGTAGTGGTCCAAGCAAGAGAAAGCGCCCTGGCCAGTCTGCCAAAGGCAAGAAGGCTCTGAAAGGGAAGTTTAATGGGGAGTACTACAACTGTGGCAAGCATGGCCACATGGCAAGCCAATGCAGAAAACCCAAGAAGAAGAAAGCTCCCCAGTATGCTCATGTTGCTGAACATGATGAGTTGAATAATGATGATCTGGCCTGTGTTGTGTCAGAAATAAATCATGTTAAAACCCCTAAGGAGTGGTTCGTAGACACAGGTGCTACCTGCCACGTCTGCCTACAATGTTGTTGAAGGCAAAAAGTTGCATATGGGCAATAAGGCTTCATCTGAAGTGGCTGGAATCGGAACTGTGGTTCTGAAGTTATCCTCTGGGAAGGAGCTAATCTTTGAAGGATGTCTTGCATGTCCCGCACATCCGCAAGAACTTAGTCTCGGGCTATCTTCTTGTAAAGAATGGTTTTAAGCTTGTCTTTGAGTCTGATAAGTTTATACTTACCAAGTCTAGAAAGTTCCTAGGCAGAGGTTATGTTGCTCATGGACTTTTCAAAATGAATGTAATGGCTGTGCGCCGAGCACATATGAATAAGAATGTTTCTACTTCTTCTTATTTGGTTAAGTGCTCTGATTTATGGCATGTTAGATTGGGACACGTTAATCTAAATGCTGTAAAACGATTAGTAAACTTGGATTTACTAAAGTTGAAAGAGGTAGACACACGTAAGAAATGTGAAATCTGTGTTGAGGCCAAACTGGCCAAGTTGCCATTTCACTCTGTTGAAAGAAGTACAGAACCTCTAGAGTTGATCCACACAGATCTGTGTGATTTGAAATATGTGCAAACTAGAAGTGGGAAAAAATATTTCATTACTTTTATCGATGACTGCACAAAGTACAGTTATCTTTACCTCTTAAGGAGTAAAGACGAAGCTCTTAAAGCGTTTAAGAACTTCAAAGCTGAGGCTGAAAATCAGCTAAGTACCCGAATTAAAGTAATTCGAAGTGATCGAGGTGGTGAATATGTAGCGCCGTTTGAGGAGCTATGTGCCCGAGCGGGCATAATACATCAAACGACGGCTCCATACTCGCCTCAATCAAACGGTATTGCTTGAACGCAAGAACCGTACTACGAAAGAGATGATGAACGCTATGTTGATAAGTTCGAGTCTACCCCGGAACATGTGGGGGAAGCCGTCTTGACGACTAACTATATTCCGAACAAAATTCCACTTAAGGGTAAGGATGTGACCCGCTTATGAATTGTGGAAAGGACGTAAACCGTCATATAAATACCTCGAAAGTGTAGGGGTGTGCGGCAAGGTTGAAGTGGCTTGTCCAAGACAAGTTAAGATCGGTCCCGAACGATTGATTGTATCTTTATAGGATATGCACTTAATAGTAGTGCTTATCGCTTCCTAATTCATAAGTCGGAGATACCCAATGTGAATGTAGGAATGACGATGAGAGTCAAGGAATGCAATATTCTTTGAAAATATTTATCCACGCAAGAGCCCGGATAGGGCGGAAGGAAGTTCGGGAAGAGAACTTCATGATGATGCTACTAGTTCTCATCGGGCGAGATGATGTTGAACTAAGGCGTAGCAAGAGAGTTAGAACGGCTAAGACGTTTGGGCCGATTTCATCACCTATATGTTAGATGATGAACTAAAGTCTATAGCGGTTATCCCGGCCCGACGACGCTGCGTTACGGAAGGAAGCTATCAATAGTGAGATTGACTCCATCATGCGAGAATCATACATGGGAGTTAACCGATCTCCCAAGAGGTTGTAAGCCCTTAGGATGCAAGTGGATCCTTAAAAGAAAGTTCAAAGTCGATGGTACTATTGATAAGTACAAAGCTCGTCCTAGTAGCCGAGGGCTTTAAGGCAAAGAGAGGAAGATGACTTCTTCGATACCTACTCACTCTGTGACTAGGATCACGTCTATTCGAGTGCTTATCTCGATTGCTGCGTTGCACAATCTTGAGATCCATCAAATGGATGTGAAGACTGCCTTCCTAAATGGTGAGCTAGAGGAAGAGGTTTATATGGACCAACCTGAAGGGTTTGTGGCACCTGGGCAGGAGAGCAAGGTGTGCAGACTGGTTCGGTCGTTGTATGTTCTAAAGCAAGCGCCAAAGCAATGGCATATGAAGTTTGATAACACGATGTTATCAAATGGTTTCAAAATCAATGAGTGTGACAAGTGTGTGTACGTTAAAGGCACTGCTGATGCATTTGTCATAGTCTGCCTTTATGTAGACGATATGCTGATAATGGGCAGTAGCCGTCAACTCATTGTTGATACGAAACATATGTTGAAGAGAAACTTCGACATGAAAGATATGGGTTTAGCTGATGTGATTCTTGGAATCAAAATTGTGCAGAAGGCTGATGGAATTATCTTGACACAATCTCATTACATTGAGAAGGTGCTCAAGAAGTTCAATACCTATGATAAGATGTCAGCTAAAACGCCATTAGAGCTCAATGTGCATCTGTGCAGGCACAGAGGTGAACCTGTTGCACAAGAGGAGTATGCAAAGATCATTGGATGCTTGATGTACATCAGTAACTGTACGCGTCCTGATCTTGCCTGCCCAATTAATAAGTTGAGCAGGTACACGAGCAACCCAAACAGAGAACATTGGACTGCTCTAGTACGAGTGTTGAGATATTTAAAGTATACTCTCAACTTGGGGCTGAGATACACTAGATATCCACCCGTGCTGGAAGGGTACAGTGATGCAAACTGGATATCGGATACGAAAGACTCATTCTCAACTAGTGGTTATATTTTCACTATTGGGGGTGTGGAGCAGTGTCGTGGAAGTCCACGAAGCAAACGTGTATAGCCCGGTCCACCATGGAATCTGAGCTTATAGTTCTAGACAAAGCTGGTGAAGAAGCAGAGTGGCTTCGTCACTTTCTTGAGGATATTCCATGTTGGCAGAAGCCAGTGTCTACTGTCATGATTAAGCTGCGACAGTCAGCCGCTATATGGCGGCAATCGGCATGTATGTACAATGGTAAGTCGAGACACATACGTCGTCGACATAATACTATAAGACATTTGATCTCAAGTGAGATTATCTCTGTTTGTTATGTCAAGTCAGAAGATAATTTAGCGGATTCGCTAACCAAAGGGTTAAATAGAGATCGAATGAATACGTTGTTAGAGGGAATGGGATTAAAAATCCACAACTAGAACAATTATAGTGGTAACCCAACCATGATGACTGGAGATCCGAGAAACTTGGTTCAATGGGACAACTAAGCTATAAGAGTTCGCAGAGCAACACTTGGAAGATTATATCTTCACCCATTCCTTTGGAAAGCAAGTTAAGTGTTGAAACCTGTCATTGTGGTGAGGTTAAGTCTTATGACTTTTAATGATTCCTGGGCAGATAAGTATGGCAGGATACTTGGAAAGGAATTACCTATATAAGTGAGAAGTGTGGCCGCTTCACAGAAGGCACTTATGAATCCAAAGATGTGTCCAAGGCCGAAATGGATACAAACGTGAGAACGAACAAGGTTGAGATAGTATTGTGTTGATACTATTGTCTTGGTGCACACTAAGGAGGAATAGTTCAAGGCATCATGTCCACTAGTCCGCCGGTGTACCCGATAGTTTTGACAAGGGAAGGTTCAAAGCCAAAAGCTACCTATCCTGCTGCAATGCTATTTCTTTTGAATTGGGCATTTAGTTTGCATACATACATGCACAATTTCCACTCATGTGGGGGATTGTTGGAAATTTGGTTTTGACTAATTAATATTTTAGTCTAACCATGATTAAATTATTGTGACCACGTTCGTATTCTCAAAATCGAATTTCGGTGAGTGAGAAATGTGCGTTTAAAGTTGGTCACGTTTGGGGGCATTTTCGTAACTGGATGTAATTACTGCCAGACTACCTGACCCAGTACTTGGATCGTGTGCGGCGGCAAGTAGACTCGTGTGGCTGTTGAGTGCCCGCAAGTTGTTGGCAGTTCAAAGGTCTTGATGACCTAGAAGCATCCAATGGAGAACTTGAAAGGTCTCAAGTGATGACTCTTAATGAGCAAGTAGTGGAGTGAATCTTTAATGCCTTTAATCCCTTGACATGGTGGATTTTGCTATATAAATATAGATGCATCTTACAAGCATTTCAAATCATAGATCACAACAACACACATACACAGCATAACATACATACGAGCATCTATAGTACAGTTCGGTGTCTGTCCAGTTCGTGCCTTGGTTCAGTTCGCCGGAGCCTTTCCAGTTTGCGGTGCTGCTACCGGGAAGGAGGAAAGTCGTTTTATCTTTGGGGACAGATAGCCAATCCGTGAGCACTAGCCGGGGCAATACTGTCTTTCGGAAAGAGGAAACTCGACTCGACTTTGTCTGTTCAGTTTGTCATTTCATACCCAGGAGAATCATCAACCCGGACGTTCTGCCCAGAAGACCAGATAGTGGTTTGCCCTGTTGGATACAAAATCCGTTGTAATCTAGTATCTCAATTTCTACTGTATTTCAATTACTTGTTATTATTTTGTACGCATTTCCAAGGTTATCGGCTATAATATTATAACCAACATACAGTTCTTCTAAAAAAGAATTGTTAACTCCACAGCAAAATTTGACATTTAGATAATGTGATGCAACAAATAGCATTTTGATTTTATTATAGTGCCGTCCTATCTTGTAGCTGAATCATCTAAACATCGGAAGCATTACATATTGTTGGAACAGATCTGCTGATTTTTTATTCAGTAGTCTAGGTAACAAACAAATAGTACACGTGCTTAGTTCACTTTTGTAACCTTTTAAATTGTTGTATTATATACTAGTTGTACTGAATATACTTATTTGATCAATGTTTTATATTACTTCCAATCACATGTGGAGGTGGTTGTTACACTTACATTGAGGTTACTGGTTTGTAAATGCTGAATGAAAGCAAATTATCATCAAATTTACCATTGTTGCAGATTGTATCTTTGTTCATTTATACTGCCGAACCAAAATTAAATGAGATGTTATTTTCTTATGCTAGTTTTTTCATTTTTTGCCATAAGGTTTTTTCTTATCATAGTTTTAATTGTCTTAGGTTGTGATGCTTGGGCTGGATGCTGCTGGAAAGACAACTATACTTTATAAGCTTCATATTGGAGAGGTTTTATCAACCGTTCCTACCATTGGTTGGTTTTTTTGTTTTCTTTTCTCCCTTTGAAATTTATACCTTGATATTTCATCATGTTCATAACTTAGGAAATCTGTATAATTGCTGCAGAGTATTTGTTTTCACTTTCAAAAACTGATGGCTGTTTTGTGTTAAACATGTGCTATTGTATATGACCTTTTTCCAGTTGTCCGAGATTTCTTGTTTTGTCTTCTTATTTGATGATATATATAACTTTAGATATTTGACATTTAGTTACATTTCTATACTTAGACGAGACAACTTTAACTGTGATGTCACGTTTGTAGAAAAAAAATGTTGGTGTGATCAGGATTATCTTTTCTCTTTTCAACTTGTTTCATAAAATCAATTAACTTGCCCATAAGTACCAGGTCACTTCACATTTTTCTTAGGGAGATGATCATCTAAGTTGAATCATAATTTTAACCGGTCATTTTTCCAATACAACTGAGTTTCTAATTTAATTAGAGTAGAGAGATTCATCAGTTTGTTTGAAGTCCTTTTGAGCCATTATGTGGTGGCTATATCGAACCTTAGACCGCCTGAAGTAACAATGGAGTAGCCGGTGCATGTGTTATAATCGGAAAAAAATGATCTCAATGTTCAGAGTGATTGTGTCCATGAAACCTCAAACATAAAATAACAAAGTGCAAAATACGCTTGGTTCATTGTGCTCTAAATTAACATAAAACCAGTTCTAACTTAACTAAATATTAACAATACACCTATGTAATAGTAAATAGTTATAATAGCTATATGGTAAGAACAAGATTTTGCATTTAGACTCCCATTTCCTGGCCAATGGTACATCTGATCTCAATCATACCATATTTAATATGTGTGAAGTGCGCAGTCTTAGTTAGCAGGACGGGTTTGTGTTTTTTATCGCCATAAGAATGTTATATTGTTATTCCGTGTTATTATACATCAAATCAATATGCTCATAGAAACACTTGGCTGCTGTACATCTGGAGTTTTTTGTTCTTGTTTACCTACCCTGTACTTGATATTAGCTCTTCAAGACTCTAAGAATTAAGATAATAGTGAATGAGTAGGTGCCTGAGAATGGCTAGAATCTGGCCATTCAACTTACATATGACCTTCTGTTGGGCTGCTACTTTCATTGCTGAAGATCATTATACCATGCCTTTAATGTCGTAAGCTAGCTAATATGATCCTTCAATTATCCTCCAGATTAGTCTATGCAATCTATTCACAATGTGAGGCCAGAAATTTTCTTTTAGCACTCATTAATTCTGTTATACATACAAATAACGTGAAGAATTGTATGTCATCCTTATTGATGGAATCTGGCTTACATGTGTGCATTATCTTTCTTCTGATGGTATATGAGGTGCTTATCTTGAAGAAGAACTCAGTTTGACCAAAGTTTTGCTGTTTTGCAGGCTTTAATGTAGAGAAAGTTCAATATAAAAATGTGATGTTTACCGTGTGGGATGTTGGTGGGCAAGAGAAATTAAGACCCTTATGGAGACACTATTTCAATAATACTGATGGTCTGGTAAGGTTTTAGATCATCAGCGTATTTTCTTTGAGATATTTTTCACTTTTTTCAGTGCAAAGTGTGATATTACCATTTCCCTATGTCTTTTCTTTCTTGGCTGTGTAGACTCAATTCCTCAATTTATGCCCATCTTTTATCATACAGATCTATGTTGTTGACTCTCTGGATCGAGAGAGAATTGGGAGGGCGAAGGCAGAGTTTCAGGTTATTTTCTCTCTTCAGTAATTGATATGTCCAGTCCAGTAGCATTGTTTAACTTGATTATATATTTTTTCCAGTCCATCATCAGAGATCCCTTCATGCTTAATGCAGTTATTCTGGTCTTTGCGAACAAACAAGACATGGTACGTGTTTTGTTAATCTCTTACAGTGAAATTTAGACTTTTTTTATAGCGATGTACACTATTGGGCCATGGCATGAAGCTGAACCAGATTTTGTGTATCGGTCAAGTTTGGTTTGGCTGTGAGAGAGATGGAGAAAGGGTTTGGTGGAATAACTTAACTTCTTCTAGATATAGATGACGTACTCTTAGAACTTCATATCTGAAAATTTTGAGCTAGAAGTTGACAATTAGGATGTGAACTTATGTCATCTTCAATATAAGAATGGCTGATGGTGGGACAAATTTAACCTACTATTATTACTAAGAATAGATGCAAAACTATATTATAATTATCTATATACTACTACTAAAATAACCAAAAAGAATTTCCCGAGTGAAGTCCTCGCCACGTGTCAACAAGTTCATAGTGCCAATTGTCTATCTCAAACAATTTCTCTTAAGTATGAATTCCTATTGCTTATTGTCTATTAATTATGAGCCATTTTCTTCCAAATAATTGAGCAGGTTCGGGCTTTTCATACAATCATATTATCCTAGCATAGTAGCATGTACATGAGGTTTGTGTCTGTGTATTTGTAACAGAGCGTCCTCCATTACTTTGTAATTATAATTATTTATATTTCCTCTCAGAGACTAGCAACTCCCTATTTTCCATGTGCATTAGCAAATCATGTACCTGGTGTTTGCTTCTATTTGTCTATGACAAGTCTGTTTTTCTGTTCAGAAAGGTGCAATGACCCCTATGGAAGTTTGCGAGGGCCTGGGGCTTTACGATCTTAAAAATAGAAAATGGCACATACAAGGTACTTGTGCTCTCAAAGGGGATGGACTCTATGAGGGCTTGGATTGGTTGTCAAGCACTTTGAAAGAACACAAAGCTGCTGGTTTTTCTTCGGTAGGCCCTTCATCGTTCTAACAAGGTTGAAAACTCCGAGTCTCGAATTGTTTGTTGTAAGTCTGGAAATCAGCAGGCTTGTTTGACAGTAAGACTGAACCAAATGTGTAAATTGGAAAAGCCCGAGGATCTTCAAGAAATCTTGCCCCATTTTTCCATTGTGTTTGTGGATTACGCACTTGTATGATGATAGAAAGAAACGCAAGTGCAGTGCTGGTATTCATGTTGTATCTCCATCAGTAGTTTTGAACCGAGTGTTTATGTAGGTAATTGTTGGTGTACTAGTTTATATAGCATCTCCTGCTGCTGCGTGGTCACAAGATATCTTAGATCATTTAAAAGGAAACAAAAATTTATTCTAAGAATTTTTGAAACGCTTTGATGAATGGAAGCAGAAACGGCTTCAATTATACTAAATATTTGAGGTTAGGGTCTTATAAAATTGATGGTTTTGATTGATAACAAAAAATAAGGAAAACTTGTATGCTCATTTGTATGCTTGAAAGTTACAACAACACTAACCTAATTGCTCCAGATCAAAACTCTTGCAAAATTCAATACAGAAACTCTCATAATTGGTGCACGCACAGTACACTCGCTCTCACCAAAATATTGCTTTGCTTGTCTTGCTTCTTTAATTCAATCAATGAGTTCTCAGGAAGCGCTTGCAGAACTGGTCTGGGAACTGCTGACTGCTCGTCCAAAAACAACAAAATTAGTTCGATGTTGAGATCAATGGAATGGAGAGGAGAGGAGGGAGGGGCTCGCCTCGTCGCCCGGTTTTTTTGTGATCTCTAGCTTTTCCTTGAACATCTTAGTGAGCTTTCTCAAGCTAAACTCATTCAAACTCTCACCAGTGCCTTTAGCTGCCTTAATTATGTCTTTTTTGGTTCAACATCTAAAGCTGGGATGTGCTCAGTGGAAGGGACATTCTCCACACCGCATATCTTCTGCTTGGTTGGGGAATTTTTTGCACTTTCAAGAGTCTCCATTTCATCTGCGAAATAATAATCAGCTTCTGCAATATCCTCTGCCATTTTGGTATCTTCTTCTTTCAAGTCTTGAGCATCTTCTTCCTTGCGCTCGTGAACTTCTTGCTGAACCTCGTTGTAGATGTGAGATACTTCATCGACTACAAGAATCAATTGGTGCCGTTAGAAGACTCAACTATGCAGCATTCTTATTTTACAAGAAAGCACACGGTGAAAGCTCTGAGCTAAGAACATGTTTATTACCTTTACTTTCAAGGAGAACATGCTCAACAGAGTCACCACCCACACCCTGAGAACCTGCATCTATCTCAATATCCATTTTGCTCGACTTCTCAACTGTAGTTTCCACTTCAGATTTGCAAACATCAACACACCCTGCATTAGAATTTTCATTTTCATTTATAAGTAAATAGAGTAAATGAACTGTTGTTCATCCAATGAAATTACAATTGTAGATTATGGTGAAACATACCTTCACTTTGTTTAACTTCATCACGCAGATTTACTTGCCTTTACCGTGTCTATACCATCAGCAAATTCTATGTTATCGGATAACTCCTGGTCCATTTGAGCTTCTTCAGGAGTACTCTCTACTTCTAGTTCAATAATAGTTTTATCCTGCTCTTCACTGAAACAACTTCCGGTTTCTCTTTATTCTCAAAGGTCTCCTCCATATTTGCAATTGCATCAACACCTGAAGAATTACAACTTAGATCAGTATACAACAAACGGATAACTTGAAGATATCCATTGACCATTGTGTAAATCCTTGAAAAAGAAGCAAATCAGTAATATACCAATAATTCCGGACTTATGGATGCCCTCTTTCGGATTCAACTCATTATCTAAAAGCTCGAGATTCTTCACTCTTCTCATCATTAAACCGCATAGTTTTCTCGCCAACCTCAGCTGATCGCCGTGTGTTATACCTATGAACCGTTCCCTCCACTACTCTTCGGCTAGTGGCCCCCAATGGAGCGAGGGTTATTGAAGCATCCTTCTTCTCTTCTTCCTCTATGCATTCCTTCATTTGGGAATCCATCTTCGACAAACCGAGGTCACTCGACCCTTCCTCCTACTAGTAGGCACCATCGTTCTTTGGAGTTTCCATTGTATCCACCGTGACTCGCTGAAACTTTGGTAGCAGTTTTTCTAGTTGTCAACCGCATTGAAGTCACAGACTTCAAGCTCTTCTTTCGTGGCATTTCTCCGATGTGTACTCCTGGCAGCAGTTGAAGGGACATAAGGAGATGTCGGCTCGGAGCCTTCGAGTGAATCAATGAATGATTGTCCGGTTTCGATTCGATGCCGGCGAAAATTCCCCAAGTCCTTCAACCTGCCGATCAAAAATCAATACAATCTTCTCGAAAACGAAATACATGCTGAATACAAGTAGAGAAAAGTAGAACTAAAATCTGCATATATTTTTTTTATTTTTATAAAATCCTCTATAACTCGATGTAGAAATAATTATGCAATCAAACAAAAGCTTGTAAAATATGCAGCTTATTAACAACCAAGAAAGTAACCGAAGAAGATTACATCGAGCGACCATTAATTCACCAAAATCCGTTCAGCCATATTATCCAAGTAATCAAATACTCAAATTCACATAAATCTTCTCATTTAACCTCAACACCACTACTTTAACTGAAATAACCGACCAATCAAATAAAATCTGCTCAGATATTGAGCTCAGTAACAATCAATAAAGTAATAGAAGATGTAAAACGAACATGATTCCAGCCAGATCTATTCATACAATCTCGATTCTCATCCCTACCAACGAACTACTTAAGAAACAAAGCTGGAATCGAGAAAATCTAATCACAAACAAACCACGCTGATAATCTGAGTAAAACAACCCCACATTCGAGGCAAAACCTACATTATTGACAACGATTCACTAGATAAAAATCCGTGCCAAGAAGTAACAGAGTATCAAACAGACTTACGTTCTCAAGAGCTTTGAGAGCGTCTGCCATGGCAATATTTGTGATGTTCGCCGGAATCTTATTCCTCTTGCAGAGTGCCTGCAATTCTCTCCTGGAAAGGCTGTGGAAATCCATTGAGAACTACGAGTAACGTATTCCGGCAGCTGATTGTGCGAGGGAAAATCGATGATGCGGCGACAATGAGTGAGAAGGAACTTGTGTGTATATATAGTGTACGGTGGGGTTGGGTAAAGATGACAAAGGTGTACCACAATTGTGTAGTGTTGCCACAGCACAAGGGTGTTGATATGTAACGTTTTTCATTCAAATTAGTAGGCTGGTACAGAAAAGCGTACATAATTGTGGTACACACAAACCGCTCTGAATAAGGATGGAGGAGATGGAAACCCTTGTAAAATATGACCGTTGGGAGGTCTTGAAATTTGAATTTCCAGGGCAGTAGCCGCGGCGTTTTCCCATATTTCTTTATTAATTTTGATAAAATTAATAATGTTGGGGAAATGGGCATCAATGTCAGAACTAAATAAATTGATAGTTGATGTTGTTTAACTAGGTTACCTTCGTGTTAGTGTAAAAATGATGCCCATTTAACGAAATAAATGAGGATTTCTTTTGTGAAGTACAAGCATAAATTAATTGATGTTTCTCTCGAATTAATGTCAAACTCAAATGCAGATATTGTTTTTCCTTGTGAATTATGTTACACCGTTTAAGGTGTTTAAGAAACACATTATGTAAGTAATTTATATAAACTTTGTAGATGTAAAACGCATGTATTTTGGACTATGAATCTACAAAAACATGGTATATATGAGCTTGTGATATTTGATAGCAAATTTCATTTAGTCAAAGATTCATACAATGAAAATATACACAATGGGTGTCTGATGGAAATGATCAGGTTATATAAGATCAAGGTTTAAAATAATCGGTATGTTTGGTTGTTTACATTACCATTGTTCAATTTAACACATTGTAATTATAAACGGCTCATCAAATATTGACATCTTTAATTCTCAAAACTTTTGTTGCTCCCATCCCCTACGGACATAGAACTCGTCACCTCTTGGAAATAGGAACGACCTTTACCATTAGGTCATACTTGAAAGGGATTACAAATAGTGTTTTACCAAGATAATGGTCACTAAACCTTGAATAATTTTACAATTATAATTGTTTATGTATCATGAGAGAAAGTCGCAGATGGTATCTGAAAAGCATCATTGATAACCAACTATACAGTAGACATCAACAATTTGTGGAACCGGTGTGTATTAATATTCTTAATGATACTATAATCTATCAAATCAAATAAAACAAACAACAACAACAATAAATATAGTTTGCAAACTATTCCTAGAAAGTAATTAATTTTGTGCACATCTCGAATAAGGATTGCGAATTTCCCTCGTTAAAAAAAGAAGGTAGCTTTTATGTTTAAGTTTTGTTTTGTTGGATGAAATTTAAGAGGAAAGAAATTGGGGACAGATAGAATAGAGTTTGATCTCATTTGGTTAGAAGATAAAAAGGAAAATAATGAAGAAAAAATTGGTGGGACCACCCAAAATCCTTGATTTCTCTTTCTCTTAATTATAAAGGTATTTTTATCTTTTTAAATATAACATTTTTTTCTCCTATTCATTTTTTTCTCATACAAAATAATTTGTACATACACTTTGGTAGTGTTTGCAACAACTTAAATAAGTTGTTTATGAGTTTTTTCACCGCAGAAGCACTTTCTTTAGACGGTGTTTGGAACAGCTTATTTAAGCAGCTTTTAACTGCTTGTGCTTAAAGCTGCTTAAAGTTTCTATTAAGCAAAAACTGTCAGTGTTTGGATTGTCCATTAAAAAGCAGCTTAATATTTTCTTTAAAATTGCAAAAATGCCACCGCTTCTAAAAGCACCCCAATACCTGCTTATGAGCTTACGCTTATTTCGAACTTTATTTTAAGCCCAAAAAAAGCAGAAGCAGGATAACCAAATATTTAAAAAAGTGTTTATGCGATAAAAAAGCCCATAAGCAGCTTTTTTAAGCTGTTCCAAACACTACCTTAATGTTTGAAATGTAAACTTCTACTTTTTGGAGCTTAAGATAAGCCAGAATAAGACTGTTTGAAATAGATTTTATAAGCAGTTTTTAGCTACTTATATTTAAAGTTGTTTAAAGTTATTTTTAAGCAAAAGTTGTCAGCATTTGTAATATTAGAAAAAAATGTTAATTTTAGAAAAAACAGTATTCCAAACACTCGCTTTTCAGTTTTTTTTTTGGCTTCTTCTTTTAAAAAGTATCCCTACCAGCTTATGGGCTTCTACTTATTCTAGCTTATTTTAAGGGTGTGTTTGCAATTGCTTATCATTAGTACTTTTTATTTGTTTTTGCTTAAATTCGAAAAAATTGCTTTTAATAAAAAATTAGAGAGTTTTTGGTATTAATATTTAAAAGCAGATATTTTAATAATTCTAGAAACTGTGGTGCTTAAAAGCGCCAAAAGCACCTCAATAGATGCTTATGGATTTAAGTAGATTTGTTGCTTAATTTTATAGAAGCTAAAGCAGAAAGCAGGTTTTTCAAAACCCCTACAACCTACTTATGAGATCAAAAAGCAGATAAACAATTAAAATAAGCTCTCGCAAACACACCCTAAGCTTAAAAAAAAGAAGCAAAACTCTGCATTCCAAAAATTTTAAAAAGTGCTTATGCGGTGAAAAATCTCAGAAATAGCTTATTTAAGCTGTTTTAAACACTACCTAAGTAGAAGTCCATAAGTTGGTCAGAGAGTGCTTAACAAAAGCCAAAATAAAACTAAAAAAAGCTTATTAGAGTGTTTGGAATACTGTTTTTTCTAAAATTAAGTTATTTTTTTTCTAATATTCCAAACACTGCCTTTATTTCTCAATTATTTCTTCTCTATCCGTAATTTCTATTTTGTCAGTATAATATTACAATAATATTTTGCTAATACTTAAATACCAGTTTTATCGCTCTCTAATCATCTTACATAAATTAATATAATTGATTATGTAAACTAATTATATCAGCAACAACGAATTAGACTTTAGTAATAAATAGTCAACTTATTCTTAAAATAAGTTAGTTGAGATGCAAAATATATTTGGACCCCATTTTATTTCAACTTTATTCTAAATAGTAAGTCATTTTAGGTGCGTTTGGTAAAGCTTATGGAAATAACTTATTCTACTTTATAAGTTACTTTTGACTATAAAAATAAGTTATTCCCTCCGTACCGTTAATATCGTCATGTTTCTTTTCAGCACGGAGACTAAGAAAATTGATTTAGTTGTATATTTTATGTGTTTTAATTGTATTAAGAAATTAAATACAGTTTTCGAGGAATGGTTGGTAGAAAGAGATGAAATTCATCCAAATTTTATTAAGCCATAATTGATGCAGCTGATTTTTTTTTTCATGTTGTATTCAAATAAATAATCTAAAGTTCCAAAAAGTTAAAAATCACAATTTTTGGAGTTCGAAGTGGAACGGAATCGTGTGAGAGAGAAACTTTTAGAGAGAGAGTGTGTATAAAAATGTGGGGTGGATGGTGAGTAATGAGGGGCTGAATGTAGAGTGTTTTTTGCCATTAAAGGAAACATGACAATATTATTGGGACAGCCCGAAAAGAAAAATAGGACAATATTAATGGTACGGAGGGAGTAATATTCCAATTTGTGGTTAACTTATAAGGAGCTTATGCAGAGATCCACCATCAAATCCTACAACTACAGTTTTTTGCATTGAAATTTTTATTTTTTTATAATGTATAAGTTGTTGTAGAGATATGAGTCAGTGGTCTAGTAGATCATTGATAAGGGGTACATAGAACTTGACTCAGTAGATATGTATGGATATGAGTCAGTAATTTATGTAATCTATAGGGACTCCATTGTAATATTTGTTATGGAGGAAATTGTAGTGATACTGAATTGTATTGTTATATAATTGAAGATCCCAAAACCCCGTCCTGACCCCTGTGTGTGTTTGAACCGCTTTGATGTAATAGGCTAGACTTGTCTTGATCTTCATAGATTTATTTTAGTCTAAGTCCTGTAAGGGGTATATTGTGGGACTGAACTTCAGCAGAGAAGTTAAAGTTCCAGAACCCCAAGTCATCGGTTCAGTAGAGCTCCGTTGATTGTCATCGAGTCAGAAGTTGTCTACATTCAGTAGAAGATCCTTTATTAGTCGACTCAGATGAAGACTCAGTACGATCAACATTGGTCTACTGATAGGCTGCACTCAGTTGCAGGCCATACGAGGAAAATCGACTGCCCATCCTTTATCAGTCGAATGTCAGTAGAGAACATTCTGTATACGAGGTTCAGAGAGTCAACTCAGGAAGAAGACTGATATCTGACAAGTCTCACCTATCGCAAACCTCGACCAATGAGAAGCAAGCAAAGCTTATTTGTTCTGATATAAAAGCTGCTCTCATGTATAGAACGCCAACCACTCTGAGGCGACATTTCAAAAATATATGGCCGTTTTCCTTGGAGTTTTGTGACATGTGGCATCGTCCTCTCCAACGGATACATGCCTGGGTCACAATAATAAATAGAGAAGAGCTTCCAAACAAACGCAACGAAAAAACAAGGAACACAAGCTTTCAATCAAACACTCACTAGCAAACTCAAAGCCATATACAACGAAGAACTTGCTCCTTGAAGATCATTCTATTTAGTTCTTCTCTCTAGAGTATCCTTAGTTCCCTTCTCTGTCTAAGCACTCATTGTAAAATCTTTAGCTTAGAACCTTCGAATGAGTTCACTTTTAGTGAATTGTTCTTACTATAAGAACTCCTTCATTGTCGGAGACCATCCTTCAAACTCCGGTTTGAAATTGTAAAGTCGCTAAGGACTATAACTTAGAAGGGTCTGTCCAGTGCATAGATTCCTTGCTGAGGCTTGCTCAGATTATTCAACAAGACCTCCTGTTCAGCAAGACCGTGGACGTAGGACCTTGCGTATCCGAACCACGTTAAAAACTTCTTGTGTCATCTACTGTTTTATTTCATTTGTGTTCAACTGTTTACAAAATCATCCTTTGCATAAAACTGACTTGAAAAGTGTACCAGCCAAAACGGTTTTGGTTTGCATAAAATCATTTTTAAAGAGACAAAGTTAAAAGGGCCCCACACTTATCCGCACAATATTCTGCGACTGAACTTCTCATACTAACCTCAGTCAGTAGAAGGAACTCAGTAGCTGAATCACTCTGCCCCACGATCAGAAGGCTTATCTGGCACTAAATTCGCTCAGTAGTAAATCTCAGTACTTAGCTGACCTTCGCGTTTGAGGAAAAACTTGCAATCAGGTGTATTCACCCCCCCTCCCCTACATCTGGTACTCGTCTCCGGACCAACATTTATTTTTAATGTATGCATCCAAATGCAAACAACTTATTAAATTTAAAAATCTTTGCCATAATTCCATATAAACTACATAAAAACGATAGTATATAAAATAAAATCAATATATCAAACGAGGTTCGGGTGCCAGTTTTCCTCTTTAAGAAATTAATATGTGAAATTAAGCACACCAATCCTCATCAACGAGTCCATTTTCAAATCGAAAATCATTATATACCGAATTTTAAGATAGAATCAAAACAAGCGCAGATTGATCTTGTCATATTCATTCTTTTATAGGAAAATTAATATAGAGTTAAATACAAGACGTACTTGTTGTTAGGTTACAAAGTTCTTTCAACATGCAATACTAATTTCAAGCAAATAACCGAATTAAGGAACTAATTACTTGGTTCTTCATTGTTCTCAATTATTTCGTAAATATTGGTGGGATGGTTGCACGGAACAAGCATAGAGATTAGCTGGGTCATGCCGCCTTATCG
The DNA here is from genome assembly GCA_028984105.1 of Lavandula angustifolia. NCBI lineage: Eukaryota > Viridiplantae > Streptophyta > Magnoliopsida > Lamiales > Lamiaceae > Lavandula > Lavandula angustifolia. The sequence continues at coordinate 16,622,268 of CM054807.1, read as the reverse complement.
TTCGGATCCATGCAACGAAGTCACCCATTGTACACTCAATTAATGTCGAAGTCATCCTCTTTGCCTTTCTCATGTGAAGTGTCAGGATTATCTTATGCATCCGAGTCTGTCTCGACATGGGTCTCTTTTTCTAACTCAATGTGAGCCTCGTATTCGAGCATAGTCCTATGCCGATTGCTTCCACTATCGCACTGCGGGAACTAGGTGTCCAATCTGAAATGCTCAATATCATCGTCAAACAATATGATAGGATTGACGGAATCCAGCATTTTGGACTTCATGAATTCTTTTAGGTGCATTATTATTGAAGTGTATGAGAAATAGAGTCGGATGTAATGCATGGAGCACAAACGAGTGAGATCCATATCGCTACCGAGAATGGACCTCATCATTCTACCAATACTAGAAACTGATAGGTAATAATTCCATAGCTAGACGAAAGAGAACAAGGATCAAGCTCGTGTTGAATGTACTGTCGTAAAATTAGTAGGCAAAGATACTATTTTACGAAATGTAGAGAAGTCACTCATGACCATCTACATAACTCGACTGATTGTCGAATTGGTCGTAAAATTTGATGTAGGATTGAGTGAGTGGGGATTGATTGTCTATCCTCAATAGAAAATCACAATTATAATGCAGAGAATTTGATTTCATGCAAAAACGGTTCAGTTAATTTTGAATGATCCTATCAAAAGGCTAAGTAAGTTCTGCTCTCACGTGAGCATGGTCGATTTAAATGTGACGTAATTAAAATTTCAATTACTTATTTCTAAAATGATATGAGCGGGACGTGATGTTGAAATTGAGAGGGATATTGAATGGGACATAATTACACAAAATGGTACAAAATTTGAGAGTGATTTTGTTAGTATGAGCATGTTGGTCTAGAGACTTGAGTCCAAGTTTTAACTCAAACGCAAAAGTCTTCAGGTGTGGGGGGTTGGGGTTCGGGGGGGAGGAAAATACACTTGAGTCCAAGTTTTAACTCAAACGCAAAAGTCAGTCTTACTGGATGAATCAGTTAGCCAAATAAACTTTCTGATCGTGTGGACATAGTGTAGCAAAATACCGAACACTGTCTACTAACTTCAGTCAGTCTACAGTAAACTCAGTAAATGAATAAGTGCAGAATGTGTAGGCCCGATTTTATATCATCTCTTGTTGAAAAACATTATTACTGAAAACGGTTTAAGTTATACTTGTGCGTGGATTTAACTTTACTGAAAATTTGACTTATGAATTTTAGTAAATCAATTTTATGCAGCGTGAACAGTAAATCAGAGAAATAGTAAGTGCACACGCAGTTTTTAAAGTGGTTCTGATACACAAGATCCTACGTCCCACCGCCCGAACAAAGCCAAAAATCTTGTATTTATTATACCGAGCAAGTCTCGGTCAATGCGTTTGAAGGACGGATACTCTAGTTATAGTCGTAATGACTTTTACAAGTTTTTTAAACACGGGGTTTGAGTTTCTCCAACTAAGAAGAAGTTCTTACAATAAGAACAGTTCAATGAATATGAACTCCTTCGGTTTATAAGCTTATGATCTAACAATGGTGGCTTAGAATAGAGATTGGGAACAATGTATCTCTAGAGATAAGAACTATAACGAGATGTTCTAAGTAGTGAGTTCTTAGTTGAGTGAGCTTTAAGTTCCCTAGAGGTTGAATGCTTGAATGATTGGTGTTCCCGTTCGTTGGTTTCTTCATCGTTTGAAGCTCGATCTCTATTTATAGTCTTGACTTATGAAAAGATCCGTTGGAGGGGACCTAGATACGTGTCAAAAACGACAAGGAAAACGACCATCTTTAATTTGAACGTTACTATAGAGATTCTCTGTTTTTCAGTCTTGATGACAGCTTTTGTCAGTGTAAGTGCGGTGTTGGCAGCTCCTCATTGGTCAAGGTAGGATGGTAGGTGATGATTGTTCAAACTCCAAAGCGAATCTTTGAGTTGACTTCCTCTGATTCCTCAGATTGATATATCTTCTATTGACATTCTTCTGAAAAGTTCAGTTTCATGCCGATTTATGCCCAGGGATTTAGTATATTCTGACTAACCATATTGAGTCTTCAATGATGAGTTTGTTTGGCTGACAAAGATCTACTCTACTGAGTCTATCAGCTACTGAACTCTAGCAAGCCTACTGAGTACCTAGCATGTTGAACTCAACTAAACTATTTCATTATCTGGTTCATCATTTAGTTAGGAGTTTTGGGATCTTCAAATCTTTATCATACAGAATCTCATCCCAGCAGAGCAGGACTAAAGTGGTACACGATCGAGACCGCGAAATTTTCGAGACCTCCATTATTTGCGTAATTATCTCATGATTGTTGCACACATAACTATAAAAATCATCAGATTAATCATACAATGATCTTATACATTCTGAAAAATAATGAAAAATTGTACTTCTTGCTATGAAGCGGTGAGTTTAAAACAATAAAACAACCTCTAATTTAATTGTAAGAGATACAAATAACTATGGTACTATCCATAAAATAGATTATGACTCATTTCTATTCATATAAAAAAATTATGAATGCCAATAGTAAGATGACATTCTATTAACCAAGGTCTACTTATACATGCTTTCTTCTACAGATAAAAAAATATTCCATCAATCCCATTAATATTGTTTTCTATTCCTTTTTGGGTCGTCCTAATAATATTGTCTTGTTTCTTTTAATGACAAAAGACACTCTACATTCAAAAATGGGGTGGACCCCTCATTACTCACTACACACCCCACATTCTTATACACTCTCTCCACAGGTTTCTCCCACACACGATTCCGTTTCATTACGAACTCTGAAAATTATGATTTTTAACATTTTTGAAACTTTAGATTATTTCTTTAATTACAATATGAAAAAAAATCAATTGCATCAGTTATGCCTTAATAAAATTTGGATGAATTTTCATTCATTCTCACTAACCATTCATCGAAAACTGTGTTAGTTTCTTAATGCAATTAAAACACATAAAATATACAATAAAATTAATTTTCTTAATCTCTGTGCCAAAAAGAAATCAGAAGATATTAATGGGATGAAGAGAGTAATTATGAAAGCCAATATTAAGTAGTTCAAATTTTATAAAGTCCAACGCCGACTGTAAGCATTAAAAGCTCCAATGATTAAAAGCAACATTTTCAACTTTTTTGAAGTTTTAAAACCTCCCTTTGGAGGGCAAAAGATCATCGACCCATTTGCGGTGGACCACTCGGTGGCCCCCATCACGTGCTCGCGCGTGCATTGGTGGGCCATGTTACCCGATAAATAAATAATATTTTATCGGTAACATGGCCCACCAATGCACGCGTGGCAGCGCGTGATTGGTGGACCACTCAGTAAATGGGCCAGAAGATCCGGATTGCCATTGGAGGTACCCTAAGGGTCGTAATTTAATCAAGTACTACAAATAGCAGTAGTCAATGTCTTGTCCGAGTGAGTTGGTTTTATCTTTTCAACTTTTTAGTTCACTCCAATGGTTAAAAGCCACATTTTCAACTTTTTGAAGTTTTAAAACTTCCCATTTGAGGTACCCTAAGGGCAGCGGCCAAATGTCTTTTCCGAGAAAGTTGGTTTTACTTTTTCAACTTTTTATTTTTCACTCCAATGGTTAAAAACCACATTTTCAACTTTTTGAAGTTTTGAAACCTCCAATTCGAGGTACCCTTAAGGTATTTGTATCAATGACATTCTATTGACATTCACAAATAAGACAATCCAAATTCTCAATGTTCTTTAAATATGAATCAAATTCCTACCTTGCATTTCGTCTCCTCATCAAAAAATACCACTCACTTTGTTTCAAGGTGTTCAACTCTCAAACAAATACAGAGGGTGTCTAAAAATGTTAGGAGTGTGTAAGAAGACGTATCACTTATGTCATCTTATATCTTTGTAAGCGAAGATAGCAAGCAAGGCAACAATATGAAGGGAGCCACGCTATGGTCAAAAGTCGGCAGTAATGATGAGTAAAATATATAATTTGCATATTTCGGTTGCACTAACTTAATTTCTTTCACGCATCTATTTGTAGCTTGATTTAAGTATTTTTGGTTTATGTATTTTTTTTATCTCCTTCTAATATTCGGTAGTAGTAATTTTATTATGTAATCTACATTTTGAGCAAGTACCAACTTCTTAATGCAATTATGATAATTTTTAAGGCAAATTGGACAGTTTAGTCCCCAAACTATGACTGTTTGGTCAAGTTGGTCCTTTATTTATTTTTTTATTAGTTAATTGATTCTCAAACTATAGAATTTTGGATGAATTGATCATTCTGTTAAATTTTTTGTTAGCCAACGATTTTTAAAGAGCATTTTCGGTATAATTTTAATAAGGACCAAAACATATAATATTGAAAGATTGAGGACCAATGTGGCAAAAAAAAAAATTCTTAAAGAATTTTAATTTGTCAAAAATCAGAAGATATTTTAGTCATTTTAATTTTTTTTAAGGACCAACTACGCTAATTATAATATATTTGAGGATCATAATCGCCAATTATAATATTTTTGGGGATCATAATCGTCAAAGTTTATTATTCCGTGACCAATTTTTTTTTGAATATTACTATGAATACGATGGATTAAAACATAGATTAGTTGAAAATTAAGGAATAAATCCTATTAGAATGAAAACAGTTTTATTTGGAAATCTAGTATAGTTTAATTAATTGATTTTCGTATATTATACATTTTAATCCCTCGTTATCATAATAATACGAAGCTATAAAATTTGACAATTATGATCTCAAAATATATTATAATTGGTGGGATTGATCCTAAGCCTATTTAAAATTAGCGTATTTGGTCCTTAAACAAATTAAAATGACTAAAATATCTTTTGATTTTAAACAAATTAAAAAAAATAATAAAAAGAAAATTGGCCAAATTGGTCCTCAATCTTTCAGTATTGGGTGTTTTGGTCCTTAATAAAACTATATCAAAAATGTCGTTTAAAAATCATTAACTAACGGTTGACTAACCAAAAATTTAACATAATGACCACTTTCACCCAAAATCTTATAGTTTGGGGACCAATTAACTTAAGAATAAAAAATAAGGGACCAAATTGGGGACTAAAACTGTTCAATTTGTCATTTTTAATTCTAATTAGTAATTTTAAATATAATTTACAATTTAAAATACTAATTTTTCTTACACTTTTTAATTTAGTAAAAAAATATAATAAATAATAAAATAGCAAAAAAAAAATAACAAAAAGAAATTGGCCAAATTGGTCTTCAATCTTTCAGTATTGGGTTGTTTTGGTCCTTAATAAAACTATATCGAAAATGTCGTTTAAAAATCGTTGACTAACGGTTGACTAACAAAAAATTTAACATAATGACCAATTCATCCAAAATCTTATAGTCTGGGGACCAATTAACTAAAAAAATAAAAAATAAGGGACCAAATTGGGAATTAAACTGTTCAATTTGTCTTTTTTAATTCTAATTAGTAATTTTAAATAGTATTTATAATTTAAAATACTAATTTTTCTTACACTTTTTAATTTAGTAAAAAATATAATAAATAATAAAATCTTAAAAAAATCAAAAATAAATTTTGAATTAGGCTGGTGAATGTTATTGATGGCAGTAAAAATTAAGTTAATTTGAGTATTCTGGAATTAAGACACAAAGACCCCCTCCTCAAGAGCGTGGTGGGTGTCATGGGTGGTGTCAGGTGTGTATAAATCTAAGGGTGGTAATTTTGTCAAGTACTACAAATAGCAGTGACCAAATGTCTTGTCCGAGCGAGTTACTGAACTGCCCCTAATTACACAAAGACCCCCCCCCTCCTTAACAGCGTGGTAATTTCGTCAAGTAAATCTCAACGGCTCCTCCAGTCAAAAATCAATATAGCCGTTGGCCGCTTCCTTTGGAAAAACCATCAAAGACAATCCACATAAACCCTAATCACGAAATTTGATCCAATATATAAACCACTCAAATTCAACAAGTTTTCATCCCATCAACCAGCAACTCTATCATCTCTTTGTGCTCAAGCGAGAAAATCCTCTGCGAATCTACCATTTCAATTATATATATTATTGCGTTCATTATAATCTAATTAGATTTCGAACTGTTCTACACTAATTTTTCTTTTGCAGGCTTCAATTCGTCCTCGATTGTTTGATTATCTGTGAAATTTGTTTATATATATATATACACATACATATAGTATTTGCTTGTTTTTTGATATATGGAAACAGGAATGATGAACTCCTCTTCTACACCAAGCAAGACTAGGTCACAATACCCGTTGCAAGAACAAGTTCTGCAAAGAAGAAATTCTCGGGAGAATGTATGCTATTCCTTTTTCCCTTGTTTTCCTAGTAACTATATTATTTGATGTTCCGTGGATAGATGTATTTTTGGTTTTGAAAAATCCTAACAGCAATTCTCGTTGATGTGTAAGGATGTGTAAGGATGGAAAATAATATAATTTCAAAACTGGAAGTAATTCTAGGGAACGAGATTGCTCAAAGTTTTATTATGTGGAAGTAGTTCCATCTGCTTAGAGTTTGAAATTTCTTGGTTAATCTTGACTTCTTGTTGTAATAACGATGTTAAAGTTGGGCAATTCCTGGTGATTCCTCCATATTAACCTGATTTGATGATTCTATGATTCTTGAAAAAGGTATGCTTGAGCCTAATTGCTTTATCGTGTTACCGTGCAGTTGGATCGATTCATACCAAATAGGTCAGCAATGGATTTCGAGTATGCTCATTACATGCTTACAGAAGGGGTAAAAGGTAAGGAAAACCCATCTGTGAGCTCTTCTCCATACAGGAAGCAGCTTGCCGAGACCTTCAACATGAACAGGACTCGGATTTTGGCCTTCAAGAACAAGCCTCCAACCCCGGTGGAGGCCATCCCCAATGAGTTCTCATCAGCCGCTCACCAAGTCAAATCTGCCAAACCCGTCGCCACATTCCTCAGGTTGGTTGGAGCTCCTTAAATCGAGCAGTGAGTTTGATTATAGGTTTAGTGTGTAGCTTATGTTGTTGGCTCAATCGGATATTATTTGTGCAGACTTCTGAGAGGACACTTGATGCTCCTGATCTTTTGGATGATTATTATTTGAATTTATTGGATTGGGGCAGTAGCAATGTTCTTGCAATTGCTCTTGGAGACACTGTCTACTTGTGGGATGCTTCTGATGGTTCTACCTCAGAGCTCATGACCATCGCTGAAGAAAGTGGTCCGGTGACCAGTGTGAAATGGGCTCCTGATGGTAGACATATAGCTGTTGGTCTCAACAACTCTGAGACTCAGCTATGGGATTCCACCTCTAATAGAATGGTGAGTGATCTTTCAATACTGTTGGTCTGTTAACTTTGGATGAATGAACCAATATTCACTCTGTTGAACAATGGTTGCAGCTGAGAACTTTGAAAGGAGGGCATAGATCAAGAGTTGGTGCTATGGACTGGAACAATCACATATTGACTACCGGAGGAATGGACGGTCAGATCATTAACAACGATGCTAGAGTGAGGGAACACATTGTTGAGACATACCGCAGTCATACTCAAGAAGTTTGTGGGCTTAAATGGTCCGCCTCCGGCCAGCAATTAGCTAGTGGTGGGAACGACAATGTCCTCCACATATGGGATAGGTCAACTGCATCATCGAGCGCTCCTACACAGTGGCTTCACCGCCTTGAGGAGCACACAGCTGCTGTTAAAGCTCTAGCATGGTGCCCCTTTCAGAGTAACTTGCTGGCTACTGGTGGAGGTGGTGGAGATAGGTGCATCAAGTTCTGGAACACACACACCGGTGCATGCTTGAACTCGGTGGACACCGGCTCACAAGTGTGCGCACTTTTATGGAACAAGAACGAGCGGGAGCTGCTGAGTTCTCATGGCTTTACACAGAATCAGCTAACTCTATGGAAGTACCCTTCAATGGTGAAGGTGGCTGAGCTCACTGGGCATACTTCTCGAGTTCTTTACATGGCCCAGAGCCCGGATGGTTGCACGGTTGCATCTGCAGCCGGAGATGAAACTCTTCGGTTCTGGAATGTTTTTGGGACACCTGAAGTTGCTAAGCCTGCACCAAAGACAACAAATTCGGTTCCATTCGCTCACTTGAACCGCATTAGATGATTCCCTTTCCTATGCAATGTATATATAGTTGGCATATCTGGGATTGGTGCTGTTGTAAGTTATACATGTTTGCAGCCACCCATTGTGACTATCTTTTGCTCAAACTGTACAAAACTACAAATACAATTACTGCACTTTTAAAAAAAAATGATTGTTGCTACTTTGCTTTCATTCTATATCTCCAAGTCATTTAAAGACTATTGCAGAGTAGAAAGTGAACAAGTGAAAGCAAGATGCAGAAGAGAATGTATATTAGCATAATCACTAGAAACAGAGAGAGGCTTATGTTAATTGACGCCTAATGTAAGTGTCCTCGTGCACGAATACAGGATGTTGAGGAGGAAACTGAAGTTCACCGAGTTTAAGTTCAGGTAATAGAATATCCCAAGGATGACACTGGCCAGTGACAACACAGCAGCTCCAGCAAAAAACACAAGTATAAGTTATGTTCAGCATGTTGGTCGTTGAGAGCAAGAGAAGGAATGGTATGACAAATGTAAACCTGCAATCACAGTTAGCCATAGAAAGAAAGAAGTCTGAACTTTATAATATCAGATTCTACATGATTTACTTGTTACCAGGAAACGACAAAGCAAAGCAATGCTGTGGTCCAGTTAGAATAGGACTGATGTGGGCCTTTTCTACAGCAAACACATCCATGAGAGCAATAGCTGCTGTTAGTCCAAGGCCTAAGGCAGGACTCCTGGGATACAATGTATACATTCTTCACGAGACAAACATTTATACAAGGCCTCAAATTATAGCTAATTGCTTATAACCAATATAATTCAATATTTAGCCTAAATCACAACCACCACCACTCAAGTATTCTTTTAGATGAACCAAATCATAAGAGAAAATGAGAAAATGCATCCAAACACAAACCAAACTTGTTAAGCCAGAGTACAACTGATTAATTAAAAAGATTTTTTTTTTCTGATTCAGTGAGAATAACTACTCCATTAATCTTCATGAATCCGCAGGCATAACTAATAATCAAATCTACTGATATACCTTAATCCTCTTAGCTTCCGCAGCAAAGGCTGTTGCAGCAGATAGCAGCCAGACTACTTTAATGCATGTATTTCTTGTTGTGATGGAAAATTTTATATCATAACTTTCAATCACCCAAAAAATAGTAAAGTTCTAGGAGTAATCATGAGAAAATTTACAAAATAATCTTTTTAAAATACTTATTTCCCAAATTAATCTTTTTTAAAATTTATATCCAAAAATAAACTTTTCATTAAAATTTACACTCCCTCATTCCCATAATTTTTGTCCTAATTTTCTTTTTAGTTGTCATATAATTTTTGTCTCATTTCTTAAAATAACAAATTATTACACACTTTATTAGTAGATCTACATTTCTACACACAACTACCAACTTTCATATTCCTAAGCTATCGTACCGAAAAGATAAGGGACGAAAATTATAGGACGGAGGAAACATCTCAAAATAAACTCCTCTATGTAAGCATTTATGTGAATAGTCATTTATTTACTTTTAAAAAAAATACAAAAATCATTTAATTAATTAGTAAACAAACAAATAAGAATATAATTAAAAAACAAATTATTTTCCTTCCAGTAACATAATATAGTAATCATGGAGTATTTCACTATCATAATCAAGGAACAAATTAATTTAGAAAAAGCTTCAAGCATAATTTATAGGCTGAGAATGAAATATAATACTCTTTTTTTACATAAATTGACTCACTATATTCATCTGTTAATGTCAATCATGAGAGTTAACAAAAGCCAATTATACTCTAGAGGAATCTATAAAGTTTATCGCGAACAAAAGTCAGTTTCGTCATATTTTGATATACTCTCCCATAGTTCTGCTATAAGCAAATCATTAGACATTAGATTTGTAGTCGTTGGAACATATAATTATAGAATCGATTTTAGAATATTTTGAATCATATAATTGTAGAACTGATTTCATATTGAAACCAACATAATGATAAACTTCGGGAATTGCAAGAAATGGGCGGCGGAAGAATCACAAAGAAAAGAGTTGTTCCCTGGTGAATCTTAAACCCAAAAAAGTTATGACAAGAAAGGGTTATGTGAAACATTGAACAATCGAGAGGAAATTTTGTTTCTTTTGCTTTTTGGTTTGTTTCTAGTTTACGATTATTTACTTTTTTTATATTTGTTTTTTCACTTTAACAACATGATTTTTTTCTTCTTTTAAATAAATAAAGGATTGTCCACATAGATGCTTACATGAGATAGAAGAGTTCATTTTGGAGTATAAGTTTAATGAGAAGATTATTTTAAAGAGCAACACTTTTGTGCGTCGGATGTACCTATATTCGAGTCGCACATATTCGATTTTGATCCAATTTTGACCCGAGTTGACTTTTTTATAAAAAAACAAAAAAAAACCTACCTCTCTCATTCTCGCTCTCTGCCTCCGCTCGCTCATTCTCTCGCTCTCTTCCTCCCTTCTCTCATTATCTCTCTCTCACCTCTCTCTGCGCTCTCCGCCTCTCTGCTCTCTCTGCTCTCTCGTAACCGCTCTCCGCCTCCGCTCTCTCCGTCTCCGACTCCGGTCTCTGCCACTATTCAACCGTTGCTTCAGAATAAGGCGGACATCACCTTCAACCCTACTTTAGTGAAGGTTTAGTCACAATCTAGTTTGCTCTTTGATTTTATTTTTGGCCCGAGCTAGTGGATATGCATGTAGAATTGTAGATAGCTGATGTATTTGATCTGAGTTGCGATGTTTGACTTACTGATTTTGTGTGTATTATTGTCAGTAAAGGTTGTGGAACTGTTTGAGAAGAATGGTTATAATGTTGTCAATATCTTTGAAGTAATTTTGTGGTTTCTTATGATTATTGGATTAAAATAACACGTTTCTTAATTATAATTGACACTTTACTTCAGTGTGATTGACACTTTGAGATAAATAACACTTTTGTTCGCTGCAATTGACACATTTATTCATTACAAATGACACTCTCCTCCGACACAATCGACACTTTGTTTAATACGATTAACACTTTGAGTAACATTTTTGGTTATTATGTTGATCGTATTTTGTTAACTAAATCACTGAACGGTAGTTTCGTGTGATTATTGAATTAAAGTGACATGTTTCTTAATTATGATTGACACTTTACTTCAGCGTGATTGATATTTTTAAGATAATGACACATTTGTTCACGACAATTGACACTTCTTTCTTAAACAAATTTTTTTTCCGAAACAAATCACATTTTTTTCAAAATAATTGATATTCAATAAATGATACTCTACAGCTCTACAGATGACATTATGTTCAAAATAAATGACATTTTTATTTAAAATAAATAATACTCTACAAATGACATTTTTGTTCACAACACATAACACGCGCGTCCTCAATAGAATTTGGGAAAAATAATAGAAAAGAAATAAAACAAATTAAAAAAGCTTTAAAAAGAATATTAAAAAAAGAAAACTAAAAATAATTTAAAAAATGAATTTATTTTTCGCTAAATAAAAAAATGAATTAATAAAAAATGAGGAGAATAGGAATTAACCCAAGACCTTTTGTGTTGATAAAAAAAAAATTCTATCATTGAGTTATGAATTATTAGTATAACATAGTTAGCACTATATATATATATATATATATATATATATATATATACACGTATATTCTCGGATCCAGATCACAGAATTAGGACATATAATTGGGCCGGATGTACCATCCGCCAGCCGCACTGAAGTGTTTGTGTATTTTAAAATTTAAGTTTTTGAGAGGATTAATTTGAGAAATATATTTTTCAAAAGACTATTTTAAAAATTTGCTCTCAAATCATACGCGGTAAATTTAATTTATAAAGATGTTGAGATTTAGATTCATTTCATTCATACTAATACTGTCACACAAAAAATTATATACTCATCATTATACCTTTTCTCTAGCGCATTAAGGTACAAGTATTATTTTTTGTTGCGTCACTATTATCATATCACGCCTATAAGTTTTATATATTATGGTAGTGTTTGGAATAACTTAAATAAGCTGCTTCTCGGTTTTTTAGTTGCATAAGCATTTTTTTAATATTTGGAATGTAAACTTCTGCTTTTTTGAATCTTAAAATAAGTCAGAATAAGTAGAAACTAATAAGCTAGACAGTGGGTGCTTTTTAAAACAGAAGCCAAAAAAACTAAAAAGCAGATTATGAGAATGTTTGGAATACTATTCTTTTTTTTTGCGAAACTAATAGGTTGAAGTTTCTCTTTCATGTTATTTTTTGCGAAACTTAAAATTTCTGTTTCATATTGTTCTGAAACTTGAAATTTTTGTTTCATGTTGTTCTTCTATTGCAGCGACACATTTGCTCTTTCTATTGAACATGGTGGTCGTTTTACAAAATTAGGTAGTCATCAATTATATGCAGGGGGTGAAATTGAAAGGAGGTATGTGTTTGACATTGATAAATTTGATTATTTTGATGTGGAGGATGAAGTAAAACAATAAGGCTACGAATCATGGGATAGTACATGGTATAAAACTACAAAAGAAGAGTCTTTTAGTCTTCTTGTAGGGAAATGATTCAGCAGTAGATTGTTTAGAAGATTTGGCTGATTCCAATACCCTAATTTGATAGGTGAACCATTCCTTTGTTTTTTGTAACGCCTTGGTCTTTGAGAGTTTCAGACTCAATAGACTTTCCTTCAGCATGGTCCAAGCTCAGAAGTTCTGTTTACTGAACCTCAGTAGACTATCCGCCTCAGTACCATGGAGTGAAGACTCAGTAGTGCTGGACTCAGCAGGAGCAGCATACTGAGAGGTGTTCAGATTCAGTAGTGCTGGACTCAGCAGGAGCAACATACTGAAAGAGTCAGTAGAACTGGACTCAGCAAGAGCAGTTCACTGAGCTCAGAGTCGACCTTCAGTAGAGTTGGACTCAGCAGGAGTATACTACTGAACCCCTGGTCAGACTCAGCAACGGCCTGACAGTCTCCTTGATTGTCAGAAGGTTCTTAATGTTAAATCAGTAGAGTTATCTGAGGTTGTACACATCAGAGAAGTCAACTTCAGTATCTGCATTGAAGTTTGAATGTCTCAACAACTTTCTACACCTCGACCAATGACAATCAGCCAACTGTCAAAGTTCTGGTAAAAAGCTGCAAGTCAACTACTTTCCTGAAAAAGAGGGTAGACTTTGCAAGATCTCAAAAGAGTCGTTAGCTACCCAAAGAGAGTGACACGTGGACAGTTTGTCTCCAACGGATCTATCCATAGCTCACCTTTATAAATAGAGGAAAAATCAAAACGAAGAAGATACGGAATCTACGAGCATTGAACGAACAAGATACAAGCTTTCCGCAAGAACTTCAAAGAAATACTCAACGCGAAAGGCGATTACATTGCTCTAGGGAACCAAGATTAATAGAATCAAAGCCTCTAGCATCCAAGTGATAGAACACGAACCCAGAGAGATTATTCCTCATTGTTCTTCACTCTAGAAGCCTCTTCTTGTTCCCTTTCCCTCTAACCTAAGCTCCACTGAAATATCCATAGCTTAGAACCGAAGGAGTTCATATCTTGAACTGTTCTTACTGTAAATAACTCCTTCATCGTTGGAGAGTTTCTCAAACATTCTTGTTTGAACTTTGTAAACTGGGACTTGCTCAGTAAAATCTTCAAGGCCGTGTTTGTCCAGCGTACAAACCAACTGAGACTAACTTAGTATAATAAAATAGCCTCCTGATCTTTTCGGGACAGTGGACGTAAGATTGTTGATATCCGAACCACTTTAAAATTGCTGTGTTCATTTACTGTTGCAATGATTTACTGTTCATACTGAAAACCCATTTACAAAATCATACAACAGAATTTCAGTAAAAGTTTAACTGAGTGCACTAATCTACTGAAATAGTTTTCACTAAAAACGTTTTCAACTCAACTGAATTGGGCCTACACTATTCCACACCTACTGAACTCTTACTGAACGGTACTGAATTCTGACATCAATTAGCTAGCAGACCTCAGTATAGTCAATCACTCTATCCACGTGATCCAGAACAGCTTGCCTGATCTACTGAATTTATTCGGACTGTTCGCGTTCTAAGTTGAGAAAAAGTTTTCAGGTGTATTCACCCCCCCTACATCTGAACATTTACCTCGGGACCAACAATTGGTATCGGAAGCGGGGAATTATTTAAGACTCTTGTTATTTGAAACTGGTCTACTTGAACGGATCCTGAAAACGTTTTCACTGCATATAATTCTACATCCATATTATTACCTAACATGTCTGATATGTCAGGAATCAGGATGGTACCCATGTTCTCAGTAGAGAACTACGGGGTATGGCGAGTCAGAATGGAAGCACATCTGACTTCCCTCCACGACAGTATGACAGAGGTCTTAGAAGACGGACCTATCGTCCCTATGGTCGATAGTGTTGCATTCCAGGATCTAGAACAAGGAGGTGGAGCGGTAACCGGGAAGAAGGTGGCTAAAGACAGAAGCCTCTTCACTCCAGAAGAGAAGAAGCTTCACAATCTTGACCGGGTTGCCAGGAACGCCATACTGACCACCTTGAGCGACTCATATCTCGGGAGAGTTCAGACTGCAAGTCAGCCAAAGAACTATGGGATGCTCTAGCGCTACTGAGTCGGGGGACTCAAAAGATCAAAGATAACAAACTAGCGCTGGAACTCCAAAAGCTGGAGAGATTGTCACTCATGCCTGGAGATACGATTGGAGATCTTAATGTCTGATTCACGGGTCTGATGAACATAATCAACGGGCTGGGAAAGACATTCTCCAACCGGGAGATGAATCTCAAGATTCTGAGAGCCATGCCAGACGGACCATGGACTCCTTTTGTGTTGGGTGATGATTCTATCCTCAGCACTGTAATACTTAGTGGGAAATGATTCTATCTTCCGTACTGATACACGCTCAGTAGGCTTATGCTCTGAGTGAATCTATGAAGATTTGAAGATCCCAAAACCCTATCTTGATTGGTGAACCATTTCGTTGTAATTGTATGTCTCTGAGGGTTCAGACTCAGTAGACACTCTGCTCTGGTTCAGGTGTTCAGTAGATTATCAGCCTCAGCACCAGATGTAGAAGACTCAGTAAATCTTGGACTCGGCGAGAGCAAGATATGCGAATAGAGTCAGTAGAACTGAACTCAGCAGGAGTAGTTCACTGTACTCAGAGCTGATCTTCAGTAAAGCCATCTCAGATATTTGCTACTGAATAGAAGATCATACTCAGCAACGGCCAGACAGTCTTCTGAACTGTCAGATCTTTTGAATGACAATTAGCATAGTCAAATACGAGGAAGAGAGAAGTCAACTTCAGTATGCCTCGAAGTTTGTTCTGTCTCAACTGCTTTGTAAACCTAGACGAATGACAAGCAGACACCTGTCCTATACCTACTAAAGCTGCAAGTCAATAACTTTCCAGAAAAGGAGGGAAAGGACACTGTCACTCTACTTCAAAAGAGCCGTTAGCTACCAAAAGAGAGAGAGTAAGGGATGATCGTCTCCAACGGATCTTTCCAAGACTCTTCTCTATAAATAGAGGGATCATTCGAAATTTGAAGCTCACGAGAAAACATAAGAACACAGAGCATTCAACGAGCAAATCAAAAAGCCTAAGTCTTCCGCAAGAA
This sequence comes from Lavandula angustifolia, assembly GCA_028984105.1. Lineage (NCBI taxonomy): Eukaryota > Viridiplantae > Streptophyta > Magnoliopsida > Lamiales > Lamiaceae > Lavandula > Lavandula angustifolia. Next base: position 16,606,481 of record CM054807.1, on the reverse strand, counting down.
CTCGAAGAATATTTCTCCAGCGAAAGACTACAATCTAGCTCTTAGGGAACCAAGCTGAACCGATATACAAGCCTCTAGTATCCATACAACGTTACACGAACCCAAAGCTAAACTCAGCTGTTCGTCGTTCTAGAAGCTACATTCTCGTTCCATATCCCTCTAACCCTAAGCTCAACCGAATATATCCATAGCTTAGACGAAGGAGTTCATATTTGAACCTGATCCTTATTGTAAAAGGACTCCTTCATAGTTGGAAAGTTAGTCAAACGCTTCAGTTTGATACCTTTGTAAACTGAGACTTGCTCAGTATAAATTTCAAGACGCGGCTTTGTCCTGTGTACAAGCTGACTGAGACTAACTTGGTATAATAAATAGCCTCCTGATCTTTCGGGACAGTGGACGTAGGATCCTGTGTATCCGAACCACTTTAAAAATCTCTATGTCTCTCGCTTGTTCTCTTATTTACTGTTGCATTGGTTTTAACTGTTCATACTGAAAATTATCCTTTAAAATTATTCAACTAAGTTTCAGCAATCTTAACTGCTTATTCTTCTGAACTGAAACTGTTTTGATAAAATGTTTCCCACTTAACTGTTTTGGGCCTACACATTTCCGCACCACTGAACTCCAACTGAAGATACTGAATTCTGACTCAGTCTGTTAGCAGGTCTCAGTAGAGTCAGTACCTCTTTGCCTCACACGATTCATAACAGCTGTCTGGTCTGCTGAATTCCTTCAGTACGACACCATCCTGAATAGGACTGTTCGTGTTTCAAGTTGAGAAATCGGTTTCAGGTGTATTCACCCCCCCTACACCTGAACGTGCTCTCGGGACCAACATTTTGCTACATTGCTTAGACATTCTGATCTTGATATTGGTTCTCCTGATCATATATTTTCAGAATTAAAAGCTGAAGAGTTCGAGTTCAGTCTACCGCAGAGGAAGCAACGAGCTGAAGCTGAAACCCAAATAGATCATGCCTTTAAAGCATCAGTCAACACAACAGCTCCAATATCTAGCAAAGCTGAGCCTTCGACAAGTGATTTACAAGAAGGAAGCCTAGCTAAAAAATGCGCATTGCTTGCATTGAAGTATCAGAAGGAGAAGGAGCGGCGCAAGAAACTATCAAAAGTCGTCAGAGACTCAAAGAGTAAGTCTGACTTCTCACAAAAGCGCAATCCTGACAAACATACTTCTGAATGCAGGAAATAGGAGGATTCTGCACAGTCCAAGGACAGTGACAACAAAGAAAACAGAATCATCTCTTGCTACAACTGCAAAAAGCCAGGACACTATCAGTATGACTGTCCTGAGCTCAGCTCAGCTGAAAGAGCTGTAGGGAAAGCTCGAAGGGAGAAGTTCAACCAGAAGCATCAAGCCTATATAGCTGGTGAACTCTCAGACGACATAGAAGAAGTCGAAACCTTCATGGATTCATCAGATGATGAAGCTGCCTTTATGGCCCAAGAGCTTGAAAAAGCTACTGAAAGTTGTCTAATGGCAGGAGAAGAGGATGAGGTAAACTCTCCAGAACTATATAACTCTTCTTCACACTGCACACAAGACACATTTTCAGGTGCAGATGAAAATCTAGGGGTTGCATACGAAAGATTATTGGACGAACAGATTCAAATGAGTCTGCAGCTCAGTAACACTCTTCAGGAGTTGGATGCCCTGAAAGTGGAAAATCAGAGACTTTCTCAGGAGAGTCAGGTTGCTACTGAGTCGGAAGGACTTGTTATGAGACTCCGAGAGGAGATTAACTATCTGATGGCCAAGTCTCAGCAACAAGAAGATCTGATCTCAGTACTGACCAAGGACTTAACTCAGAAAGATACTGAACTGAGTCTACTGAAGCGGAAGTTCTCAGGACTTCAGACCGAGCATGAAACTCTCAAGAGGAGTGATGATGTTTGGAGAAACCTGATGACAGAGCGGTACATGGGAGCGGAGAAAAAGCTTGAGGCGATGCTAGCCAACAACAAGCCTAAACACTGCAAGGAGGGACTTAGGTTTAGCCACAAAGCCTCCACATCTGCTTCCGTACGTTCAGAGAATCGGCTAACTGATAGGTTTGTTCAAGGGGAGACGATCAATGCAGAAACACTGAACCCCATAGCAAAGAACAAACAAAAGATGAAAGCACCTCAACCAATCTATCAGAAATCTGACAAGAAGGTTAGCTCAAAATCACCCCAGTACACTCAAGGGGGAACCAGTAGAGTAAAGTGGATTGATCAGTATGGATTGCCACAGCTGACACATCCAGCTCAGTATGGGTCGTATTATTATGATCCAATTGTCAGAAGGGGTTCCAAGAGTCAGAAGAAGAAAAAGGTCGTTCAGAAGGCTAAGGCCAGCAGTCCACCTCAGAAGATCAGGACTCCTGAACCTGTAAAGCCTCAGAAGTCAACATCAACCAGTTCAGTGGTGAAGTATGTTGATCAGAGTGGATAGAAATTATCTGAGACCACCAGAGTCGTAAGACATATTTGGGTTTCCAAAACTAACGCTTAAGGACCCAAAATCAAAAATAAAGGGTACATGAATATAATTATGTTTTGCAGGTGCACATGGACCCATGGTACATGGACAACGGATGCTCAAGACACATGACGTACTAGAAGAGTCTACTGAAGAATTATATTACAGAAGAAGGACCTAGAATCGAGTTTGGAGATAACGCAAAAGGCTATACCAGAGGCTACGGAGCACTCAGCATTGGAACCACCACAGTTCCAAGAATATCATATGTTGAAGGACTTCAACATAATCTTCTCTCTGTTAGTTAATTTTGTGATAACTCGAATAGAGTGCTTTTTGACACTGGTTTCTGTGATATTATTGATAAATCAACAGGGAAAACAGTGTTATCAGGTTCGCGCAAAAAGAACATATACATTGCTGACTGGAATTCAGCAGAACCTGAAGCATGCTTGCTGGCGAAGAACGACATTAGAACGGTGACAAACATGGATTTTATAGGTCTTATAGAGCTTACATGTTGTTTATTTACCAAGAAAAATCATGATTGTACATGTTGTGTTCACATAGTTCATCATTTTCGAAGAATATGCTACTTGGGTTGGTTTCTATTGATTTTTCAGGAGAATGAAGACCTATTTTGAAGAAAAGGGAAGTTGGGCCTTAAAGTTCAGCTCGTTGGGGTCACGTGGCCGAAAACGGATCGAGATTTTGATAAGAAACGAGGGAGAACGAGCCAAAACAAAATTGCTGCGCAACAGCAAAAACGGGACCGCGGTCCGAGCTTTGTACTGGACCTCGGTCCGATGCCTTCTGCCCAAAAAATTGTTGAAGAAAACAGTTGAGGACCGCGGTCCGAGCTTTATACTGGACCGCGGTCCCCCCCCTTTTCGCGGATTATCCAGTTTTTGACCTGGTTTCGACCCGGGTCACTATATAAAGCCAAAACTTGAAGCCCTAGCCACCACAACTCACCTACCACACAAAATTTTACCCTTTTCACTCTCCAGATCCATCCCTTCACCCCCAAACACCCAAAATCTTCCATTCTCCACCATTAAAGTTGATAATTGTGTGAAGATTGAAGAAGGAGTCAAGCAATCAAGATTGAAGACAAGACTTTAGGATTTGTTTGCATTTTCTTTTCCCCTTGCTTTCTCATGTCTTTGACTTGCTATGATTTGAGTATTATGCTAATCAAGAACATGAGTAGCTAAATTCCCGATTCTAGGGGCTAGACTTGATGAGTTTGTTTGAGAATTGATTTTTACTAGATTTGCTTATGGTTAATCTACTCTATTTCTCTATGCTCTTACTTTTAATGATTGTTTGAATGATTGATCACCATTTAAATATATCCATGGAACTAATTCGATAAACGAGAGTTGAGAATTAATTCCAGATTAGGAGCATAGAGCACCTCTTTCCAATAGGCCGAGAGGTTGCGGGATACGGGTGAGGCAATAGACTCGAGGGCTTTTGAGAGTTCTAGGTTTCGATGAATTGGAGACGATAGTCTTAATCTAGAATCCACGGTCTAAGTTCACCGAGAGATAGTTAGACTATATCCGACGTCGCTCATAAATAGATGTAATTAACCGTAGCAAACTCAAGTAAGCTAGATCCTTTTACATATCATTAGTGTCTACCCCTAGAATATCTTCTCCTGGATTTTCATCAATTTAGCTTCTTTATTTCCATTAGCTTAGATTTATTTCATTTCTTGCCTAGGACTAATCACCCCGCTAAGTTTTCATCGTCTAGATAGAGTTTAAGCATCCGAATAGGAGTAGTTACATGATTTACCGTATAGTCCTTTGGGAGACGACCTTACTCATCACCTATATTCCAACACCCTATACACTTGTGGGTAGAGGTCTAAGTAGGACACGATCAAACGGGGTGGCTCTGGCACAGAAGACTCAACCATCTCAACTTCAAAACGCTCAACAAGCTTGCTAGAAACGCTCTAGTGAGAGGACTGCTGAATGAAGTGTTCAGCAAGGACACTCAGTGCAAGGCATGCCTGAAGGGAAAGCAAATAAAGAAACAAAATCCACCAGTTCCATCGCCTTCCACGGATTGAATCCTTCAGCTCCTGCACATGGACTTGTTCGGTCCAGTCTCTCCTGTGACGATCAGAGACAAAAAGTATGCTTTAGTGGTCATTAATGACTACTCGCGCTACACATGGGTCATATTTATTGCCAACAAGTCTGATGTCAAAACAGAGTTGCCTACACTTCTGAAAAAGCTCAGTGTCGAGAAGAACACCGAAATCAGAAAGGTCCGTTCAAACAGAGGAACAGAGTTCCTAAATTCGATGGTGGAAGAGTTTTGCAAAACTGAAGGAATAGAGCATGAGACATCTGCTGCATGCACGCCTCAACAAAATGGGATTGTTGAAAGGAAGAATAGAACACTCAAAGAAGCAGCAAGAACCCTGCTCGCAGACTCAGGACTTCCATCTAAATTCTGGGCAGAAGCGACTAATACTGCATGTTACACTCAGAACAGATCACAACAGACAAAGCAACATCAGAAGACACCATATGAACTATGGAACGGCAGGAAGCCTCTCTTATCTCATTTCCATATTTTTGGGTGTTCGTGCTTTATCCATAATAATGGAAATGATCAGTTAAAGTCAGACCAGAGAGTCTTCTTAGGATACTCCCGGGTCAGCAAAGCCTTCAGAGTTTTTAACTACTGGACCCTTTGCATAGAAGAAAGCCCTCATGCTGTCTTTAATGAGTTTGCTACTGAGAACAGGAGTAGGAACTCAAATTCAGAATCTGAGGACATCAGTAAATAGCTACAGGATCTAAGCTTAAAGGATAATGTTGAAAAGATCCAACTTTGTTGGGATGATGATTTAGAAGAGGATAATGAAGTCAAGACTACTGAATCACAGTCAGCTGCAAACATAGCTGAACAGATTGATTCTACTGAACATAATCAATCCCAGGTAACTCAGGTCGATGAAGAAACCCAAGTGGTAACTGAGACCTCTACTGAGAATAACAACTCAGGGGGAACAAATAACGTTCCTGAGCTTAATGCCCCTAAACCTGGTGACTCAGTAGACCCAACTCTTGTCACTGAATTGCTTCAATCTCAGAACAGTACAACTGAAATGCCTAACTCACCTACTATCTTTGTTGAACAAATTTCAGATGAAGAGATAAAACATCGTCGATCGTGGCTGGATGCTCACTCTTCAGACCTTATCATTGGAGATCCTTCAGCAAGTGTAAAGACAAGATCCAGATTCTGTCAGGGAGAAAGTGCTTTGTATTCCTGATTCTTGTCTATTGAAGAACCTCAGTCAATTGAGGACGCGCTTAAGAATGCTGACTGGATCACTACTATGCAAGAGGAGCCGAATCAGTTCACTAGGAACGACGTATGGGAGCTTATTGACAGACCCCGACATCAACATGTGATCGAAACTAAATGGGTCTTCAAAAACAAGCGAGACAAAAACAACGTCACAGTAAGGAACAAAGTTATACTCGTGGCAAATGGCTACTGTCAAGCCGAAGGGATAAATTTCGACGAAACGTTCGCTCTAGTTGCACGATTGGAGGAAATCAGACTATTCCTTGCCTACGCAACACATCAATGCTTCAGAGTATATCACATGGATGTGAAGTTAGCATTCCTAAATAGCGTACTGAAAGAAGAAGTCTATGTAGAATAGCCTCCCGGCTTTCAGTTGGGACATCCAAAGATATAGACTCGAGAAAGGCTGCATGACGGGTTAAAACAAGCACCTAAGGGATAGGTACGATAACCTGCCTGAGTTTCTTCTTCAGAAAGGTTTTCAGAAAGGCACAGTGGATCGCACTCAATTCAGCATTCGTCTGGACGACGACAGCTTACTTGTGCAGATCTACGTAGATGACATTATATTCGGTTCGAAGAATGTCATTATGTGTCAGCAGTTCGAGAAAATGATGAAGGACAAATTCGAGATGTCAATGATGGGAGAGATGAATTACTTCCTTGGATTTCAACTCAAACAATTAGAGAAGGGAACGCTCATCAATCAAGGCAAATACACTCGAGACCTCATCAGGAAATTCGGTTGCACATCCGGCAAACCAATCAAGATCCTGATGAATACGAACATGAAAATTGATCTTGACAAAGAGGGAGTATCAGTAGACCATACTAAATTTCGTGCAATTATTGGTTCTCTATTATATCTAACTGCTACTAGACCTGACATAACTTATGCTGTAGGTGTCTGCGCTTGATTTCAGGCGAATCCTAAGCAGAGCCATATAGACTCAACAAAGAAGATTTTCCGCTATCTCAGAGGAACAGCTGACATGGGTTTGTGGTATCCAACAGATGATAATATAGAACTAACTGGTTATTCTGATGCTGACTACGCAGGTTGCAGGATTGACCGGAAATCAACTTCAGGAACTTGTCAGTTCCTTGGCAGTAAGCTCATCTCATGGTTCTCAAAGAAACAACACTCAGTAGCTACATCCACTACTGAAGCTGAATACATGGTTGCCGGAAGTTGCTGCGTCCAAATCCTTTGGCTGAGACAGCAGCTACGCGACTATGACGTCATTCAGAATGAAGTGCCGATCTTTTGCGATAGCTCTAGTGCCATTGCAATCGCTCAGAACTCTGTTCTTCATGCTAGATGTAGGGGTGTAACGGTTCGGTTTGGTTCGGTTTTTTATGTATTTCACATTGAAATGGTTCGGTTCGGTTCGATGTATTTTTAAATATCGAAACCGAATCAAACCGAACCGCTTATAAATGGTTTGGTTCGGTTCGGTTCATCGGTTCAGCTTTTTATTATTTATTTATTTTTTAAATCCTAAATATTGCAAGAATAATAGTTTATAGGATGTCAATCGTTCTGAACTCATAAGTATAGAGTTGTTACTCATTTCTCTTTCTTTGTATAGATTAGAATTGATCTTAATTTACATCTAATATCTAAATCCAACAATATTCTCATATAAGAAAGATAAATATTAAATTAAAAATTAAAAAATAGGATATTGGTTCGATTCGGTTCGAACCGTTCAAAAATTCTTGAAACCGCGAACCGAACCGAATGTAAACGGTTCCTAAAAAAATAAACTGAACCAAACCGCGAAGCCGAACCGAACCACATTTTTTGGTTTGGTTCGGTTCGGTCCGATCGGTTTCGCGGTTCAGAGCGGAACCACTTACACCCCTAGCTAGATGCAAGCACGTGGATATCAGACACCACTTCATTCGTGACCATGTCGAAAAGAAGGATATTAGGATGGAGAAGATCCATACTGATCATCAAAGGGCCGACATACTGACCAAGCCTCCAGCTGAAGCCAGATTCAGAGAACTTTCAGTAGAGCTAGGTCTGCTGGACCCTACTAACTAAAGTCAGTAAGAGGATTCAGGAGAGAAGCATTCAGCAAAGGGGAATGCCTACTCTCAGTACTGGACTCATTCAGTACACAGAGATTCAAAAACCAACTACACGAGGTATCAGCTGACTACAATGTTCAACTGACAAGTTTGCGTATCTCTTTCAGTAGTCAACCCAGTAATTAATGTTGTTATGATATTTATTCAGCACCCTATTCAATACCTTAGAGAATGTCATTTATTATAAATGGTTTCATTAAATGCACGACATTCTATGCTATGTTTGCTGAACTCTGCTTTGCATTAAATGCATGTCATATCAACTTACTCCTATATGCTAAATACAACTGGACTTGACTTAGGCGGCTAGTTTACTCATTGCTTTATATAATATTAAATCCTAACCGTCCATCTTTTAAAGCGGGATTTAAACTAAACCGTCGATCGAAAATCCTTTCATCTTCAAGATCAAATATATCGACGTATCTATTATAAAACCGCCATTTTTGCTCTGCTAAAACCCTAAATCTTCTGAAACAAACCTAGATTTCTACTTTTGCTTCTGCATTAGCATACCTACGGTAATCTTTACGTTCTTTAGTACTCATGCTGATTTAATCTTTTATCTTGTACTAATACGTAACTCTGTAGATTCAGTAATGGCCAACCCCAGCAACATCAGCGTGATCGTACCAGTCAACATGATCGAGATCCTCGAGAAGGATCGTGTGTGGTGCGAGCCAATTATGGAGTTCGACATCAGTGGTTTAGACATGCTGGACGAGGTCTTCGATGCACTCAGAGCATCAGGACTTGAGAAGCTCCTGTCGAGGAAGCCGACCTACTTCCTTCCTCGACAGATTTTGGAGTTCTACCTCAATCTTGAGGAGGTAGACGGGGTCGTGATTGGTAACTTTACTGTACATCTCATCTCTGACCCTGCACGAGCCGATCCTGAAGTCAGACAAATGTCTGTAAGGCAGGCTCTTCAGAGAAGTTTCCAGCTGCCAGACAGTGGCATCAATATTGTTGGTTACAAAGATGACCTTTTGGACGAATACCTAGAGATTTTCTACGGGGAGCCGATGTCTTTCAGAGCTGCTTTTCCTAAAAACTGCATGCTCCCGCAATATCGAGCCCTAGCGTACATCATTACGCATATCCTGACGAGCCAAGCAGGCTCCTATGATCAGGTGTCCAGACCAAAACTCCAAATGATGATGGCCATCTACGATAGGGCCAAGGTCAACTGGACGGAGTTCTTCTTAAAAGAGTTTCAGACGCAGTCCGCCAAGTTCGATAAATCTACGTGGCATCTGAGTGCCAAGGGCAAACTCTTGTATGGGATGAAGTTGTCGATTATGATTGAAGATATTTGTGAAGCAGACAACGTAGCCTACGCTGATAAAGGCTATTTCAACCCAAAGAAGATAAGATTCCACAGCAGGGCTGCTGCGCTTCAGCAGATTGGCGCAGGGGCTGCTGAGGAAGGAAAGGGGAAGAGGAAGGCCCCCACTCCCAGCCAGAGGGTGCTACCCCTAAGAAGAAGCTAAAGAAAACTTCTAAGAAGGTCGTGGTAGTAGCCCCATTCAGATTGAGGGACGACTCAGTCTCCTATGAGAATACAGTCTCAGTAGGAAAGGTTGCGTCTGACCAGGCAGCCTCAGCTGAGAAAGCGGCCTCAGCTGAACAGGGGACGGCACCTGAGGTTACAACTCCAACATCTCAATCCCCACTGGATATTCCACCACTCAACAATCTTCCATCTGCTGAGAAGACTATGTTTCCAATTGATGTAAAAGACATGGAGACAAGCATTGAAGCAGAGACCATCGGGTTTGAGGTTGATACTCTTCAGGACAGAGCCACCCGAGAAGTCTCTGAGGCTATCCCAGAAATCACAAGTCACTCTGACTTGGTGAATATTGCTCACAAGGCCAGGCTTCAGATGCTTATCAGGTTCCAGGATTGGATCACTCTTGATCGGCTTATCCGATTCAAATCCTGCGAGATCTTGAATTCCGAGGAGCTAGAGATCCGTCAGCAAATAGGCTACTCCGAGCCTGCTGACGTATGCTCCCTCGAAGACCTAAGGGCGGCTATGTTGGCTCTTCTTGAGGACATAATGCCCTCAGCAGCCGCGCCTTCAGAGGGATCTGATCCAGATGATCAGGACCCACCCAGGGATACAGGCTCTGAGAAGCCTGCTCAACCCTCAGCTAATCTACCTATCAGCTCCCTCCGTCCTGGTTCGGCGGCAGTTGGAACCTCTTATGTTTCAGACTCTGAACAGTTGTTGCTGCAGTCTGCTTACGAGGTTGCGCCTATTGCCAAGAGACGAAAATCTCGTTCAGTAGCCAAGGCTCTTAAGCGTCAAGGGACACAGAACCGCCTCCTTACAAAGAATGTCCACAGGAGTTGGAAGAAGGCTACGATAGCTCAGTGCGAGGAGATCAGGGCGCTGAAGACTTCAATTCAGAACACGCATGCCCCTGATCTCTTAGCCATTCTCAATAACGCACCAACTGAAGGAAATTGGAGGTGAGAAACGATTACCTTCCTCCTTCGTATGTTGTTGCAGCTCTGATTGTTGCTCGTATGTCAGATCTTCTGATCTGTGTCCCGACCCTTCCGCTCCTCCGTGTGGACAGAGATCTGAGAGGAATTATTTTTCTGCTCTCAAAACTTAACTCACGTTGTCTTGCGTTATGATTTTGTGAAAATCATCATCTTAATCAACGTGTTTTAGTTCTATATATAATGTATAAAATATTATATTATAATTGTGGCTCATTAGTAATTATAATGCTAATAGGCTTCTAATAATAAATTAACATTCAACCCATAATATAATTAATAATAACTGGGTCACTTATTTATCAATTAATTGGTCCAGCCAATTAATTCCAGATAAATAATTTGTATATTATTAAATAATGTATAAATACATTAATCTATTAATAATAATGTTCGAGAGAGCAGAATAAATACTGGGCAGCTAATAGGGCTATACCAGGGATCCAATACAAGAAATAAAGTCGGGCCTCAAATTAATTAAATATCTATGCTCAGCCCAGAGCAAAATTAATTAATAAACACAGATCCATTCCACTAGAGAATCCGTGCTGACTTACCCCTTTATCCCAACTTGAGCATGGGCTAGTATTTTAGACTTAATCGATCCCCATATTTAAGATAAAAATATCCATTAATTAATTAAGCCCACTGACAGCTTAAATTAATTAACATCTTCTATATTCCTGAGAAGTACCACTCGACCTTATTAATACACCTGAACTTAATCAACCGGCCGGGTTTAGTGTGCTAATCCTTACGAGTTCCTCAGGGGATATTATCAACCTATTTTACTAGGATACAGTTGCAAGATACAGACAACCAGCCTGAGCCACAAATAACTACTAACACCCAAGATACGTAGATCCGGTCGCGATGACGTTCACCATAGTAGTTCAAAGTGATAGATAGCCAAATGCGCTCAGCTGATGTCTTATCAAGTTTAAGACCAACTAAGTCACCGAGATCTTGGTTCTGCACTAAGGTCAGTTAGGAGAACACATCTCACTGTGATCCATCAATACACCATCTTAAGTATACCAGTAAAGAAAAGCAGCCAAGACAAGCCACTTCTTATCTAAATTATAGCTTAAACCGACAACTTATCCTTAAGTTGTCTCAGCTGTGATAATTGTTTATATCTTGTCAGTTCAACCAATTTGTGTAGTCTTCTGTGATACCCGACATACTACACAAATCTAACTTTTATACAAGATAAAGGATTACATGTGCAAATATATATTTATTAGATAAGAGAATAAAATAGTGGTAAAGATAAAACACATTGTATACAAGCATAAAATTTGCTTTCAATATACAAAATCCCAACACTTACCGCACAGAGAGCTGAGTTCGAGAATCAGCAAGCATCCATGACGGTTGCCCAGACGTCTCTTCTGGAAACCTTTAAGACAGCTCAGTCAGAACACTTATCCAGACTCTGCACTCTTACTCAGGCTCACGGGCACAGGATCACTTCTATTCAGAAAGCCTGTGAGGAGAAAATGGATGCGCAGCTGAAGACCATTCATAATTTGGTTGACTCCTCTCACCGCAAATACGGTGAAGATCTCATCATTGAGGGGAACGACCTACACATAAAGTTCGAAGGTCTCCAAAAATCCTTGGATAGGCTATCTACTGCCTACGCAACACTGAATGCCAAGGTAGTCTCACTTCCCACCCCAAACGTATTGGATGAGGCCAAAAAGGGGGAAAGAATAGTGAAAGGGAAGATGTCAGTAACAGGGACTCAAAGCAAATCAGCTCCCACTGACTCAACTTCTAAGGGGGAAGAGACTGAAATGGGTAAGGCCTAGGGTGTCTCTAGCGCAGGTGATGTAGGCGTTGAAACTGGCCCAAGCGGCTCAGGACCCAAAGAAACAGCAACAAAAACTTCTGCTGAACATATCAAGGAAGTTGTTGATTTCCTTGAGAAAGACTCAGAAGATGAGGAAGAGCCTCCGCTGCCTCCACCAGTATCGGGTAAGGGGAAGAAACCACTGAAGGTCCCCACCCCACTGAAGAAAGGCCTAAAAAGATACATAAGCCCAGCTGAACAAGCTCAGATCGAAGCCGATGAGAAGTTGGCAAGGGAGCTAGCTGAGGCTGAGGCAGCGAACAAGCCGAAGAAGGCACAGAAAAAGGCCCGAACTAAGGTTCCAGCCAAGAAACCAAAAAGACCTCCTGTTAGAAAGCTTAAACTCAGTGATGAAGCTGACAGAGAGAAAGAGAAGGAGCAGGAAGCTGAGAAGATAGCTACTGACTCACAACATCAGCAGCAAGAAAAGAAAAGAGCTGAGCCGACTATGGACGAGATGATTAATTTCAGTATTGTTGCTTTAGACAAGAGATAACAATACTATCAAATGGAAGAGTTTAGACGGCAAGAGGCTCTGGCTAAGGAGAAGGATGCTGAAGCAGCGAGAGAAGCTGAACGACTGAAACCTCGACCTCCTCCGCCGAAGGACAGGGAAATTCATTACAAATACAGAAGAGGCCGCAAACCCACTGATCAGAAGATGCATAGGTGGCCTCGGGTTGATAACTAGATACCCTGGGAAAATACTAAGTTGTGGGAGACGCTTAAGGCTGAGTTCATAAACGTTACTATGTCTGGCAATACTGGCCAGAAACTCATAAGGATGAAGCCTTTACTGAATGGCTCTTCAGGTGTAATTCTGAAATTTACAGCATGGTCGAAAAGGCCATTGAGGACAAAGAAGATGTTCTGACTCCCGGCTTTAGACCACTACCTCAACCTCAGAAGCTTGACGGGTCTCTCTATACCGGCGTGATAGAAGGAGAATTCAGAAGGGCAATCCTAGCTTTGGATCTTGATCCTAATGATCCCGAAGACTTGCCTAAGATCCAGAAGCTCAGGAAAGATACCTTCAAGATGTATGGACTCCCTCTGCCTGAGGAGAAATCGAAAGACTTTAAGGCACAGATTCAGCGTTTCAGAAGATAGCCTTGATAGGTTCTCTGTTTTTGTTTTTGATAGAATAGCAAGTGATGTAGTTATACTTCACCTCTTTATATATATACATGCATCTTTGTTATTTGGCCTGACAACATCTTATTGTCTCTATGACCTATTTGTTTTTAATTTAACACTCATAATCACCTAAGTGATTACTGGCTCACACACTCATTGCTTATCTGTGTCTGTCTATTTTTCCTTAGATTAGATGACTTCTATTTGGGGGAATTGCTGAGAGTAATTTCAGTAATTCTTTTATTCCTCAGTAAATTAGAACTTGACGTACAACTCCACTGATTCTACATGTAATACTTGTAAGGAGTTTGTATCTGATAGTTTGTAGTGTTAGGTTTTGGCATCATCAATTAGGGGGAAATTGCTGGGAAATAATTCAGCAGTAGATTGTTTAGAAGATTTGGCTGATCCCAAAACCCTAATTTGATAGGTGAACCATTTCCTTGTTTTTTGTAACGCCTTGGTCTCTGAGAGTTTCATACTCAGTAGACTTTCCTTCAGCATGGTCCAGGCTCAGAAGTTCATTTTATCGAACCTCCGCAGACTATCCGCCTCGGCACCATGGGAGTGAAGACTCGGTAGTCTTTGGACTCAAGCAGAGCAAGATATGCGAGAGGTGTTTAGATTCAGTAGTGTTGGACTCAGCAGGAGCATCATACTGAAAGAGTCAGTAGAACTGGACTCAGAAGGAGCAGTTCACTAAGCTCGGAGTCGACCTTTAGTAGAGTTGGACTCAGCAGGAGTATACTACTAAACCCTTGGCCAGACTCAGCAACGGCTTGACGGTCTCCTTGATTGTCAGAAGGTTCTTAATGTTAAATCAGTAGAGTTGTCCGAGGTTGTACACATCAGAGAAGTCAGCTTCAGTATCTGCCTTGAAGTTTGAATGTCTCAACAACTTTTTAGACCTCGACCAATGACAAGCAGCCAACTGTCAAAGTTCTAGTAAAAAGCTGCAAGTCAACTACTTTCCTGAAAAAAGAGGGTAGACTTTGCATGATCTCAAAAGAGCCGTTAGCTACCCAAAGAGAGTGACACGTGGACAGTTCGTCTCCAACGGATCTATCCATAGCTCACCTCTATAAATAGAGGGAAAATCAAGACGAAGAAGATACGGAATTTACGAGCATTGAACGAACAAGATGCAAGCTTTCCGCAAGAACTTCAAAGAAATACTCAACGTGAAAGGCGATTACATTGCTCTAGGGAACCAAGATTAATAGAATCAAAGCCTCTAGCATCCAAGTGATAGAACACGAACCCAGAGAGATTATTCCTCATTGTTCTTCACTCTAGAAGCCTCTTCTTGTTCCCTTTCCCTCTAACCTAAGCTCCACTGAAATATCCATAGCTTAGAACCGAAGGAGTTTATATCTTGAACTGTTCTTACTGTAAAGAACTCCTTCATCGTTGGAGAATTTCTCAAACATTCTTGTTTGAACCTTGTAAACTGGGACTTGCTCAGTATAATCTTCAAGGCCGTGTTTGTCCAGCGTACAAACCAACTGAGACTAACTCAGTATAATAAAATAGTCTCCTGACCTTTTCGGGACAGTGGACGTATGATTGTTGATAACCGAACCACTTTAAAATTGATGTGTTCGTTTACTGTTGCATTGATTTATTGTTCATACTGAAAACCCGTTTACAAAATCATACAACAGAATTCAGTAAAAGCTTAACTGAGTGCACTAATCTACTGAAACAGTTTTCACTAAAAACGTTTTCAACTCAACTGAATTGGGCCTACACTATTCCGCACGTACTGAACTCTTATTGAGCGGTACTGAATTCTGACATCAGTCAGCTAGCAGGCCTCAGTATAGTCAGTCACTCTATTCCAGAACAGATTGCCTGGTCTACTGAATTTATTCCGCAGATAATCTCCGTAATAGGAATGTTCGTGTTCTAAGTTGAGAAAAAAATTTCAGGTGTATTCACCCCCCCCCTCTACACCTGAGCGTTTACCTCGGGACCAACACTTCTTAAAAATGACACAGATGTAATGCAAATGCTTGGACATCTTAGTGCCTTATGTAGGGTTATAAGACTATTTGTTGATGGTGGGAAAAAGTTGGAAGAGACTAGCAAAGGACCTAGTGTAGAGGGAAGTGGGAGAGTTGTAGAGGATAGTAGTAGGAAGACTACTGTAGAGGATAATAATGATTGTTCAGAGTCAGACTTATATTACAATCCATTTGGGGAAGAGGTTATTGATGATAGTCTTAGTGATGCTATTGAGGATGATGAGTAAGGTAGAGGCTCAAGGTGCAGATTCTGATTATGATGATTCAGAAAGTGATGTGAACTCATCATCTAGTGAAGATGAAGCAAATAGCCTACGGGAGAAGAGGCACAAGATTACTTATGATCCTACGTGTGATCATAAATCTACGAAGATTGATCTTGGTATGCGCTTTGAGGATGGAATTCAATGTAGACAAGCTTTGAAAACTGTTGCTATAGAAAATGGAAGGCCTTTACACTTTAGGAGGGTTATCTAAGACTCAAATAGAGGCTATCTGCACTCCACCTTGTACTTGGAGGTATTATGGTAGTCTTGTGAAAGCAAATAATACTTTTGTTATATAGATTCTGAAGGAACCACACATCTGCCCTAGATAAATTAACAAGAAGTTGGCTAGTTCTAATTGGATAGCCAAACAGTACATGAATGTTTTTCGTGTGAAGCCTGACATGACTATCAAAGACTTATCTAGAGATATCCTCTAAAGTTATGAGTGTCAGGCCACTAGGCATAGGTTGTATAAAGCTAAAACAATTGCCATAGAAAAGTTGAGAGGCTTAGTCAAAGAACATTATGCTTTAATAAGGAGATACATAGCTGAACTAATACGGCTAGATAAGGAGGGTAGATTTGAGTTATTTTTAGGTGATGAAGTTGTGATTAAGGGAATCTACATAGGGTTCAGCTCTCTTAGGAAGGGTTTCACTAAGGGGTGTAGGCCAATTATAGGTCTTGATGGGGCTTTCCTAAAAACTCATTTAGGGGAGATGTTATTGTGTGCTATTGCAAAGGATGGAAACAACCAAATGTTTCCTATTGCATGAGTTGTTGTAGAAGTGGAAAATGAAGCATGTTGGGCATGGTTCAACATAATTTTGTTGGAGGACTTGCGGATTGGTGATGGCTTGGGATACACTTTCATCTCAGACCAAGAGAAGGTAATTATATTCAAGTTACCATAAGCATCTTCTATGTTTTGTTTTAAACTTCTGCTATAATCGTTTACTGGTTTATAATGCAGGGGCTTTTGAATGCAGTTAGTGTCCTAGCACCGTTTGCAGAGCATAGAGTCTGTGCAAGACATATCTATAGCAACTGGAAGAAACAACACATAGGCATCACCTTGAAGAATTTATTATGGAGGCTAGTCAAAAGTACATACCTAGAAGAGTACAAACTGACTCCTGATGACCTAAAGCAAGAAGATATTGCAATTTATGAAGACTTTATTGGAAGGGACCCTCATAAATTTTGTAAGGCATTCATATCTTCATCTCCACTATGTGACATGGTAGATAACAATATTAGTGAGATATTCAATGGGTATATATTAAACGCTAGGGGGAAGTACGCCATACATATGTGTGAGAAAATTAGATATTCATTAATAGAGAGACAATATCAAAAAATGATGCAAATTGAGGATGTGCATGATAGGATTTGCCCTATTATTAGCAAAAAGCTAAAAAAAGTTAAGATTTGATAGTAGACATTGTTCTCCACAGCTGGCTATTGGAGGTAAGTTTGAAATTAAGTGGATGGATGATAAGTTTGTAGTGAAAATTGGGGAGAGATCTTTTTCTTGTAGAGTATGAGATATCACTGGCATCCCGTGTATGCATGCATGCTCTGCCATACATTTAATGAATGAGGATCCAACCGCCTATGTGAATACTACATAATAGGAAAGTATAGGCAAGCATACAACATTGGCTTGGAACCTATTAGAGGTGAAAAGATGTGGCTAGAAGCCGAGGGCTATCCTGTACAGCCTCCCCTAATCAGGAGGATGTCGGGTAGGCCTACAAAGAAAAGAATCAGAGATCCTCATGAAAGAGATCCAAAAAATGCAACCAAGTTGAGAAGATATGGATTTCGTGTGACATGTGTAGCCAACAAGGGCATAATACTAGGACATGCAAAAATGTGGAAGTTGAGAATAATACAGAAAAGGTAAAATATGTTTATTGTGATGTTTATTTAATTTGATATCTTCAAGTTGATTTTTGCCTTCGTTATGTTGTAGAGAAAACTTGGGGACCTCGGAAGAATACTGCATCTAGTATTGAGCAATCAAGAGCTAAATAACGTACGATGAGGGAGCCTCAAATCAATCTATCATTGCTAGAGAGAGAGCCACTGCGAGAAGCAGAATGGGAGTATTAAATTGTATAGGTACTGGGAAATTATACATGCAAGTCAGTTGTTCATTATTCTTAACATATATATGTTCAATTCTGCAAATTCTTCATTTGTATTTCAAATTCATTTATTCTTCTTTTGTAGAGGCCTTATCAAAGGAATATCACCTTTGTGAACCCTTCACATATGCATCAACTTCTGGGAGTACAACAACTGACCTTCCAACAACTCAAGAAAGTCGAAACTGAGATGCTTATTTGATCTATGTGTTTTGCATTTTCAAACTTAATTTTGTTATCTTTAAATTGGATAAATGTTTTGTGAACCATTTGTTGAGATTCTAACTCAGTTCTTATTTGAATTTATAATTATGTTATTAAACAAATTATATTATGATCTCTAAATGTTGCGTTACTACTACGAACAAAATTACTATAATTAGGACACTGTGCAACCTAGGACACGAGTTGAAACACAAAAGTGAAAAACTAAAAATAAGGAATAGAAATGTGAAGTTTCAGCAAAATTAAATTGTTACAATCTGAACAAATTGATTGGAGAAATGTGTTCTGGTTGGTCAAATTTTGTTAAATTTTTAATGTGTATGGAAAGTCATGTGCAAAATCAAACAGTATTCAAAGTTCGTGTATTTTTATGGAAAAAATACTTAAGAAAATCCTACGTGTATTACTCAAAAATCTGACGTTAGCACTATCACGCCACGTTAAAATCAATTTTGCCAGAGTTGTCGCCGGTGTATAAAATTTAACGATTTGAAAGGTGATATATTTTGCGGAGCATTTTGAAGGGCGTGAGTAGAACCAAATCCTGCCTATACCTCGTGTATTTAGAGGATAATATCCCTTAAGAAAATAAAGTCGATTAGCATCTCACTGATAATAAACTACTAGTAGAATGAGTTATTTATAAGTTTGAATTGGGATGGCAACTTGTATTCGAGCCGATGGGTCCATCTGATCTCGCTTCATATAGGATTCGTAATTATATTTTCATTAATTTTATTTCTTATGTTAGTGAATTATGATTTATGAATTTAGGTATACATTAATGTTTATACAGACTAATGTTTTTCTTTCAGGGATAAATACATATCAGTAAAAATATAAATTGTTCGACAAGATCATTTAATATTCTTCATAAATATTAATTATGTACTAATTCAGTAGCAATAGTTTAATATTATATATATATATATATATATATATATATATATATATATATATATATATATATATGGAGCAGTTCTGGTGAGAACGCCCTTTGTTGTAACAATTAAGTACAATTATGAAGTCATTAGATTAAGACAATCTACAATTGAGATTGAATATTAGGGATCTAAAAATTCGGTGCACTTTCCTTGTAAAAATACTGCACGAATGGTAAAAGGGTAAAATTCCATGTTAGCCTAAAAATAACGCACTACACTTTCTTTACAAAATAATTGTACAAAAGGATAAAACTGCAGAAACTCAAATTATTTTCCCACACCTTCCGCCCCATATTCTCCTAAACCACGAAAAACTGTAGAATTTCTCTCAAATCACAAGAAATTGCTCCAATTGTAAGGTACGAACCCTCGGCGGTGGTGGAACCCTCGGCGACGACGAACTTGTGAGGGACGAATCCTCCAAGGCGGCGGAACCCCTTGGCGGCGGTGGAATTGTGATGGACGAAACCTTGGTGGCGGCGGAATTGTGAGGCATAACCCCTGGACAGCTGAAGTCACAAGAAACGCCCCTTCTCTTCTTGTGTTGTTGTTTTCAGGTTTTGTGTAGTTGGTTTCATCTTCATAGTGTTCTAATCGATTGTCTTAATTTTTTGAATACTTTAGATGACAAAGATGCGCAAAGATGTTGAGACGGATACGACGACACTCGCTACACATATACGAGCTGTGTAAAAAGCTAGGCGTTTGAAGTTGAAGAAAATGACCGAAAAAGGGAAAATCACTCCACAAATTTCATTCATTAAGTGCACTTTCTGTTAATATTTATTGTCATATTTAGTGGATGGTGGTTTGCAATGCACTTTCATAGTCACTGCACAATTTGAATAAATTAAATGCACATTTATTTGTAAAGAACTGCACAAAAAATATTGAATAAGTGCACTTTCTCTGAATATTCAATGCACAACAATATTGGAATTATGTTTTACAACGCACTTTGTCTCGGTTCACAAATTGATATATATTACTGCACGTTTATTTGAGATTAACTGCACAAATGATTTAGTTCAGTGCATTTTCTAGATAGATTTCTCCTCAATTAGGACTTGGAATTGTAAGTAGTGGATTGATCGAATTGTGATACTCTCTGTTTTGGTGTTCTGAATTATCTTTGAACTTCACTTTGTGTTTTGGTAGTTTAAGACTAGTCTTATGATGCTAGTAGTTATGACACTCTTATGTGTATTTTAATTTTTCATTTTGTTCCTAAAACCACTCCACTTTATACGCAAAACGTATGCACTGTTTATGTGGCAAAAGTTCACTTTTCGTATACATATCTATTACTCACAAATATCGTAAATTAGCTGCACTTTTTTGGAATAATAGTTGCATGGTCTCCTACAGTCGGTTGCATATAACAGTACAATCTAATGTTAAACATACCACATCATCCAGTTCAAGAACTAACAAAAATCTGTAAAACAAGACAAATTTTTACATAGAAAATCTAGAACCCATCTTCACTTGTTTGATCGCCTCCATCATATGCGTTCTGCCCCTCACGATTACACAACACCTATTTAAGCAACACAGTTTATTAGATAAAGTAGGTTGTGTATTTCGTAAATCATAAAAAAGAGTATAGTTCTACTAAAAACCACTTCTCATATAAAAATTAAGAACCATTGAATGCCATAGATCTTCATATGCTCGATAGTGTAATATTTTTTACTCCCTCCGTCCCGTTAAAATCGTCTGGTTTCTTTTCAACACGAAGACTAAGAAAATTAATTTAATTTTATACTTTATGTGTTTTAATTATATTAAGAAACTAGCTAACTCAGTTTTTGATAAATGGTTGGTGAGAAAGAAAGAGAATTCATCCAAATTTTACTATGGCATAACTGATGAAATTGATTTTTTTTTTCATTTTTTTTTCATGTTGTAGTTAAAGAAACAATTTAAAGTTTTCAAAAAGTTAAAAATCATAATTTTCTGAATTCGTAGCGGAAATAAATCGTATGAGAGATAAACTTTTGGAGAGAGAGAGAGTGTATAAAAATGTAGGGTAGGTAGTAAGTATTGAGAGGCCCACATCATTTTTTAATGTAGAGTGTTTTTTGTCATTAAAGGTAACAAGACAATTTTATTGAGACGATCCAGAAAGGAAAAAAAGACAATACTAATGGGACGGAGGGAGTAAACTTTACTATTTCACAAAATCGGCAAAAGGGCAAAATTGGTATACAATAATATTAATAATTAAATTGGAATAAGACAACAAATGAGAGAACCCCCGTAACCTACCACCTCCCGCCATCGCCACCTGCTGCCACCGAAGTGAAATGGATACAAACCGACAGGTCAGTCGGAGTACCCGAAAAAAGGCTGGATTGAACTATAAAGTTTAAAGCCCGAAAATTATTGGGTCTAAAAAGCCTGCCCAGAAAATCATTTGGGCTCTACGAGCTTTGAGTAAAAAAATCTGTGTTTTTGGAGTAAAAAGCCTGTACGATAAAGAATCCATATATTATTAAATTTATTATTTTTCAAACCCTGAATAGTTAAATTCTAGCTAATTTTGAAGACTAAATTTAATTGTTGTATGATAAGACTTGAGAATTTTAAGTTATTTATTATTTTAATTTATATTATTTGATGTAGTTATTTATTATTTTAATTTAGATTATTTGATGTTTATTTCAGTATGATTTTGAATTTTGATGTTTATTATGATTTAAATTTATAGTATGTTGTATATAATTTGTTTGATTACTTTATATTTTATATTAATATTGATATTTTAGTTTAATTTATACAATTATTTAATTTTTAAATAAAAATATATATAATTTTATAAATGACAAGAGAATTAATTAAAATTTGGTTGATTAAACCCATCCGATAACTCGATAGTTTGGGGTTAGAGTGAGGTGTCGAACGGGTCTGCTTGGCCTGGTGGCGCAACCCGACCCGTTTCTCTATCTATCGTCTCTCCTCCTCTCTTCTCACTCCTCTCTCTCCTCTCTTTTCTTGTCTGAATTTCACGACGACGTAAAAGTGAATGGAATTTATGTTAAATGTGTATGTCATTTTTCACCAAAAGTGCACCGAATTTTAAAAAAATGTGCATATAATGATTGCATGGTTGGTGCGTCGTCCAATAGTGGTGGCCAGATCTAGGCTTATCATCGCTGCAACAACGATGCCGGTTAGGAATAGGGAGAGAAGAAACGAGAGAGATAGAAGAGAGTTAGGGGGACGGAGGAATAATGCTTGTTGATTGAGGGTGGCGGCGCGACACGGCGGAGTCAGAGGGACGGAGTTAGAATATGTTTGATGGTAAATAAATTTTTTAGTCCAGAGGCCTAGGGAAATATACATTCTCCAGAAGACGAAAATCGATGCCAAACTGGTTACAATTAACAGAATTGAAGCCTAAATCATCAGGAAAAATAAGAAAATATATTGCAAATATACCAGGAATATGATCTTACCTTAAATTCAAATATTGGTTCTTTACGAGATTTGTTTGTTGTGAGTAAAGTACTGTGTTTCTCAAATTAGGGGTAATTCTTAGTCACAAGATTTTGATTTTTTAGGAAATGAGACAAGATTATGGGACAACAAAAAAGGAAAATGAGACAAGATCTATGGGACGGTATGGGACGGAGGGAGTAAATTTTTTTTATTTTATTTGATTAACGATTTAAATCCCATGAACTTATATTATTTTATTTCATTTCACTTAACATAAAATTATTATTTCTTTCTCGACTTAATTTAGCATGATATTGTACTATAAACAGCAAATCACCTCCTCTTAGCAATCGATGGCATACATTTTTATAATACAGTATCTATTAATCACGTGTCTCTTTCAAATAATTCACTGCACAGTCATAACATATTTTGTATAATCACTAAACTGAGTTTGGAAAACAGGAAAAATAGCATAAATATTTAATTATTTTACAATTTCAAAAAAGATAACAAACTCAATTAATAATTTTCAAAAATTTTAAAAAAACTTTTCAATATTTTTTATATTTTCTTTTGATAAAAATTTCATATTTGATAGTTCTATATCTACTGTCTTGTTAATTAGCATGTGATATTTTGCAATAAATTTCAAAATATTATGTTAAATGGAATTAAATAAAAACCAAATAAAATACTTTCTTATAATTGTTTATGTAGCATATATTGGATTACTATGGGAAATATTTTTTATGAGATTAGTTTGGAAATTCACCCCGAGATATTCATATTCGTGTTTACTAGACAAAGTAGATTTTGTGTATTTCGTAAATCATAAAAAAATAAACCTTAAAGATTAATCATATGCGATAATTAATTTGACTTATAAAAAGGGTTGTTGGTCCTGAGACGTGGTTCAGGTGTAGAGGGGGGTGAATACACCTGAATACAAATTTCTCTCAAACGTGAAGTCAGCTCTAGCTGAGTTTGCTACTGAACTGAGTCAGATAGCCAGATATACTTCAGATCGCGTAGGCAGAAAATCTTCTATTGAGTTCAGCTCTACTGACTTGAGTCAGTCGAACAGTCGTTCAGTATCAGAATGTGTGTGCGGAAGTGTAGGCCCTATGAAACGTCTCGGTTAGAAAATACCGATTTTTATGCTGAGTTTTGTGAAATACAGTTTGTATGCAGTATGATCAGTTAAATAAAACAATAAATCAACACAACGATTTTTAAAGTGGTTCGGACACGCTGGGTCCTACGTCCACTGTCCTGACCAAAGCAGGATACTTGTTATATTTATACTGAGCAAGTCTCAGTTGGTCTGTTCACTAGACAGACGCGAACCTTGAAATCTATACTGAGCAAGTTCTCAGTGATCTGTGCGCGAGACAGATTCTCTACTTATAGTCGTAGAGACTTTTACAAAGGGTTCAAACTTGAAGAGTTTGAGTCTTCTCCAACTAAGAGGAAGTTCTTACAAATAAGAACGGTTTCACAAGGATGTGAACTTCCTCGAGGTTTCTAAGCTAAAGATTTTACAACGAGCTTGCTTAGATAAGAGAAGGGGAACAAGATAAAACTCTGAGTGACGAACTAAAGGTGTTCTTCAATGGATGCTAGTTCTTCACTGGATTCTGTTTGAGAGTGCTAAGAGTTTGTGCGTAGAAAAAGCTTGGGTTCCCGGTGTCGTCTCTGCATGGCGACTTCTCTTATTTATAGGCATCGATGGTGAATAGATCCGTTGGAGGGGGCTCTAGACACGTGTTGATGCGACAAGGAAAATGGCTCCTTTAATTTGAACGTTGTCGAGCAGGTACACTGTAGAGATTCTTCTCTTTTTCAGTTTCAGAGCAACTTTTGTCAGAGTAGATGGTCGTTGTTGGCTCCTTGTTGGTCGAGGTGGATTGACAGTTGAGACTTGTCAAACATCAAGGTTGACTTCCTCTGAATCCTCGGACCTGCAACTGAAGTGTCTTTCCTACTGACGTTCATCTGAGCTTTCAGTGCATGGGCAAGAATTCCTGGGCAGATTCAGATGGAGGTTGCTGTCCAACTGACTTCTTCGATCCTGAGTTCTTCAGCTGAGAGAGGTCTTCTACTGAATCCTGCAGCTACTGAACTCTGTTAGACTGAGTTCTAACAACTGAACTCGACTAGGCTATAGATACGAAGGTACAATATTCAGCTGGGGTTTTGGGATCTATCAAATCTATCCAAATCTATCAAGACTATCATATTTACTGATTCATCTACTGAATCTTTATCCCAACAAGGGTCTTGATATTCGAATCCATGACATTATACTCCCTCCATTCCGCTTGACTTATCTTGTTTTCCTTTTTGGGTTGTCACACTTGACTTATCTTGTTTCTTAAAATGAAAAATAATTACTACACAAACTCCCACTTTTTCTTTGTAAGATCTACCTCTTTACATACAATCACCTACTCATCTACATACAATTACACACTCATCTTAATCTCCGTGCCGAAAATAAATAAGACAAGTCGGGCAGGACAGAGGGAGTATATATAATCGTCACATAGAAAAATTTAAACTCTAATATACGCATTTTGTCTGTGCATCAAGGTACAAGATATATTTTTTTGACTAAATACAATTATTAGAATTAGTTGTTTTATGTTGTCCATTGACCTATATTGGCCCATATTGAGCTCCTTAGAAGTTCAGCACTAACAAGCCTTTTTTTTTTTTACCTAACCACTAACTAACAAGCCTTTTTGAGCCCATGTGATTGGGAAAATAAAGTCAATTGACATCTCATTTGAAATAAATTAGTAGGATGAGTTATGTATAGTTGGAATTTCACCGACTCTTAATGGATTGAATTTGTCTTATATAATTAATTTAATAAAATTAATATTTTCTTATAGTTTGCATATTACAATAGTGTTTTTCTACTGTCTTGCACCTCGACAAGCTGATAAAGATTTTTCAACACAACAATTTGATCAATTAAAATTAACATATGTATGTCATTAGATGACCGTAAAAGATAATGTTGGGAAATGATTAAGTAGCTCCACAAATTATTGGGAGATAACTCAGTAGCTTAGTGCACTGAAGATTTGAAGATCCCAAAACCCTACTTTGACTGGTGAACCATTCTGTTGTAATTTGTTGTTCTGTCTCTGAGAGTTTCAGACTCAGTAGACAGTCTTCACTTTGGTTCAGGCGCTCAGTTCTGTCCGCTGATTCTTCAGAGACTATCAGCCTCAGTACCAGAAGAAGAAGACTCGAGTAATCTTGGACTCGGCAAGAGCAAAGATATGCGAAAGGAGTCAGTGGAACTGAACTTAGCAGGAGTAGTTCACTGAACCCAGAGTTGATCTTCAGTAGAGCTGACTCAGCAAGAGTATGCTACTGAATATAGATCAGACTCAACAACGGCTAGACAGTCTTCTGACTGTCAGGATATCTCAAGTCAAATCAGCAGAGTCATACGAGGTATAGAGAAGTCAGCTTCAGATCCACCTTGAAGTCTGTTCTGTCTCACCTACTTTCTTCAGCCACGACCAATGACGTGCGGCCAACTGTCCACCTTCTGATTAAAGCTGCAAGTCAACAACTTTCCAGAAATGGAGGGAAAGGACTCTATCACCATACTTTGAAAGAGCCGTTAGCTACCCAAAAGAGAGAGACACATGGGTCATCGTCTCCAACGGATCTATCCATGTCTCTGCTCTATAAATAGAGGGAATATTTCAAATTGAAGCTCACCTAGAAAACGAAGAACACAAGAGCATTCACGAGCAACGCAGAAACGACTTAAGCTTTCCGCAAGAACATCATAGAGTAATCTCCAGCGAAAGGCGATATACTTGCTCATAGGGAACCAAGCTGAATATGATCATAGAGCCTCTAGTATCCAAGCAACTGAATACGAACACAAGTCTATACTTAACCGTTCGTCTCTCTAGAAGCCACCTTCTCGTTCCCTATCCCTCTAACCTAAGCTCAGCAGATCTTATCCATAGCTTAGACGAAGGAGTTCATCTTTGAACTGATCCTTATTGTAAATGACTCCTTCATAGTTGGAGAGTTTGTCAAACACTTTAGTTTGATATCTTGGATACTGAGACTTGCTCAGTATAAATCTCAAGACCAGTGTTTGTCCAGTGCACAAACCGACTGAGACTAACTCAGTATAATAAAATAGCCTCCTGATCTTTTCGGGACAGTGGACGTAGGATTGTTGGATCCGAACCACTTTAAAAATGCTTGTGTTTTGTGTCTTTATTGTTGCATTGATTACTGTTCATTTTGAAAATATATTTCTAAAATCATTCAACTGAGTTTCAGCAAAGCTTAACTGATCGCACTAATATACTGAAACTATTTTATTAAAAACGTTTTCTAACTCAACTGAATTTGGGCCTACACATTTCCGCACTTATTGAACTTCAGCTGAACGGTACTGAATTCTGATTAAAGTCAGCTAGCAGGCTTCAGTGAAGTCAGTCACTTTGCCACGCGATTCAGAACAGCTTATTTGGTCTACTGAACTTGTTCAGTACGACATTCTCCTGAAAATAATTGTTTGCGTTTTAAGTTGAGAAATTGTTTTCAGGTGTATTCACCCCCCCTACACCTGAACGTTTAATCTCGGGACCAACAATTGGTATCAGAGCAGGAGTTCTATAAGACTCTTATTTTCTGAAACTGGTCTACATGAACGGATCCAGAAAACATTTTCATTGCTTATCATTCTTCATTCATATCACTATTTTCAATGTCTGATATGTCAGGAATCAGGATGGTACCCATGTTCTCAGTAGAGAACTACGAGGTATGGCGAGTCAGAATGGAGGCACATCTGACTTCCCTCCACTATAGCATGACAGAGGTACTGGAGGACGGCCCTATCGTTCCCATGATAGATAGTGTCGAAACTCAGGACCCAACACAAGGAGGAGGCATGGTGACCGGGAAGAAGATCCCCGAAGATAGAAGTCTCTTCACCCATGAGGAGAAGAAGCTTCACAACTTAGACCGGGTTGCCAGAAACGCCATACTGACCACCCTGAGTGATTCTTATCTCGGGAGAGTTCAGGACTGCAAGTCCGCGAAGGAACTCTGGGATGCTCTAGCGCTACTGAGTCGGGGGACTCAGAAGATCAAAGCTAACAAACTGGCGACTGGAACTTCAGAAGATGGAGAGACTGTCTCTCATGCCTGGTGACACCATAGAAGATCTTAACGTCAGATTCACGGATCTGATGAACACCATCAACGGGCTGGGAAAGACGTTCTCCAACCGAGAAATGAATCTCAAGATATTGAGAGCACTGCCAGACGGACATTGGACTCCATTTACTACTTTACTGAGACATTCTGACTTAGATATTGTTTCTCTTGACCATATCTTTTCAGAACTAAAAGCTGAGGAGTTCGAGTTCGGTCTACCTCAAAGGAAGCAGCGAGCTGAAGCTGACACCCAAATTGACCATACTTTCAAAGCATCAGTCAGCACAACGGCTCCAGCGTCTAGCAAGGTTGAATCTTCACTCAGTGACATACAAGAAGGAAACCTAGCTAAGAAATACGTACTGCTTGCCGTGAAGTATCAGAAGGAGAAGGAGAGGCGCAAAAAACTCTCAAGAGTCGTCAGAGACTCCAAGGGTAAGTCTGAATATACACCCAAGCGCACTCCTGACTCACATACTTCTGATTGCAGGAAACAGGAAGACTCAGCTCAGTCAAAAGATAGCGAGAGCAAAGAAGAGAGAGTCACCACCTGCTACAACTGTAAGAAGCCAGGACATTATCAGCTTAGTACTGCTGAAAGAGGAGCATGCAAAGCTCGAAGGGAGAAGTTCATCAAGAAGCGTCAAGCATGTATAGCTGGTGAACTCTCAGACGACTCAGATGAAGTCGATTCCTTCATGGATTCATCAGATGATGAAGCGGCATTCATGGCCGTAGAGCTTGAAGAAGATGCTGAAAAGTGTCTTATGGCAGGAGAAGAGGATGAGGTAAACTCTCACGCTCCATTTAACCCCTCTTCACACTGCATACACGACACTATTTCAGGTGCAGATGAGAATCTGGACGTCTCAATCGCCTAGGAAGAACTTCTAGACGAGCAGATTCTGATGAGCCTGCAGCTCAGTAAGACTCTTCAGGAGTTGGGTACCCTGAAAGTGGAGAATCAGAGACTTTCTCAGGAAAATCAGGTTGCTACTGAGTCAGAAGGACTTGTGTTGAGACTCAGGGAGGAGATAAACTCTCTGATGGCCAAGTCTCAGCATCAAGAAGATCAGATCTCAGTACTGACCAATGACTTGACTTAGAAAGATACTGAACTGAGTCTACTGAAGCAAGAGTTGTCAGGACTTCAGACCGAGCATGAAACGCTTAAGAAAAGTGATGATGTCTGGAGGAATCTGGTGACAGAGCGATACATGGGCGCTGAAAAGAAGCTTGAGGCCATGCTAGCCAGCAACGAGGCTAAGCACTGCAAGGGGGAACCAACAAAGTTAAGTGGGTTGTTCAGTATGGACCTCCACAGCTGACACATCCAGCTCAGTATGGGTCATATTATTATGATCCTATAGTCAGGAGAGGACCTACAAGTCAGAACAAGAAGAAGAAAGCCGTACAGAAGGCAGAGGTCAACAGTCCACCAATTCATAAGATCAGGACTCCTGAACCTGTGAAGCCTCAGAAGTCAGCATCGACCAGTCCAGTGGTTATGTATGTTGATCTAAGTGGAAAGAAACTGTCTGAGACCACCAGGGTCGTGAGACAGAACTGGGTTTCCAAAACTAACATCTAAGGACCCAAAATCAAAAATAAAGGGTACCTAAATATAATTCTGTTTTGCAGGTGCACAAGGACCCTTGGTATGTGGACAGCGGATGCTCAAGACACATGACATACCAGAAGGACCTACTGTAGAATTCTACTATTGAATAAGGACCCCGAATCTAGTTTGGAGACAACACAAAAGGCTATACCAGAGGCTATGGAACACTCAGCATTGGAACCGCCACAGTTCCAAGAGTATCATATGTTGAAGGACTTCAGCATAATCTTCTCTCTATTAGTCAATTTTGTGATAACTCGAATATAATGCTTTTTTACGCTAGTTTTTGTGATGTCATTGATAAATCTACAGGGAAAACAATGTTATCAGGTTCGTGCAAAAAGAATATCTACGTAGCTGACTGGAACTCAGCTGAACCTGAAGCTTGTTTGTTGGTGAAGAACGATAACATAATGGGGTGGCTCTGGCATAGAAGACTCAGCCATCTCAACTTCAAGACGCTCAACAAACTAGCTAGAAACGCTCTAGCAAGAGGACTGCCGAATGAAGTATTCAGCAAAGACACTCAGTGTGAAGCATGTCTGAAGGGAAAGCAAACAAAGAATCAAAATCCACCTGTTCCATCGCCTTCCACTGATGGAATCCTTCAGCTACTACATATGGATTTATTCGGTCCAATCTCTCCGGTGACGATCAGAGGCAAAAAGTATGCTTTAGTGGTCATTGATGATTACTCGCGCTACACATGAGTCATATTTATTGCCAACAAGTCTGACGTCAAAACAGAGTTACCTACGCTTCTGAAAAAGCTCAGTGTTGAGAAGAACATCAAAATTATAAAGATACGTTCAGACAGAGGAACTGAGTTCATGAATTCGATGGTGAAGGAGTTCTGCAAAACTGAAGGCATAGAGCATGAGACGTCTGTCGCGCGCACGCCTCAACAAAATGGGGTTGCTAAAAGGAAGAATAGAACACTCAAAGAAGCAGCAAGAACCCTGCTTGCAGACTCAGGACTCCCAGCCAAATTCTGGGCAGAAGCAACTGACACTGCATGTTATACTCAGAACAGATCTCTACTGACTAAGCAGCATAAGAAGACACCATATGAACTATGGAACGGAAGGAAGCCTTTCGTATCTTATTTCCATATTTTTTGGTGTTCGTGCTTTATCCACAATAATGGGAAGGATCAGTTAAAGACTTTTGATAGCAAGTCAGACCAGGGAGTCTTCTTAGGATACTCCCGGGTCAGCAAAGCCTTCAGAGTTTTTTAACTACCGGACCCTTTGCGTGGAGGAAAGCCCTCATGCTGTTTTTAATGAGTTTGCTACTGAAGACAGGAGCAGGAACTCTAAATCAGAGTCTGAGGACATTAGTAAGCAGCTACAGGATCTGAGTCTGAAAGATAAAGTTGAAAAGATCCAGCTGTGTTGGGATGATGATTCAGAAGAGGAAACTGAAGATAAGACAACTGAATCTCAGCCAGCAGCAGAAGTAGCTGAGCAGATTGACTCTACGGAACAGAGTCAATCTCAGGTAACTCAGGTCGATGAAGAAACCCAAGTGGTAACTGAGACCTCTACTGAGGATAATAATTCAGGGGGAACAAATGAAGTTCCTGAGCTAAATGCCTGTGAACCTGGTGACTCAGTGGACCCAACTCTAGTAACTGAATTACTTCAATCTCAGAATAGTACAACTGAAATGCCTAACTCACCTACTATCTGTGTTGAACAAATTTCAGATGAAGAGTTGAAACATCGTCGATCGTGGCTGGACGCTCACACTTCTGACCTGATTATTGGAGATCCTTCAGCAAGCGTAAAGACAAGATCCAGATTCTGTCAAGGAGAAAGCGCATTATATTCCTGCTTCTTGTCTCCTGAGTAATCTCAGTCAGTTGAGGACGCACTCAAGGATGCTGATTGGATCGTAGCCATGCAGGAGGAGCTGAATCAGTTCACAAGAAACGAAGTATGGGAGCTTGTTGACAGACCCCGGCATCAACATGTGATTGGAACTAAATGGGTCTTCAAGAACAAGCGAGATGAAAACAACGTTATAGTAAGGAACAAAGCAAGACTCGTGGCTAAAGGCCTGTCAAGCCGAAGGGATAGATTTCGACGAAACTTTCGCTCCAGTTGCAAGATTGGAGGCAATCAGACTATTCCTAGCCTACGCAACACATCAGCGATTCAGAGTTTATCAAATGGATGTGAAGTCTGCGTTCCTGAACGGCGTGCTGAAAGAAGAAGTCTATGTAGAACAGCCTCCCGACTTTCAGCAGGGACATCAGGTCTACAGACTCAAAAAGGCTCTGTACGGGTTAAAACAAGCACCCAGGGCTTGGTATGATACCCTGTCTGAGTTTCTTCTTCAGAAAGGTTTTCAGAATGACACAGTAGACCGCACATTATTCAACATTCGACTGGAAGATGACATTTTACTTGTGCAGATCTACGTTGATGACATAATTTTCTGATCGAAGAACGTCATCATGTGTCAACAATTTGAGAAAATGATGAAGTATAAGTTCGAGATGTCAATGATGGGAAAGATGAATTATTTCCTCGGTTTTAAAGTCGAACAATCTGAGAAGGGAACATTCATCAATCAAGGCAAATACACTCGAGACCTCATCAAGAAATGCAAACCAATCAAGATCCCGATGAATACGAACATGAAAATTGATCTTGATAAAGAGGGAGTATCAGTAGACCATACTGAATTTCATGTTATTGTTGATTCATTATTATATCTAACTGCTACCGGACCTGACATAACTTATGATGTAGGTGTCTCCGCTCGATTTCAGGCGAATCCCAAGCAGAGTCACATGGACTCAGCAAAGAAGATTCTCCGATATCTCAGAGGAACACCTGACATGGGTTTATGGTATCCGGCAGATGATAATATTGAACTAACTGGTTATTCTGATGCTGACTATGCAGGATGTAGAATTGACCGAAAGTCAACTTCTGGAACTTGTAAGTTCCTTGGCAGTAAGCTAATTTCATGGTTTTCAAAGAAAAAGCATTCAGTAGCGACGTCAACTACTGAAGCTGAATACATGGCTGCCGGAAGTTGTTGCGCCCAAATCCTCTGGCTGAGACAGCAGCTACGCGACTATGATGTCATTCAGAATGAAGTGCCGATCTTCTACGACAGCTCCAATGCAATTGCAATCACTCAGAACCCTATACTTCATACTAGATGCAAGCACGTGGACATCAGACACCACTTCATTCATGATCATGTCGAAAAGAAGGATATCAGGATGGAGAAGATCTATACTGACCATCAAAGGGCAGATATTCTGACCAAACCTCTAGCTGAAGCCAGATTCAGAGAACTTTCAGTAGAGCTAGGTCTGCTGGACCCTACTGACTCCAGTCAGTAAGTAGATTCAGGAGAGGAGCATTCAGCAAGGGGGAATGTTCACTCTCAGTACTGAACTAATTCAGTACGTAGAGACTTAGCAACCATCTACACGAGGTATCAGCTGACTACGATGTTCAACTGATAGGTTTGCGTATCTCTACTCAGTAGCCAATACAATATTCTGTGCATTAATGATCCAGATTCAGCTTCATATTCAGCTTCATATTCAATGCCTTAGAAAATGTCATTTAATATAATGGTTTACATTTAATACACGACATTCTATGTAAAGCATGCTAAACTTTGCGGTGCATTAAATGCATGTCGAATCAAGTTGCTTCAAGTTGAAGAGCGTCCTTGATGGATATTAACTGCCTGTCTGTCAAAGGAAAACTCCTATATGGCACGAAGCTCTCAGTTATGATTGAGGATCTATGTGGAGCTGACAATGTCGTCTATGCTGACAAGCTACATTTTAATCCGAAGAAGGTAAGTTTCTAGAGCAGGGCAGCGGCCCTTCAGCAAATTGGCTCTGGGCCTGCTGAGCCCAAGACAGGCGCTCAGAAGACCTCAACTCCATCCAAGAAGAGGTCGCCTCCCAAGACTGCTCCTAAGACACCGACCAAGAAGTTGAAGAAAGTCAGTGAGGTCGTAATTGCACCTCCTTTACAACTCAGGGAAGAGGCTGAGTCCTCTGAGAAAACAGTGTCAGTGGAGAAAGCCGTCTCCACTGAACAAGGAGAAGCTGTGGACCAAGGGGTAGAATCTGATCCCATCTCTACTACTCAAATCCCCTTGAATATCCCACCACTCAGCAGCATCTCATCTGCTGAAAAACAACAGTCTCTAATAGAGGTTGATGACTCGGAGACTGCTTCAGAGTCAGAGTCAATCGGGATAGAGGCATCCGCTCTACAATCAGGAGCCTCCCGAGCGATTTCTGAAAACATCCCGAAGATAGCCAGCCATACAGACTTGATAATATTGGTGAGGCAGGCTAGGCTCCACACTCTGATTCGATTCCAGGAGTGGTCAACACTGAGCAAGTTGATCCAGCACCACTCCTGCGAACAACTCCACGAAGAGGAGTTGATGATCCAGGAGAAGATAGGCTACTCAGAGCCGGTAGATATCTGCTCCCTAGAAGATCTGAGGGCGGCCATGCTCGCCATGCTGAACGACCGTCAACCTACTTCAGCTGTGGCTCCCTCAGATGGGTCTGATCCTGACGATCAGGACCCGCCCCGTGATTCAGGCCCTGAGAAGCCTGATGAGGGAACTCAACTGGAGAAGGATGCTCCTGTTGTTGGGATTTTGTATACTGGAAGCACTTTTTATGCTTGTATACAATGTGTTTTTGTCCTTACCACTGTTTTATTCTCCTATCTGATAAATATGTATATTTTCACATGTTATCCTTTATCTTGTACAAAAGTTAGATTTGTGTGGTGTGTCGGGTATCACAGAAGACAACACAAATTGGTTGAACTGACAAGATATAAATAGTTAACACAGCTGAGACAACTTAAGGATGAAGTTGTCGGTTTAAGCTGCAGTTTAGATAAGAAGTGGCTTGTCTTAGCTGCTTGTCTTTACTGGTACACTTAAGGTGGTGTATTGATGGATCACAGTGAGATGTGTTTTCCTAACTGACCTTAGTGGAAAACCAAGATCTCGGTGACTTTGCTGGTCTTAAGCTTGGTAAAACTTCAGCTGAGTGCATTTGGCTATCTATCACTTTGACCTACTATGGTGAACGTCATCGCGACTGGATCTACGTATCTTGGGTGTTAGTAGTTATTTGTGACTCGGGCTGATTGTCTGTATCTTGCATCTGTATCCTAGTAAAATGGGTTGATAATATCCCCTGAGGAACTCGAAAGGATTAGCACACTAAACCCGACCGGTTGATTAAGTTCGGGTGTGTTAATAAGGTCGAGTGGTATGCGCTCGAGAATATAAGATGTTAATTAATTTAAGTCGTCGATGGGCTTAATTAATTAACGGATATTTCTATCTTAAATACGGAGATTGATTAAGTCTAAAATACAAGCCCTTGCTCAATTTGGGATAAAGGGGTAAGTCAGCATGGATTCTCTAGTGGAATGAATCTGTGTTAATTAATTAATTTTGCTCTGGGCTGAGCATGGATAATTAATTAATTGGAGGCCCTGCTTTATTTCTTGTATTGGATCCCTGATCTGGCCCAATTAGTTGCCTAGTAATTTATTGTCTCTCAGAATTCATTATTAATGGATTAATGTATTTTTACATTATTTAATAATGTTATTTATCTGGGAATTAATTGGTGGGCCAATTAATTGATAAATATTAGTAGCCCAGTGGATTAATTAATTATATTATGGGCTAATTATGTGGAAGCCCATTGGAATATAATTAAATTAATAAGGCTACAAATATATTAATATTATATTGGCTTTTGAAGCCTTTATATATATCGAGATTCGTTCGTAAAACCGATTACGCACTCCACATAATTACACACGCCGATCGTGAGTAAGAGAGAGACGATATTTTTATTTTCTTCAGTTCTCTGACCACCCAGAGGAAGAAAAAGGCCGGGACACAGATCAGAAGATCTGACACAGGAGCAACAATCAAAGCCGCGACAACATACGAAGGAGGAGGTATCGATTTCTTCCTTTTATAATCCTTCAATTGGTATCAGAGCGAGGTTTAGGCTCTGATTGTTGCTGTTAGATGTATGATTAGGTTATATTTCGTCGTTATCGGGCTATTTTCGTGTTTGGAGCGGCCTGCGAGCCACTATTTTGACCCCGATGTAACGTTTTTCTCGTGAGAAAATCCACGAGTAGATTATAGGACCTATTTGGTATGTGATTGTACTGTTTGTTGTACTGTAATTGGTCCGGGAGGCACGAAAAACGAGACGACAAAAATTAGATTTTCGCAGCGAAAACCCTAGTTTTTCTAGGTTTCTGCCGCATCTTGAGACGGAAATTCCCGCCGCGTCCAATGTTGGATAGATGATCGGCTTGAACCTATGGAATCCTCGTCTTACGAGATTCGCGTCGATATGTCGTAAGGGATCATCCGATCCCGGATGCGACCGGAATCGACGTCTGAATTTCGCTGCTCAAATTGAATTCGTTCCGGCGAATCGTTTGAAATTCGGGAAATTGAGGAACTAATCTCGGCCAGAATCCATTACCCGGTGGTCGTGAGTGTTCCAATATCGTTTCCCCTCTTTCAATTGATCGAATCACGGCTCGGATAGGGAGAATTCGGGCGAGGCGGCGGCGACGGAGGCGCGATTTTTCGCGCTGTAATTCTCACGGCCACGCCTCCAGGCGGCGTTTATACACGAATTCGACGTCTTGGAGACATCGGGGAGGTGTGTAGAGGGCGTAGGAGGCCCGGAATAGGCCGGGGAAGGCGCGGCAGCCGCTGCGCGGCCGCGGGCGGCGGCCGCGCGCACGCGCAGCGCAGCGCGCTGCGCGCGCGCATGGCGGCGCAGACACGGGACGACGGTTCCTGGTTCGCCGTCGTCCGGCGCACCCTCGGGTTCCGGCGGCCGGCACGGAACCGGCCTACAGCGGTGGCGGCGGCGGCGTCATTTCCGTGAAGAAGACGCTGACGTGGCGCGCCACGTCAGCCCTTGCTGATTTGGCACACACACGCGTCTGCCACGTGTCTGCCACGTGGCAAACCCCCTGATGACGTGGCAGCACAATTTTCGAAGCAGTTTTCGACGCAGTTTCAAGATTCGAAGATTTTTGAACATTTCGAAGATCTGTATCATGATCGGGCAATGTAATAGTTAGGGATTACATGTTTTTAAGCCCGATAACGATTTTAAATTTCCTATTTGCGTATTTATTTTTACTTATGCTTTAGCATGCGATTATGTGATTAATTGTGCTTAGAAAAGCATGTAAATAGGATTTATATCGTTTTTAAAAGCATGTTTTTATTTTTCGCGAGCACGTTTTATTATGTGCGCTTAGAAATTGCATGCTTTAGGAATTATGTGGATATGCATGATTCAAAACAAACCTTTTGAATAAAAAGACTAAGCAACTTTAAATTAAATGTTTAATTAGATTCCATTAATTTGGATATTAAACACTTAATCGGACCTCCATTAATTGAACTCTACACGAAAGTAGTAAGATTGTGTGAGTAAACGTCCACCTGCGTGGCTTGCTTGCATTTTTGAGCTACCAGTTTTGTGAGATGAGTTTTCCAAAACAATATTTGATTTTTATTGAGTAGTGGGAGCGAAACCGTAAACGTCCACCTGCGTGGCTTGCGTGCCTAGTAAACACGAGTACTCTAGAAGATAATAATTAAATAGGATGGCTAATTAGATCAAATTGAATGCGGCATGGTTCGAGTAAATATGTCAATTTCGAGAATTTGATTCTATTTTGGTCAAATTAATGGTCAATGCTTAGATGTCACCGCAGGTACAATTCACTTCCCTCAAAGTCTCTTCCCGCGTTTTAATAGTGACATGATCCAGTATATCGAACTATTAATTCCATTCGTCTTAAGAACCTAGACGTGGATTGGAATTAAAGAGCTAGGTAAATAGCTTGGTTTAGGGTTACGCTAGTAAACGTCCACCTGCGTGGCTTGCTAGTGGAATTCCTAGAGCGGTTCGAGGTTTTTAATATCATTGTTTTTACAAAAGGTTACAATGATTATTAATTACGAATTATGTGCAAATATTAACTTTATACATGCTCTTTTAAATTATATTTTTCAGATATGTCGGTTCGAATATTTTATTTTTCAAGTTCCTAAACAGTCTCACCAACCAAACCCTAACGGGTTTAACAATTTAAAATAATTTTAAAGAGTGGAGGAGAAACCTTACACTAATGTTCCAAAATAAGAAGATCTTGTATGTTCTCAGTACCCCTGAACCTGAACTCCCCTAAGAAGAGGCGACTGAGGAGCAGATAAGGGAATCTGAAAAGTGGATAGAGGATAATGACAAAACTCGTTTTGTCATTCTATCCAATATGGTTGATTCTCTTGCTTCACAGTATGAAAATACGCCTCATGCGGGAGTGATATGGGATTCCATGGCTGAAAAGTTCGGTGAGACCGACAGATCTTAGAGATTTCATCTTCTGAGGCAGGTTACTACCTGGACAATGGCTGAAGGTGCATCCGTGCAGGATCATGTTTTACATATGATCGAGCTGCTAGATCGGCTTGCAAAAGTTGGTGGTGTCTTGGATCTTGGCATCAAGATAGACCTCATTCTACATTCACTACCTAAGTCATATGAGAATTTCCGCCTAAATGTAGTGATATCAAAGAAAGACTACACTCTGAATAAACTTTCGAGTGAGTTGATTACTGCAGAGGGAATCATGGGTCAGGCCAAAGGTAAATGAACCCAAATCTTGAACACTACTAGCAGCTCAAGGAACCCTCCTAAGGGTAGATTCCAGAAAAAGAGTAAGAAGGCTACGAATGTTAAGAAGAATAGTGGGAGCACGAAGATAGCACCCACTGCAGAGGTTCAAAAACCTAAGGGGAAGTGTTTCAAGTGTGGTAAGGTTGGACATTGGAAAACTGAATGTCCCAACTTCAAGGCAAAACAGAAAGGTACACGCATCGCCTTAGTAACTGAAACTGTGCTTGTTTCCGCATCTACCCATGAATGGGTAGTAGATTCCGGAGCAACTGATCATGTTTGTTACACCTTGTAGGGGTTCCTGCAGAAAAGGGTTCTGGCTGATGGCGAGGTGGTGGTTTCCATGGGCAATGGATCGCGAGTTCGAGCTATTGCCATAGGAGATTTACATTTACCTGTTTTAGACTCTATTTTAGTATTAAGAGATGTTTTATTGGTGCCTGAGTTTAGGCGAAACATTATTTCTGTTTCAAAACTTTTTATTGTGGATGGTTATAGATCTATTTTTGAAGATCATATTTCGATTTCAAAAGGGAAAGATCTTATCTGCAATGGCACTTTAAATGGATCTCTAT
Organism: Lavandula angustifolia; assembly: GCA_028984105.1. NCBI lineage: Eukaryota > Viridiplantae > Streptophyta > Magnoliopsida > Lamiales > Lamiaceae > Lavandula > Lavandula angustifolia. Next base: position 16,567,806 of record CM054807.1, on the reverse strand, counting down.
ATACTATTACGTCTAATCCATGTACATCTGTTAATGTTGCTTCCTCATCATTAAATCCTAAGAAGAGGAAAGAATCTTCTAAGGTAAATCAAACTTATCTATGACACGTAAGACTAGGTCACATCAATCTAAATAGGATCCAAAGGTTGGTGAAATATGGATCATTGGAGTCTCTCCAAGTTGAACCATTTCCAACTTGCGAATCCTGCTTGGAAGGTAAGATGGTGACTAGGCCTTTTAAGGCAAAGGGTTATAGAGCCACAGAAGCATTAAGTTTGATACATTCTGACTTGTGTGGACCTATGTCTACACAAGCTCGTGGAGGGTATGAGTACTTCGTCACATTTACTGACGATTACTCGAGGTATGGATATGTTTACCTTCTTCGCCACAAGTCGGATTGCTTTGAAACCTTTAAGGAATTCAAAGCAGAAGAGGAGAAGAAGTTAGGTAAAGAAATCAAAACACTGCGATCTGATCGTGGTGGGGAATACCTGTCCAACGAGTTCAAGGAGTACTTGACAGAATGTGGGATTACATCCCAACTGACAGCACCGGGCACGCCTCAGCAGAATGGTGTGTCAGAAAGAAGGAACCGAACTCTCCTAGAGATGGTTCGGTCCATGATGAGTTATGCAACTTTGCCAGTTTCCTTCTGGGGATATGCCCTAGAGACTGCAGCATACTTACTAAACCGTGTGCCATCCAAGTCGGTTAACACGACTCCAGTCGAGTTGTGGAGCGGGCACAAGCCCAGTATGCACCACATAAAGATTTGGGGGTGTCCTGCTTATGTCTTGAATAAACAGGCCGACAAGTTGGATTCACGTTCAGAGGTTATGATGTTTATAGGGTATCCGAAGGAAACGAAGGGTGGATACTGTTATGATCCTAAAGAACAGAAGATCATTGTTAGCCCTAACGCTCGGTTCTTAGAAGAGGATTACATTAGTAACCATAAATCTCGAGTCGACATCATCCTTGAGGAATTATAAGGTGGTCGAGTTCTAGTTGAACAACCAGTTGTGCAAGATAGTACTCCACGAGTAACTGCACAATCTGTTAACACAGCGTCTGAAACTTTTCGACGTAGTGGGATGGTGATATTTACACCTGATCGGTATATGTTCACTGGGGAGACGTTTGATCATCTCCCGGTAGATGCACAAGATACCGTGGATCCCTGGACTTACAACGAAGCAGTGGGAGATGTAGATGCAGATTCATGGAGAATCACCATAGACTAGGAATTTGAGTCCATAACTGATATGGATGTATACGAGATCACTGAACTACCTGAGGGCTGCAATGCTATTGGTAGTAAGTGGGTATACAAGAGAAAGAGAGAGGACCGTATGGAGAGATCATGGCGTTTAAGGCCAGGCTAGTGGCGAAGGGTTTTACCCAGAAAGAAGGTATCGATTACGAAGAGACCTTCTCGCCTGTAGCAATGATCAAGTCCATTCAGATTCTCCTTGTCATATCAGCTCACAACTTAGAGATCTGGCAAATGTATGTCAAAACCGCATTCTTAAACGGTCACCTTGAAAAAGGTAGGGACATCTACATGAAACAGCCAGATGGTTATGTGAAGGAGGGCGAAGATCATCTAGTATGGAAGCTTAAGAAGTCTATTCATGGACTTAAGCAAGCTTTCCGGTTATGGCACCAGCGTTTTCGACAAAGTAGTCAAATCCTATGAATTTGTATCATGTCCTAACGAGGTGTGTGTATCGTATTTGTGCTAACGGATCAGTGGTGTTTCTTGCATTTTACGTAGATGACATCCTTCTCATTTGCAACAATGTTGAAGTGTTATCAGACGTAAAGACGTGGTTATCCGAGCAGTTTCAAATGAAGGACTTAGGTGAAGCTGCTCACATCCTTGGGATCAAGGTTATCCGAGATCGCCAGAAAAGGATGTTAAGCTTGTCACAAGTGCCCTAAATTGACACTGTTATTACTCGTTTTAGCATGCAAAAAGGCCAAGAGAGGTTCAGTACCTTTCAGACATGGCATTTTTCTATCCAAGAATCAGTGCCCTAAAATGCCTGAAGAGATATAAAGTATGAGACTAGTACCATATGTTTCCGTTGTCGGTAGCCTCATTTATGCGATGCTTTGTACGAGAGCAGATATCTCACATGATGTATGCATGGTCTCAAGATATCAGTCTAACCCTGGAAAGGAACACTGGACTGCGGTCAAGCATATTCTCAAGTACCTTAAACGGACTAGAGATTATAGGCTTGTTTACCAGTCAGATAGTCTAGTGTCTTTGGGTTATACAGAATCGGATTTCTAGGCTGACAGAGACGAGTAGAAGTCTACCTCGGGTTATGTGTTTACCTTGGGAGGTGGAGTCATTTCATGGAGGAGTGCAAAGCAGAAATGCATTGCGGACTCAACCATGGAAGCAGAGTATGTGGCTGCTTCAGAAGCCTCGAAAGAGGCAGTATGGCTCAAGAATTTTCTCCAAGATCTTGATATTGTTCAGAATTTGCATAAGGCGATCACGATTTATTGTGATCATGCAGGTGCAGTGACAAATTCTAAGGAACTTAGATCTCACAAGGCGTTTAAACACATAGACCGGAAGTACCACATTATACGAGTATTCGTAAATCGAGGTAACGTGGTGATTGACAAAATTGGAACCGAAGTCAACCTAGCTAATTCTTTCACGAAGAGCTTACCACTCCCGGCTTACGAGAAGCATGTTCGTGGCTTAGGGATGGTAGAGATGCCCCCCACTTAGGACTACAGAAACTTTTGTATAAGTGGGAGAAGATGTCGTGATAGATATGATAGATAGCTAAGATATAGCTGGGTACTAGTTTGTACCTAGATAGCTGAGATATAGACACATTGTATACTAAAAGTTTGCTTTAGTATAAGTGGGAGAATTGTTGGGATTTTGTATACTGGAAGCACTTTTTATGCTTGTATACAATGTGTTTTTGTCCTTACCACTGTTTTATTCTCCTATCTGATAAATATGTATATTTGCATATGTTATCCTTTATCTTGTATAAAAGTTAGATTTGTGTGGTGTGTCGGGTATCACAGAAGACAACACAAATTGGTTGAACTGACAAGATATAAATAGTTAACACAGCTGAGACAACTTAAGGATGAAGTTGTCGGTTTAAGCTGCAGTTTAGATAAGAAGTGGCTTGTCTTAGCTGCTTGTCTTTACTGGTACACTTAAGGTGGTGTATTGATGGATTACAGTGAGATGTGTTTTCCTAACTGACCTTAGTGGAAAACCAAGATCTCGGTGACTTTGCTGGTCTTAAGCTTGGTAAGACTTCAGTTGAGTGCATTTGGCTATCTATCACTTTGACCTACTATGGTGAACGTCATCGCGACTGGATCTACGTATCTTGGGTGTTAGCAGTTATTTGTGACTCAGGCTGATTGTCTGTATCTTGCATCCGTATCCTAGTAAAATGGGTTAATATCCCCTGAGGAACTCGAAAGGATTAGCACACTAAACCCGGCCGGTTGATTAAGTTCAGGTGTGTTAATAAGGTCGAGTGGTACTGCTCAGGAATATAAGATGTTAATTATTTTAAGCTGTCAGTGGGCTTAATTAATTAACGGATATTTCTATCTTAAATACGGAGATTGATTAAGTCTAAAATACAAGCCCTTGCTCAATTTGGGATAAAGGGGTAAGTCAGCATGGATTCTCTAGTGGAATGAATCTGTGTTAATTAATTAATTTTGCTCTGGGCTGAGCATGGATAATTAATTAATTGGAGGCCCTGCTTTATTTCTTGTATTGGATCCCTGATCTGGCCCAATTAGTTGCCTAGTAATTTATTGTCTCTCAGAATTCATTATTAATGGATTAATGTATTTTTACATTATTTAATAATGTTATTTATCTGGAATTAATTGGTGGGCCAATTAATTGATAAATATTAAGTAGCCCAGTGGATTAATTAATTATATTATGGGCTAATTATGTGGAAGCCCATTGGAATATAATTAAATTAATAGGCTACAAATATATTAATATTATATTGGCTTTTGAAGCCTATATATATCAGTATTCTGTTTAGAAACAGATTACGCACTCCACATAATTACACACGCCGATCGTGAGTAAGAGAGAGACGATATTTTTATTTTCTTCAGTTCTCTGACCACCCAGAGGAAGAAAAAGGCCGGGACACAGATCAGAAGATCTGACACAAGAGCAACAATCAAAGCCGCGACAACATACGAAGGAGGAGGTATCGATTCCTTCCTTTTATAATCCTTCACCTGTTACATCTGCTGAACCTCCTCTCAGCATCCTTGCTCCAGGCCAGTCGGCGGCTGGTACCTCTAAGTCGGCGGACCCAGAACAGCTGGTGCTGGGGTCTGCGTTCGAGGTAGTGCCCAGCCCGAAGAGCCGACATTCGAAGTCAGTGGCCAGGGCACTGAGGAGTCAAGGCACTCAGAACAGACTCCTTGCCCGCGCCGTCCACAAGACGTGGAGACAGTCCACAAAGGCTCAGTGTGCAGAGATAAAGGGGCTCAGAACTTCAATTCAAAATACGCCTGCCCCTGACTTCTCAACTATCCTGACAAACGCACTTGCCACTCAGAGAGCCAACTTCGAAGAGCCACAGAGGTTGATGGAAGCTGCCCAAGCCAAACTTCATGAAGAATACAAGGCAGCTCAGTCAGCTCACACTTAATCCGTATCTTCCCTGACTCAGGCCTCAGAGCTCAGACTCCAAACCATTCAGAAGGCCATGGAAGATAAAGTGGATCAGAAGTTGCAAGATATCCAGACTGTTGTGGAGAACTCTCAGAAGAAGTACAGTGAAGAATTAACTGATGAGAGAAATGAGCTCCACAAGAGGTTTGTCAAGCTGCAAGATGCCTTAGACAAACTTGCCTCAGCTTACACCAGTCTAGACAAGAAGGTAGAGATTCCTACCCTTGGCTTATTTGCTGATGCTAAAAAGGGGGAAGGAAAGGAGAAAGTACCTAGAGCACCAAGAGGAGTAAGGATAGTGGCAGGAGCATCTCAGACTCAGCAATCAGCTCCCACTGCTCCTACTACTTAGACTGCATAGGGTGAGGCCCAGGGTGTCTCAGCAGCAGGGGTTGTAGTGCCTGCTGAGACTGGCCCAAGTGGCTCAGGACCCAAAGAATCTGCTACTTAGGCAACTCAGACTCCCAGTGACATTATCAAGGAAATTGTTGAGTATGCAGAGGAGGACTCGGAAGAGGAAGAAGTCCCTCTACCTCCTCCAGTGCAAGGAAAGGGAAAGAAAATTCTGAAGCTTCCCACTCCACCTAAAAAGAAAGGATCTAAAAGGTTCATATCTCCTGAGGAAGAGGTTCAGATTGCCGCTGATGAGAAGCTGACAAGGGAGATAGCCAAGGCAGAGGCTGCTAATAAGCTCAAGAAACAGCCTGCCAAAGGCAGAACTAAAGTTCAGAGGGGCAAGAAGCCTGGGACAAGGCTAACCCCAAGGAACCTTAAGCTCAACGACGAAGCTGACAAAGAAAAAGAAAGAGAGAAACAACAGCAGCAGCAAACTGGTCAGCAGGGTACTTCTAAAGAAAAATCTTCAACACCTGCTGACTCAGAAGAAGATCAAGAGCATGTGCCATCCTATGTCCCTTCTAAGGTTCAAGAGCAAGAGATGCAAGAAATATGAGATCAGATGGAAAAGTACTTAGACAGAGGAGCTGAAGCCAGGCAGATTAGTGCAGCAAGAGAAAGGCTCAAACTCGCTGATCTAGAGGCTCTAAGGATCAAGGCTGAGAAGGAAGCAAGTCAGAGGATTCCTGAGAAAGCTGATATTCCAAATGCACAAGTCCATTGCCTTTGCTGAATGGCTTCTGAAGAGCGATCCAGAGATCTATGCAAGAGTTCAGAAGGCCTTAGCTGAAAATGTTGATGTCAGGTCCCAGCTCCAAGACTTATGCCTCCCCCACTGAAGCTTGATGGTTCTCTACACTTTGGGGGATTGAAAGAGAAATCAAGGATGCTGCTGAAGCCAATAATCTAGATGAGGTTGATCCTGCTGACATGGCTGAGATACTGAAGCTGAGAAGAGTCACTTACCGAATGTATGGACTGCCGCTCCCTGAGGAGAAATCTAAAGACTTCAAAGATCGGATTCAGCAGTTCAAGAGATGATAGTAGATAGCTTCTTTGTATCTTTGTCTTTCTTTCTTTGAAAATAGCAAGCTTGATGTACTGTTCATATATATAACACCATTGTTGTTCGGCCCTAACAATTCCTTATTGTCTACATGGCCTTGTTTCTTTTATGCTTAACACTAAGAATCACTCAAGTGATTACTGACTCACACACTCACTGAATATTTATATTTATATTTATATCTGTCAGTTTTTGCTTAGCTTGTTAGATTCTGATCTTATAGATGCTTATAAGGGGAAATTGTTGTTAGAAAGGGCGAAATTGCTGTTAGTTTTCTGGGATCTGATATTTCTTCCCTGACTCCCTCAGTAGTCTAGAACTTGAAGAACAACTCCACTGATTCTACCTGTAATATTTATAAGGAGCTCCGTTTCTGATAGTTTATAGTGTTAGGTTTTGACATCATCAAATAGGGGGAAATTGTTGGGAGATGATTCAGTAGCTCCACAAATTATTGGGAGATAACTCAGTAGCTTAGTGCACTGAAGATTTGAAGATCCCAAAACCCTACTTTGATTGATGTACCATTCTGTTGTAATTTGTTGTTCTGTCTCTGAGAGTTTCAGACTCAGTAGACACTCTTCACTTTGGTTCAGGCGCTCAATTATGTCCGCTGATTCTTCAGCAGACTATCAGCCTCAGTACCAGAAGAAGAAGACTCGAGTAATCTTGGACTCGGCATGAGCGATATGCGAAAGGAGTCGGTGGACCGAATTCGGCAGAGTAGTTCACTGAACCCAGAGTTGATCTTCAGTAGAGCTGACTCAGCAGGAGTATGCTACTGAATATAGATCAGACTCAACAACGGCTAGACAGTCTTCTGACTGTCAGGATATCTCAAGTCAAATCAGCAGAGTCATACGAGGTATAGAGAAGTCAGCTTCAGATCCACCTTGAAGTCTGTTCTGTCTCACCTACTTTCTTCGGCCACGACCAATGACGTGCGACCAGCTGTCCACCTTCTGATTAAAGCTGCAAGTCAACAATTTTCCAGAAATGGAGGGAAAGGACTCTGCCACCATACTTTGAAAGAGTCGTTAGCTACCCAAAAGAGAGAGACACATGGATCATCGTATCCAACGGATCTATCCATGTCTCTGCTCTATAAATAGAGGGAAGATTTCAAATTGAAGCTCACCTAGAAAACGAAGAACACAAGAGCATTCACGAGCAACGCAGAAACGACTAAAGCTTTCCGCAAGAACTTCATAGAGTAATCTCCAGCGAAAGGCGACATACTTGCTCATAGGGAACCAAGCTGAATCAGATCATAAAGCCTCTAGTATCCAAGCGACTGAATACGAACCCAAGTCTATACTTAACCGTTCGTCGCTCTAGAAGCCACCTTCTCGTTCCCTATCCCTCTAACCTAAGCTTATCAGATCTTATCCATAGCTTAGACGAAGGAGTTCATCTTTGAACTGATCCTTATTGTAAAGGACTCCTTCATAGTTGGAGAGTTTGTCAAACACTTTAGTTTGATATCTTGTAAACTGAGACTTGCTCAGTATAAATCTCAAGACCAGTGTTTGTCCAGTGCACAAACCGACTGAGACTAACTCAGTATAAGAAAATAGCCTCCTGATCTTTTCGGGACAGTGGACGTAGGATTGTTGGATCCGAACCACTTTAAAAATGCTTGTATTTTGTGTCTTTACTGTTGCATTGATTACTGTTCATTCTGAAAATATATTTCTAAAATCATTCAACTGAGTTTCAGCAAAGCTTAACTGATCGCACTAATATACTGAAACTGTTTTATTAAAAACGTTTTCTAACTCAATTGAATTTGGGCCTACACATTTCCGCACTTACTGAACTTCAGCTGAACGGTATTGAATTCTGACTAAAGTCAGCTAGCAGGCCTCAGTGAAGTCAGTCACTCTGCCACGTGATTCAGAACAGCTTATTTGGTCTACTGAACTTGTTCAGTACGAAATTCTCCTGAAAAGGATTGTTCGCGTTTTAAGTTGAGAAATTGTTTTCAGGTGTATTCACCCCCCTCTACACCTGAACGTTTAATCTCGGGACCAACAGATAAAAACTATTGTAAAGTAAAAAAAAAGCTCCATGTACAGGACTCAATGTAAAACAAAAGTTAAAACTATAATTGATCGAGAGAGAAAAAAAAAAACTAATAGGTAGAAGTGTAAAATTGTACTCAATCTATATTCTTAAATAATTTTCATTGATCAAACTTGAATTTTGAATTTTCGCATCTAATGATCTCATTTCTCCATTTTTTATTGGACTAATGACTAATGACTCCACCTAATATATGGATCGACATTGATTTTGAATGTGACACTTGATTATATTACATCAAGCTTACAAGTTATAATGTCAGATTACGTTAACTTTTTTTATTTTTCGGTAATTGTTGTTTTTTTTATTTTTTAAATATTGAAGAACCTGCAGCAATGAAATTTAAACTCAGAATCTTTGGTTACAGACTTAGCGCCGTGGCCGTTATATTATTCAATGAGAATATATTTTATATTAACTTTTTTTTTTATTTTGGGTGGTGTGAATTTGCTATTTTTTTTCTCAATACATATCTAAATTTGGCAAAACGATTAAAAATTCACGTGTGAGATTCGAGCGGCATTGGAGAATAAAAATTAAATTTGGCAATTTAAAATTAGTGCTCAAAGTTAGTCTTCATTTGATTAGTGTAATAATATACAAACACTTTGGCTTTGTTAATTGATTAGGAAAATCCATAGCTGCCAAGTAAGGCTTTTGGTGTAATAACCGTCGCAAAAGGTTAATTCGAGCGGCATTGGAGAAAGAAAAAAAAAATTAAACTTGGAAATTTTGTAATTAGTGTTGATACAAGTTTGTGAAATCTAGCTCAAGAAAATTATAGCATGGACACTCGATAAATACTGCTATTAACAACCTAAAAATCATACAAGAATGCAAGTACATTGGGTCAATCGTGTACAACCGACTTATCATATAGACACGTTATGAAATTTGAACCTGAAATATTCTTTTGTTTCTTTAAAAAAGCGAATAATATTTTGTCTGGATAACTTGCCTACAAATCAAATGGATTGATAGAAAATGTAAACTGTCCTTAATTAGTTATAGATGACAAACTTACATATACGGAGGCAAATTTAAAGGGGGCGGGTGAGTGTGACCGTCCTCCCGAACTATCTATTAAATACTTGATTGATTCTTAAGCTAGTTAGAGGTTATTATTCTTCCGTATATCCTCTAACTAAAACTAGGGCGCCATTAAAGTAGGGTTTATAGCAGATATTCGCATAAGAAAATATAATATCCCTATATATGTCTCAAGTAGTAAATATAGCTAGATCCAAATTGAAATTAACACCAAAAAAATCCGAAGCCCTGACAAGGAACATTCGTCCTCGTAAAATTCGCCCCCCCCCATCTAGAAATCCTGGATCCGTCCCTACACACATACGTGATCAGGGGCGGAGCTACAACAGTGCTAAGTGGTGCTATAGCTCCCCTTTGATTTCCGATAAATTCCAAATCTGTAGTTAAAATTTTGTAAATGAGATCTAGTCTAGCTGGTTAGCACCTACTTAAATTTCTTGACCACTCGAGTTCGATTCCTTCCAACAACAAATTTTGCTTTCTTATTTTTTCTCTTCATTTAGCACCCGTCTCTTTGAATTCCTAGCTCCGCCACTGTACGTGATATATAATAGTAGTGGTGAGAATCGAACTTATAATATTTGACCACATGACAAACATATCCATATCATTATACGTGACCTAAGGGCACAAATTATATTTTCTCGTTGTGACGACGCATGCTGCGTGCCTACTTAGTGAAGAGCTTAATTATGTCCAATTTAACAACTATTTCACAGTCAAATGTTCCGTTCATACGTGATGCATTTTGTCAATCTTGGGAGCCTTGACATTTTACTTTATTAAATAATTAAAAACTTGCAAGTATCTTGGCCGGTCAACTAAAACTAATAACATTATTGGAGTGAGTATATATATATGAGAACCGATCCTATGCGTTGATCGGGTCTCATCTAATGGTCCATATTAATTCCTTCTTTGTTTTAAAAAAAAAACACAAAATGAGAAAAGGGCATTATGGGTAAACAAATTGAATGGTTTTGGGGGCAATTTCAGAAAACCAAAACATTTGAACCCTTTTCATTTCACCCACTCGACAACTCCCTTCCACTTTCTTCATAAAACTTCCTTCCCCCCTTCAATCGAACAACTACCGTTTGCGCACGTCCATCTTCTGTTCGTCCATCTTCCTTCCGTCCATCTTCAGCACGACGGTACCCCATTTGCGCACGTCATACCCCATTTGCGTCGAACCACAGTCGATTTGAGCGAAAAATCGACGATTTTCGCTTAGAATCAGACTCGAATCGACTCGATTTCAGGTTAGTTTGACTAATTATTTACTTAAAGTAGGATACCCATGTATTATTTGACTAATTTCCTAGTTTTAGAGATATGATTGTTAATTGGTTCTTCAAATTCAATTGAAGTGGGTTCATAAAATTTATTGAAGTGGGTTCTTCAAATTCGATTGGAGTGGATTCTTCAAATTCGATTGAAGTTTGTTCTTCAAATTTGATGGAAGTGGGTTCGAAAAAATTCGTTTGGAGTGGGTTCTTCAAAATCGACTGGAGTGGGTTCAAAATTCGATGCAGCAAAGGTGCTCGACGAAATTCCTGAGAAGAACACTATCTGCGTCAATGCGCTTTTGTCAGGTATGAGCATAAATATTTACGGTGGTGAGCATAAAAAAACGTAATGGTTAGCATAAAGTATTATATTCATATGCAAAAAATGAAAATATTCTGAAAATATTTATGTGTTACTGGTATGCATAAATTGTGATACTGATATGCAAGAAATATGATAGTTATATGCATAAATTCAGTGCTGATGTGAATGTAATTGGTATGTTAATTTAGGTTGGTTGATTTCAGGACTCCAATATTGATTTTCGCATTTCGATTGCAGCGGTCATAGTATGGACTTAGGTATGTAATTTTAGGCAATATTAGGTGTAATATTTTCATATTATAATTGTGTCGTAGCATTATTGCAATGAAATATGAGCATAAATTATGAGTCTTCTGTGGTATAATTGTGTTGTAAAATTTATCTATGTGTGCATAAAATTTGTCTATGTGTGCATAAACTATGCATTGCATAAGCACAAAATTATACAATTTGTCGATGTGTGCATAAAATCTGTCTAGTTTGCCAGAAACATATTTAACTTGGAATTACAAAATTCTGTGGTTGAATTTGAGTCTTGATATGACAGAAAAAAAATAATATGATTATTGAGGATCAGCATTATTGTAGAGTTCTATGAGCATGAACATATGTATTCGGTAGTATAAAAAAATTCTTATGCTACATATTATACTTGTTGCCTGTGATTCAAAATTTAGAATTGGTAAGCATAAAAATATAACATTGTTTGCATAAATTTCGTTTGTTGTTTGCATAAAATCTGTGAGTCATGTGCATAATAAAATAACATGGTTTGCATAAAATTCGTTTTATGCATGCATAAAATACGTTAGTCATGTGCATAAAATATGTTATAATTGCAGGCGGATCGAGCGGGAAAGGAAAGAGGAAGAGAATCAAACAGCCGCAAGAGAATGTTCCTTTAAAATCTTTGTTGAATAAAGGGAAGGACAATGTTAAAGACAGCAAAGCGAATGAAATGACGAAGACGAAAAAAACTGGATGAGAAAAATTTGATAGTTAGAATGTTGGGTTGTGCGACTCTTTCGTTTGGATAATTTCGTAGGATAAAATTGGTCATTTGGTCTTTATGTTTTTTAGGATTAGGTAGTGCAAGCAATGTAGTGAAAAACATATTTTGGTATATTCAAGTATTCTAAGTTATGTATTCATAATTCGATCATATGCAAAAAATAATTGGGGAGTATGCAGATATGTAAACAATCTTGTAAGGATAAAAACGTATATGCACAAACAATACATAACATAAGCATGAAAATACAATACGATATGCATTAAATATAAAACCTTAACATATATACATAAGCAAGAAGTCATAAAACAAAAGGATGAAACATCAATTGGGTATGCATGATATATAAAACCTTGAACATATTCAGTACCACAAAGGTTGAACTTGAGAGGTATAGTATATATGCATGAAAATCATAACACATAAGCATAAACATTAACGGTGGTATGCATGAAAATAACATAACATAAAGTAAAGCGATTATGTTAATACAAATTAGTCCAAACAGACGGTGCGTCGGTCTCTACTAAGTTCCGCATAAAAAGTTAACATGAATCTTCTACATCCTTCAAGTTATGGCGAGTTTCTTGAATCGTGATGTCCCATCCGGTTGCATTTCCGACACATCCTCCGAGGCTTCAATTTACCACGCAATGCGGCCTCCTTCCTAGACCGTGCATGCATGAATATGTCATCTGTATCGGCATAAACTAACAAATAGATATGCATGAACATTTAACGAACGTATGCACGAAATATAATTGTTAATCTACAAGATAAAAATTCAATACTTCATATATACATACATCTCATTCTTCAAAAACACAAACCAGGTATCTCGATTTTTAACCCAATAAAGCAGTAAATATAAACTTCCTTAAATAAAAGCATATTATGAAAAACAGAAAGCATTTCTCAAATATTATACTAGATTGCCCAAGGAAAATGATTACAATTACTTCAAGTTCTGCATATAATGTAAAAAATCAAAAAAGTACAGAAAAAAATCTTCCAAAATCGGAATTAATCGGGAGAAATAGAGAAGGAAAACGAACATTGATGACTTAAGAAACATAAAAAATCGATACCCACCTTCAATAATCAACTTCAAATAAATATGTTGGAGTCAAATTTTTCTCCCGCTGCTCACTCTCTGCTCATTCTCTGCAGCTCGATTTTGGTGAATGAAGTACATTTGGGTTGTTCTACTTTTTATCGGCGCCATAATTTATGCTGTAAATTTTTGTGTGTTAAGAGAAAGTGATGTAAATGGGGCCCACAAAAAATAACTTTTTACGAAATGAATTTATTTATTTTTAGAAAAAATAACATTTTTGTAGGACAACCCAAAATAAAATACATAACATTTCATATGGGAAGGAGAGAGTACATGTTTGTGATATTCGGTATTCCTCACTCTTGTAAGGGTGAGAGACCCGACGCCCATATGTACATGCGTTGATACGCACAGAACAATATTCTTAAAAATTAATTATGTCACTTATAATTTTTTGAGTAATTTTACGTATATTATATTATGACATGTTTTCAAATAGTTCAATGAGTTTTGTTTTAGCGCTATTCTATCAAAAAAAAAATTGTTTAGTGACAATATTACACAACCTGATCAATATAACCGAAAACTAAATGAATAAAATCATAATAGTAAATTTTAACGAAGTAAATCGAATAGATGATAATGCTTATTGAATATGAAAAATGAAAGTATAAAATGAATTTTCATTTAAATCACCGAACAAGCAACATAGTTATACTAAATATGTTCATTCTAATTTCCTAGATTTTTAATTTATTCTTATTCCTTTCGCGAACCAAACACTCAATAAATTATTATTTTTTTAATATTTATTTCACTAATATTATCTGAGAATATGCTTTTCTTAGTCAGATAAGTAATCGTGCTCGTCATTTTGTCAAATGTCAAAGCCCCCAAAATAAAGATCCAAAAGCTTTTCCAATTGGAGCATGCTAACACTTGGTGTGGTTATGCACACGCTAGTGTTGCTCAGTATTGCGCGTATTCACCGTGGGAGGTTTACTAGTCATACACGTGTCGCCTAAAATGGGAAGAACACTATTGCACATAGTGGAGTATACTCCCTACATCCTTAATTTGTACTCCCGACCTCCCATTATTAATATTCCATTTGCTTTTTTTTGGTTGTCCCATTATTTATGTTCCATACCAAATAAAAAAATAAATGAGTGGACCACAATCAATATAAGCAAGTGGACCCCACCCCTTTATACTTTTACACCACAACTTTACACCTTTACTTCCATTGTCTTAATTACCGTGCCCAGTCCCAATGAAACATAAATAATGGGACGGAGGGAGTATATATTTATTTTTCTTTTTTATTTGTTCTAAATTATTAGCAATGTTTTCATATTTAATTAAATATTTTACTAATTTTAATATGTTTAATTAATTTGACAATATAGACAAAAATTAATAATTTTATTCAATTCTTATAATAATAAATACAATTATAATTATTAATTTTTAAATATTTTACTTTAATTTACCTAAATTCCAATATCAACTTTCGTTATCAAAAAATTGAAACTTTCATAACATAATTATTTTTTTTCTTACATATAAATAAGGACTGAAGAGTAGTTATTTTTGAAATAATGAAGACTCGATTAACATAATGAAAAGTTGAAAACATCTGTAATATATCGATATATGTGAACTCTAAATTTACCGCATAAATACTAAATTTAATCGTCTATACATAAATTTTGAATTTGTTCCTACCTATAATTTGAGATTTAACCGATTTTACCAACCCAAATTGAATTAAATCCAAACGGAAAATATAGGTAGACCAGTCCCAATGGATAACTCCGTTGCAGGGTCCACGTCAGCTAGCATAATTTCAACATGGGTTTATTCGAATATTCCCACTTGCCTGCTGGTCGTACTTAATACATAAATCAATCTAAAATTATAGTATTTTATAATCGTTCGCATGTTCAAGCTACATCATTAAATTATGTTAGCATTAAATCGCAGATGAAATCGAGAGAAGTAATATGAAATAGCTGTCTACCTCTGACTGATTTTCTATAGTCAAATTTACGTACCTCATGTTAAATTTCAATTTTATAAAATGTAGATGAAGAAAAATAATTATAAAATGATCAAGTGCTAGATCGAGTTGTCTTATGACTTAATCTTATATCTAAAAGATTAAATTGAATTTGTCACACACATAAATTTAATATATTTTGTTTCATAATATGATTAATCGAGTAATTAATTATCCACACCCAAAAGTAACTCATAATACAATATGGTTAAATTTCCTCAGCCAAACAGTAACAATCCCGTTACCGTTATCCAAATATTTGACGGAAGTGGGGCCATCCGTGGTACGAGGGTAGGTGCCAACCCCACCAGGAGGAAGCAAAGAAACAAAGAGTGAAAATCACGCACCTCTTATGCTATAAATGGGGTGCTTCTCCCTTCACATTTGAGTAGCCATTACTTTTAAGCATTCTTCCTATTTTCTTCTCTCTCTAAGACAAGGCAGTGAGTTTTGCTATTTGTATGGCAGCTAATTTTCAGAGTTCCAGACTGGCGGCGAGCTTCGGAAAGCGATTTGTTAGCCAGATCCGCTCACTTGATTCCGTCGTCATTCCTTCACTCTCTATCAGGTATGTGTTTGTTTGTTTGAACGGTTCCTTTCCTATCTGCATAATTCGTGTTCTAGACTTACATATATGATATACGATTTTCGTATGATTGATCGCAAGCAAACTAATTTCTGGAATGACTTCTGTGGATTTTACGTTTCAGCATAAGTCAGGGATGTTCACGAGTTTATCAGTGCAAAACAGGTCACCACCGGTCTGAAGTTTCTTGTTGAAGTTTTTTTTAAATAAAACTGCAGTTTTTAGGCTCAAATGGAAGAACATGCTTAGAGATCAATTATTCAATTATTGCTGTTAACCTAAATCTCTATGAATTGCTTGCCTATCAAATCTGCCGGCTGAAAATGTTGATGTTCCAACTTCCAACTTCTATATTGGTGTTGCCGTCAAAATGATATAATCTCATTTTCACAAAATTCGTTTCGTGTTAACTTGGTCAGTTTGGATAAAGACATGACACGAGCCGTAATTTACAATTTCTTTTATCCAGTATGGGTGGGGATTTCCGAGTGTCCAAATTATACCCCTTTTTCTGGATTATTCTACTCATCTTTCCATACGTTTTCTCAAGGAGATAGATACTAGGAAATTAGTTTAATCATGTTCACATTTATAGCCGAATATTGCTTCTGTTCATAGTTTGTATCGACAAGCTTTATATCTCTTAATTGCTACCACTTTCTGGTATGGTAGCCAGGCCATGCCTTGTTAGGCGGTCTTACTTTGATTTTGCTCTAAGTTTTAGATTAGATTTATGATCTCAAGTCCATATTAGATAGCCATGGAAAATGAGGCTTGATTTGATATTCCATAGTGATATTCACGTGTTAACTATATACCTAACTCATATAGTCATGTATTTGCAAACTCCTCAATCATTTGACAGTTCATTCAACCTCTTTTATGTCCCACAATGATCCACCAAGACTGTACACTGTTTCTAGTTCTTAGTAATTTACAGAATATGATGTGATTGAAAATGTATGCAGGAGGAGTGTTCACGTGTCGGTCTACGACAAGAACCCGGAGGAGCACGTTCGTGCAACGCTGGTACCGGATGATGTAATTCCGGCCCAGCCGGAGCATTACTGGTCTCCTCACCCTCAGACTGGAGTGTTTGGCCCTGCAAAGGATCACAAACCGGCGGTCCTCGGTGGGGACCGTGAGCTACATGTGAGCGTGAGCGCGGAGTCGGTGTTGGAGCAGAAAGCCTTCTTCCGCCCTCAAGAGGACCTGGACAAGCCACTCCATGCTTGATACATACATATCTTTGACTACTAAGAGGGTACATTGAAATAAAACTGTTGGAATAATTGTGTGATATGTAAAGTACTTCCTAGTGAAACATTGTTGGTATGTGTAGTTTTAAGAAGAGTGAATGTGGATAGTGTGTCAGCTTCATCCCTCTTTGTTATCAAAGAAAGCTATTTTACTTAACTTTTGTTCTCTCTTTTTACTTGATTTAATGGTTTACCATTTGAGATATCAGAAAAAGATGGAGGGTGTACTTTTTCATGAACTAAACTTGTACTTTGTGATCTTTGATTCATCAAACCACCTACATGTGATGTCTATTAACTTTTTTTGGGTGTAACGAGGGAAACAGATGCAACTTGAGGTGTATACATGACAAAGTTATAGTATATTAATTGGTCCTATTTTTTTCGTCACGGAGATTAAGAAAGTTGTTTTTTGTGTGTAAAGTAAGATAAAATTGTGAGGTCCATTGAATATGTTAGAGAAGTATATTAATTGAAAAAAGAAATGGGACCAATGGAGTGAGACAATAAAAAAAGGGAATGAGACCAATGGAGTAAGACGGATGGAGTATTAACTAATAGAAAATAGAAATTGTATAAGTCCTATCATGTGCAAAAAGTTCAACTATAGAAGTTGATGGAAATGAACGTTGATAGAATTTAGAAATTAGAGCGGAATATGCAATTTAGAAAGACCAGGACGAGATCTATAATTTCGGAAACGAAGTAACAAACTTTCAAAAAGTATTAAGAAAATCCCAAAAAATGTACAAAATTAGAAATTAGGGGTGAAGTCCACAGTTTTGAAAGATAGGACGAGGTTTACACTTTCGGATAAAGAAGTAATAAATTTTCAAAAATGTACATAATTTAGTCATACATCTACAATTTAGGCATGAGAATTTTGTAAAGTAGTTGAAACATCAAAACTCTTGAGAGTTGGAACTTCTTGTTGGTGACCAGGACAGATCACTTAAAACATTAGACAGAAGTTAAATGGTAAACCTAACATTACATTTCTGATAAGCCTTATTCTTAAGGCCTACCAATTTCGTGGCAACATCACTACCTCCTGCTTGCTAGGATTATATAACTCCAAGTTGATCCATTCTCATTTCTTATTGTCACGTTTAAAATAACGAGGGAAAGGATATTCATAAACTTGGATTCTAATCGCATTAGAATTTATTTAAGGACATAGAGAAAAACATCTATATATCCAAGTATATTTGAGTAAATGCACAGATCTATTTGGTGATTGATATCTCACTATTAATTAATTAAGATGGCTATTTATATCAATGTATGACCGATAGCATGTAACTTAGTTAGTATTCTCACATAAGTCGATGATCTAGTGTTTAATCCGACCGATTTAATAATAATAATAATAATAATAATAATAATAATAATAATAATAATAATAATAATAATAATAATACCAAATATGGTCTAGTTGGTTTACTTATTCCAATTCTGCCAGTACATGGCTTCATTCATCTGCCGACATCCATTAGGAACTGAATTTGATAGATGTTGACGTTTCTCTAAGTGGCGTGGAAGCATGAATTAAGAACACATGTAGATTTAATGATAAGTTGTTACAATTTCATGTTCAAGTGATTAATATTAAATTATGACATTATAAATTATATAATTGCAAAATATGTAATATATTTTGTGAAATAATCACACAATACAAACAGTGTTCTAGACTTCTAGTCCATTTCTATAAGGCACTTGAGCTTAAATTAGGCCCATTCTTGTGCTAGATGTATTGGGCCTCTTAAATGGCATACTTTTAGCCCAATAGATTAAGAGAAGTAGGGTTTCTTCCTTCATTGTATAGATATATTATTATCCAATCATTCGCCATTGCAGACCAGAAGCAGAGTTACAGTCCGTATCTACGTCGTAAGTTTGGCATAAGACCACCGTTGTATTTTCTTTAATATGTGTTTTTTATGTGGTGAAACTTATAGGATGGACTATCCAAATGTTTATCTAGTTTTGTTTAATTTATTTTAATATTTCGTGCTGAATTAGTTGAATTGACATTGTTTGCTCTGTTTCTTCATATTTTCAGGAATGTATTGGTGTAGTATCTTGTGAATGCTGCTAAGCTATTTACATGTTCGTTTCCTTTTGGTTATATACATTTTTATTTGATTTCATGTTTTTGTAAATGCATTTTGTAATCCGGTGTCCTTGTTTGTTTATGCTTAGTTATGGAATTAGGCTTTAGCAGTGCCGAGTGTTCATAATTTTGCACTAGATTCTTCAATGGATCATTTTTTATCTGTAAATCTAGCTACCAGCATTTGCATCTCTGAACCTATTTGATTTGCATTTAAGCTATGTTGTGCCGATTTTGTTTCATCTATTGAGCTCGGAGATCCGAAATATGAAATTTAAAAGGAATATCTGCACGCCCCTTTCCATGCTTATTTTGGGTTGGATTAAGTTTCTAAATGCTTGTGATCAGATTGATTGTTTTCATTAGCTTCATTATTCTATTTTAGTTCTGGAAATTATATCTGATATATCATCCATATACACATGGAGAGTTGCCTTGATTCATTACAACAAAATATTAGTCTTGATTATTGGTTGAAATCTACTAGTATCAATTTAATATGTTATGTAATGGCTTGTCTTTTCTTGCTTACCTTAGGTAAATCATGGTGAAGCATAACAATGTTATCCCAAATGGGCACTTTAAGAAACATTGGCAGAACTATGTCAAGACCTGGTTTAACCAGCCGGCACGAAAGACCAGAAGAAGGATTGGTACGCATTTCTCAAACTATTGCTTTCTTTTTCGTTGAATCAGTTTGAACTATAATTTTATATTTTAGAATTTTCATGTTCCTAGTTCTCCTCAATGGATCCAAATTATCATCTGGTCACAATGGATCAATTCTCATTTGAAATTTTATTATTTACAGCAAGACAAAAGAAAGCTGTTAAGATTTTCCCCAGGCCTACTGCTGGACCCCTTCGTCCAGTTGTCCGTGGACAAACACTGAAGTACAACATGAAAGTCAGAGCTGGTCGTGGATTTTCTCTAGAGGAGCTAAAGGTGAGCTCCTCTACATCCCCTAATGTGTTTGTCTACTTTATTGCATGCATTGTTGTCAATTGACTCCACTTCTATTTACCACTCTCCGTTCCACTGTTCTTCAGGATTTGAGCAAGTAATCATCTAACTGATGTATCATCATTGTCTGTTTAACTGAACTGGTTTACGTAAAACTGTTGTGGCCCAATCTTCTAGGATATGTTTGATTGAATGTTCAAAATAATGGTTGTGACATTTTGGTTTTGCTAAATTTATTTTGATTTGTTTTATCAACCAGGAAGCAGGCATCCCTAAGAAACTAGCCCCAACTATTGGAATCTCTGTTGATCATAGGCGTAGAAATAGCTCCTTGGAGGGCTTCCAAACTAATGTCCAGAGACTGAAGACATTCAAGGCTAAGCTTGTTGTCTTCCCAAGACGTGTCTCTAAATTCAAGGTAAAATGGACCCTTATGAAGCTTTTTTGTCTTGGACATTGCAGATCATCTTAAACTCGCTTCCTTTTCTCTTCCAGGCTGGTGATTCTACTCCAGAGGAACTTGCTTCAGCCACACAAGTTGCAGGGTCTTACTTGCCAATTGTTCATGAGAAGCCAACAGTGGATCTTGTTAAGGTCACGGGAGAGATGAAAGCATTCAAGGCGTACGACAAGCTCCGTCTCGAGAGGACGAATGCTCGCCATGTTGGTGTTCGTGCCAAGAGGGCAGCTGAAGCCGAGAAAGAAGAGAAGAAGTAATGCAATTAGAAGCGATACTGCCCTGTCTCAGTTGCAGCAAATTGTTGGATATGCACTATACCTTACCTTCATATCTAATTCTCTTGAGTTCTGTCTGAATTTTGACTAACAATTTTATGGTTTCTAGTGTGTGAATTTATCTTAGTTAAGTTTGGAGTTAAGTTAGACTTGAGCAATTTATACTACCTCTGTGTTCGTGAAATTGTCATTATTATTCATAGAAATATGCCCCTAGATCGGGTGTTTTGACCTAGTAGTGGTGTGGAGTAATGTGATCTCATATTTTAGATGTTATGATATCTCTTTTTCAAAAACTGATGATGTAGAGGATTCCATTTCCACACCATTAAATTTATAACTTTAAGAGACTTGTGTGTTTTGTGGTTTCTGAATACGGTAGTTGGTTAACACACTACAAATTGGTGAGGACATATGACTTGTACTGTTTACTCCAGGTAAATCTTGAATTCTTGGAATGGCGGGATGTACCCAAAACCCCTTGTAAATTATAACATCCTACGGTTTTACTGTGTATTTAAGCTATATATAAGATTATCTGTTAATTTCTTTGGTAAGTGAATAATGGACAAGAGGTAATTCCACATGAATATCATTTTCCTTATTACCCTAATATGTATTTACTTGTTTGCCAGTTCCATGTTAGGGCAGTGTTACATTCTTCAGGCTATATCCTCCATCAATCACCTTCTGCCACTTAATATATTTAGGGGTGTTTGGGATAGCTTATTAAAAAATAGTTTATAGCTGAAAGCTGTCTCAAAAAACGAAATGAGTGTTTGGAAAATGCAGCTCCAGAGCCAGCTTCTCTATTTCTCCTCCAAATAAGATGATATTTGTCTACTTTTTAAGATAAATTTATCGTTGACAAAATTAATTAATTCTAAAATTACTCTTAATCCTAAAATTAAAACAACCCTCCTTATATTTATCTTGTTCAAATATTTTAAATTTAATAGACATTTATAATTTCTTAATTACTCGAAATGTTTAATATTCTATGTTGTAATCATTAGACTAATATGTAATGATAAATATAATATTATACTATTTTATTATGATACTAATAATAATATGCTATAATAAATATTATTATAGATAAGTTTATAAATAAGCTTCAGCTATTCCAAACACCCTCTTAGTCGCATCACTAGCCAAGAACATTGCCGCCTTACCACGTTATCACCTTCCATAATTACCCCTTCAAATTCCCCATTTCCGACACAAACTCCTCCACCCCAGCCTTCTCCGTAAGCCGCAGTGTTGCCACCCCAAACGGTGACACACAATTAACTCGTATCCCATGTCCTCCCATCTTGATGCTGAGATTCCTCGTCAGACCGACCACGGCATGCGTCGATGGAAGCATAACCTATAGAACCAGTATGTGTGACGGAAGCGACGCTTGAAGTGAACACAATGCTGCGGCATCATAACCTAACCCTAGCGACGTGCTTCGTGCAAAGAAACGCTCCAAAAATGTTGACAACGAAAACTTGATTTATATCTTGGTGATCGGCCATCGCTATCCGCGGGTCGTTGTTGCTCGGGATGTCGGTGTTCGAGAACATCACATTGAAATTGTCGTATGTGGCAACGTCGTGGTTGACAACATTCACGACGCCAACTTCGGTCCTGACGTTGCAATGGACGTACAAGATGACTTCGGATGATTTGATGTTTCGAAATACAGACTGTCCGAGGTCATCTTGCACGTCGGCGACGACGATTTTAGCACTGTGGTGGACGAAGAGCTTCACCGCACATTTTGTTGAATACAAGCTGCTATTACAACCACACAAGGTAAGTCGAAAACGAAAACAGAAATAGAAAGAAGAATAAAAAATCGTCGAGTTGAGGATGACTTCTCTCTACAAGACGAAATACGTCCCGAGTAGTGCTCTCGGTTCTAGTGTATCTTTCCCAAAGATGAAACGACGATGTCTCGAAGAAGTGCAACACTGCAGATCGTCGAACTGGACTTTGACGAAGACAAGAGCTTTTGGACAACACTAAGAACTATATGCTATTAGTGTTGTGTAGAGATGCTTTGCATAATGGTGTGATGAAATGATATGAAAAGCTCCTTATTTAAAGACTTCTTCTGCCTAGGTGAAGGGGCGGTGGCGTATTAACTTCGCCTATTCAAGATTGCAAAATGTGGGACATGTTGGTCCGGAGACGAGTGTCAGGTGTAGAGGGGGGGGGTGAATACACCTGAGTGCAAGTTCTTTTTCTCAAACGCGAAGGATAGCTGAGTTGTAGGTTGCAACTGATGAACAGTGCCAAATAGTAACCTTCTGATCGCGGGTCAGAGTGACTCAACTACTGAGTTTCTCCTACTGACTTTTGTCTGTATTTGATTCTCAGTCGGAGAGCTAGTGCGGATAAGTGTGTAGGGCCCGATAGAATTCGTCTCGATTTGAAAACGTGTTTTTCGCAAACTAAATAATTTTGGCTAGTGCACTTTCAAATATGTTTTATGCAAAGTATGAGTTTGTAAGATGGTTTGAATGCAGTGCAATAAAACAGTAAATGACACAAACGATTTTTAACGTGGTTCGGATACGCAAGATCCTATGTCTACGGTCCTGTTGAACAGGAGGTCTTGCTAATTAATCTGAGCAAGCCTCAGCAAGGTATCTATGCACAGGACAAACCTTTCTAAGTTATAGTCCTTAGCGACTTTACAATCCAACCGAAGTTTGAAGGGGATGGGATGTTCTCCAACTATGAAGGAGTTCTTACAATAAGAATGTTGGGTGATGATTCCATCCTCAGCACTGTTACTCTTAGTGGGAAATGATTCGGTCTTAGACACTGATCTTAAGCTCAGTAGCCTTGTGCTCTGTACTTGTCTGAAGATTTGAAGATCCCAAAACCCTATCTGATTGATGAACCATTCCCTTGTATTTTGTTTTGTCTCTGAGATTTCAGACTCAGTAGACGCTCTGCTCTGGTTAAGGCGTTCAGTAGCTTATCTGCCTCAGCACCAGTGTAGAAGACTCAGTGATACTGGACTCAGCGGAGCAAAGATATGCGAGAGAGTCGGTTCAACCGAACTCGGCAGAGTAATTCATCGAACTCGTAGCCGACCTTCGGTAGTGTACCTCGGCATTATACCTACGACTACGGGATCGGACTCGGCACGACGGCAGTCTCTCCGAACTCGAGATCTTTTTGAAATGCAATCAGCATAGTCATATACGAGGAAGAGAGAAGTCAGCTTCAATTAGCCTCGAAGTCTGTTCTGTCTCAACCACTTTATTCACCTCGACAAATGACAAGCATACACGTGTCATCCTACCTACTAAAGCTGCAAGTCAACACTTTCCGGAAAAGGAGGAAAAGGCACTGTTACCTACGTCAAAAAGAGCGTTTGCTACTAAAAGAGAGAGAGAGAGAGAAGAAGATCGTCTCCAACGGATCTATTTCAATCTCTGCTCTATAAATAGAGGGATTATTCAAGAAGAATGCACCGAATGCACGTATCTAGAGCAAAAATCAAGAAAGCATTCAACGAGCAAAGAACTCAAAGAACTACGTCTTAGCAAGAACTCGAAGAACAATCTTCCGGCGAAAGACTACATTCTAGCTCATAGGGAATCAAGCTGAACCGACATACAAAGCCTCTAGTATCCAATCGACGTTACACGATCTTATAGCTTACCTTCAGCTGTTCGTCGATCTAGAAGCTACTCACTCATATTCCCTATCCCTCTAACCCTAAGCTCAACCGTTCTTATCTATAGCTTAGACGAAGGAGTTCACCTTTGAACCCGATCCTTATTGTATAAGGACTCCTTCACTGTTGGAGAAAGTTTGTCAAATACTTCTAAGTTTGATGTTTGTAAACTGAGACTTGGATCAGTATAAAAAACCAAGACGCAACTTTGCCCAGTGCGCAAGCTGACTGAGACTAACTCAGGATAAATAATAGCCTCCTGATCTTTCGGGACAGTGGACGTAGGATTTGAGCGATATCCGAACCACTTTAAAAATCATGTGTCTCTATTGCTTTCTTGACTGTTGCATTGATTTTACTGTGCATACTGAACATCTTATTTAAAATCAATTAACTGTCTCAGTATACTGAACTTCATATCTACTGAACTGAGACTTTCATAAAACGTTTTCACCACTCAACTGATTTGGGCCTACACACATTTCCGCACGCTGAACTCTTACTGTAGATACTGAATTTCTGACTCAGTCAGCTAGCAGATCTCAGTAGAGTCAGACTCTTTGCCGCACACGATTCGAAGCACTGTTTGGTCTCTTTGAACTGTTTCGATCGGACACCATCCCGAATAGGGACTGTTCGTGTTCGAAGTTGAGAAATCGAATCGAGTGTATTCACCCCCCCCTCTACACCTGACCGTACACTCGGGACCAACAATTGGTATCGAGCAAGAGTTCTTAAGACTCTTGTCATTTCAAACCGGTCACTCGAACGGATCCGGAGAAAACGTTTTCACTGCATATCACTCTACATTCATATCTTTATCTTCTATGGCTGATATGTCAGGTATAAGGATGGTACCCATGTTCTCAGTGAGAACCATTGGGTATGGCGAGTCCGAATGGAGGCTCATCTGACTTCCCTCCACGATAGCATGACTGAAGTGCTCGAGGAAGGACCTATCGTTCCCATGATCGATAGTGTTGTGACTCAAGACCAAACTGAAGGAGGAGGAATGGTGATCGGGAAGAAGATTCCCAAAGACAGAAGTCTCTTCACTCCTGAGGAGAAGAAGCTTCACAACTTAGACCGTGTCGCCAGGAATGCCATACTAACCACTCTTAGCGATTCTTACTTGGCAGGGTTCAGGAATGCAAGACTGCAAAAGAACTTTGGGACGCCCTAACGCTACTGAGTCGGGGGACTCAGAAGATTAAAGCTAACAAGTTAGCGCTGGAACTCCAAAAGCTGGAAAGCCTCTCTCTCATGCCTAGTGACAAAATTGAAGATCTAAATGTCAGATTCACAAATCTGATGAACTCTATCAATGGGCTGGGAAAGACATTCAGCAACCGAGAGAAGAATCTGAAGATACTGAGGCCACTACCGGACGGACACTGGACACCTTTTGCCACTTTATTGCGACATTCTGACTTAGATGCTGTGTCTCCTGACCATATCTTTTCAGAATTACAAGCAGAGGAGTTTGAGTTCGACAGACCTCAAAGAAAGCTGAGAGCTGAAGCTGACACAAAGATTGATCATGCTTTCAAAGCGTCAGTCAGCACATCATCTCCCGCAACGAGCAAGACGATGAGTAAGACTGAACCTTCACTCAACGACATACAAGAAGGGAGTCTGGCTCAGAAGTACGCGTTGCTCGCTGTGAAATATCAGAAGGAGAAGGAGCGACGCAGAAAAGTGACTAAAGCCTATCGGGAAACAAAAGGTAAGTCAAATTATATGTCAAAACACACTCCTGATTCTCAATCTTCTGAATGCAGAAAGAAGGATGACTCAGAACCATCAAAGAATAGCGAAAGAAAAGAAGAAAGAGTCATCGCTTGCTACAACTGCAAGAAGCCAGGACATTATCAATATGATTGTCCTGAGCTCAGTAGTGCTGAACGCGCAGCACGTAAGGCAAGGAGAGAGAAATTCGCCCAGAAAAGACAATCCTACATAGCTGGCGAAATCTCCGACGACTCAGAAGAAGTCGACTCCTTTATGGATTCATCGGATGATGATGCAGCTTTCATGGCCCTAGAGCTTGAAGCTGAAGAAACAACTGAAAAGTGCCTAATGGCAGGCGAAGAGGATGAGGTAAACTCTCTTGAACCAGTCAATTCCTCTTCACACTGCACACACGACACTATTTCAGGTGCAGAAGAGAATTTGGACGTTGCGACCGCCTACGAAGATCTGCTCGACGAACAAATTCAGATGAGTCTGCAGCTCAGTAAGACTCTTCAGGAATTGGATACCCTGAAAGTGGAGAATCAGAGACTTTCTCAGGAGAGTCAGGTTGCTACTGAGGCCGAAGGACTTGTGTTGAGACTCAGGGAGGAGATAAACTCTCTGATGGCCAAGTCTCAGCATGAAGAAGATCGAATTTTAGTTTTGACCAATGACTTGACTCAGAAAGATACTGAACTGAGTCTACTGAAGCAAGAAATGTCAGGACTTCAGACCAAGCACGACAAACTGAAGAAAAGTGATGATGTCTGGAGGAGCCTGATGACTGAGCGTTACATGGGCGCTGAAAAGAAGCTGGAGGCTATGCTCGCAAGCAACAAGCCCAAGCATTGCAAGGAAGGACTTGGCTTCAACCAGGAAGCTTCCTCATCTGCCCCCGTTCGCTCAAAAGTGCGTCTTACTGATAGGTTTGTTCGAGGGGAAACAATCAATGCAAATCTACTGAACCCCTCAGCAAAGAACAAACAGAAGATGAAAGCAACTCATCCTAAGTATCAGTACACTGACCAGAAGATCAGTACCCAGACACCCCAGTTCAGTCAAGGGGGAACTAGCAGAGTTAAGTGGGGCGATCGGTATGGACCACCTCGGTTGACACATCCGGCTCGGTATGGGTCATATTACTATGATCCTATAGTCGGAGGAGGTTCCAAGAGTCGAAAAAGAAGAACGCACAAAAGGCAAAGGTCGGCGGTCCACCGGCTCGGAAGATCCGGACTCCCGAACCCGAGAAGCCTAAGAAGTCGGCCTCGACCGGTCCAAAGTGGTCAAGTTTGTTGACTCGAAACGGAAAGAAGTTATTCGAAACCACCGGGGTTGTTAGACAAATTTGGGTTACAAAAGCTAACATCTAAGGACCCAAAATCAAAAATAAAGGGTACCTGAATATAATTCTGTTTTGCAGGTGCATAAAGGACCCATGGTATGTGGACGCCGGATGTTCAAGACACATGACATACCAAAGGAGTCTGCTGAAGAATTATATTACTGAAGATGGACCCAGAATCGAGTTTGGAGATAATGCCAAAGGCTACACGAGAGGATACGGCACACTCAACATTGGAACTGCCAAAGTTCCAAGAGTATCATATGTTGAAGGACTTCAGCATAATCTTCTCTCTGTTAGTCAATTTTGTGATAGCTAGAATAGAGTGATTTTTGACGCAGGTTTCTGTGATGTCATTGATAAATCTACAGGGAAAACAGTGTTATCAGGTTCGCGCAAAAAAAAAATCTACGTAGCTGACTGGAACTCAGCTGAACCTGAAGCTTGTTTGCTAGCGAAGAATGAAAACAGAAAGGGATGGCTATGGCATAGAAGGCTCAGTCATCTCAACTTCAAGACGCTCAGCAAACTAGCTAGGAACACTCTAGCAAGAGGACTGCCGAATGAGGTGTTCAGCAAAGACACTCAGTGTGAAGCATGTCTGAAGGGAAAGCAAACGAAGAATCAAAATCCAACAGTTCCATCTCCTTCCACTGATGGAATCCTTCAGCTGCTACATATGGATTTGTTCGGTCCAGTCTCTCCAGTGACGATCAGAGGCAAGAAATATGCTTTAGTGGTCATAGATGACTACTCGCTCTACACATGAGTCATATTTATTGCCAACAAGTTTGACGTCAAAACAGAGTTACCAAAGCTTCTGAAAAGGCTCAGTGTCGAGAAGAACACCAAGATCAGAAAAATACGTTCAGACAGAGGAACTGAGTTCCTTAATTCCATGGTAGAGGAGTTCTGCGAAGCAGAAGGAATAGAGCATGAGACATCGGCTGCCCGCACACCTCAGCAAAATGGAGTTGCTGAACGAAAGAACAGAACTCTCAAAGAAGCAACTAGAACTCTACTCGCAGATTCAGGACTCCCATCCAAATTCTGGGCAGAAGCAACGGACACTGCATGTTACACTCAGAACCGATCTTTACTGACAAAGCAGCATAAGAGGACACCATATGAACTATGGAACGGCAGGAAGCCTTCTCTATCTTATTTCCATATCTTTGGTTGTTCATGCTTTATCCACAATAATGGGAAAGATCAGCTGAAGACTTTTAATAGCAAGTCAGATAAGGGAGTATTCTTAGGATACTCTCGGGTCAGCAAAGCTTTCAGAGTATTCAACTATTGGACTCTTTGCGTGGAGGAAAGCCCTCATGTTGTTTTTAACGAGTTTGCTACTGAAGACAGGAGCAATAACTCAAATTATGAATCTAAGGACATCAGTAGACAGCTACAGGATCTAAGGTTAAAGAACAAACCTGAAAAGATCCAGCTATGTTGGGATGATGATTCAGACGAAGAAACTGAAGACAAATCTAGTGAATCTCAACCAGAATCAATCCCAGGTAACTCAGGTCGATGAGGAAACCGTAGAGGTAACTGAGACCACTACTGAGAATAACAACTCAGGGGGAACATCTAGTAATGTTCCTGAGCTGAATGCCCCTGAACCTGGTGACTCAGTAGATCATACTCTTATCACTGAAATTCTTCAATCTCAGAATAGTACAACTGAAATGCCTAACTCACCTACTATCTGTGTTGAACAAATTTCAGATGAAGAGTTAAAACATCGTATATCGTGGCTAGATGCTCACACTGCTGATCTTATAATTGGAGATCCTTCAGCACATGTCAAGACAAGATCCAGATTCTGTCAAGGAGAAAGCGCAGTATTTTCCTGCTTCTTGTCTACTGAAGAGCCTCAGAATATTGAGGATGCACTTAACGATGCTGACTGGATTATTGCTATGCAGGAGGAGCTGAATCAGTTCACGAGAAACGAAGTATGGGAGCTTGTAGACAGACCCCAGCATCAACATATCATTGGAACCAAATGGGTCTTCAAGAACAAGCGAGATGAAAACAACGTTATATTAAGGAACAAAGCAAAGCTCGTGGCTAAAGGCTACTGTCAAGCTGAAGGAATAGATTTCGATGAAACTTTCGCTCCAGTTGCAAGATTGGAGGCAATTAGACTATTCCTAGCCTACGCAACACATCAAAGATTCAGAGTTTATCAAATGGATGTGAAGTCTGCGTTCCTGAATAGCGTGCTGAAAGAAGAAGTCTATGTGGAACAACCGCCCGGCTTTCAGCAGGGACATCAAGTATATAGACTCAGAAAGGCTCTTTATGGGTTAAAACAAGCACCCAGGGCTTGGTACGATACCCTGTCTGAGTTTCTTCTTCAGAAAGGTTTTCAGAAGGCCACAGTAGATCGCACGTTGTTCAGCATTCGACTGGAAGACGAACTATTACTCGTGCAGATCTATGTAGATGATATTATCTTCGGTTCGAAGAATGTCATTATGTGTCAGCAGTTTGAAAGAATGATGAAGGACAAGTTCGAGATGTCGATGATGGGAGAAATGAACTACTTCCTTGGTTTTCAAGTCAAGCAATCTGAAAAGGGAACGTTCATCAACCAAGGCAAATACACTCGAGACCTCATCAAAAGATTCGGCGGCACATCCGGCAAACCTATCAAGATCCCGATGAATACGAATATGAAAATCGATCTTGATAAGGAGGGAGTATCAGTAGATCAAACTGAATATCGTGCTATAATTGGTTCATTATTATATTTAACAGCTACTCGTCCTGACATAACTTATGCTGTAGGTGTCTGTGCTCGATTTCAGGCGAATCCCAAGCAGAGCCATATGGACTCAGCAAAGAAGATTCTCCGCTATCTCCGAGGAACACCTGACATGGGTTTATGGTATCCAATGATGATAATATTAAACTAAGCGGCTATTCGATGCCGACTATGCGGGATGTAGAATTGACCGAAAATCAACTTCGGGAACATGTCGGTTCCTTGGCGCAAAGTCGATCTCATGGTTTTCAAAGAAACAACACTCAATAGCTACGTCGACTACTGAAGCTGAATACATGGCTGCTGGAAGTTGTTGCGCCCAAATCCTTTGGCTGAGACAGCAGCTGAAAGACTATGACGTCATTCAGAATGAAGTGCCGATCTTCTGCGATAGTACCAGTGCCATTGCAATCACTCAGAATCCTGTACTACACACGAGATGCAAGCACGTGGACATCAGACATCACTTCATTCGTGACCATGTCGAAAAGAAGGATATCAGGATGGAAAAGATCCATACTGACAAGCAACGGGCTGACATACTGACCAAGCCTCTAGTTGAATCCAGATTCAGAGAACTTTCAGTAGAGCTAGGTCTGCTGGACCCTACTGACCCCAGTGAGTAAAAAGGTCCCAAGCAATCTTAAAGAACTCCCGCTCTGATACCAATTGTTGGTCCCGAGAGCACGTTCAGGTGTAGAGGGGGGGTGAATACACCTGAAAACCGATTTCTCAACTTAAAACGGGAACAGTCCTTTTCAGGAGAGTGCCGTACTGAATAAATTCAGCAGACTGGATAAGCTATTCTAAATCGCGTGGCAGAGTGGCTGACTCTACTGGGGCCTGCTAGCTGACTGGAGTCAGAATTCAGTACCGTTCAGAATATAGTTCAGTGGTGCGGAAATGTGTAGGCCCAAATTCAGTTGAGTTAGGAAAACGTTTTTATCAAAACAGTTTCAGTAGATTAGTGCAGTCGATTAAGTTTGCTGAAACTCAGTTGAATGATTTGAAAGATATTTTCAGTATGCACAGTAAATCAATGTAACAGTAAAATAAAGAACACATAACACAACGATTTTTAAAGTGGTTTGGATCCAACAATCCTACGTCCACTGTCCCGAAAGATCAGGAGGCTATGTATTATACTCAGATAGTCTTAGTCGGTTTGTTCACTGGACAAACACTGGTCTTGAGATTTATACTGAGCAAGTCTCAGTTTACAAGGTATCAAACTAAGTGTTTGAAAAACTCTCCACCAGTGAAGGAGTCCTTTACAATAAGGATCATTTCAGAAGTGAACTCCTTCGTCTAAGCTATAGATTTAAACGGTTGAGCTTAGGTTAGAGGGATAGGGAACAAGAAGTTGGCTTCTAGAATGACGAACAACTGAGTATAAGCTTTGGGTTCATATATCGTCGCTTGGATACTAGAGGCTGTATAATTCTAATTCAGCTTGGTTCCCTATGAGCAGAAATATTGTCTTTCGCCGGAGATTATTTCTTCGAACTACTTGCGGAAGACTTAGGCTTTTTCGAGTTGCTCTTGAATGCTCTGAGTTCGTGTGTCTTAGATGTTCTAGATGAGCTTCAATTTGATTTCATCCCTCTATTTATAGAGCAGAGATTAGGATAGATCCGTTGGAGACGACGATCCTTTGTCTCTCTCTTTTGGGTAGCTAACGGCTCTTTCGAAGTATGGTAGCAGTATCCTTTCCCTGCATTTCTGGAAAGTTGTTGACTTGCAGCTTTCACAGATATAGGACAGGTGGCTACTTGTCATTGGTCGAGGTTCATGAAAGTGGTTGAGACAGAACAGACTTCAAGGAGATTTGAAGCTGACTTCTCTCTTCCTCGTATTGACTCTACTAATTTGACTTTAGAGAATCTGACAGTCATAAGACTGTCTGGCCGTTGCTGAGTCTGATCTCTGATTCAGTAGCATGCTCCTGCTGAGTCGGCTCTACTGAAGATCAGCTTTGAGTTCAATGAACTACTCCTGTTGAGTTCAGTTCCACTGACTCCTTTCAGTATACTACTCCTGCTGAGTCCAGTATCACTGAGTCTTCTACTTCTGGTGCTGAGGCAGGTAATCTACTGAGCGCCTGAGCCAGATGCAAAGTGTCTGCTGAGTCTGAAACCTCAGAGACAATACCAAAACAGATTACAACTGAATGGTTCATCAATCCAGATAGGGTTTTGGGATCTTCAAATCTTCAGTACGTTTTCAGAGCTCAAGGCTACTGAGTTAATTATCAACTGAGAAGACTGAATCATTTCCCAACATTTTGTACTGTTGTTGGGGACTGAATCATCACCCAACACTGTTCATACTGAAAATATCTTTTAAAATCATTCAACAGAGTTTCAACAAAGCTTAACAGATTGCACTAATATACTGAAACAGTTTCTCTTAAAAACGTTTTCTAACTCAACTGAATTTGGGCCTACACATTTCTGCATTTACTGAACTTCAGCTGAACGGTACTGAATTCTGTCCTAAGTCAGCTACCAGGCCTCAGTGAAGTCAATCACTCTGTCACGCGATTCAGAACAACTTATTTGTTCTACTGAACCTGTTCTGTACGACATCCTCCTGAAAAGGATTGTTCGCGTTTTAAGTTGAGAAATTATTTTCAGGTGTATTCACCCCCCCCCCTCTACACCTGAACGTTTAATCTCGGGACCAACAATTGGTATCAGACCGGGAGTTCTCTAAGACTCTTGTTTTCACTGGATATCATTCTTCATTCATATCACTATTTTCAATGTCTGATATGTCAGGAATCAGGGTGGTTCCCATGTTCTCAGTAGAGAACTATGGGGTATGGCGAGTCAGAATGGAGGCACATCTGACTTCCCTCCATGACAGCATGACAGAGGTACTGGAGGACGGACCTATCGTTCCCATGATTAATAGTGTCGAAACCCAGGATCCAGCACAAGGAGGAAGAATGGTGACCGGGAAGAAGTTTCCCAAAGATAGAAGTCTCTTCACCCCTGAGGAGAAGAAGCTTCACAACTTAGACCGGGTTGCCAGAAACGCCATACTGACCACCCTGAGTGATTCCTATCTCGAGAGAGTTTAGGACTGCAAGTCCGCGAAGGAACTTTGGGATGCTCTAGCGCTACTGAGTCGGGGGACTCAGAAGATCAAAGCAAACAAACTGGCACTGGAACTTCAGAACCTGGAGAGACTGTCTCTCATGCCTGGTGACACGATTGAAGATCTTAACGTTCGATTTACGGATCTAATGAACACCATCAACGGGCTGGGAAAGATATTCTCCAACCGAGAAATGAATCTCAAGATTTTGAGAGCACTGCCGGACGGACATTGGACTCCATTTGCTACTTTACTGAGAAATTCTGACTTAGATATTATTTCTCCTAATCATATCTTTTCAGAACTAAAAGGTGAGGAGTTCGAGTTCGGTCTACCTCAAAGGAAGCAGCGAGTTGAAGCTGACACTCAAATCGACCATGCTTTCAAAGCATCAGTCAGCACAGCGGCTCCCGCATCTAGCAAGACAGAACTTTCACTCAGTGACCTACAAGAATGGGACCTAGCTAAGAAATACGCACTGCTTGCCGTAAAGTATCAGAATGAGAAGGAGAGGCACAGAAAACTCTCTAGAGTCGTCAGAGACTCCAAGGATAAGTCTAAATATACACCCAAGCGCACTCCTGACTCGCATACTTTTGATTGCCGGAAACAGGAAGACTCAGCTCAGTCGAAAGACAGCGAGAGTAAAGAAGAGAGAGTCACCACCTGCTACAACTGCAAAAAGCCAGGACATTATCAGTATGACTGTCCTGAGCTCAGTACTGCTGAGAGAGCAGCACGCAAAGATCGAAGGGAGAAGTTCATCAAGAAGCGTCAAGCATATATTGCCGGTGAACTCTCAGACGACTCAGATGAAGTCGACTCCTTCATGGATTCATCAGATGATGAAGCGGCATTCATGGCCGTAGAGCTTGAAGAAGATGCTGAAAAGTGTCTTATGGCAGGAGAAGAGGATGAGGTGCACAAGGACCTTTGGTATGTGGACAGCGGATGCTTAATACACATGACATACCAAAAGGATCTAATGAAAAATTATACTACTGAAGAAGGACCCAGAATCGAATTTGGAGATAACGCAAAAGGCTATACCAGAGGCTATGGAACACTCAGTATTGGAACCACCACAGTTCCAAGTGTATCATATGTTGAAGGACTTCAACATAATCTTCTCTCGGTTAGTCAATTTTGTGATAACTCGAATAGAGTGATTTTTTACGCCGGTTTCTGTGATGTCATTGATAAATCTACAGGGAAAACAGTCTTATCAGGTTCGCGCAAAAGGAATATCTACGTAGCTGACTGGAACTCAGCTGAACCTGAAGCTTATTTGTTGGCGAAGAACGACAACAGAACGGGGTGGCTCTGGCACAGAAGACTCAGCCATCTCAACTTCAAGACGCTCAACAAGCTAGCTAGAAATGCTCTAACAAGAGGACTGCCGAATGAAGTATTCAGCAAAGACACTCAGTGTGAAGCATGTCTTAAGGGAAAGCAAACAAAGAAGCAAAATCCACCTGTTCCATCGCCTTCCACTGATGGAATCCTTCAGCTGCTACATATGGATTTATTCGGTCCAGTCTCTCCGGTGACGATCAGAGGCAAAAAGTATGCTTTAGAGGTCAATGATGACTACTCGCGCTACACATGGGTCATATTTATTGCCAAGAAGTCTGACGTCAAAATAGGCTTCTGAAAAAGCTCAGTGTCGAGAAGAACGCCAAGATTATAAAGATACGTTCAGACAGAGGAACTGAATTCTTAAATTCGATGGTAGAGGAGTTCTGCAAAGCTGAAGGTATGGAGCATTAGACGTCTGCCGCGCGCACGCCTCAACAAAATGGGGTTGCTGAAAGAAATAATAGAACACTCAAAGAAGCAGCAAGAATCTTACTCGCAGACACAAGACTCCCAACCAAATTCTGGGCAGAAGCAACTGACACTGCGTGTTACACTCAGAACAAATCTCTATTGAATAAGCAGCATAAGAAGACACCATATGAACTATGGAACGGAAGGAAGCCTTTCATATCTTATTTCCATATTTTTCGGTGTTCTTACTTTATCCACAATAATGGGAAGGATCAGTTAAAGACTTTTGATAGCAAGTCAGACCAGGGAGTCTTCTTAGGATACTCCCGGGTCAGCAAAGCCTTCAGAGTTTTTAACTACCGGACCCTTTGCGTGGAGGAAAGGCCTCATGTTGTTTTTAATGAGTTTGCTACTGAAGACAGGAGCAGGAACTCTAAATCAGAATCTGAGGACATCAGTAAGCAGCTACAGGATCTGAGCCTGAAAGATAAAGTTGAAAAGATCCAACTATGTTGGGATGATGATTCAGAAGAGGAAATTGAAGATAAGACAACTGAGTCTCAGCCAGCAGCAGAAGTAGCTGAACAGATTGACTCTACTGAACAGAGTCAATCCCATGTAACTCAGGTCGATGAAGAAACCCAAGTGGTAATTGAGACCTCTACTGATGATAATAATTCAGGGGGAACAGATGAAGTTCCTGAGCTAAATGCCCCTGAACCTGGTGACTCAGTAGACCTAACTCTCGTAACTGAATTACTTCAATCTTAGAATAGTACAACTGAAATGCCTAACTCACCTACTATCTGTGTTGAACAAATTTCAGATAAAGATTTGAAACATCGTCGATCGTGGCTGGACGCTCACACTTCTGACCTGATTATTGGAGATCCTTCAGCAAGTGTAAAGACAAGATCCAAATTTTATCAGGGAGAAAGCGCATTATATTCCTGCTTCTTGTCTACTGAAGAACCTCAGTCAGTTGAGGACGCACTCAAGGATGCTGATTGGATCATAGCTATGCAGGAGAAGCTGAACCAGTTCACGAGAAATGAAGTATGGGAGCTTGTTGACTGACCCTGACATCAACACGTGATTGGAACTAAATGGGTCTTCAAGAACAAGCGAGATGAAAACAACGTTATATTAAGGAACAAAGCGAGACTCGTGGCAAAAGGCTACTGTCAAGCCGAAGGAATAGATTTCGACGAAACTTTTGCTCCTGTTGCAAGATTGGAGGCAATCAGACTATTCCTAGCCTACGCAACACATCAGCGATTCAGAATTTATAAGATGGATGTGAAGTCTGCGTTCCTGAACGGCATGCTGATAGAAGAATTCTATGTAGAACAGCCTCCCGGCTTTAAGCAGGGACATCAGGTCTACAGACTCAGAAAGGGTCTGTACGGGTTAAAACAAGCACCTAGGGCTTGGTACGATACCCTGTTTGAGTTTCTTCTACAGAAAGGTTTTTAGAAGGGCACAGTAGACCGCACATTATACAACATTCGAGTGGAAGACAATATCCAACTTGTGCAGATCTCAAAGAATGTCATCATGTGTTAGTAGTTTGAGAAAATGATGAAGGATAAGTTCGAGATGTCAATGATGGGAGAGATGAATTATTTCCTCGGCTTTCAAGTCAAATAATCTGAGAAGGGAACATTCATCAATCAAGGCAAACACACTCGAAACCTCATCAAGAAGTTCGGTTGCACACCTGGCAAACAATTCAAGATCCCGATGAATACAAATATGAAAATTGATCTTGACAAAGAGGGAGTATTAGTAGACCATACTGAATTTCGTGTTATTATTGGTTCATTATTATATCTAACTGCTACCCGACCTGACATAACTTATGTTGTAGGTGTCTGCGCTCGATTTTAGGCGAATCCCAAGCAGAGTCACATGGACTCAACAAAGAAGATTCTCTGCTATCTCAGAGGAACACCTGACATGGGTTTATGGTATCCAGCAGATGATAATATTGAACTAACTGGTTATTCTGATGCTGACTATGCAGGATGTAGAATTGATCGAAAGTCAACTTCTGGAACTTGTCAGTTCCTTGGCAGTAAGTTGATTTCGTGGTTTTCAAAGAAACAACATTCAGTAGCGACGTCAACTACTGAAGCTGAATACATGGCTACCGGAAGTTGTTGCGCCCAAATCCTTTGTCTAAGACAGCAGCTACGCGACTA
The DNA here is from genome assembly GCA_028984105.1 of Lavandula angustifolia. Lineage (NCBI taxonomy): Eukaryota > Viridiplantae > Streptophyta > Magnoliopsida > Lamiales > Lamiaceae > Lavandula > Lavandula angustifolia. The sequence continues at coordinate 16,530,472 of CM054807.1, read as the reverse complement.
TGATGTCATTCAAAATGAAGTCCCGATCTTCTACGACAGCTCCAGTGCGATTGCAATCACTCAGAACCCTGTACTTCATACTAGATGCAAGCACGTGGACATCAGACACCACTTCATTCGTGATCATGTCGAAAAGAAGGATATCAGGATGGAGAAGATCCATACTGACCGTCAAAGGGCAGATATTCTGACCAAGCCTCTAGTTGAAGCCAGATTCAGAGAACTTTCAGTAGAGCTAGGTTTGTTGGACCCTACTGACTCCAGTCAATAAGTGGATTCAGGAGAGGAGCATTCAGCAAGGGGGAACGTTCACTCTCAATACTGAACCTATTCAGTACATAGAGACTCAACAACTATCTACACGAGGTATCAGCTGACTACGATGTTCAGCTGACAGGTTTGCGTATCTCTACTCAGTAGCCAATGAAATATTTTGTGCATTAACGATTCAGATTCAGCTTCGTATTCAATGCCTTAGAAAATGTCATTTAATATAACGGTTTACATTTAATACACGACATTCTATGTAAAGTATGCTGAACTCTGCGGCGCATTAAATACATGTGTAATCAAGTTACTTCTTTGGCTATATACAACTGTAATTTCACTTAGGCGGCTAAGTTGATCATTGCCTATTTTATAACATTAAATCCTAGCCGTCCATCTCATAAAGCAGATTCAAACTGAACCGTGGATTAATAACTGTTCATCTTCTTTATCATATAAAAACACGTTCAAAGTTTAGAAACCGCCATTTTACTCTGCAAAATTTTTCAACCCTAGAATTTCTGAGAAAGCACTCATCTATTTGCAAACATCTCTTACAATATCTCAGAAATATACTTTGGTAAATCTTAATGATTATTTAGTATCGTATATGTTCTTGATAATATTCTTCTTTCGATACTGATATTTTTCCTTTGTAGATTACAAATCATGGCAGGAAGGGACTTAATGTTCCACTTGATATGCAAGAGATCCTCGAGAAGGATCGAGTATGGTGTAAGCCAATGATGGAGTTTGATTCTTGCGAGCTTGACTTTATGGAAGAGATATTCGACGCGCTGAGGGCGTCAGGGCTGGAAGCCTTTCTCTCAAGGAAGCCGTCATACTTCATTCCGCGTCAGATTGCTGAACTCTATCTGAATTTCGAATCAGTAGACGGCGACATCAGATGCCATTTTGTTACTCATCAAATTGGAGACCCCGCCCACATTGTACCTGAGATCAAGCTAATGTCGATCAAAGAAGCTCTTCAACGAAGCTTTCAGCTTCCGAGCGAGGGATTCAACACAGTTGGCTACAAAGATGATATAATGGATGAAAATTTGGAGATATTATGCGGGAAGCCTACCACCTTCAGAGCCGTCTTCCCAAAGAATGCCATTCTCCCGAACTTCAGAGCTTTAGCCTACATCGTCACTCAGATCTTGACGAGTCAGGCTGGGTCATTCGACCAAGTGTCAAGGCCAAAAATTCAGATGATGATGGCCATCTACGACCAAGCGAAGATAAACTGGACATAGTTTTTCTTAAAGGAGTTCATGACTCAGGCAGCGAAATTTGATCGATCCACTAACTGCCTAGCCGTGAAGGGAAAAATCATGTACGGACTGAAGCTCTCTGTCATGATTGAAGACCTATGTGGAGCTGACCATGCAGTGCATGCTGACAAAGGGTACTTCAACCCTAAAAAGGTGAGGTTCCAGAGCAGGGCAGCAGCCCTTCAGCAGATTGGCTCAGGGCCTGCTGAGCCCAAGCAAGGCTCTCAGAAGACCTCTACTCCATCTAAGAAGAGGTCACCTTCCAAAGCAGCTCAGAATACACTGACCAAGAAGCTGAAGAAGGTCAGTGAAGCTGTAATAGTACCTCCCCTGCAACTCATAGATGAGTCAGAGTCCTCAGAGAAGACAGTGTCAGTGGAGAATGCCGTCTCCACTGAACAGGGTGAGGCAGTGGATCAAGGGATAGAAGCTGATCCGATCACTCCTACTCAGATCCCCTTGGACATTCCACCACTCAGCAGCATCCCATCTGTTGAAAAAGAAGCATCTCCGATTGAGATAGAGGATTCGGAGACTGCCTCAGAGTTAGAAACAATAGGGATGGAGGCATCAGCACTACAATCAAGAGCCTCCCGAGAACTTTCAGAAGCCATCCCCGAGATAGCCAGTCACTCTGACTTGGTTACATTGGCAAGGCAGGCCAGGCTTCATACTCTCATTCGGTTCCAGCGTGGTCAACACTGAACAGATTGATCCAGCACCACTCTTGCGAACAACTCCATGAGGAGGAACTGATGATCCGGGAGAAGACAGGCTATTCTGAGCCTGCAGATATCTGCTCCTTGGATGATTTGAGGGCGGCCATGCTCGCTTTGCTGAATGACCGTCTTCCCACTTCAGCAACCGCTCCCTCAGATGGGTCTAATCCCGACGATCAGGACCCGCCCCATGATTCAGGCCCTGAGAAGCCTATTGAGGGAACTCAACTGGAGGAGGATGCTCCAACTACTACAACTGCTGAACCACCTCTCAGCATCCTCCCTCCAGGACAGTCGGCGGCTGGTACCTCTCAGTCCGCGGACCCAGTACAGCTGTTGCTGGGGTCTGCTTTTGAGGTAGCGCCCAGCCCGAGGATCCACGATCGAAGACTGTGGCAAGGGCCCTTGGGAGTCAGGGTGCTCAGAACCGAATCTTTGCCCGCACCGTCCACTAAATGTGGAGGCAGTCCACTCAGGCTCAAAGTGCGGAGATTAAGGGCTCAGAACGTCCATTCAAAATACTCCAGCCCCTGACTTCTCTACGATCTTGACTGATTCTTTAGCTACTCAGAGAGCCAAGTTCTAAAGGCAACATAAGCTGATGGAGGCTATCCAGGCCAAACTTCTTGAAGATTACAATGCAGCCCAGTCAGCTCATTCAGACTCTATTTCTTCCATGAGTCAGACCGCTGAGCTCAGACTCAAGATAATTCAAAAGGCCATAGAAGACAAGATAGATCTTTAGTTGTAATCTATTCAGACTGCGGTGGAGACCTCTCAGAAGAAATACAGTGAAGAACTTATAGATGAGAGGAATGAACTCTACGAGAGACTTATCAAACTGCAGGATGCTTTGGATAAGCTTGCCTCAGCATATACCAGTCTGGATAAGAAGGTGCAGATACCTACCCTTGGCCTATTTGCCGAAGCCAAAAAGGGGGAAGGTAGGGAAAGGGTACCAAGGGCACCAAGGGGAGTCAGGACAGTGAAAGGAGCAACTGTAACTCAGCAATCAACTCCCACTGCTTCCCAAGAACAGGGTCAGCAGCAGACACTCTGAGGTTTCACACTCAGTAGACACTCTGCATCTGGTTCAGGCGCTCAGTAGATTACCTGCCTCAGTACCATAAGTAGAAGACTCAGTGATACTGGACTCAGCAGGAGCAGTATAGTGAAAGGAGTCAGTGGAACTGTACTCAGCAGGAGTAGTTCACTGAACTCAGAGCTGATTTTCAGTAGAGCCGACTCAGTAGGAGCATGCTACTGAATAAGAGATCAGACTCAGCAACGGCTGGACAGCCTTCTGACTGTCAGATTCTCTAAAAGTTAAATCAGCAGAGTCAAAACGAGGAAGAGAGAAGTCAGCTTCAGATCTCCTTGAAGTCTGTTCTGTCTCACCTACTTTCCTGAACCTCGACCAATGACAAGCACCCACCTATCCTACATCTGTTAAAGCTGCAAGTCAACAACTTTCCAGAAATGGACGGAAAGGACACTGCAACCATACTTTGAAAGAGCCGTTAGCTACCCAAAAGAGAGAGACAAATGATCGTCATCTCCAATGGATCTATCCTAATCTCTGCTCTATAAATAGAGGGATAAAATCAAATTGAAGCTCAACCTTAACCTTCGCACACGAGACCTATAAATCGAAGAACACACAGAGCATTCAAAGAGCAACTCATAAACGCCTTAAGTCTTCCGCAAGAAGTTAGAAGAGACAATCTTCGGCGAAAGACTATATATCTGCTCATAGGGAACCAAGCTGAATAAGAATTATACAGCCTCTAGTATCCAAGCGACTGAACACGAACCCAAAGTTTATACTCTGCCGTTCGTCGCTCTAGAAGCCACTTTCTCATTCCCTATCCCTCTAACCTAAGCTCAGCTGTTCATATCTATAGCTTAGACGAAGGAGTTCATAGTCGAACTGATCCTTATTGTAAAGGACTCCTTCACTATTGGAGAGTTTTTCAAACACTTAGTTTGATACCATGTAAACTGAGACTTGCTCAGTATAAATCTCAAGACCAGTGTTTGTCCAGTGTACAAACCAACTGAGACTATCTCAGTATAATACATAGCTTCCTGATCTTTCGGGACAGTGGACGTAGGATTGTTGGATCCGAACCACTTTAAAAACCGCCTGTGTTCTATGTTCATTATTTACTGTTGCATTAATTTACCGTGCATACTGAAAATATCTTTTAAATCATTCAACTGAGTTTCAGCAAGCTTAATCGACTGCACTAATATACTGAAACTGTTTTGATAAAAACGTTTTCCTAACTCAACTGAATTTGGGCCTACACATTTCCGCACTACTGAACTCTATCGAAACGGTACTGAATTCTGACTCTAGTCAGCTAGCAGGCCTCAGTAAAGTCAGTCACTCTTTCACGCGATTCAGAACAGCTTATCTGGTCTGCTGAACTCGTTCAGTATGGCACTCTCCTGAAAAGGACTGTTCGCGTTTTAAGTTTTGAAATCAATTTTCAGGTGTATTCACCCCCCCCTCTACACCTGAACGTTACTCTCGGGACCAACAATTGGTATCAGAGCAGGAGTTCTCTAAGACTCTTGTTATTCTGAAACTGGTCTACTTGAACGGATTCGGAAAATGTTTTCACTGCATATCATTCTTCATTCATATCATTATTCACTATGTCTGATATGTGAGGAATCAGAATGGTACCCATGTTCTCAGTAGAGAACTATGGAGTATAGCGGGTCAGAATGGAGGCACGTCTGACCTCCCTCCACAACAGCATGACAGAGGTTCTAGAGGACGGACCTATCGTTCCAATGGTCGATAGCGTCGTAGCTCAGGACCCTTCACAAGGAGGAGGAATGGTAACCGGGAAGAAGATACCCAAAGACAGAAGTCTCTTCACCCCTGAGGAGAAGAAGCTTCACAACTTAGACCGCGTTGCGAGAAACGCCATACTGACCACTCTGAGTGACTCTTATCTCGAAAGAGTTCAGGATTGCAAGTCCGCGAAAGAACTCTGGGATGCTCTAGCGCTACTGAGTCGGGGGACTTAGAAGATCAAAACGAACAAACTCACGCTGGAACTTCAGAAGCTAGAGAGACTGTCTCTCATGCCTAGTGACTCCATTGAAGTTCTCAACGTCAGATTCACAGATCTTATGAACTCTATCAACGGGCTGGGAAAGATATTCTCTAACCGAGAGATGAATCTCAAAATTTTGAGGGCACTGCCAGACGGTCACTGGACTCCTTTTGCTACCTTGTTGCGTCATTCTGATTTAGATATTGTTACTGAGTCAGAAGGACTTATGTTGAGACTCAGTGAGGAGATAAACTCTCTGATGGCCAAGTCTCAGCATCAAGAAGATCAGATCTCAGTACTGACCAATGACTTGACTCAGAAAGATACTGAATTGAGTCTACTGAAGCAAGAGTTGTCAGGACTTCAGACCGAGCATGAGTTGCTGAAGAAAAGTGATGATGTCTGGAGGAACCTGATGACAGAGCGGTACATGGGCACTGAATAGAAGCTTGAAGCTATGCTAGCAAGCAACAAGCCCAAGCATTGTAAATAGGGACTTGGATTCAACCATGGAGCCTCCTCATCTGCCCCCGTACGCTCAGAAAACCGGCTTGCTGAAAGGTTTGTTCAAGGGGAGACCATCAACGCAGAGATACTGAACCCCCTAGCCAAGAACAAACAAAAGATGAAGGCACCTCATCCCAGTTATCAGCATTCTGACAAGATGATCAGCACCAAATCACCCCAGTTCAGTCAAGGGGGAACTAGCAAAGCAAAATGGGCTGATCAGTATGGACCTCCACAGCTGACTTATCCAGCTCAGTATGGGTCATGTTAGTATGATCCTATAGTCAGCAGAGGATCCAAAAGTCAGAAGAAGAAGATAGCCGCACAGAAGGCAAAGGTCAGCAGTCCACCCACTCAGAAGATCAGGACTCCTGAACCTGTAAAGCCTCAGAAGTCAGCATCGACCAGTCTAGTGGTCAAATATGTTGACAAAAGTGGAAGGAAACTGTTTGAGACCACTAGGGTCGTAAGATAGATTTGGGTTTCCAAAACTAACGTCTAAGGACCCAAAATAAAAAATAAAGGGTACCTAAATATAATTCTGTTTTGCAGGTGCACAAGGACCCTTGGTATGTGGACAACGGATGCTCAAAACACATGACGTACCAAAAGGACTTGCTGAAGAATTATACTACTGAAGAAGGACCCCAAATCGAGTTTGGAGACAACGCAAAAGGCTATACCAGAGGCTATGGAACACTCAGCATTGGAACAACAACAGTTCCAAGAGTATCATATGTTGAAGGACTTCAGCATAATCTTATCTCTGTTAGACAATTTTGTGATAACTCGAATAGAGTGATTTTTTACGCTGGTTTATGTGATTTCATTGATAAATCTACAGGGAAAACAGTGTTGTCAGGTTCGCGCAAAAAGAATATCTATGTAGCTAACTAGAACTCAGCTGAACCTGAAGCTTGTTTGTTGGCGAAGAATGACAACAAAATGGGATGGCTCTGGCACAAAAGACTCAGTCATCTCAACTTCAAGACGCTCAACCAATTAGCTAGAAATACTCTAGCAAGAGGACTGCCAAATGAAGTATTCAGCAAAGACACTCAGTGTGAAGCATGTCTGAAGGGAAAGCAAACAAGGAATCAAAATCCGCCTGTTCCATCACCTTCCACTGATGGAATCCTTCAGCTGCTACATATAGATTTGTTCGGTCCAGTCTCTTCGGTAATGATCAGAGGCAAGAAGTAAGCATTAGTGGTCATTGATGACTACTCGCGCTACACATGGGTCATATTTATTGCCAACAAGTCTGACGTCAAAACATAATTACCAACGCTTCTGAAAAAGCTCAGTGTCGAAAAGAACACCAAGATCATCAAGATACGTTCAGACAAAGGAACTGAGTTCCTGAATTTCATGGCAGAGGAGTTCTCCAAAGCAGAAGGCATAGAGCATGAGACGTCTGCCGCGCATACGCCTCAACAAAATGGGGTTGCTGAGAGAAAGAATCGAACACTCAAAGAAGCAGCAAGAACCCTGCTCGCAGACTCAGGACTCCCAACCAAATTCTGGGCAGAAGCTACTGATACTGCATGTTATACTCATAATAGATCTCTACTGACAAAGCAGCATAAGAAGACACCATATGAATTATGGAACGGCAGGAAGCCTTCTTTATCTTATTTCCATATTTTTGGGTGTTCATGCTTTATCCACAATAATGGGAAAGTTCAGCTGAAGACTTTTGATAGCAAGTCAGATCAGGGAGTGTTCTTAGGATACTCCCGGGTCAGAAAACCCTTCAGAGTCTTTAACTATCGGATCCTTTGCGTGGAAGAAAGCCCTCATATTGTTTTTAATGAGTTTGCTATTGAAGATAGGAGCAGGAACTCTAAACCTGAATCTGAGGACATTAATAAGCAGCTACAGGATCTGAGCTTAAAAGACAAAGTTGAAAAGATCCAGCTATGTTGGGATGATGATTCAGATGAAGAAACTGAAGACAAGTCTACTGAATCTCAGCCAACAGCAGAAGTAGCTGAACAGATTGACTCTACCGAATAGAGTCAATCCCAGGTAACTCAGGTCGATGAAGAAACCCAAGTGGTAACTGAGACCTCTACTGAGGATAATAATTCAGGGGGAACTAATGATGCTCCTGAGCTCAATGCCCCTGAACCTGGTGACTTAGTAGATCATACTCTTGTAACTGAATTGCTTCAATCTCAGAATAATACAACTGAAATGCCTAACTCACCTACTATCTGTGTTGAACAAATTTCAGATGAAGAGTTGAAACATCGCAGATCGTGGCTGGACGCTCACACTTCTGATTTAATTATAGGAGATCCTTCAGCAAGAGTCAAGACAAGATCCAGATTCTGTCAGGGAGAAAGCGCCTTATATTCCTGCTTCTTGTCTACTGAAGAACCTCAGTCAGTTAAGGATGCACTTAAGGATGCTGACTGGATCATAGCTATGCAGGAGGAGCTGAATCAGTTCATGAGAAACGAAGTTTGGGAGCTTGTTGACAGACCCCGACATCAACATGTGATAGGAACCAAATGGGTCTTCAAGAACAAGCGAGATGAAAACAACGTTATAGTAAGGAATAAAGCAAGGCTCATGGCAAAAGGCTACTGTCAAGCTGAAGGGATAGATTTCGACGAAACGTTCGCTCCAGTTGCAAGATTGGAGGCAATCAAACTATTCCTAGCCTACGCAACACATCAGAAATTCAGAGTCTATCAAATGGATGTGAAGTCTGCGTTCCTGAACGGTGTACTGAAAGAAGAAGTCTATGTAGAATAGCCTCCCGGCTTTCAGCAGGGACATCAGGTTTATAGACTCAGAAAGGCTCTGTATGGGTTAAAACAAGCACCCAGGGCTTGGTACGATACCCTGTCTGAGTTTCTTCTTCAGAAAGGTTTTCAGAAGGGCACAGCAGACCGCACATTATTCTGCATTCGACTAGAAGAAGATATTTTACTTGTGCAGATCTACGTAGATGACATCATCTTCGGTTCGAAGAACGTCATCATGTGTCAGCAGTTTGAGAAAATGATGAAGGACAAGTTCGAGATGTTAATGACGGGAGAGATGAATTATTTCCTCGGCTTTCAAGTTAAACAATCTGAGAAGGGAACGTTCATCAATCAAGGCAAATACACTCGAGACCTCATCAAGAAATTCGGTTGCACATCCGGCAAGCCAATCAAGATCCCGATGAACACGAATATGAAGATTGATCTTGATAAAGAGGGAGTATCAGTAGACCAAACTGAATTTCGTGCTATTATTGGTTCATTATTATATCTAACAGCTACTCGTCCTGACATAACTTATGATGTAGGTGTCTGCGCTCAATTTCAGGCGAATCCGAAGCAGAGTCACATGGACTCAGGAAAGAAGATTCTCCACTATCTCAGAGGAACACCTGACATGGGTTTATGGTATCCAGCTGATGATAATATTGAACTAACTAGTTATTCTGATGCTGACTATGCAGGATGTAGAATTGACCGAAAGTCAACTTCTGGAACGTGTCAGTTCCTTGGCGATAAGCCGATCTCATGGTTTTCAAAGAAACAAAGCACTCGGCAGCTACGTCAACTACCGGAAGCCGAATCCATGGCTGCCGGAAGTTGCTGCGCCCAAATCCTTTGGCTGAGACAGCAGCTACGCTACTATGACGTCATTCAGAATGAAGTGCCGATCTTCTGCGACAGTACCAGTACAATTGGAATCACTCAGAATCCTGTACTTCACACGAGATGCAAGCACGTGGATATCAGACACCACTTCATTCGCGATCATGTCGAAAAGAAGGATATCAGGATGGAAAAGATCCATACTGACCATCAAAGGGCTGATATACTGACCAAGCCTCTAGCTGAAGCCAGATTCAGAGAACTTTCAGTAGAGCTAGGTCTGTTGGACCCTACTGACTCTAGTCAGTAAGTGGATTCAGGAGAGGAGCATTAAGTAAGGGGGAATGTTCACTCTCAGTACTGAGTAAATTCAGTATGTAGAGACTCAGCAACCATCTACACGAGGTATTAGCTGACTACAATGTTCAGCTGACAGGTTTGCGTATCTTTACTCAGTAGCCAATAGAACAGTTCTGTGCATTTATGACTCAGATTCAGCTTCGCATTCAATGCCTTAGAAAATGTCATTTAATATTAACGGTTTACATTAAATATACGATATTCTATGTAAAAGCATGCTGAACTCTGCAACGCATTACATGCATGTCGTATCAAGTTACTTCTTTGGCTATATACAACTGTATTTTGAATTAGGCGTCTAATATGATCATTGCCTATTTAATAAAATCTAATCCTGACCGTCCATCTCAAAAAGCATGTTCAAACTGAACTATAGATAATTAACTGCTTATCTTCCTTACCATATATATATATATACGTTCAAAAGTTTTAAACCGCCATTTCTACTCTGCAAATATTTCGAACCCTAGACTTTCTGAGATAATCCCTACTCCTTTACAAAACTCATCCTTCAAAACTTCTCAGAAAAATCTTTGGTAAATTTCAATGATCATTCAGTATCGTATACGCTTATTTTCTTTATACTTTATTGGATACTGATCTACTGTGTTTGCAGACATGAATATGACGAGAACTACGTGGTCGCTCCTGCCGATATGCAAGAGATCCTAGAGAAGGATCGGGTCTGGTGCGAACCCGTGATGGAGTTCGACGCATGTGACCTCGACTACATGGAAGAGATCTTCTACGCCCTTCGTGAAACTGGGCTTGAAGGTTTTCTGACAAGGAAGCCGTCGTTCTTCCTTCCGCGCCAGATAGCTGAGCTCTATCTGAACTCAAAATCAGTAGAGGGAGACATCCATTGCCGTTTCGTTGTTCATTCAGTAGGCGACCCCTCTCGTACTGCTATTGAAATTACAGGTGTAACGGTTCGGTTTGGTTTTTTATGTATTTTAGGAACCGAACCAAACACATAGAAATGGTTCGGTTCGGTTCGGTTCGATATGTTTTTAAATATCGGAACCGAACAGAACCGAACTGCTTATAAATGGTTTGGTTTGGTTCGGTTCGGTTCACCGGTTCACTTTTTTTTTTTTTTTTTTTTTTAAATCCTAAATAATGCAAGAATAATAGTTTATAGGATGTCACTCATTCCGAACTCATAAGTATAGAGTTGTTACTGCTTTCTCTTCCTTTGTATAGATTAGAATTGATCTTAACTTAAATCTAATATTTAAATTCATTAACATTCTCATGTAAGAAAGACAAATATTAAATTAAAAAAATTAAAAAATAGGATACTGATTCGGTTCGGTTCGAATCGTTCAAAAATTCTTGAAACCGCAAACCGAACAGAATGTAAACGGTTCCTAAAAAATTAAACCGAACCAAACCACGAAGCCGAACCGAACCACATTTTTCAGTTTGATCGGTTTTGCGGTTCGGAGCGGAACCACTTACACCCCTAATTGAAATCAAGCAGATGTCTATCAGAGAAGCACTCCAGAGAAGCTTCAACCTTCCTAACGAAGGATTCACTACAGTGGTTTACAAAGATGATCTGATGGATGAGTATCTGACAGAGTTCTGTGGGAAGCCGACTACTTTCAGAGCCGCATTTCCAAAGAATGCCATGCTCCCACAATACAGAGCATTGGCCTACGTCGTGACTCAGCTGCTAACGAGTCAGGCCGGCTCCTTCGATCAAGTGTCCAGGCCACAGATCCAGCTTATGATGGCCATACACGATAGAGCTAAAATCAACTGGACTGAATTCTTCCTCAAAGAATTCATGACACAATCAGCTAAGTTCGATAAAACAGCCAAGCGTCTGGCTTCAAAGGAAAGCTACTGTATGTTCTGAAGCTTTCCGTGATGATAGAAGATTTCTGTGGATCGAACAATATAACCTTTGCTGATAAGCAGTACTTCAACCAGAAGAAGGTCCGATTCCAGAACAGGGCAGTGACCCTTCAGCAGATAGGATCTGGGCCCGCTGATCCTAAGTCCGGAACTCAGAAGATCTATACACCTACTAAGAAGAGGTCCCCTCCCAAGTCTACTCCTAAAACCCCGAGCAAGAGGCTGAAGAAAGTCAGTGAGGTCGTGCCGGAGGCAGAGCCTGAGGCAGTGTTTGCTGAGCCTCCTCTGCAGTTGAGGGATGAACCTGAGTCATCCGAGAAAACACCGTCGGTGGAGAAGGCAGTCTCCACTGAACGTGGTGAAATAGTGGACCAAGGGGTCCAGGCTGAATCCGTACAAACACTTGTCAGCCCCTTGGATGTTCCACCACTCAGCAGTATACCATCTGCTGAGAAACAACCGTCTCCAATTAAGGTAGAAGACTCGGAGACAACTTCAGAATCAGAATCGATCGGGATTGAGGCCTCAGCTCTCAAATCACGAGCCTCCCGAGAGATTGCTGAACGGATCACGGAGATAGCCAGCCACAACGATTTGGTCTTATTAGCAAGACAGGCTAGGCTCCACATGTTGATCCAGTTCCAGGAGTGGCATAATCTGAAGCGCCTCATCATTCACCACTCCTGCGAACAGCTCCATGAGGAGGAGCTAATAATAAGGGGGAAGATTGGCTACTCAGAGCCATCTGACCTTGGCACCCTTGAAGATCTGAGGGCTGCGATGCTCGCTATGCTGAACGATAGGCAACCCGTCTCAGCATCAGCACCCTCAGATGGGTCTGACCCTGATGGTCAGGACCCACCCCGTGATTCAGGCCCTGAGAAGCCTGATGAGGGATCTCAACTGGACAAAGATGCTCCAACATCCACTGCTGAACCGCCGCTCAGCATCCTTGGTCCAGGTCAGTCGGCGTCTGGTACTTCGAAAGCAGTTGAACCTTCACAGCTGCTACTCGAATCTGCTTTCGAAGTAGTACCCAGCCCGAAGAGCTAACGATCGAAGTCAGTGGCCAGGGCACTGAGGAGTCAAGGGACTCAGAACCGACTCCTCGCCCGCGCCATCCACAAGACGTGGAGGCAGACCACTCAGGCCCACAACGCAGAGATAAAGGGGCTCAGGACAACCCTCCAGAACACGCCTGCCCCTGACTTCTCCACAATCCTAACTGATGCGCTAGCCACCCAGAGGGCTGACTTTGATGAACAGCTGAAGACGATTCAGGCTGGCCAAGCTCAACTTCTTGAAGACTATAAGGCCGCTCAGAAAGCTCATACTGAATCCGTCACCTCCATCTCTCAAGCCTCCGATCTCAGGCTCCAAACCAATTAAAAGGCGATCGAAGAGAGAGTGGAAAACCAACTGAGAGAATTCCAGACAGCAGCAGCCGCCTCCCACAAGAAATACAGTGATCAACTTACTGAGGAGAGGAACGAGCTGCACGAGAAGCTGACTAAGCTGCAATATGCCTTAGATGATATGGCAACAGCTTATAAGAGTCTGGACAAGAAGGTATCAGTTCCCCCCGAGCAAATTTGCTGATGCCAAAAAGGGGGAAGGAAAAGGAAAGATACCGGAACTGGTACTGAAGGTACCAAAAAGAGTAAGGTCAGTGGCAGGGGCAACTTAGACTCAGACAACTGCTCCCACTGGACCCTCTACTCAGACTGGCGAGGCCCAGGGTGTCTCAGCAGCAGGCGATGTAGTGTCTGCTGAGACCGGCCCAAGCGGCTCAGGACCCAAGGAAGTAGCTACTCAGGAAACCCAAACACCCTCTGACATAATCAAAGAGGTTGCTGAGTATGCTGATGAGGAGTCAGAAGAGGAAGAGGTTCCTCTACCTCCTTTAGTTGCCGGGAAAGGCAAGAAAGTTCTAACGTTTCCTACCCCTCCCTCCAAGAAGAAAGGACCCAAGAGGTATGTTTCTCCGGAGGAGGAAGCTCAGATCGCTGCTGATGAAAAGTTAGCGAGAGAAATTGCTGAAGCTGAAGCTGCTAATAAGCCTAAGAAGAAGCCAACTAAAGGCAAGACAAAGGCTCCAGCAGGAGGAAAGAAAACTGGACCCAAGCTGCCTCCTAGAACTCTAAAACTCAGTGATGAAGCAGATAAGGAAAATGAGAAGGAGCAGCAGCAGCAGACAACTGGACAGCAGGGTACATCGAAAGAAAAATCAACCACACCTGCTGATTCAGAAGAAGATCCTCACAAACCCTCCTATGTCCCTTCTAAGGAACAAGATCTTGAGATGCAAGAAATATGGGCTCAGATGGAGAGGTACTTGTATAGAGGAGAAGAAGCTAGACAAATTGAAGTAGCTAGAGAAAGGCTCAGATTAGCAGACCTTGAAGCTCTGAGGCTGAAAGCTAAATAAGAAGCGAGTCAGAGGATTCCTGAGAAAACTTACATTCCATACTGATACAGAAGGTTCAGGAAGCCTACTGATCTCAAAATTCACAGATGGCCGAGAGTTGATGAATGGATGCCTTGGGAGATAACTCAAAGGTGGGAGACACTGAAGGCTGAATTCATTAAGAGGAATTATTTCTGAAGGTACTGGGCTGAGAAGCATAAGTCTGTCGCCTTTGCTGAATGGCTCATGAGGGTAGATATAGAGATGTTTTCCAGAGTTCAGAAAGCCGTAAAAGACAAGGTAGACGTCAGAGTACCAGGTCCAAGAATCATGCCGCCCCTACTGAAACTAGACGGCTCCGTTCATTATGGAGTCATTGAGAAGGAAGTCAAGGATGCTGCTGAAGCCAAGTTCCTAGATGAAGAAGATCCAGCTGACTTCGCTGAGATACTGAAGCTAAGGAAGGTCACCTACCGGATGTATGGACTGCCTCTTCCTGAATCCCAATCAAAGGACTTCAAAGACAGGATTAAGCGGTTCAGATGATTTTTAGCTTCTGTATTTCTTTGTAACTTCTTTTCTACTCTTCTTAGTATAGCAGATGATGTAACTGTACTGAACCTTCTTCATTCTATAAAACATCTCTGTTATTGGCCCTGACAATTCCATATTGTCTAAATGGCCTTGTTTGTTTGTATGCTTAACACTCAGAATCACTGAAGTGATTACTGACTCATACACTCACTGTTCTTATATATTTTGTCAATTTTTGCTTAGCTAGATTCTGATAGATTGCATAGTTGGGGGAAAATGTTGATAGACAGGGGGAAATTGCTGATTAGTTTCTGTATAGGTTCTGATATTTCTGCCCTGATTCCCTCAGTAGTCTAGGACTTGAAGAACAACTCCACTGATTCTACTTGTAATACTTGTAAGGAGCTCTATTTCTGATAAATCATAGTGTTAGGTTTTGGCATCATCCAATAGGGGGGAATTGTTGGGAGATGATTCAGTCTTCTCACAATCAGTTAACACATAACTCAGTAGCCCTGTGCTCTGAATATTTACTGAAGATTTGAAGATCCCAAAACCCTATCTTAACTGATGAACCATTCAGTTGTAACCGGTTTTGGTTTGTCTCTGAGGTTTTAGACTCAGTAGACACTCTGCATCTGGTTCAGGCGCTCAGTAGATTACCTGCCTCAGTACCAGAAGTAGAAGACTCATTGATACTGGACTCAGCAGGAGCAGTATACTGAAAGGAGTCAGTGGAACTGAACTCAACAGGAATAGTTCACTAAACTCAGAGCTGATCTTCAGTAGAGTCAACTCAGCAGGAGCATGCTACGAATAAGAGATCAGACTCAGCAACGACTGGACAACCTTCTGACTGTCAGATTCTCTAAAAGTCAAATCAGCAGAGTCAATACGAGGAAGAGAGAAGTCAGCTTCAAATCTCCTTGAAGTCTGTTCTGTCTCACCTACTTTCCTGAACTTTGACCAATGACAAGCAGCCACCTGTCCTGTATCTGTTAAAGCAGAAAGTCAACAACTATCCAGAAATGGAGGGAAACGACACTGCAACCATACTTTGAAAGAGCCGTTAGCTACCCAAAAGAGAGAGACAAAGGATCATCGTCTCCAACGGATCTATCCTAATCTCTGCTCTATAAATAGAGGGATAAAATCAAATTGAAGCTCAACCTTAACCTTCGCACACGAGACCTAGAAATCGAAGAACACACAGAGCATTCAAAGAGCAACTCATAAACGCCTTAAGTCTTCCGCAAGAAGTTAGAAGAGATAATCTCCGGCGAAAGACTACATATCTGCTCATAGGGAACCAAGCTGAATCAGAATTATACAGCCTCTAGTATCCAAGCGACTGAACACGAACACAAAGTTTATACTCAGCTGTTCGTCACTCTAGAAGCCACTTTCTCATTCCCTATCCCTCTAACCTAAGCTCAGCTGTTCATATCTATAGCTTAGACGAAGGAGTTCATAGTCGAACTGATCCTTATTTTAAAGGACTCCTTCACTGTTGGAGTGTTTTTCAAACACTTAGTTTGATACCCTGTAAACTGAGACTTGCTCAGTATAAATCTCAAGACCAGTGTTTGTCCAGTGTACAAATCGACTGAGACTATCTCAGTATAATACATAGCTTCCTGATCTTTCGGGACAGTGGACATTGGATTGTTGGATCCGAACCACTTTAAAAATCGCCTGTGTTCTGTGTTCATTATTTACTGTTGCATTGATTTATTGTGCATACTGAAAATATCTTTTAAATCATTCAACTAAGTTTCAGCAAGTTAATCGACTGCACTAATATACTGAAATTGTTTTGATAAAAACTTTTTCCTAACTCAACTGAATTTGGGCTAACACATTTCCGCACTACTGAACTCTATCTGAACGGTACTGAATTCTGACTCTAGTTAGCTAGCAGGCCTCAGTAAAGTTAGTCACTCTGCCACGCGATTCAGAACAACTTATCTGGTCTGCTGAACTCGTTCAGTACGGCACTCTCTTGAAAAGGACTATTCGCGTTTTAAGTTGAGAAATCGGTTTTCAGGTGTATTCACCCCCCCCCCCCTCTACACCTGAACGTTACTCTCGGGACCAACAGAGATAGCAGAGGCTGCCAATTAGCCAAAGAAACAGCCTGCAAAAGGCAGAACCAAAGTTCAGAGGGGAAGGAAGCCTGGGACAAGGCTACCCCCTAGGAATCTGAAGCTCAACGATGAAGCTGATAAGGAGAAGGAAAGAGAACAACAACAACAGACTGGTCAGCAGGGCACATCCAAATCCAAATCTTCAACACCTGCTGATTCAGAAGAGGAGCAAGTGCACATTCCATCATATGCCCCCTGTTGGGTTATGAGTCAATAGATGATACTTAGCATTTTATTTGGGTAAAATAATATTGGGGGAAATCATAGTGTTCATGCTATGGAATTGAAGATCCCAAAACCCAGCTTGTATCAGTAGTGTAGTGTCGATAGGACTAGATGATGTAATAGGCTAGACTATTTTTGATTTCGTTATCCTTCGTGTCTATGTCCTATATGGGGTAAAATGTTGGATTGATCTTCAGTAGGAAGCTTACTTTCCAGAACCCCACATCATCAGTGTAAGAGCTTGTGTTCTTAAGTCATCAGCTGATCTTCGCCTGAGTAGAAGACACATTATCAGCTGACAGACATCAGTAGAAGAACCTCCTATACAAAGCTTAGTACCTTCACAGTCAACAGCTGACTACACTTAGTAGGATATCCTGTCAGCCGACTCAGACGAAGAAGACAGAGACTGCATCAAGTCTACTGCATCCGACAGGAAACGACCCAACCTTTAACATCACTCGAAAGTCAGCAGAAGATCATACGAGGATAAGTGAGAGTCAACTCCGATGTCTGACATGTCTCACCTACCACAAACCTCGATCAATGAGAAGCCGTCAACGCACTATCTGCTCTGACCAACTAAAGCTGCTCTGATGAACAGTATCAACAACTCTACTGCAATAATTCGAATTTATGGCCTTTTTCTTTGGAAGCTTGTGACACGTGGCATTGTCCTCTCCAACGGGCAAATGCCTGGGTCACGACTATAAATAGAAAGGAAAATCCGAGCTCCACGTACGGGATATTAAAGGGACAAATGCTCAAGCTTTCGAAACAACTCTAGCACAGTCAAGATAAATCCAGCGAAGAACTTGCTCAATAGAATACCTTTAGTTCTTCTCTCTCGAGTTCTTTAGATCCCTCTTCTCTAGCTAAGCTCAAAGTTCATATCTATAGCTTAGATTCTCGAAGGAGTTCACTTTTAGTGATTGTTCTTATTGTAAGAACTCTTTCCTAGTTGGAGAAAATCCCCTCCCCTTCAAACTTAGGTTTGATTTGTAAAATTCGCTAAGGACTATAACTTAGAAGGGTCTGTCCAGTGCACAGATACCTTGCTGAGGCTTGCTCAGATTAATCAACAAGACCTCCTGTTCAACAGGACCGTGGACGTAGGATCTTGCGTATCCAAACCACGTTAAAAATTGCTTGTGTTGTTTACTATTTTATTGCATTGCATACAAACTGCTTACAAGTCATATCTTGCATAGAATGTATTCATAAAGTGTACTAGCCAAAACTATTTAATTTGTGAAAATCACGTTTTCAACTGAGACGAATCTCCGGGCCCCACACTCTTATCTGCACTAAGTCTTCGACTGAGAATCAACCACTGACTACAGTCAGTAGGAGAGACTCAGTAGGTGGCACACTCTGACCCGCGATCGAAGGTTACTATTTGGCACTGTTCATCAGTTTCGTCCAACAGCTCAGCTGTCCTTCGCGTTTGAGAAAAGAAGCAGTACTCTGGTGTATTCACCCCCCCCCTCTACACCTGACTCTCGTCTCCGGACCAAAAATTGGTATCAGAGCAACGGTGTTCTTCTGATCATCTGTTCTGAAACTACTAGGTCTTCTCGAACAAATCCTGAAAACGTTTTTCACTGCACAAGCATCTCTTCATACATCCTCATACTCTTACCCATAATGTCTGATATGTCAGGTATTTGGATGGTGTTGATGTTCTCCGTAGAGAACTATACGGTATGGCGCGTGAGAATGGAGGCGCACCTAACATCGTTGCATGACGGATGTCCTTGAGACAGGACCCATCATTCCCATGATCGACAGCATACAATTTGCTGCTGCAGGAGATGTAGGAGCACAAACTGGTGCCAAAGTCGCAAAAGATAAATCTACCTTCACGCCAGAAGAGAAAAAGCTGCACAACCTCGACCAAGTTGCGCGTAATGCAATCCTGACTACGCTCAGCGATTCACACCTCGGGAGGGTGCAAGACTACAAAACGTCAAAGGAACTTTGGGATGCCCTGGCTGTACTGAGCCAAGGAACCCCACAGATCAAGGAAAATAAGCTCGAACTAGAGCTACAAAAGTTCGATACATTTGATATGGAGCCCAACGAGACCATTGACGAACTAAGCGTCAGATTCACTAATCAGATCAATGTGATCAACGGGCTGGGGAGGACATTCACCAACAAAGAGATGAACACAAAGATCCTGAGAGCGCTACCTCGACTGAAGTGGCTTCCTTTTGCTACTTATTTACGTCGCTCAGATCTTAATGCTCTAACTCCTGATTTATCTTTTCAAAATTAAAAACGGAGGAATTTGAACACAGTCTACCCCAACGATGTTCCAGTGCTCCAGCTGACACACAGATTGATCATGCTTTCAAAGCAACAGTCAGCAAAACTGGAGCCAAACCCATTTCTTCCAAAGAAGGCAAAGAGCACGAGCGAAGCAAAGTCCTCTGAGACATCTGGCACTGACCAACTTGCACTTATGGCTCTCAAATATCAAAGAGAAAAGGAGAGAGTCAGAAAGTTGAAGAAATACCACAGAGATTCTCCCTCAGGTAAAAAAGATTATCGAAAAAGGGAAGAATCTAAACCAACTACTGATTGCAGGAACACAGAACCTGCTGCTAGTCCATCCAACGACTCAGCTGGAAAAAGCAGCAGATCGTCTATTTGTTACAACTGCAAGAAAGAGGGACACTATCAGTACGATTGTCCCGAACTCTCAGCTGCTCAAAGAGCAGAACGACAGGCCAGACGCGAGAAATTTGCCCGAAGGAGGCAGGCCTATATCGCCAGAGAGATATCCGATGACTCAATTGAGGAAGATACATTCATGTATTCTTCTGAAGACGAAGCTGCATTTGTCGCCGTTGAGGTCGGAGAAACAGATCCTGAATCAACTGCAGAATACTATCTGATGGCCGGAGAAGAGGCTGAGGTAAATTCTAAACTTAATATAACCTCTTCTTCACACAACACACACGACACGTGCTCAGTCACAGATGAACCTCTAGACATGGTACAAGCCTACGATGATCTACTAGAGGAGCAGATTCAGCTGAGCAGAGAGTTCAGCAGAACCATTCAGGAACTGGAAGAGGTAAAGGCTGAGAATCAGAGACTTTCTTCTGATTATCAGGTCTCTACTGATTCAGAGAATCTAGTTGTGAGACACAAGGAAGAGATTAAATCTCTTATGACTAAGTCTCAGCTTCAAGAAACTCAGATATCAGTTCTGACCAAGGACATTTTTGAGAAAGATACTGAAATAGCCCGACTCAGTCAGAAGCTCGCAGGAGTCGAAAAGGATTATGAATCACTTCGAAGAAGTGATGAGGTCTGGCGAGAACTGATGACTGAACAGTACCTAGGAGCTAAGGAGAAGTTGGAAAGCATGCTAAGAGCTCAAAGGCCAACGGTCCTGAAAGAAGGACTTGGCTATACTCATGAAGCTTCCACTTCAACATCAAAAAGCTCAGAAATGCTGGCTGATAGGTTCGTCAGAGGAAAGATTCAGGCTACTGACTCAACACCTCAGGTGAAGAACAAACAGAAGATGATTGCACCTCAGCCGAGCAACACCTACAAGAAATGTTACGGTTTCAATATATCATGCGCAATCGGATTCATGCATTTACAACAACATATTTATGCATATAGAGGGATATGCAACAATATTGAATACTCTGTTTCTTGGAGTCACATAACCATTATAGTTTCATGCATATTTCATAGCAAATTCATGCAAACACGCTATAGTATTTATGCATAAAGTTTTAAATCAACAATATACACTTTCATGCAAAACGCCACTCAGTTTTAATCATACTTCCTATCTATTTCATGCATATCATTGAAAAGAATCATACATATACGACAAATGAAATAATAACCAGCAAAAATAGCCATTAAAAATGCATTCATATTCATGCATATATAAACTCTAATTCATGCACACGACTCCACAAATTCATGCATTTTACTTCGAACACAATATATTATAGAACTGCTCGTCACAAATCGATTTCAAAATGTTACCTTCGTCCATGATTTACCGATTCAAATGCAATTCGTCACTTGCTTGCAATTCGGCAAATCCAATTCCGATCTAACCTAACAACAAATAAAAACAAAAACAAAACGCAGCATAATCTCAGACAATTGAAATACCCATTAACATATGCATAAAATTTAATCCAACCCAACAAAATATTTGCAAAAAAATTATCGAAGCGTAGTCTTCTTTCCCAAACCAGAACCTCGATTTCCCTCAAAACTAGGTCATTCGCGACGAATATTGTAAATCGAATAACTAAACTAAGAAAATTGAAGAACAAAACTCAAGAAATTGAAGAAGAAACCTACTGGTATGGAACCCACCCAACTGGGAATTTGAAGAACATAAAACCTAGGTTTTCAATGGACAACGCATTTCTAGAACCATGCCTCTTAATCTGCAGAATTTCGAAGTCGATTATCCACTTCTTGCCGAGATCGTCCTTCGCCTGTTTCCTGTCGCCCTTCTTCAATTGCAAAAAACTCAAATGAGAGAAAACCTGCCCTTTCCCTTTCTTCAAATTGGTGTGTTTTAATTTTCCAATTTTGCCCTTTCCCCCTTTTATTTTTTTTTATGTAAATTATTAGTGCAATCTTGGCCTTTAATTTGGAAGCAATCTATGGTAGGGAAGGGATCTCATATCTCTTTTGAAAGGGGGATCTCTCTAGATCCATACCTTATATATATATATATATATATATATATATATATATATATATATATATATATATATATATAAGGTACTATTTTCCCAATAACCAATTATGTTATCTAAAATGCTTTTCAAAGAAATATTTTGGTTTTTGGTGATCGCTGAATTGCACTAAATAAATTCTGCAAATGCTGAGATTTAATTCAGTATAGTAACATAATTCGAACATAGGGAACGAAAGACTAGACATGATTTTTCTACTTATCTTAGGGGTTTTGGTTAGCAACCACGCAAGTTTTGGATTTTCCTAAACTAGAATTGTAAAAACTGAACTGAGTATTAACTGGGCAATTAAGAGACAGGTCTAGCAGAATATTCACACACACATATTTCCAATCATCGGCACTTAATATTAATTAATCTTAAGAATCAACTAGTTATAGACCGTTGTAATTAAACTGACACTACCCTCATTCCACTTACTTAATCGGTAGCTATCGTTGGACAGTCATCGGCACGAAACGACTCCTTCCCTAATCTAGTTACAACCTATGTTGTTGGACAATCAATAGATTTAATAACTAGACAACTTTATCGATTTAAGGCAACCTAGTTTAGGAACCTACTCGTATGTTGGGCATCTAATAGTCTCCTACCGGTTTAATCCTATTATTCTATGAATAATCTTGCTATTTTCCTAGCATTATTCCACGAGAAACGATGGAAGTACTAAGTCTTAATCCAATTATTTCACATTCCGCCGGACCCTAAAAACTTAGCTACTCATGCAGACGTACTGATTGTGCAAGCAAGACACTTTGCAAAACAGAAACAAAAACATGCATAACCCTAAAACTAACATGCTCGAAATTAAGATATAAAACAGTAAATAGCAAGATATGAAACTGAACAAAACGCAAACTAAAATACTTGAATTAAAATTAAAACAAGAGTACTGATCTTAAGTCTCGATCTCTCCTACGTGCGCGAAAGTAAACAAAAATTAAAACTTGTTCTTCAACTTCGAAACTTACAAAAATATGAAAGTAAAGTGTTTCTTCTCCTTCTACGAACTAAGAACTGCATGAACGAACAGAAACGAAACTCGGAATGGATCTTCTTCGGTGGAAACCCTAGCTACGGCGCGAAAGCTTGGAACGAAATTGAAAGCAGATTTTGAGAGCGAATGAATCTGTGAGCATATATACAAATCATTGAGAGCGAATGAATCTGTGAGCAGATGTACATATCATGTAAATTTCGTGCTCCTATCCCCTTTATATAGGACTGCAATCTTGATCTTTCAATCTAGGTCAAATCCACAAGATAAGGAAATAAGATATGGATAGATTTGGTAACAAATCATTCCTTATCAATCTCTTAACTTGATCAAGAATATTCCCCTTCATAATTCTCGTCCAAATAAGCAAATTTCCGCGCCTTTTTCACTATAAATCATGTGCCACCTTGCATCCTTGTCACCTGTCACATCTGCATATAAAACCTGCAAATTTGTCACTGCAAGTGCTCTAATTGACCAATTAGATGACTTTTCAGCCAGAAATAACTAGGTACGAAAACGACTCATTAGTTTTACAAAAAATGTTCAAAAACCTGATTTTATATACTCCATTCGTCCCATAGAAAGTGTCTTGTTTTCCTTTTTGGGTTGTCCCATAGAAAGTGTTCTATTTCTAAAAAAAGCAAAAAATGTGTGGACCAAAATTAACAAGCTAAAAATCAAACAATATACACCACACAATATAAGTTTCTTAATCTTCGTGCCCTATAGAAATGAGACACTTTCTATGGGACGGAGGGAGTACATCTTTTCGTGACGTCTCGGAGTCGGGGGGTTACATTTCCTAAATCCGAAAGAGAGTACTTGGGTTCTCCCAATAACTAAGAAGTGTAGCATGCCTGAATCTAATTGAGGGTTCGCGGTGGTGGAGGAACAGGATCGGATAAAAAAGAGGGATTCTAGTTGTAAGATATCTACTGAAACCGTCGTTGGAATTGAGATCTTATCCAAAGAGAAATGTATCAAACATCTGGAGTTTCTTTTGTATATTATATGGATGATCCGATCCGCAAGGACCGTGAATGGGATTATTTGATCGTCTTTCTCTGAGGAAGAGGCAAAACATAATCAACTTAAATTCGGGATCGCTATTCGAAATCGTAGTGAAAGACTGGATTTCTTATCTCATGTCTATTTTTCATGAAAAAAATACTAATAGAAGTGGAGGGTATCTTCAAATAACAAGGGGTTGGGTCAACTATACAATCAAATGATATTGAGCATGTTGCCCATCTCCTCTCGAGTAAGAAGTGGGCTATTTCTTTGCAAAATTGTGCTCAATTTCATATGTGGTAATTTCACCAAGATCTCTTTGTTAGTTGGGGGAAGAATCCGCACAAATCGGATTTTTTGAGAAACGTATCAAGAGAGAATCGGATTTGGTTAGACACTGTGTGGTTGATAAACAAGGACCGATTTCTTAGAAAGGTACAGAAGTATTGTCAAATATTCAATATCATTTTACAAGATCCAGTTTTGTTCAAGTAACGGATTCTCGCTAACTGAAAGGATCTTCTGAGCAATCCAGAGATCATTTGGATTCCATTAGTAATGAGGATTCAGAATATCACACATTGATCAATCAAAGAGAGATTCAACCACTAAAAGAAAGATCGATTCTTTGGGATCCTTCCTTTCTTCAAATGTAAGGAACAGAGATAGAATCAGACCAATTTCCGAAATGCCTCTCTGGATATTCCTCAATGTCCCGCTATTCAAGGAACGTGAAAAGCAGATGAAATCTGCTTTCGGAAGAAATCCAAGAATTTCTTAGGAATCCTACAAGATTGGTTTGTTCTTTTTTCTCTGATAGATGGTCAGAACTTTGTTTGGGTTTGAATTCTACTGAGAGGTCTACTAGAGATCATAAATTGTTGAAGAAACAACAAGATCTTTCTTTTGTCCCTTCCAGACATTCGGAAAATACAGAATTGGTTAATATATTCAAGATAATTACGTATTTACAAAATATTGTCTAAATTCATCCTATTCATCAGACCCTGAGTGTGATATGGTTCTAAAGGATGAATCGGATATGGACAATTCCAATAATATTTCATTCTTGAATAAAAATCCATTTTTTGATTTATTTCATCTATTCCATGAACGGAATAGGGGAGAATACACGTTACACCACGATTTTGAATCAAAAGAGAGATTTCAAGAAATGGCATATGTATTCACTCTTAGTGGCGGAACTAGAGCTATGAAGTTGGGGGGTCGAAATAGAGGAACGGTGGACGAAGGCAGAGATTTTTAAATTGTTTGAACACAAACACGATATAAAAGATATAATATATATTATTTCTTGTATTTGTTAAGCTGAGAAAGATACTTATACAACTACTAGAAAAAAGAGTAAATTGTTCGAACACAAACACGATATAAAAGATATAATATATATTATTTCTTGTATTTGTTACGCTGAGAAAGATACTTATACAACTAGTCGAAAAAAGAGAGAAAAATACTGCATTGTGTTTCAAACATGAGACCTCTCTTAAGAGAGACAAAGCCACTAAACATCTATACTACAAGCATATAGTTAATTATATTTTTCACTAAAATTATCTATAGGCAATACGAATCCTATACTCTATTCAGTCGAAGTTCCGTCGGCCGGGAGGTCGGTCGACCCACCCGACCCCCCTCTAGTTCCGCCCCTGTTCACACTATCAATAACCGAGTCAGATCTGGTGTATCATAAGGGATTTGCCTTTTCTATTAATCCATACAGATTGGATAAAAAAATAATTCTTGAATGAGGCCAGGGATGAATCGAAAAAGAAATCTTTATTGATTCTACCTCCTATTTTTTTTGAAGAGAATGAATCTTTTTTCTCGAAGGATCAGAAAAAATGGGTCTGCATCTCCTGCGGGAATGATTTGGAAGATACAAAACCAAAAATATTGGTATTTGCTAGCAACAACATAATGGAGGTAGTCAATCAATATAGATTGATCCGAAATCTGATTCAAATCCAATATAGTACCTATGGGTACATAAGAAATGTATTGAATCAATTCTTTTTAATGAATCGACCCGATCGCAACTTCGAATATGGAATTCAAAGGGATGGAATAGGAATGGATACTCTGAATCATAGAACTATAATGAAATATATGATCAACCAACATTTATCGAATTTGAAAAAAAGTTAGAAGAAACGGTTCGATCCTCTTATCTTGATTTCTCGATACGAAGAGAGATTTATGAATCGGGATCCTGATACATATAAATACAAATGGTCTAATTGGAGCAATAATTTCCAAGAACATTTGGAACATTTCGTTTCTGAGCAGAAGAGCCGTTTTCAAATAGTGTTTGATCAATTACGTATTAATCTATATTCGATTGATTGGTCTGAGGTTATCGACAAAACAATTTGTCTAAGCCACTTCGTTTCTTTTTCCCCAAGTCACTTCTTTTTTTGTCCAAGCTGCTTTTCTTTTTGTCGAAATCACTTCTTGTTTTTTGTGTGAGCTTCGAGAATATCCCCATTCATGGGTCCGAGATCTACATCTATGAATTGAATGGTCTGAATGATCAACTCTATAATCAATTGTTAGAATCAATAGGTCTTCAAATTGTTCATTTGAAAAAATGAAAACCCTTCTTATTGGATGATCATGATACTTCCAGAAAATGGAAATTCTTGATCAATGGAGGAACGCCATTTTTGTTCAATATGATACCAAAGTGGATGATTGTCTCATTCCATACTAGAAATAATTGCATGAAATCCTTTGATAATACGGATTCCTATTTCTTAATGATATTCCACAATCAAGGCAATTGGCTGAATTCCATGAAACCATTCCATAGAAGTTTATTGATATCTTCTTTTTATAAAGCAAATCGACTTTGATTCTTGAATAATCCACATCACTTCTGCTTCCACTGTAACACAAGATTCCCTTTTTTCTGTGGTAAATGTTCGTATCAATAATTATGATTTTACGTATGGATAATTCCTCAATATCTGGTTCATTCGCAACAAACTATTTTCTTTGTGCGTCGGTAAAAAAATAAAACATGCTTTTGAGGGGAGAGATACTATTTCACCAATCGAGTCACAAGTATCTAACATATTCATACCTAACGATTTTCACAAAGTGGTGACGAAATGTATAACTTGTACAAATCTTTCCATTTTCCAAGTCGATACGATCCATTCGTTCGTAGAACTATTTACTCGATCGTAGATATTTTTGGAACACCTTTAGGAGAGGGACAAATAGTCAATTTCGAAAGAATTTATTGTCAACCTCTTTCAGACATGAAAATATCTGTTTCAGAAGGGAAGAACTTGCATCAGTATCTCAATTCAAACATGGGTTTGATTCACACTCCATGTTCTGAGTTACCATCCAAAAAGAGGAAAAAACTGAGTCTTCCCACAATCATCCCCTTCACTGCACACCACCATCTTCCCATCAAACTTACATCTACCAATTTTCTATCATGGCGAACCCACCTACTTGCACTCTTGGATGGCTTCAATATTACGGGATTCATC
The DNA here is from genome assembly GCA_028984105.1 of Lavandula angustifolia. Taxonomy (NCBI): domain Eukaryota; kingdom Viridiplantae; phylum Streptophyta; class Magnoliopsida; order Lamiales; family Lamiaceae; genus Lavandula; species Lavandula angustifolia. Next base: position 16,503,192 of record CM054807.1, on the reverse strand, counting down.
TATGGTTCATTAACATGTCTCCCCAAAGGAGATCTACCACAACCCTCCACTGCCTTCTCCTCATGGTTTCAGGAAGATCGTTTTCTTCTCGTCGTGCTCTTCGGCTCTATCTCCCGCGAGATCCTTCCGCTTATCACCGTTGTCGAACTTCTGCAGAAGCTTGGAATTCACTAAACCAAATGTACGCCAGTACATCTCGAGCCCATGTCTACGTCTTAAAGGATGAACTCGTGATTGCAACCATCGAAAATCAGTTGGTTAGTTCTTTTCTTCAAACTATAACACTTATTGATAAGCCTATTTCCATTGATGATCTCCTTATTTATATCCTCAATGCTCTTGGTCCCTCTTACCGTTAAATAGTGTTGGTCCCGAGTGTACGGTCAGGTGTAGAGGGGGGGGGGGGTGAATACACCTGACTCCGATTTTCTCAACTTCGAACACGAACAGTCCTGTTCAGGAAAGTGTCGTACTGAAATAATTCAGCATGCCAAATAGTTGTTCTGAATCGTGTGTGGCAAAGAATCTGACTCTACTGAGATCTGCTAGCTGACTGAGTCAGAATTCAGTATCAAACAGGTAGAGCTCAGTAGTGCGGAAAAGTGTAGGCCCAAATCAGTTGAGTGGAAAAACCGTTTTAGCAAGTCTCAGTTCAGTAAATAGACGGGTTCGGTATCTTTGAGACGGTTGTATGATTTTAAAGTAGGTTTTCAGTATGAACAGTAAAATCAATGCAACAGTAATCAGAAAGCAATAACAAGACACAGATTTTTAAAATGGTTCGGATATCAATCGATCCTACGTCCACTATCCCGAAAAGTTCAGGAGGCTATTTATTATACTGAGTTAGTCTCAGTCAGCTTGTGCACAGGACAAAGCCGTGGCTTGGGGATTATACTGAGCAAGTCCCAGTTTACAAAGGCATCAAACTAAAGTGTTTGACAAACTTCTCCAACTATGAAGGAGTCCTTTTACAATAAGGATTGGGTTCAAATATGAACTCCTTTGTCTAAGCTATAAGTATATTCTGTTGAGTTCAGGGTTAGAGGGATACGGAATGAGAGAGTGGCTTCTAGATCGACGAACAGCTGAAATAAGCTCTAGGTTCGTGTATCGTCGATTTGGATACTAGAGGCTCTTCTAACAGTTTAGCTTGGTTCCCTATGAGCTGAGAAGGTAGTCTTTCGCCGGAGATAGATCTTCAAGTTCTTGCGGAAGACTTAGGGTTTTCTGGTTCTAGCTCGTTTGAATGCTTGTGTTTGTTTTCGTCGTTAAGCTTATGCGCATTCTCTCTCTCTCTCTGAGATGTCCCTCTATTTATAGAGCAGAGATTGGAAAAGATCCGTTGGAGACGATCTTCCTTTCTCTCTCTCTTTTGGTAGCTAACGGCTCTTTTTGAAGGATGTAACAGTGTTCTTTCCCTCCTTTTCTGGAAATAAGTTGACTTGCAGCTTTAGTAGGTAGAGACACGTGTATACTTGTCATTTGTCGAGGATTATGGAGTGGTTGAGATGGAACAGACTTCGAGGCATACTGAAGCTGATTTCTCTTTTCCTCGTACTTGACAATACTGATTGTATATTCAAAAAGTGTCTGACAGTTCAGAAGACTGTCTGCCGTTGCTGAGTCTGATCTTCATTCAGTAGAGAGACAGCTGAAGACAGAATCATTTCCCACTAAGTATAACAGTGCTGAGGATAAATCATCACCCAACAATTTCCCCCTATTTGATGATGCCAAAACCTATCATCTATGCTAACACTAAAGTATCAGAAACAAAGCTCCTTACATTATTACAAGTAGGATCAGTGGAGTTTGTTCTTCAAGTTCTAGTCTACTGAGGGGAGCAGGGCAAAACAATTTCCCTCTATCTAAACAATTCCCCGAAACACAACAACTAGACTAATCAGATCTAGAGAAGCAATAAGCTGACAAGTAAGATAAAGTGAGTGTGTGAGTCAGCAATCACTTCAGTGATTCTGAGTGTTTAAGCATAAAACAAACACGGTTGTTTAGACAATAAGATATTGTCTGAGCCAAAAGAGAATGTATATATAGGATATGAAAGTTCAGTACATTACATCTCTTTCTAAGCTAGGAAGATAAAGAAATCTAATACTAAGAACGCTTGTACTGTTTGATCCTGTCCATAAAGTTTTGATATTCGACTCGGGTAGGGCAAGCCATACATTACGTATGAGTTCTTCCTCGGCTTCGGTATTCGGCGAAGTCTCGCCGGCTCATCTTCTTCAAGTCCTCCATTTGCGGCAGCATTCTTCACTTCTTTTTCTATTACTCCATGATGGACTGAGTCATCATTTCTTCTTGGTGGAGGTATGATTCCGGGCTCGGGAACACGACTTCTATACCTTCGGATACGGCTTTATGCAAGTATACGTATAGATCCGGTTACGTTATCATCATCCATTACGTGTAAGCATCGGTCTTAGCCTTGTCCGGCGGAACCTCCCGGAAATAATTGCGCTTGATAAACTCTATCTTTGCAGATTCCCATCTCGAGTAAGCGAGCGAGGCATCCAATCGTTCGTCCTTGGCCATCTATGTGATTTCGGATCAGTGGCTTCCTGAATCTTACGTATCGATAAGGAATATCGGCTTTTGAAGGTACTCTCGGCCGACCTCTTGTTCGATGCAATTCTCGGTGCCTCAAGGTGCGCCATATGTATTCTGTGCAGCGGCTTCTATGCATACGGCTTCCTCTCCTCCGTAGAGATACCTATCCATTTGAGCGAAGATGGCTTCGATCTCGGCATCTTGTTCTTTGGATCTCATATAGGAAGGTTGGTGAGGAGAGTCTTACGAGTCGCCAGGGGGTCTTTGGATTTCTCTTTGGATGTACCACCGCTTCTCGGTATTCTTCGATGTTGCTCCTTTTCCTTTTCTCTATCTTCATCATCATGAATCTTGAGCTTCCTTGGAGGCAACCTAGCGAGTTTTCTTTCCGCCTCGAGTGGTGCCTTAGTTTTGCCTTGAGAGGTCTTTCCTTTAGGCTTGTTGGCGGCCTCGGCTTTGGCTATCTCCCTAGCAAGCTTCTCGTCATTGCTATCTCGAGCCTCCTCTTCGAGCAGAAATGTATCTCTTTGATTTCTTTCTTTGGAGGGGTCGGGAGTTCCGAGTACTTTCTTCCCTTTGCCTGGAACAGGCGGTGGTAGAGGGACTTCTTCCTCTTCTGAATCATCACGTTCAGCATACTCAGCAACCTCCTTAACAATATCAGTAGGAGTCTGGGTTGCGTAAGTAGCTATTCCAGAGCCACTTGGGTCGGTCTCTGTTGTGCTCGCGGCGGAGATACCCTGGGTCTCTTCGGTGGTCCCGAAAGCGGCAATAGTCTGAACTTCGCTTGCGTCTGCTACTAACCTGGTTTTCTTGGCGGGCTTCAGTGGAGCTTCCCCCTTAGTGAATTTGGCTGAGGGTTTAGTCAAGGTCAGCTTGGGGGTTGACTTGTCCCCTTTTTCACTGTCTTTCTTTTCTTCCCTTTTATCCTTTCCTTCCCCCTTTTTGGCATCATCAATTATTACCGGAGTCGGAGAGGATACCTTTAGGTCTAGGCTTATGTAAGAGGTTGACAGAAAGTCGAGTTTGTCTTTGATTTTTGTCAGTGCCTCATGCAGCTCATTCCTCTCAGAAGCAAGATCTTCACTGTATTTCTTGTGGGAGAGTTCAGCCGCAGCCTTAAATTCCGTCAGCTTCTCAGACACCTTATCCTCCAGAGCTTGTTGAATATTGTTGAGTCTGAGTTCAGTGGCCTGGGATAGGTTTGAGACTGATTCAGTATTAGTGGACTGAGAGGCCTTGAATTCTTCAAGCTGTTTGGCCTATCCCTCCTGAATCACTCTGAGCTGATCTTCAAAGTCCTGTCTCTGCTTTGCCAGTGCATTTGAGATAATGGAAGAGACATCAGGGGCAGCTGAGTCGGCTAGAGAAGTTTTCAGCCCCTGAAGCTCAACGGTAGTGGCTTCAGCAGTTTTCTTCCATACTTTATGGACAGCTTTGGCTAGTGCTCTGTTCTGAGCTCCTTGGCTTTTCAGTGCCTTAGCCATGGACTTTGAGCATCGGCCTTTGGGGCTGGGCGCTACTTCAAACTGAGATGTTAGCAAGAGCGGCGAGGCTGCGGACGTTGAAGTATCAGCCGCCGACTTCACAGGCCCAAGGATACTGAGCGGTAGATCAGAAGTTTCAGCAGGTGTATCCTTGTCCTGGGGTACTCCCTCATCAGGCTTCCCAGGGCCTGAATCATGGGGTGGGTCCTAACCGTCATGGTCAGACCCATCTCGAGGGGGGCCGAGTCTGCGCCGCCTATCGTGCAGCAAGGCCAGCATCGCGGCCCTCAGATCATGGAAGTTACCTAGGTCAGCAGGCCTGGAGTAACCTATCTGCTGCCTTAGGTGCTGCTCCTCCTGATGTAATTGGTCACAGGAGTAGTGAAGGATGAGACGAAGCTGTGGGTGCCACTCCTGGAACCTTAGGAGCATGTGGAGCCTAGCCTGTCTAGCAATTAACACCAAGTCTTGGTGGCCAGCGATCTCCGGTATTTGGTCAGCTATCTCTCGAGAATGCTTGAGATCGAGCGGCCGAGGCTTCCATTCCGATTGATTCTTACTCGGACGCCGTTTTGAGTCGTCAAGATCTATGGCGGACGTACGTTTTTCGGCGAGATGGCAAAGTCTTGAGTGGTGGAATATCAAGCGGGCTTTCCGAGTTTGTATATCGGCACTCACGGCTAGGTTCATTGGAACCCCTTGATCCACTTCTTGAGTACGTTCGGTGGAGACGGCCTTCTCCACCGAATGAGTCTCCTCGGAGGACTCGACTCATCTATTAGCCTGCAAATTGAGTAGAGTAGTTCGTTAGCATGTTCGGTGCTTTGTTCGGTAGTTGGGTCATTCGGTAGTTTCCTCCGGTGCGGCCTCGGATCCGATAGGGACATCAACGATGGCTCTCTTCGAGCAGCTTAGCCGATGTCTTAGAAATTTTCGCTAGAGGAGACCTCTTCTTGGTAGGCGTGGTTTCTTTGAGCGACGGTCTGAGCCGTCTGGCGAAGAGCAGCTATTTGTTGTGGAACCTGATCTTCTTTACATTAAAGTATACCTTGTCTTCAAAGGTGATCTGGTCATCTCCATAGGTATCTTGTATCATGATGGACAGCTTCAGTCCATACAGCAGCTTGCCTTTTACTGTCAGGTTGCACGTTGCCTTATCAAATTTGGCAGCTTGAACCATGAACTCTCGAAGAAAGAACTCTGTCCAGTTTATTTTTGCTTTGTCATAGATTGCCATCATGAGCTGGATCTTGGGTCTCGATACTTGATCGAATGAACCCGCTTGACTTGTCAATAGCTGCGTGACTATATAAGCTAGTGCACAGAACTAGGGCAGCATACTGTTCTTTGGGAAGGCCGCTCTGAATGTGGTAGGCTTTCCGCAGAATATAGATAGATAGTCGTCTATCCTGTCATCGTTGTAGCTAACATGGCTAACTCCTTCGGCGAGCAAGCGAAGCTTCTCCTCAGTGCTTCTTTAATTGAGATCCGCTTCAGTTGCATAGAGGCATCGCCTATGGAGTGGACGGCAAAACGTCCAATGATGTCTCCAGATATCGAATCTGAGTTGAGGTATATCTGAGACACCTGCCGAGGAAGGAAGAAGGTAGGCTTCCTTGAGAGGAACTGCTCCAACCCAGACGCTCTCAGATACGAGAAAACCTCGTCCATGAAGTCAAGGTCGCAGGCGTCAAACTCCATGAATGGTTCACACCAGACACGGTCTTTGTCTAAGATTTCCTGCATGTTCCCTGGGGAGACGAGAGAAAGATTTGCCATTTTATCTATCACAAGAAAAGATTATCAGTATCGTTTGTTCATAAAACAGTTAGTATGGCGATACTGAAAGGAGATAATGAAGTATAGTAACAGATTTAATAATCATATAGATAAAATTCTGAGAATGGAGAAGATAAGAAGCAAGTAAAGGATTGCTAGAGATCTCAAAATTTACGGAGCAAGAATTTTAAGATATACTAATGGCGGTTTCTAAGATATGATCGAAAATATATATCTAACGTGAAGGTGAACGGTTTTCGATCAAAGATAAAATTTAAATCTGCTTTATGATATGGACGGTTAAGATTGGATATTAAAAAAGGTAATGATCACAGTAGCCGCCTAAGTCAAAGCCAGTTGTAATTTGCCTAAGTAGTAACTATGAGATGACATGCATTAAATGCGTGGCAGAATTCAGCATACTTATGCATAGAATGTCGTGCATTAAATGAGAGTCGTTTTCATTAAATGAAAAATTTTAAGATAATTAATACCATGCTGAATCTGAATTATAAGTGCAGAATACTGTTCTATTAGTTACTACTGAGTAGAGATACGCAAACCTGTCAGCTGAACATAGTAATCGGTGATACCTCATGTAGATGGTTGCCGATTCTCTACGTCTTGGTTATACTCGATGCGAGAGTGAACATTCCCCCTTACTGAAATGGTCCTCTCTTAAAGACTCTTCTTGGACCGGGGTCGGTAAGGTCCAAGCAGAGACCTAGCCTACTCGAAAGTTATTTGAATACGGATTCGGCTAGAGGCTTGGTCGGAATATCGGCCCTTTGTTTGTCGGTATGGATCTTTTCCATCCACGATATCCTTCTTTTCGACATGGTCACGAATGAAGTGATGCCTAATGTCCACGTGCTTGCATCTCGTGTGTAGTACGGGGTTACGAGTGATTGCAATAGCACCGGCATCCGTCACGAGAATATCGACACTTCATTACGAATGACGTCATAGTCTCTTAGGCTCTTGTCTCGGCCCAAAGGATTTGGGCGCAACAACTTAGAGCGGCCATGTATTCGGCTTCGGTAGTTGACGTGGCTCCGAGTGCGCTTCTTTGAAAACCATGAGATCGACTTCTTGCTAGGACCGACAAGTTCACGAAGTTGATTTTCGGTCAATTCTACATCCTGCATAGTCGGCATCGGGAATAGCCGAGTTAGTTCAATATTATCATCATTGGAAACCATAAACCTATGTCGAGTGTGCCTCCGAGGTAGCGGAGAATCTTCTTTCTTTGAGTCCATGTGGCTCGATTAGGATTCGCCGAAATCGAGCGCAGACACCTGTAGCATAAGTTATGTCAGGACGAGTAGCTGTTAGATATAATAAGGAACCAATTATTGCACGAAATTCAGTTTGGTCTACTGATACTCCCACTTTATCAAGATCGATTTTCATATTCGTGTTCATCGGGATCTTGATAGGTTTGCCGGATGTGCAACCGAATCTTTTGATGAGGTCTCGAGTGTATTTGCCTTGGTTAATGAACGTTCCCTTTTCAGATTGTTTGACTTGAAAGCCGAGGAAATAGTTCATTTCACCCATCATTGACATCTCGAACTTGTCCTTCATCATTTTCTCAAACTCCTAACACATGACGAAGTTCTTTGATCTGAAGATAATGTCATCTACATAGATCTGCACGAGTAATAAGTCGTCTTCCAGTCGAATGCTGAACAGCGTGCGATCTACTATGCCTTTCTGAAAACCTTTCGAAGAAGAAACTCGACGGGGTATCGTACCAAGCCACGGGTGCTTGTTTTAACCCATATAGAGCCTTTCGAGTCCATAAACTTTGATGTCCCTGGCTGAAAGCCGGGCGGTTGTTCTACATAGACTTCTTCTTTGAGTGCGCCGTTCGAGAACGCAGACTTCACATCCATTTGATAGACTACGAATCTTTGATGTGTTGCGTAGGCTAGGAATAGTACGATTGCCTCCAATCTTGCAAGCTGGAGCGAATATCTCATCGAAATCTATTCCCTCGGCTTGACGGTAGCCTTTCGCCACGAGCCTTGCTTTGTTCCTTACTATAACGTTGTTTTCATCTCGCTTGTTCTTGAAGACCCATTTTGTTCCAATAACGTGTTGATGTCGGGGTCGTCAACAAGCTCCCAAATTTCGTTTCTCGTGAAGCTGATTCAGCTCCTCTGCATAGCTATGATCCGGTCAGCATCTTTAAGTGCATCCTCAATCGTCCGAGGCTCTTGAGTGAGACAAGAAGCGGGGAATATAATGCGCTTTCTCCTTGGCCGAGAATCTGGATCTTGTCTTGACTTTTCTTTGAAGGATCTCCAATGATTAGATCGGGAGTGTGAGCATCTAGCCACGATCTACGATGTTTCGGCTCTTCATCGAAATTTGATCAACACGGATAGTAGGTGAGTTAGGCATTTCGGTTGTACTATTATGAGATTGAAGCAATTAAGTAATGAGAGTGTGATCTACCGAGTTTCCGGGGTTCGGGGGCATTCGGCTCGGGAACATTAATAGATGTTCCCCCCGAGTTGTTATTCTCAATAGTGGTCTCGGTTACCTCTAAGGTTTCTTCATCGACCGAGTTACACGGGATTGACTGCGTTCGGGAGAGTCGATCTGTTCGGCTACTTGCGTTCTTTGGTTCGGATTGATAGGCTTATCTTGATTTCTTCATCGAATCATCATCCCAACAAAAGCTGGATCCTTTCGGGTTTGTCTTTTAGGTTCGGATCCTGTAGGCTGCGTGCGATGTCCTCGGATTCGGACTTAGAGTTATCGCTCGTGTCTCGGTAGCAAACTTCATTAAAAACAACATGAGGGCTTTCTTCCACGCAAAGGGTCCGATAGTTGAATACTCACGAAAGCTTTCTTCGACTCGAGAGTATCCTAAGAATACTCCACGATCGACTTGCTATCAAAAGTTTTCGGTGATCTTTCCCATTATTGTGAATAAAGCACGAACAACCAAAGATATGGAAATAAGATAAAGAGGGCTTCCTGCCGTTCCATAGTTCATATGGTGTTCTCTTATCTTTGCTTTGTCGGTAGAGATCGGTTACGAGTATAACATGCGGTGTCGGTTGCTTACGCCCGGAATTTGGTTGGGAGTCACGAGTGCTGCGAGTAGAGTTCTTGCTTTGCTTCTTTGAGTGTGCGATTCTTTCGTTCGGCAACCCCGTTCTGGCGAGGGTGCGCGCAGCCGATGTCTCATGCTCAATCCCTTCGGTTTTTGCGGAACTCCTCTACCATGGAATTAAGGAACTCGGTTCCTCTGTCGAAGCAATTTTGATTATCTTGGTGTTCTTCTCGACACTGAGCTTTTCGAAGCGTTGGTAACTCTGTTTTGACGTCGGACTTGTTGGCAATGAATATGACCCATGTGTAGCGCGAGTAGTCATCGATGACCACTAAAGCATACTTCTTGCCTCCGATCGTCCCCTGGAGAGACGGGACCGAACAAATCCATATGTAGCGGTGAAGGATTCCATCGGTGGAAGGAGATGGAACAGTGGATTTTGATTCCTTGTTTGGTTTCCCTTCGAGACATGCTTGACCTTGAGTGTCTTTCTTTGAATACTTCATTCGGCGGTCCTCTTGCTAGAGTGTTCCTTGCTAGTTTGTTGAGCGTTTTGAAGTTGAGGTGGCTGAGTCTCCTATGCCAAAGCCATCCCTGTACGGTTGTCGTTCTTCGCCAACGAGACAAGCTTCGAGTCCTGGCGAGTTCTAGTCGGCTACATATATATTCCTTTTACGCGAACACGATAACCTTGTTTTCCCTGTGGATTTATCAATGACATCACGAAACCGGTGTCAAAAATCACTCTATTCGAGTTATCACGAGAATTGACTAACGAGAGAGAAGATTATCTTTGAAGTCCTTCAACATATGATACTCGCAGGAAGCGTGGCGAGTTCAATGCTTTGAGTGCTCCATATCCTCTTGTATAGCCTTTTGCATTGTCTCCAAACTCGATTCACGGGTCCTTCTTCGGCTATATAATTCTTGATGAGGTTCCTTTGGTATGTCGCTATGTCTTGAGCATCCATTGTCCACATACCAAGGATCTTTGTGCACACTGCAAAATAGAATTATATTCGGGTACCCTTTATTTTGTTTTTGGGTCCTTAGATGTTAGTTTTAGTAACCCAAATCTATCTAACAACCACTGGTGGTTTCGAGGACAGTTTCTTTCCACTTGAGTCAACATACTTGACCACTTGGATTGGTCAAAGCTAACTTCTTAGGGTCGTTCGGGTTCGGGAGTCGGATCTTACGAGGTGGTGGACTGCGACCTTTGCCTTTTGTGCGATTTTCTTCTTTTTCGACTCTTGGAACCTCTTCGACTACGGGATCATAGTAATATGACCCATGCGAGCTGGATGTGTCGGCGAGGTGGTCCATCTTGTCGGCCCAGTTAACTCTGCTAGTTCCCCCTTGGCGAGCGGGGTGTCTTGGTGCGATCTTACGGTCGGAATGCGATGCGTAGGATGAGGTGCTTTCATCTTTTGTTTGTTCTTTGCTAAGGGGTTCAGCACATTTGTATTGATTGTTTCCCCTCGAACAAACCTATCGGTTAGACGCCTTACAGTATACGGGGGCGAGATGAGGAAGCTTCTGGTTGAAACCAAGTCCTTCCTTACGGTGCTTGGGCTTGTTGCTTGCAAGCATAGCCTCCGGCTTCTTTTCGGCGCCCATGTAACGCTCGGTCATCGAGGCTCTTCCGAGACATCATCACTCTTTTTTAGTATGTCGTGCTTGGTGCGAAGTCCTGACGGTTCTTGCTTCGATGAGCTCGGTTCGGTATCTTTACGAGTCAAGTCATTGGTCAAAGCGAAATTCGATCTTCTTGATGCTGAGAGTTGGCCATCGGAGAGTTTATCTCCTCCACGAGTCTCAACACAAGTCCTTCGGCTTCGATAGCGGCCCGACTCTCCTGAGAAAGTCTACGATTCTCCACTTTCGGGGGTATCCGATTCACGAAGAGTCTTCTTGAGCTGAGACTCATCGAATTTGTTCGTCTAACGAGTTCTTCATAAGTGGTAGCAACGTCAAAATTCTCATCGCACTTTGAAATAGTGTCGTGTGTGCAGTGTGAAGAGGGAGTTAAGTGGTTCATGAGAATTTACCTCATCCTCTTCTCCTGCCATTAGGCACTTTTCGTAGCTTCTTCGGCTTCAAGCTCTAAGGCCATAAAAGCCGCTTCATCATCAGATGAATCCATGAAGGAGTCGACTTCTTCGAGTCGTCGAGATTTACTTTGCAATATAAGATTGTCTCTTTTTGGCAAATTTCTCTCTCCTTACCTTGCGTGCTGCGCGTTCGGCACTGCGAGCTCGCGGACAGTCATATTGATAATGTCACGGCTTTTTGCGGTTGTAGCAAGCGATGACTCTTTCTTCTTTGTGTTCGCTATCCTTTGATGGTCTTTGAGTCATCCTTCTTTACGCATTCGGAGGATTGTGAGTCGGGAGTGCGTTTTGGCGTATAATTTGACTTACCTTTTGTGTCTCGGTATGCTTTAATCAGTTTTCTGCGCCTCTCCTTCTCTTTCTGATACTTCACGGTGAGCAGCGCGTACTTCTGAGCGAGACTTCCTTCTTGTAAGTCGTTGAGTGAAGGGTCAGTCTTACTCGTTGTCTTGCTCGTCGCGGGAGATGATGCGCTGACTGATGCTTTGAAGGCATGGTCAATTGTTTTGTCGGCTTGACTTTTTACTTTCGTTGAGGTGCGGTCGAACTCAAACTCTTACTTTGAAGTTTAGAAAAGATATGGTCGGGAGAGACAACATCTAAATCAGAATGACGCAATAAAGTGGCAAAAGGTGTCCAGTGTCCGTCCGGCAGTGCCCTCAGTATCTTGAGATTCATCTCTCGGTTGCTGAATGTCTTTCCCAGCCCGTTGATAGAGTTCATCAGATTCGTGAATCTGACATTTAGATCTTCTATTTTGTCACCAGGCATGAGAGACAAATTTTCCAGCCTTTGGAGTTCCAGTGCTAGTTTGTTAGCTTTTATCTTACGAGTCCCCCCGACTCGGTAGCGCTAGAAGTGTCCCCGAGCTCCTTTGCGGTTTTGCATTCCCGAACCACTGCCAAGATACGAATCACTTAAGGTGGTTAGTATAGCGTTTACGGCGACACGGTCTAAGTTATGAAGTTTCTTCTCCTCGGGAGTGAAGAGACTTTGTCTTTGGGAATCTTCTTCCCGGTCACCATTCCTCCTCCAGCGACTGCATCACGAGTCACGACGCCGTCGATCATAGGAACGATAGGCCCTTCCTCAAGTACTTCAATCATACTATCGTGGAGGGAGGTCGAGATGTGCTTCCATCCGACCCGCCATACCCCATAGTTCTCTCACGAGAACATAGGTACCATCCTTATACACGACATATTAGCCATGAAGAATAATGATATGAATGTAGAGTGATATGCGGTGAAAACAATTTTCCGGATCCGTTCAAGTAGACCGGTTTCGAACGACGCGAGTCTTGTAGAACTCGGGTGGTTAGTTAAACACCGTGTGCTCGATACCAATTGTTGGTCCCGAGTGTACGGTCGGGTGTAAAGGGGGGTGAATACACACGAATCCGATTTTCTCAACTTCGAACACGAACAGTCCTGTTCGGGGAAAGTGTAAATCTTGAAATAATTCGGCGAGACCAAATAGGCCCGTTTTGAATCGTGTGTGGCAAAGAATCGACTCTACCGAGATGCGCTAGCGGCGAGTCGAGTCGGTATCAAACGAGGTAGAGTTCAGCGGTGCGAAAAAGTGTAGGCCCAAATCGGTTGAGTGGAAAAACCGTTTTAGCAAGTCTCGGTTCGGTAAATAGACGATTCGGTATCTTTGAGAGCAGTTGTATGATTTTAAAGTAGGTTTTCGGTATGAACGGTAAAATCAATGCAACGATAATCGAAAGCAATAACAAGACACAAATTTTTAAAGTGGTTCGGATATCAATCGATCATACGTCCACTATCCCGAAAACTTCAGGAGGCTATTTATTATACTGAGTTAGTCTCAGTCAGCTTGTGCACAGGACAAAGCCGTGGCTTGGGGATTACACTGAGCAAGTCCCAGTTTACAAAGGCATCAAACTAAAGTGTTTGACAAACTTCTCCAACTATGAAGGAGTCCTTTTACAATAAGGATTGGGTTCAAAAATGAACTCCTTTGTCTATGCTATAAGTATATTCTGTTGAGTTCAGGGTTAGAGGGATAGGGAATGAGAGAGTGGCTTCTAGATCGACGAGCATTGAAATAAGCTCTAGGTTCGTGTATCGTCGATTTGGATACTAGAGGCTCTTCTAACGGTTTAGCTTGGTTCCCTATGGTGAGAAGGTAGTCTTTCGCGGAGATAGATCTTCAAGTTCTTGCGGAAGACTTAGGGTTTTTACGGTTCTAGCTCGTTTGAATGCTTGTGTTTGTTTTCGTCGTTAAGCTTATGCGCATTCTCTCTCTCTCTACGAAATGTCCCTCTATTTATAGAGCGAGAGATTGGAAAAGATCCGTTGGAGACGATCTTCCTTTCTCTCTCTCTTTTGGTAGCTAACGGCTCTTTTTGAAGGATGTAACAGTGTTCTTTCCCTCCTTTTACGGAAATAAGTTGACTTGCGGCTTTAGTAGGTAGAGACACGTGTATACTTGTCATTTGTCGAGGATTATGGAGTGGTTGAGACGGAACAGGACTTCGAGGCATGCGAAGGCGACTTCTCTTTTCCTCGTACTTGGCAATGCGATTGTATATTCAAAAAAGTGTCGGCCAGTTCGAGAAGGCTGCCGTTGCTTGAGTCGATCTTCATTCGAGAGAGGCAGTGAGGGTACTCTACCGATGGTCGGCTTTGAGTTCGATGAACTACTCTCTGAGTTCGGTTCTCCGGCTCCTTGGTATATTGCTCCTGCTTGAGTCCGGTAAATGCGAGTCTTCTACCTCAGTGCGAGGGCGATAAGCTGCGGCCGCCTTAACCGGAGCGAGTGTCTACGAGTGCGAAACCTCGGAGACAAAATAATTACACGGGAATGGTTTATCAATCAAGATAGGGTTTTGGGATCTTCAAATCTTCGGATAGGTACAAAAGCGGGGCTCCGAACTTTCGGTCGGTCTTGAAAGACAGAATCATTTCCCACTAAGTATAACGGTGTTGCGGATAAATCATCACCCAACAAATAGCTGCACCTATTCGAATCCATCGTGAACCCTTCACCTTTGAGGAGCTTCACGACCTTTTAGTCTCTCAAGAAACATACACAAGAAAAATAGTAGCACAAACTCAAACCCTAGTTGCTACAACTAACCATGCACATGTACCACTTCTCCACCTCTCCTACCCCCTACGGTCATGGTTCCTCTTCTTTTCACGAGAGGTCGGCATGGCCACCTCGACTATTACGCTCGTGGTTGTCATCCTTTTCACCCTCATTGTCGGTCATGGTCTCCTAACTCTCTTGCGGCCACCATCTCCCAACTCCTACAATGGTTGGGATTAGTCTCTCCCTATATGTCAACTATGCGTTATTGCTAGACACACTGCTCCAACTTGTTCTCGTACATCACCTCCCATACAGGCTTAGTTTGCGCAATCTCCCACCGCTTCATTGCCTTCTAATTTGCTCCAAGATACTGGAGCGTCTCACAGTATTACTGTTGGGAGATGATTCAACAGTAGATTGTTTAGAAGAATTGGCTGATCCCAAAACCCTAATTTGATTGGTGAACCATTCCTTTGTATTTTTTGTAACGCCTTGGTCTCAGAGAGTTTCAGACTCAGTAGACTTGCCTTCAGCATGGTCCTAAGCTCAGAAGTTCTATCTGCTAAACCTCTGTAGACTATCCGCCTCAGTACCATGAAGTGAAGACTCGGATGCGGCCTGGACTCGGCATGAGCATCATACGAGAGGTGTTACGATTCGGTAGTCTTTGGACTCAGCGGGGAGCGACATCTTGAAAGAGTCGATAGAAGCCTGGACTCGGCGGGAGCGGTTTTCGAACTCGAGTCAATTTTCATTAGAGTTGGACTCAGCATGAGTATACTACTGAATTCCTGGTCGGACTCAGCAATGGCCTGACAGTTTCCTTGACTGTCAGTAGTCTTCAAAGGTTAAATCAGTAGAGTTGTCTGAGGTCGTACACATCAGAGAGTCAGCTTCAGTATCTGCCTTGAAGTTTGAATATCTCAACAAGTTTCTACACCTCGACCATTGACAAGCGCCAGTTGTCAAAGAAGCGGTAAAAAGCTGCAAGTCGAGCCACTTTCCCGAAAAAGAGAGTGGACTCATGACGATTTCAAAAGAGCCGTTAGCTACCCAAATAGAATGAAACGTGGACAGTTCGTCTCCAATGGATCTATCCATAGCTCACCTCTATAAATAGAGAGAAAATCAAATCGTCAAAATACATTAAGAGCAATCAACATAGGAGCATTGAACAAACAAAAACACATCTTTCGAGAAGAACTAAAGAGAAAACATCCAACAGTGAAAAGCACTTATCTTGCTCTAGGGAACCAAGCTTCATAGAATCAAAGCCTCTAGCATCCAAGTGAAAGAACATGAACCCAGAGAGATTATTCCTCATTGTTCTTCACTCTAGAAGCATTTTCTTGCTCCCTTTCCCTCTAACATAAGCTCAACTGAACCTATCCATAGCTTAGAAGGCGAAGGAGTTCATCTCTTGAAGCTGTTCTTACGTAAAGAACTCCTTCATCGTTGGAGAATCGTTCAAACTTTATTTGCTTGATCTTTGTAAACTCGGACTTGCTCGGTATAATCACGGGGATGTGTTTGTCCGGGTGTATAAACCAACCGAGACTAACTTCAATATAATAAAATAGCCTCCTGATTTGATCGGGGCCGGTGGATGTAGCATTTTGGATATCAGAACCACTTTAAAAAGTCATTTGTATCTTTTACTATTGCATTGATTTCTTGTTCATTACGAAAACTATTTACAAAATCATTCAACGAGTTTCAATAAAAAGCTTAGCGGGTGCACTAATCTACTGAAATAATTTTCATTAATAACGTTTTCAAACTCAGCTTGAATCGGGCCTACACTATTCCGCACGCTGCGAACTCTTGCGAACGATGCGAATTCGACATCGGTCGGCTAAGCGGACCTAAGTATAGTCGGTCACTATGTCCACGCGATTTAGAACGGCTTATACGGTCTCTTGAATCCATTCGGTAGACATCTTAAATGTCAATTTGTTCGCGTTCAAGTTTGAGAAAAGGGTTTTGGTGTATTCAACCCCCCACACACGAACGTTTGACTCGGGACCAATAATGGGTATCGGAGCGGGAGTTCTTTAAGACTCTTGTTATTTGAAAGCGGGTCCACTCGAACGGATCCTTGAAAATGTTTTCACTACATATTATTCTTCATTCATATCATTTCTTCTAACATGTCGATATGTCGGGAATCGGGATGGTACCCATGTTCTCACTAGAGAACTACGGGGTATGGCGGGTCGGGAATAGAAGCACATCGACCTCCCTCCACGATAGCATGACGAGAGGTCTTGGAAGACGGACCTATCATACCTATGGTCGATAGTGTTGACTTTCGGGAGCCGGCACGGAGGAGCGGTGGCCGGGAAGAAGGTGCCAAAAAGACGAAGCCTCTTCACTCCTAAAGAAGAAGCTTCACAACCTTGGCCAGGGTAGCCGGAAACGCCATTTTAACCACGGCGAGTGACTCGTATCTCGATAGAGTTCAGGACTGCAAGTCAGCAAAGGAACTCTGGGATGCTCTAGCACTACTGAGTCGGGGGACTCAGAAGATCAAAGCCAACAAGTTAGCGATGGAACTCCAGAAGCTGGAGAGACTGTCACTCATGCCCGGCGACACGATCGAAGATCTCAATGTTAGATTTACGGATCGATGAACACAATCAATGGGCTAGGAAAGACATTCTCCAACCGAGAGATGAATCTCAAGATATTGAGAGCACTGCCAGACAGACCATGGACTTCATTCGCTACATTGCTTAGACATTCTGATCTTGATATTGTTTCTCCTGATCATATATTTTCAGAATTAAAAGCTAAAGAGTTCGAGTTTGGTTTGCCACAGAGGAAGTAGAGAGTTGAAGCTGACACTCAAATAGATCATGCCTTTAAAGTATCAGTCAACACAACAGCTCCAACGTCTAGCAAAGATGAACCTTCATCAAGCGAATTACAAGAAGGGAGCCTAGCTAAACGATACGCATTGCTTGCGATCAAGTATCAGAAGGAGAAGGAGCGGCGCAGAAAATTGTCAAGAGTCGTCAGACACTCAAAGAGTAAGTCTAACTTCTCACCAAAACACACTCCTAACTCACCAAACTTACGAATGCAGGAAATAGAAGGATTCTGCACAGTCGAAAGATAGTGAGAATAGAGAAAGCAGAGTCACCTCCTGCTACAACTACAAGAACCCAGGACACTATCAGTACGATTGTCCTAAACTCAGTACAACTGAAAGAGCTGGAAGAAAAGCTCGAAGGGAGAAGTTCATCCAGAAGCGACAAGCCTATATTGCCGGTGAACTCTCAGACGACTCAGAAGAAGTTGACACCTTCATGGATTCATCTGATGATGAAGCCGCCTTCATGGCTAAAGAGCTTGAAGAAGATGCGAGATATGTCGATGGCGGGGAGAAGAGGATGAGGTAAACTCTCCGAGAACCATTTAACTCTTCTTCACCTTTGCACTTCAGATACTGTTTCGAGTGCGGTCGAGAATACGGACGTCGCGATCACCTACGAAGAATTACTCGGCGAGCATATTCATATGAGTGCAACGCCACGGCAAGACTCTTTAGGAGTTGGATGCCCTGAAAGTAGAAAATCATAGACTTTCTCAGGAGAGTTAGGTTGCTGCGAGTCAGAAGGACTTGTTCTGAGACTAAGGGAGGAGATTCACTCTCTGATGATCAAGTCTCGGCGACAAGAAGGTCGATTTCGATGCGACCAAAGACTTAACTCAGAAAGATACTGAATTGAGTCAGCTAAAGCGGAAGTTCTCATGACTTGAGGCCAGAGCACGAAACTCGAAAAAGAGTTATGATGTGCGGAGAAACCTAATGGCGAGCGGTACATGGGGGAGCGAGAAAAATCTTGAGGCAATGCTAGCCAACAACAAGCCTAAGCACTGCAAGGAAGGACTCGGGTTTAACCACGAAGCCTCCACATCTGCTTCCACACGCTCAGAGAATCGGCTAACTGATAGGTTTGTTCAAGGGGAGACGATGAATGTTGCACCACTGAATCCCCTAGCAAAGAACAAGCAAAAGATGAAAGCACCTCATCCTATCTATCAGAGATTTGACCAGAAGTTCAGCTCAAAATCACCCCAGCACAATCAAGGGGGAATCGGCGAGTAAAGTGGGGCGTCGGTATGGACCACCACAACTGACACATCCAGCTCAGTATGGGTCATAATATTATGATCCTATTGTCAGAGGAGGTCCCAAAGGTCAGAAGAAGAAGAAAAAGGTCGTTCAGAAGGCTAAAGTCAGTAGTCCACCAACTCAGAAGATCAGGAAGCCTAAACCGATAAAGCCTCAGAAGTCAACTTCACCCAGCCCAGCGGTGAAATACGTTGACAAAAGTGGAAAGAAATTGTCTGAAATCGTTAGCCAGATTTGGGTTTCCAAAACTAACGCTTAAGGACCCAAAATTAAAAAATAAAGGGTACTGAATATAATTACATTTTGTAGGTGCACGGGGACCCATGGTACATGAACAACGGATGCTCAAGACACATGACGTACCAAAGGAGTCTATTGAAGGATTATATCATAGAAGAAGGACCACTGAATCGAGTTTGGAGACAATGCAAAGGCTATACCGGAGGATACGGAACACTCGGCATTGGAACCACCACGGAGTCCAAGCGTATCATATGTTGAAGGACTTCAACATAATCTTCTCTCCGTTAGTCAATTTTGTGATAACTCGAATAGAGTGATTTTTGACAACTTGGTTTTACGTGATGTCATTGATAAATCTACATGGAAATAGTGTTATCGGGTTTTGCAAAAAGAACATATACATCGTTGCACGGAACTCAGCGGAACCCGAATCATGCTTGCGGCTAAGAATAACGACGAACGGGGTGGCTTTGGCACGGGAAGACTCGATTATCTCAACTTCAAAACGCTAAACAAGCTTGCTAGAAACACTCTAGTGAGAGGGACCGCCGAATGAAGTGTTCGGCCAAAAACCCTCGGTGCGAGGCATGCACGAAGGAAAGCAAACGAGAGAAATAAAATCCACCGGTTCCATCACCTTCCATGATGGAATCCTTCAACTTCTCCACGTGGATTTGTTCGGTCCGGTCTCTCTGTGACGATCGGATGCAAAAAGTATGCATTAGTGGTCATTGATGACTACTCGTGCTACACATTGGTCATATTTATTGCCCGATAAGTCGACATCAAAAACAGAGTTGCCTACGCTTACGAAAAGCTCGGTGTCGAAAAGAACACAAAGATCGGGAAAGATCCGTTCGGACGGAGGAACGAGTTCCCGAATGCTGCAAAGCGAAGGAATAGAGCATGAGGCGTACGCTACACGCACACCTT
Source organism: Lavandula angustifolia (assembly GCA_028984105.1). Taxonomy (NCBI): domain Eukaryota; kingdom Viridiplantae; phylum Streptophyta; class Magnoliopsida; order Lamiales; family Lamiaceae; genus Lavandula; species Lavandula angustifolia. Next base: position 16,483,791 of record CM054807.1, on the reverse strand, counting down.
AACAAAATGGGATTCTTTGAGAGGAAAAATAAAACACTCAAGGAAGCCGCAAGAACCCTGCTCGCAGATTCAGGGCTCCCATCAAAATTATGTGCAGAAGCTACTGATACTACATGTTACACTCATAACAGATCTCTACTGACAAAGCAACATCAGTAGACACCATATGAACTATGGAATGCCAAGAAGCCTCTCATATCTCATTTTCATATTTTTGGGTGCTCGTGCTTTATCCACAATAATGGAAAGGACCAGTTAAAGACTTTTGATAGCAAGTCAGACCAGGGACTTTTCTTAGGATACTCCCGGGTCAACAAAGCCTTCAGAGTTTTTAACTACCGAACCTTCTTAGGATACTCCCGGGTCAACAAAGCCTTCGAGTTTTTAACTCTAGGACCCTTTGTGTGGAGGAAAGCCCTCATGTTGTTTTTAATGAGTTTGCTATTGAGAACAGGAGCATAAACTCAAATTCAGAATCTGAGGACATCAGTAAGCAGCTACAGGATCTGAGCTTAGAAAACAATGTTGAAAAGATCCAGCTTTGTTGGGATGATGATTCAGAAGAGGATAACGAAGTCAAGACTGCGAATCACGGCCCGGCGACGAACGTAGTTGAGCAGATTGATTCTTTTGAGCGAGAATCAATCCCCGGGGTAACTCGGGTCGATGAAGAAACCCAATATGGTAGCGAGACCTCTGCGAGAATAACAACTCGAGGGAACTAATAATGTTCCTGAGCTAAATGCCCACGAACACGGAGACTCGGTAGACCCAACTCTTGTCATTTGAATTGCTTCGATCTCGAGAATAGTACAATAAAAATGCCTAACTCTCCTACTATCTGTGTTGAACAAATTTCAGATGAAGAGACAAGACATCCTCGATCGTGGCTGGATGCTCACTCTTCAGATCTTATTATTGGAGATCCGTCAGCACAAGATCCAGTTTTTGTCGGGGAGAAAGCACCTTATATTCACGCTTCTTGTCTGCGAAGAACCTCAATCAATTGAGGATGCGGCTGAAAGATCTTGATTGGATCAATGCTTTATGCAGAGGGAGCTGAATCGAGTTAACTTCGAAATAACGTCGGGAGCTTGTTGATAGACACCAACATCAACACGTGATCGGGACCAAATGGGTCTTCAAGAACAAGCGAGATGACAAAAATGTTATAGTAAGGAACAAAGCTAGACACGTGACAAAAGGCTGCGCGCAAGCCGAAGGGATAGATTTCGGCGAAAGCGTTCACCCGATTGCAAGGTTGGAGGCAATCGACTATTCCTTGCCTATGCAACACATCAACGCTTGAGAATATATCAAATGGATGTGAAGTCGGCATTCACGAACAGCGTGCTTGAAAGAAGAAGTCTATGTAGAACAGCCTCACGGCTTTTAGCGGGGACATGAGGTGTATAGATTCGAGAAGGGGTTAAAACAAGCACCCGGGGCTTGGTACGATACCCTCTCGAGTTTCTTCTTGAGAAAGGTTTTCGGAAGGAGCCACGATAGATCGCACTCTATTCAATATTCGTCTTGGCAACGATATTTTACTTGTGCGAGATCTACGTAGATGATATTATATTCGGCTCGAAAGAATGTCACCATGTGTCGGCGGTTCGAGAAAATGATGAAGGACAAATTCGAGATGTCAATGATGGGAGAGATGAACTATTTTCTTGGATTTCAAGTCAAACAATCAAAAAAGGGAACGTTTGTCAATCAAGACAAATACACTCGAGACCTCGTCAAAAAGTTCGGTTGTACATTTAGCAAACCGGTCGGATCCGATGAACACGAACATGAAAATAGATCTTGACAAAGAGGAGTATTAGTAGACCATCCTGAATTTCGTGCGATTATTGGTTCTCTATTATATCTAGCGCTACTAGACGACATAACTTATGTTGTAGGTGTAGCGCTCGATTTCGGGCGAATCCTAAGAAGAGCCGTATGGACTCAACAAAGAAAATTCTCCGCTATCTCGAGAGGATCACGACATGGGTTTATGGTATCCGGCGGATGATAATATTGAACTAGCTGGTTATTACGATGCGACTACGTAGGTTGCGGGATTGACCGAAAATCAACTTCGAGGAACTTGTCGGTTCCTCGGTAGTAAGCTTCATTTCAAGGTTCTCCAATAAACAACATTCGGTAGAAGCGTCAACTACTTGAGTTGAATACATGGCTGCCGAAAGTTGTTGCGCCCAAATCTTTTGGGCGAGACGGCGGCTACGTGACTATGATGTCGTTCGAGAATGAAGTGCCGATCTTTTGCGATAGCTCCGGTGCCATTGCAATCACTCAGAACCCCGTTCTCCATACTAGATGCAAGCACGTGGACATCGAGACACCACTTCATTCGTGACCATGTCGAAAAAGAAGGATATAAGGATGGAAAAGATCCATCCAGATCATCAAAGGGCCTACAGCCGACCAAACCTCTAGGTGAGGCGGATTAAGAGAACTTTCGGTAGAGCAAGGTCTGGCTGGACCCCCTCTCGACTCAGAGTCGGTAAGTGGATTCATGAGAGAAAAACATTCGGCAAGGGGAATGCATACTCTCGGTACTAGATTCGTTCGGTACACGAGAGATTCAAAAACCTACTACACGTGGTATCGGTTGACTACAATGTTCGGGCGACGGGTTTGCGTATCTCTTTCGGTAGTCAACCTAATATTTAATGTTGTTATGATATATGCTCAGCCATCGTATTCAATGCCTTAGAGAATGTCGTTTATTATAAACGGTTTCATTAAATACACGACATTCTATGCTATGTTTGTTGAACTCTGCTTTGCATTAAATGCGCGTCGTATCAACATACTCCTATAGGCTATTAACAAGCTGGACTTGACTTAGGCGGCATGTTTACTCATTGCTTATTATAATATTAAATCTTGACCGTCTATTGATAAAAGCGAGGTTAAACCACGATCGTCGATCTTCAAACATTCCATCTTCAAATCATATATATCGACGTATCTATCCCTAATACGCCATTTTTCGCTCTGCATATACCTTGAATTCTCTACGAAAACCCTAAGCCTTCAACCTTGTTATCTGCTTTCTTTGCACTTTTTGAGAGATTTCTACGGTAAATTTTACGTTCATTAGTACTCGTCTTGACTTATTTTACTTTCAAAATACTAATACGTGTTTTGCGGTTTAATTCATGGAAAACATCGGCATCATCGTGCTTTGGTAAACATGATAGAGATCCTCGAGAAGGATCGTTTATGGTGCGAAGCCCATCATGGAACTCGATTACGGTGAGCTCGAGATCTTTGGACGAAGTATTTGATGCTCTCGAGCATCGGTCTTTGGAAGCGGTTCTTGTCGAAAAAGCCGGCGTACTTCCTTCGCGATAGATTTTAGAGTTCTACCTTAATATAGAGGAGGTAGATGGAGATCTTTTCGGATCATTCATCGTGCGTCAAGTTCCCCGACCCCGACAAAAGCCAGCGCGAAGTCGGACGGATGTCGGTAACACAAGCTCTAGAGAGGAGTTTTCAGCGCCTAGCGAGAGGCGTGAGTATTGCGGGGATACAAGGATGATCTCCTTGATGAGTATTTCGCGACTTTACGAAGGGAGGCGGCCACTTTGAGTAGCATTTAGAAACAGTATGCTCCCCGAGTATAGGGCCTTGGCGTATGTAGTTACACGGATTTTGACCGGCCAGGCGGGTCATTTGATCAAGTGTCAGGCCAAAGTTGCGAGATGATGATGGTCATCCATGCGGGGGCCAAGATCAATTAGGACGAAATTCTTTACGAAGGAATTCCCGAGGCAGCGCTCGGCGAAATTTGATAGATCTACTTGGCGTCCTAAGTGCCGAAGGGAAGCTTCTTTACGGGATGAAGTTGTCGGCAATGATCGAAGATTTATGTGGAGATGACCACATTACGTATGCTTGACAAGGCCTACTTCAACCCCGAGAAGATAAGGTTCCACAACCGCGCCGGTCTTATTTGTAGCGAATAGGCGGCGAGTCTTTTGGCGAAGAATGGAAGGGGAAGAGGAAGGCCCCTACTACCGTTAAGAAGGGTGCTACCCTTCGGAAGAAGTAGAAGAAGGCTTACGAGACGGCGGTGGTAGTAGCCCCTTTCAAGGCGAGAGATGATTCGGATTACTGCGAGAAGGCCGTCTCAACGAAAAGGGCGCCTTCGGGTCGGAAGGCGGCCTCCTCGAGTGAAAAAGAGGCTTCGGTAGAATAGGGGCTGCTCCTGAAATCACAACTCCTACATCCGGGTCTCCACTAGATGTACCTCATATCAGCGATCTCCCCTCTGCGAGAAGCGAGATTCTCCCATCGACTTAGATGAGATGGAGACGAGCAGCGAAGTTGAGACTCTTGGGTTTGAGATTGACTTGCTTCGGGAAAGAGCAACCAGAGATCTACGAGTCGATTCCAGAAATCACAAGTCACTCCCAACTTGGTGGATATAGCCTCCCGGGGTGAGACTTCGGATGTTGTTCACGTTCGGAGGCCCGGATCACTCTCGAGCGTACGTCCGATTCAAGTTACGTGAACTCCTAAACTCCAGGAGCTTCGAGATACGTCAGCGGATAGGCTACTCGAGCCCTGCGGCGTGTGCTCACTAGAGGACCTAAGGGCGGCAATGCTGGCTTTGCGTGCGAGATAGAAATCCCTCGGCAACCCGTCCCTTCCCGAGGATTTTGATCCAGATGATCGGGACCCACCCGATGATGTAGGCCCTAAGAAGCTGTTGGGGGTACTCAATAGGAGGAGGGAGCTCGACCCTAGGCTGATCTACCTATCGGCTCTCTCCCTCTGGCTCGGCGGGCTGCGGGACCCTCTCACGAATCGAGACCAAGGACGGCTTTTGCTTTGCGGTCTACATACGAGGTTGCCCTTGTTGCCAAACACCGCAAGTCGAAGTCGGTAGCAGGCGCTCAAGTCGCAAGGACTCGAGAATCACCTACTCGCGAGGAATATCCATAAAGTATGGAAGAAGGCTGCGAGGCTCGGTGCGTGGAAATCGAGGAGCGAAAACTTGGTTCGGGAACGGCCACATCCTCTATCCACGATTTTGGATCTATTCTATCCAATGCTCTCACCGCTAACAAGCGAGTTCGGCGCTCGGCAAGCATCTACTCGGGGACTGCGATTCTTTGCTCATGCTACTCTTCTAGAATCATTCAAGGCGGCACGGTCGGATCACGACCGGCATCTCCGAACTTACTTAGGCTCTTTAGCTCGGGATTTCTTCAATTCGGAAGGAGTGTGAGGAGAAAATGGATGCAAAGTGAAAACAATACAAGACCTTGTAGATTCCTCTCACCTTGAAATATGGTGAAGATCTCATAGCGAGAGGAATGACCTTCATGAGAAGTTTGAAGGTGCATAAAACCTTGGATAAGCGCTCTACTTGCTTATTGACTTTGAACTCAAGGTTGTCTCACTTCCCACCCCCGGCGTATTGGATGATGCCAAAAAAGGGGAAAGGATAATCAAAGGGAAAAGGTCGGTACGGGGGACTCGAAGCTAAATGCTGCTCCCGTTGCCACTGATTCCTACTAAGGGGAAAGGGGCGTGACGGAGGGTATGGCCCAGGGCTATGTTATCAAACCGGTCGGTCATTGACCCGGAAAAATTAATTTTAGTGGTTGGCCAGGTTGAGCAGGTGGGTCGACCCGGTGTAACATAATAATATATTAAATATCTTTTAATAATATTTATAAATATTATAAATAACTTAAACACTAGAAGATTACTAATATTTCTTATTGAAATCATTATTTACCTTTATTCAAAGGTTTCAACCTTAAAGATAAGATTCGATTTGTAGAAGAAGATGCTCTAAGGCTCGATGGGAAAAACTCATAAAGCTGGAAATAGGAGCGGCCTAGCGAGAAGCGAGCTCGATGGAACCGGCGGGATTCTTTGCTCGGGCTACGGCGGAGCCACCCAGTTGATGGGATTTGGCGATTTGGGAGAAATTGGAAGAGAGAACGAGAGAAATCGGGTTGAGATATAAGGGGATTAAATCATTAAATTATATTTTTTTTTTAATGTTACCAGAGTCAATCGGGTGCCGGGTGCCGGTTTGACCGGCCGGTTCTTTCGAGTCGCAGCGGCTCGAAAGGGAAAAATGGGTTGTTTGATTGGCCCGGCTCGGATTTTCACGAGTCGCGATTGAGCCAGGCAGCCGGCCGGGCGGGCAGGTTTGATAACACGGCGGCTGGAGAGATGTAGGTGTTGAGGCGCGGCCCCAGTGGCTCGGGACCTAAAAGAGGCGGGAACAAGCACTTCGATTCTCGGCAACACGTCAAAGAAGTGGCCGAATTCACGGAGGGGGACTCGAGAAGATGAAGAAGAGCCTCCTCTGCCTCCACTAGTATCGGGAAAAGGAAAGAAACCCTTTGAAGGTTCCTACACCTCCAGAAGAAGTCCACTGAAATGATACATCAACCCGGCAGACAAGCTCGGATAGAAGGCGACGAGAAATTGGCAAGAGAGGATTTGGTTGAGGTGGAGGCTGCAAACAAGCAAGCAAGAAGGCTCAGAGCAAAGGCCGGGACTAAGGTTCACCTTTAGGAAACCAACCAAGATGCCTCCTGTCATAAAACTCATTCTCGGTGATGAAGATGACAAAGAGAAGGAGAAAGAGAAACGAAGGCGAGAAGAAGACAACTCTTGAATTGCACGAGGACGAGAAGAAGAGAGGCGAGCCGACGATTGATGAGATGATAAATTTCGAGGATAATTATCTTGGACAAAAAGCGGGAATATTATCAATTTGGAAGAATACGGTCAAGAAGCTCTAGCAAAGAGAAAGGCTGCTTGAAGAAGCAGGAGAAAGTCTGAAAGGTTGAAGCCAAGACCTCCTCCGCAGAAGGACGGGGACATTCCACATTCTTCAAAATTCGGAAGAGGTTGTAGACAAATGATCGGAAGATTCACACGTGGCCTCGAGTCGATAAATGGATGCCACGGGAGAAGACTCGGCAATGGGAGACCCCCGAAGGCGACTTCATTAAGCCGTATTTTGTCACGGAAATTTTGGCCCGAATCTCATAAGAATGATGCGTTTCTTTGATTGGCTTTTCAAGTGTGATATGGAGATCTACCGGATAGTCGAGAAAGTCATTGAGGATAATGTCAATGTTCGGGCACAGACTTTTCGGGATTCTTCCCCCCGCCTCGGAAGCTAGATGGATCTCCATACCTGGCAGGTTATTGAAGGCAAAGTCGGGAGTGCGGCCATTGTCCTTAAGCTTGATTCTAATGATCCGTGTAGTCGTGCCGAAGATTCGGAAGCTCGGGAGGGACACCTTCGGGATGTATGGACTCCTACTTGCAGAAGAGATCGAAAGACTTTAAGAGCGATGATTCGGCGCTTCGAGGGAGATAGTCTTGTTAGGTCCTCTGTTTTGTTTTTCATAGTGTAGCAAGCGATGTACATGTCTTGAACATTTCTCATACATATATATATATACATCATTGTTGCTTGGCCAACAATCTCTTATTGTCTCCATGGCCTTATTTGTTTTACTTTAACACTCAAAATCACCTAAGTGATTCTTGACTCACACACTCGGCTTTGCTTATACGTATTTGTCTTTTTTCCTAGGTTTGATTATTGTCACGGAGGAATGCGTGTTGGGAAAAATTATTTTAGTGAGATAGTTACGCAAACTCCCGATGGTCCTCGGTAGATTAGAAACTAGGAAGTATAACTCTCTTGATTCTTCTTGTAACATTTGTAAGAAGTTTGTACCTAATAGTTTATAGTGTTAGGTTTTGGCATCATCAAATAGGGGAAATTGTTGGGAGATGATTGGCGGTAGATTGTTTAGAAGATTTTGTTGATCCCGAAATCCTAATTTAATTGGTGAACCATTCCTTTGTATTTTTTGTAACGCCTTGGTCTCACGAGTTTGGGACTCGGTAGACTTGCCTTGACATGGTCTCGGGCTCGAGATGTTCTCTCTGGCCGAACCTCGGTAGACTATCCGCCTCGGTACCGTGAAGTGAAGACTCGTACTTGGCCCGGACTCGCGGGAGCGGCATGCGAGAGGTGTTGAGATTCGGTAGTGTTGGACTCGGCGGGAGCAACATGCGAAAGAGTCGGTTAGGCTTGGACTCGGCGGGAGCGGTTTGCGGAACTCGAGTCGACCTACGGTAGAGTTGGACTCGGGGTATACTGCGAATTCTGGTCGAAACTTCGGCAATGGCTTGCCAGTTTCCTTGGCTATCAGTGATCTTAAAGGTTAAATCGGTAGAGTTGTCAGAAGTCGTACACATCGAGAGAAGTCGGCTTGATGTATCTTCCTTGAAGTTTGAATGTCTCAACAACTTTCCACACCTCGACCCGGTAATAAGCGGACTAGGCAGGAAGTGCTAGTAAAAGGCAGCCAGTCGGCCACTTTCCGAAAAAAGAGTGGGCTCTGCATTATTTCAAAAGAGTCGTTAGCTACCCCAAATAGAGTGACACATGGACGGTTCGTCTCCAACGGATCTATCCATAGCTCACCTCACAAATAGAGGAAAATCAAATCGTTAAAATATATCATGAGCAATCAACATACGAGTTGTTGGTCGAGAGTGTACGGTCGGGTGTAAAGGGGGGTGAATACACTGAATCCGATTTTCTCAACTTCGAACACGGAGCAGTCTGTTCGGGAAAGAGTCGACTCTGCGAGATGCGCTAGCGGGCGAGTCGAGAATTCAGTGTCAGCAGTAGAAATTCGGTGTGCGGAAATGTGTAGGCCTAATCGGTTGAGTGGAAAACCATTTTATGCAAGTCTCGATTCGGCAAGTAGGCAGTTCGGTATCTTTGAGACGGTTGTATGATTTTAAAGAGGATTTTCGGTATGAACGGTAAAATCAATGCTGCGATAATCGAGAAAGCAATAACGAGACACAGATTTTTAAAGTGGTTCGGATATCGATCGATCCTACATCCCTTTGTCCCAAAAGTTCGGGGAGGCTATTTATTATCTTGGGTTAGTCTCGATCGGCTTGTGCGAGGACAAGGCTGTGGCTTGGGGATTATGCTGAGCAAGTCCCGGTTTACAAAGGCATCAAACTAAAGTGTTTGACAAACTTCTCCAACTATGAAGGGAGTCCTTTTACAATAAGGATTGGGTTCAAATATGAACTCCTTCGTCTAAGCTATAAGTATATTCGGTTGAGCTTAGGGTTAGAGGGATAGGGAATGAGAATGTAGCTTCTAGATCGACGAGCAGTGAAATAAGCTTTAGGTTCGTGTATCGTCGATTTGGATACTAGAGGCTCTTCTAACGGTTTAGCTTGGTTCCCTATGGTGAGAAGGTAGTCTTTCGACGGAGATAGATCGTCGAAGTTCTTGCGGATGACTTAGGGTTTTACGGTTCTAGCTCGTTTGAGTGCTTGTGTATGTTTTCGTCGTTTAAGCTTATGCACACCTTTTTCTTCAAATGTCCCTCTATTTATAGAGCGAGGTGGAAAAGATCCGTTGGAGACGATCTTCTTCTTTCTCTCTCTTTTGGTAGTAACGGCTCTTTTGAAGTAGGTAACGGTATGCTTTCCCACCTTTTTAGGTAAAGGGTTATTTGCGGCTTTAGCGGGTCGGAAGACACGTGTGTTACGGTCATTCGTCGAGGCGGATAGAGTGATTGAGGCGGCCGAGACTTCAAAGGCAAGCGGCGACTTCTCTCTTCCTCGTGTATGGCAATGCTGATTGTTTTTCAAAAAGTATCGGCCGAGTTTAGAAAGCATGTCTGCCGTCTTGAGTCGATCCCGTATTCGGTAGGTAGATAGGCCCGAGTAAAGTATGCTGAAGATCAGCTACGAGTTCGATGTTGCTCTGCTGAGTCGGTTCTGCCGACTCTTTCGGTATCTTGCTCCCGGTGAGTCGATTCTGCGATTCTTTGATATCTTGCTCTGCGAGTCCGATATCACTAAGTCTTCTACTTACAGTGTTTAAGGCGGATAATCTGCGAGTGCCTTGATCGGAGCGAGTGTCTGCGAGTGCGAAACCTCGAGACAAAAAATAACGATTACAATGGAATGGTTCACCAATCGAGATAGGGTTTTGGGATCTTCAAATCTTCTCAATATTTTGAGCCTAAATTGCTTGGCATGGTTCAGCATAGAAGATAGAATCATTTCCCACTTAGTAAGACTATGCCCTAAGGATAGAATCATCACCGACAATTTTCCCCTATTTGATGATGCCAGAAACCTATCATCTATGCTAACACTAAACAAACGAAAAACGAGCTCCTTATAATAATACGGGTAGGATCGGCGGAGTTGTTCCGGCGATTCTAGATTGCGAGAAAGCAGTAGAACCACAATTTCCCCGTTACATAGAAACTAGACTAGCGAGAATCTAACAAAGTAATAAGCGACAAGAAAGTAAATAGAGTGAGTGTGTGAGTCGGTCATCACTTTAGTGATTACGAGTGTTAAGAACATAATCTGAGCACGAATTTGAATAGGCAACAAGTGGTTGTCGAGCCGAAATCAGATTTGTATATGAGTTATTCGGATCGATGCTGATTACAAATCTTACTAAGCTAGGAAGATCGAGAACTAAGCCTAGGAGCCCTTAAAGCGCTTGATCATGTCCATGAGTCCTTGTGATTGCGTCTGCGCGGTGGCGCTCCATACATCCGTATGTGTTCTTCCTCGTCTTCAAGTATGCGGCAAAGTACGTTGGCTCGTCTTCGTCCCAGTTCTCTCTTTGATGCGGCATACTTCACTTGACTTCCTATTACCCCACAAGTGGATTGAGTCATCATTTCTTCTAGGTGGAGGTATGATTAAGGACTCAGGAACGCGGCTTCTATACCTTCGGATACGGCTTTATGCGAGTATATGTATAGATCGAGGTTCACTTATCATCATCCATTACGTGTAGGCATCGGCCTTAGTCATGTTGGGCGAGAACCTCCGAAATCAGCTGGCGCTTGATGAACTCTATCTTTGCCGATTCCCATCTACGAGTAAATTGAGCGAGTATCCAATTGTGCGTCTTTGGCCGTACATACGATTTCAGATCAGGCAGCTTCTCACGAACATACGTATCGATAAAGGAATATCAGCTTTTGAAGGTACTCTCGGCACCTGGCCTCTTCCTCGGTTCTTTTTCACCGGTGCTTCAAGAGTGCACTCCCGGATGCATCTCGGCGGCTGAACTTATCTAGCCTCTTCGCCTTCTGTATAGGTATTTGTTCATTTGGTCGAAATATGGCCTCAATTTCATCATCTTGGGCTTCGGTGGCTTTCGAGGAATGTCTTTTAGATTCGGCGAGGGGGTACTTGATTTTTCTTTTGACGTACCACAGCTTCTCGGTGCTTTTCTTGCTTTTGCTCCTTCTCCTTCTCCTATCTTCTTCATCCTCGAAATGTCAGTTTCCTTGGAAGTATCCTAGCGAGTTTTCTTCCTCCTCGAGATTTGGAGATTTTGTCTTTCCTTTGAGGGCTTTAGACTTTGGTTTATTAGCGGCTTGTTTTAGTGCAATCTCCACTTGCCGACTTCTCATCGGTGCAATTTGAGCCTCCTCCTCGGTTTGAAATGTATCTCTTCATTTCTTGGTGGAGGGGTTGGGAGAATCAGCACTTTCTTGCCTTTTCCATGAACGGTGGAGGGAGAGGAGCCTCTTCCTCTTCGACTCTTCTGCTCGGCATACTTTCTGCAACCCTTTCCTTGATAAAATCCCGTCGGAGCAGGTTGCGTGAGTAGCACAGGTTCGCGACCCCTTAGGCCGGTCTCGAGTGTGCTCGCGACGAGACACCACAGGCACTTACCCCTGCATGCGAGTCGAGTTGGAGTCCTGCTTATCACAGTCACGGACTTGGTCTTTTTCTCGGATCTCGGTGAAGTTGTCCCACTTAAGTAATTTAGCGGTAGTTTTGGTAGGGGTCGGCTTCTCGAGTGCTCTTCTCTTTTCATGCACCCACTCTTCTCTTTTCCTTCCCCCTTTTTGGCATCATCAATTACAGTAGGGGGTAGGGGCCAGTACCTTCTTAATCTAGGCGTGTGTAGACGGCGGACGGTTCGTCCCGATCTGTCATGGATCTTTGTAGGAGTGCAGTGGCTCATTCTCTCATTAGTCGAGTTCCTCAGTATTGCTTATGGGAGAGGTCGAATTCTTGCACTTGAGTGCATTCCCGTCGGCTTCTCAGAAGAATCTTATCCTCGGCTTGCCAGGTTGAATGTTGTCAGTGGAATCTCAGAGGCTCGGGCTTGTTCGATGAAGGACTTAGTATGAGTGGATATTGAAGCACGGAATGCTTCGAGAAGTTTGTCTTGTCCTTCTGAATGATTACGAGCTGATCATCAAGAGCTTTAGCCTGGCACGCGAGAAGCTTCGGATACGGTTTGGTGGAGGCAAAGGGGTGGCGGTTTGGATGCGATGTTTTCGGCCCCTATAGCTGTTGGATGTGGCTAGCGCATTACAGTTCCACACCTTTGTGGGCCGGCCTTCCCCCGCAAAGAGCTCGATTACGGATTCCCGAGCGGTGAGAGCTTTTG